>CM039618.1:30744192-31944192 GCA_022457205.1 Saccharum spontaneum
AAGCAACTCAGGTTTGGAAGGAAACTGGATACGAGGGTAGTACTCGGACTCTAAAAAGAACACGAATCTGAAACTGATATAGTAGTGCACGGTTGTGACTAAAACATGACAAGAACTCGAAACTCTAATGGAATAAAACTAAGACCAGCAACTCGACACAACCGATGCAACCGACGACTCAACAAGCCCTAACTACGCAGTACTATTCAAAGGCTCAAAATGTCTATAGGATTACGGAACCCTAATCTACTATTTTTTTGGCTTTTCTGGACTATAGGAATTAAAACAGGGAAAGGATTGGAAGTCTCACCGATTAACCTTGCTCTGATTACCAACTGATAAGAACCCGCTGGGGTTTGATGGCCGATCTTTCGATGAGAGATCGTAGCGAACTCGATTGGTGGAAAAAGATGACGTTCACGGTCCCACTACAACGATCCAGGGACGTTGCGCCTTGGCAATCGATACACCACCTCCAATGGTTGCCGTGATCTTGCGGTGCGACAACCAGCCACTAGGGCACCCGTCCTGCAAGCATTCGAAGAACTCGCAAGAACAAGAGAACAAGTACTGAATTACTAGATGTAAATGAAGGTTTCAAACTCAATCTCCAATGACGTGGGGTTCCGAAGACAAGTAGACGGGCGGCTGATCCAGCACGCGCGTTTACAGGCAAGTAGCGATGGCTAACTTGATCTAAACAAAACCCCATCTGTTCTGGCGGCTCTAGAGACATATAAGTAGATGAGAGGACGACTAAGGCAGTGTTTGGGTCATCCTCCAGCCCTAGGACGCGTCCCTAATGGACCGAACTTCATACATGGGCCAACAGCCCAAAAATTAGGTGACGCAGCACCGCAGACAGAGAAGCATGTGACAATAAAACAATGACTGCAGGCGCCTCCAACGTGATATGGATATGAGGTTGGATCCATTGGAAAGTAGACTTCATAATCTTTCCAACAAGTGCTAGAACGTCCCAATCGGAGTCCGTATGAAGTCATGGCGGCCATCACAAGTTGGTGCTGTGCTGCAGTCCGAATCCAGCCAATGCGAGTCCGTTTCTCTTTCGGTCTTCTCCCTGATTCCTAATCAAAACAAGAGTGCACGTGTCTCCAAGATCTAAACATGATGGACAGGAGCTCAAGAAGGAACTCACTTGATGATTAAGTTGACGAACGCGAGCACGAGTAAGTGGACCAGCAAGAGGTACTGGTATCGGTGTGGATGCATCGTTGGTGTTGAAGTCCTCATCAGTTAGTATCGGCGCAAGATAGGTGCACGGCTTGTGCCAAATGTACCATATGCTCAGAAATCATTTTGGACACACCCAATGGTACTCCTTGGTGACGGGGCTCAAGTGGATGCTCATTTCGGTCCATTTGGAGATAGTGCTAATCTTGACGCAAGATAGGTGCACGGTTAGCGTCGAACGTACCATAGGCTCAGAAATCATTTTGGACACACCCGATAGAACACATAGGTGACATGGGTAATGTGGAATCCTATTTCGGTATGTTTGGATATAGTGTTAGTGTTGGTGCAAGATACGTCCACCGTTTGCGCCAAACGTACCACGGGCTCAGAAATCATTTTGAATGCATCCGATGGTTCTCCTAGGTGACAAGGCTCAAGTGGAAGCTGGATTCGGTCTATTTGGAGATAGTGCTAATCTTGATGCAAGATAGGTGCACAGTTTGTGCCAAAGATACCACAGGCTCAAAAATCATTTTGGGCACACTCGATAGGGCTCCTAGGTGATGTGGGTCATGTGGAATCTCCGTTCGGTCTGTTTAGAGATAGTGTTACTATCAGCGCAAGATAGGTGCACAGCTTGTGCCAAATGTACTATATGCTCAGAAATCATTTTGGACGCACCCGATGGTACTCATTGGTGACGGGGCTCAAGTGGAAGTTCAATTCGGTCCATTTGGAGATAGTGCTAATCTTGAGACAAGATAGGTGCACGGTTTGCGCCAAACGTACCATTGGCTCGAAATTTGTTTTAGACATGCTTGATTGAACTCCTCGATGACGTGGGTCGTGTGGAATCTCGTTTTGGTCTGTTTGGAGACAGTGTTAGTATTGGCGCAAGATAGGTGCATGGTTTACGTCAAACATACGATGGGCTCAGAAATCATTTTTGACACAGCCAATGGTACTTCTGGTGATGAGGATCAAGTGGAATCTTGATTCGGTCTGTTTGCAGATAGTGCTAGTCTTGACGCAATATAGGTGCACGGTTTGCGCCAAATGTACCGTAGGCTCAAAAAACACTTGGGACACACACGATGGAACTCCTGGGTGACGTGGTTCATGTGGAATCTCAATTCGGTCTGTTTGGAGATAGTGCTAGTGTCAGTGCAAGATAGGTCCACCGTTTGCGCCAAACGTACCATAGGCTTAAAAATCATTTTGGACGCATCCGATGGTTCTCTTACGTGACGAGGTCCAAGTGGAAGCTGGATTCGGTCCATTTGGAGATAGTGTTAATCTTGACATAAGATAGGTGCACAGTTTGCGCTCATGATACCACAGGCTCGAAAATCATAGTGGGCACATTCGATAGAACCCCTAGGTGATGTGGGTCATGTGGAATCTCCGTTCGGTCCGTTTAGAGACAGTGTTAGTATTGGCGCAAGATAGGTGCACAGTTTGTGCCAAATGTACCATTTGCTCAGAAATCATTTTGGACGCACCCGATGGTACTCCTAGGTGATGAGGCTCAAGTGGAAGCTGGAATCGGTGCGTATGGAGATAGTGCAAATCTCAACGCAAGATAGGTGCACGTTTTGCGTCGAACGTACCATAATCTCAGAAATCATTTTGGACACACCCGATAGAACACCAAGATGACATGGGTCATCTGGAATCTCATTTATGTCCGTTTGGAGATACTATTGGTGTCGGTGCAAGATAGGTCCATTGTTTGCGCCAAACGTACCATGGGCTCAAAAAATGTTTTGGATGCATTCGATGGTTCTCCTAGGTGACAAGGCTCAAGTGGAAGCTGGATTTGGTCTGTTTGGAGATAGTGCTAATTTTCACGCAAGACAGGTGTATAGTTTGCGCCGAAGATACCACAGGCTCGAAAATCGTTTTGTGCACACTCGATAGAGCTCCTAGGTGACGTGGGTCATGTGGAATCTCCGTTCGGTCCGTTTAGAGATAGTGTTAGTATCAGCGCAAGATAGGTGCACGGCTTGTGCCAAATGTAGCATATGCTCAGAAATCATTTTGGACGCACCCGATGGTACTCCTTGGTGACGGGGCTCAAGTGGATGCTCGTTTCGGTCCATTTGGAGATAGTGCTAATCTTGACGCAAGATAGGTGCACGGTTAGCGTCGAACGTACCATAGGCTCAGAAATCATTTTGGACACTCCCGACAGAACACATAGGTGATGTGGGTAATGTGGAATCCTATTTCGGTATGTTTGGATATAGTGTTAGTGTTGGTGCAAGATAGGTCCACCGTTTGCGCCAAACGTACCATGGGCTCAGAAAATCGTTTTGAATGCATCCGATGGTTCTCCTAGGTGACAAGGCTCAAGTGGAAGCTGGATTCGGTCCATTTGGAGATAGTGCTAAACTTGATGCAAGACAGGTGCACAGTTTGTGCCGAAGATACCACAGGCTCGAAAATCATTTTGGGCACACTCGATAGGGCTCCTAGGTGATGTGGGTCATGTGGAATCTCCATTCGGTCCGTTTAGAGATAGTGTTACTATCGGCGCAAGATAGGTGCACGGCTTGTGCCAAATGTACCATATGCTCAGAAATCATTTTGGACGCACCCGATGGTACTCCTTGGTGACGGGGCTCAAGTGGAAGTTCAATTCGGTCCATTTGGAGATAGTGCTAATCTTGAGACAAGATAGGTGCACGGTTTGCGCCGAACGTACCATTGGCTCGAAATTTGTTTTAGACATGCATGATTTAACTCCTCGATGACGTGGGTCGTGTGGAATCTCGGTTCGGTCTGTTTGGAGACAGTGTTAGTATTGGCGCAAGATAGGTGCATGGTTTACGTCAAACATACGATGGGCTCAGAAATCATTTTTACACAGCCAATGGTACTTCTTGTGATGAGGATCAAGTGGAATCTTGATTCGGTCTGTTTGCAGATAGTGCTAGTCTTGACGCAATATAGGTGCACGGTTTGTGCCAAATGTACCGTAGGCTCAAAAAACAATTGGGACACACACGATGGAACTCCTGGGTGACGTGGTTCATGTGGAATCTCAATTCGGTCTGTTTGGAGATAGTGTTAGTGTCAGTGCAAGATAGGTCCCCAGTTTGCGCCAAACGTACCATAGGCTCAAAAATCATTTTGGACGCATCCGATGGTTCTCCTACGTGACGAGGTTCAAGTGGAAGCTGGATTCGGTCCATTTGGAGATAGTGCTAATCTTGACATAAGATAGGTGCAAAGTTTGCGCTCATGATACCACAGGCTCGAAAATCATAGTGGGCACATTCGATAGAACCCCTAGGTGATGTGGGTCATGTGGAATCTCCGTTCGGTCCGTTTAGAGACAGTGTTAGTATTAGCGCAAGATAGGTGCACAGTTTGTGCCAAATGTACCATTTGCTCAGAAATCATTTTGGACGCACCCGATGGTACTCCTAGGTGATGAGGCTCAAGTGGAGGCTGGAATCGGTGCGTATGGAGATAGTGTTAATCTCGACGTAAGATAGGTGCACGTTTTGCGTCGAACGTACCATAATCTCAGAAATCATTTTGGACACACCCGATAGAACACCTAGATGACGTGGGTCATCTGGAATCTCATTTATGTCTGTTTGGAGATACTATTGGTGTCGGTGCAAGATAGTTCCATTGTTTGCGCCAAACGTACCATGGGCTCAAAAAATGTTTTGGATGCATTCGATGGTTCTCCTAGGTGACAAGGCTCAAGTGGAAGCTGGATTTGGTCCGTTTGGAGATATTGCTAATTTTCACGCAAGACAGGTGTACAGTTTGCGCCGAAGATACCACAGGCTCGAAAATCGTTTTGTGCACACTCGATAGAGCTCCTAGGTGACGTGGGTCATGTGGAATCTCCGTTCGGTCCGTTTAGAGATAGTGTTAGTATCAGCGCAAGATAGGTGCACGGCTTGTGCCAAATGTAGCATATGCTCAGAAATCATTTTGGACGCACCCGATGGTACTCCTTGGTGACGGGGCTCAAGTGGATGCTCGTTTCGGTCCATTTGGAGATAGTGCTAATCTTGACGCAAGATAGGTGCACGGTTAGCGTCGAACGTACCATAGGCTCAGAAATCATTTTGGACACTCCCGACAGAACACATAGGTGATGTGGGTAATGTGGAATCCTATTTCGGTATGTTTGGATATAGTGTTAGTGTTGGTGCAAGATAGGTCCACCGTTTGCGCCAAACGTACCATGGGCTCAGAAAATCGTTTTGAATGCATCCGATGGTTCTCCTAGGTGACAAGGCTCAAGTGGAAGCTGGATTCGGTCCATTTGGAGATAGTGCTAAACTTGATGCAAGACAGGTGCACAGTTTGTGCCGAAGATACCACAGGCTCGAAAATCATTTTGGGCACACTCGATAGGGCTCCTAGGTGATGTGGGTCATGTGGAATCTCCATTCGGTCCGTTTAGAGATAGTGTTACTATCGGCGCAAGATAGGTGCACGGCTTGTGCCAAATGTACCATATGCTCAGAAATCATTTTGGACGCACCCGATGGTACTCCTTGGTGACGGGGCTCAAGTGGAAGTTCAATTCGGTCCATTTGGAGATAGTGCTAATCTTGAGACAAGATAGGTGCACGGTTTGCGCCGAACGTACCATTGGCTCGAAATTTGTTTTAGACATGCATGATTGAACTCCTCGATGACGTGGGTCGTGTGGAATCTCGGTTCGGTCTGTTTGGAGACAGTGTTAGTATTGGCGCAAGATAGGTGCATGGTTTACGTCAAACATACGATGGGCTCAGAAATCATTTTTGACACAGCCAATGGTACTTCTTGTGATGAGGATCAAGTGGAATCTTGATTCGGTCTGTTTGCAGATAGTGCTAGTCTTGACGCAATATAGGTGCACGGTTTGTGCCAAATGTACCGTAGGCTCAAAAAACAATTGGGACACACACAATGGAACTCCTGGGTGACGTGGTTCATGTGGAATCTCAATTCGGTCTGTTTGGAGATAGTGTTAGTGTCAGTGCAAGATAGGTCCCCAGTTTGCGCCAAACGTACCATCGGCTCAAAAATCATTTTGGACGCATCCGATGGTTCTCCTACGTGACGAGGTTCAAGTGGAAGCTGGATTCGGTCCATTTGGAGATAGTGCTAATCTTGACATAAGATAGGTGCAAAGTTTGCGCTCATGATACCACAGGCTCGAAAATCATAGTGGGCACATTCGATAGAACCCCTAGGTGATGTGGGTCATGTGGAATCTCCGTTCGGTCCGTTTAGAGACAGTGTTAGTATTAGCGCAAGATAGGTGCACAGTTTGTGCCAAATGTACCATTTGCTCAGAAATCATTTTGGACGCACCCGATGGTACTCCTAGGTGATGAGGCTCAAGTGGAGGCTGGAATCGGTGCGTATGGAGATAGTGTTAATCTCGACGTAAGATAGGTGCACGTTTTGCGTCGAACGTACCATAATCTCAGAAATCATTTTGGACACACCCGATAGAACACCTAGATGACGTGGGTCATCTGGAATCTCATTTATGTCCGTTTGGAGATACTATTGGTGTCGGTGCAAGATAGTTCCATTGTTTGCGCCAAACGTACCATGGGCTCAAAAAATGTTTTGGATGCATTCGATGGTTCTCCTAGGTGACAAGGCTCAAGTGGAAGCTGGATTTGGTCCGTTTGGAGATATTGCTAATTTTCACGCAAGACAGGTGTACAGTTTGCGCCGAAGATACCACAGGCTCAAAAATCGTTTTGTGCACACTCGATAGAGCTCCTAGGTGACGTGGGTCATGTGGAATCTCCGTTCGGTCCGTTTAGAGATAGTGTTAGTATCAGCGCAAGATAGGTGCACGGCTTGTGCCAAATGTAGCATATGCTCAGAAATCATTTTGGACGCACCCGATGGTACTCCTTGGTGACGGGGCTCAAGTGGATGCTCGTTTCGGTCCATTTGGAGATAGTGCTAATCTTGACGCAAGATAGGTGCACGGTTAGCGTCGAACGTACCATAGGCTCAGAAATCATTTTGGACACTCCCGACAGAACACATAGGTGATGTGGGTAATGTGGAATCCTATTTCGGTATGTTTGGATATAGTGTTAGTGTTGGTGCAAGATAGGTCCACCGTTTGCGCCAAACGTACCATGGGCTCAGAAAATCGTTTTGAATGCATCCGATGGTTCTCCTAGGTGACAAGGCTCAAGTGGAAGCTGGATTCGGTCCATTTGGAGATAGTGCTAAACTTGATGCAAGACAGGTGCACAGTTTGTGCCGAAGATACCACAGGCTCGAAAATCATTTTGGGCACACTCGATAGGGCTCCTAGGTGATGTGGGTCATGTGGAATCTCCATTCGGTCCGTTTAGAGATAGTGTTACTATCGGCGCAAGATAGGTGCACGGCTTGTGCCAAATGTACCATATGCTCAGAAATCATTTTGGACGCACCCGATGGTACTCCTTGGTGACGGGGCTCAAGTGGAAGTTCAATTCGGTCCATTTGGAGATAGTGCTAATCTTGAGACAAGATAGGTGCACGGTTTGCGCCGAACGTACCATTGGCTCGAAATTTGTTTTAGACATGCATGATTGAACTCCTCGATGACGTGGGTCGTGTGGAATCTCGTTTCGGTCTGTTTGGAGACAGTGTTAGTATTGGCGCAAGATAGGTGCATGGTTTACGTCAAACATACGATGGGCTCAGAAATCATTTTTGACACAGCCAATGGTACTTCTTGTGATGAGGATCAAGTGGAATCTTGATTCGGTCTGTTTGCAGATAGTGCTAGTCTTGACGCAATATAGGTGCACGGTTTGTGCCAAATGTACCGTAGGCTCAAAAAACAATTGGGACACACACGATGGAACTCCTGGGTGACGTGGTTCATGTGGAATCTCAATTCGGTCTGTTTGGAGATAGTGTTAGTGTCAGTGCAAGATAGGTCCACCGTTTGCGCCAAACGTACCATAGGCTTAAAAATCATTTTGGACGCATCCGATGGTTCTCCTACGTGACGAGGTTCAAGTGGAAGTTGGATTCGGTCCATTTGGAGATACTGCTAATCTTGACATAAGATAGGTGCACAGTTTGCGCTCATGATACCACAGGCTCGAAAATCATAGTGGGCACATTCGATAGAACCCCTAGGTGATGTGGGTCATGTAGAATCTCCGTTCGGTCCGTTTAGAGACAGTGTTAGTATTAGCGCAAGATAGGTGCACAGTTTGTGCCAAATGTACCATTTGCTCAGAAATCATTTTGGACGCACCCGATGGTACTCCTAGGTGATGAGGCTCAAGTGGAGGCTGGAATCGGTGCGTATGGAGATAGTGTTAATCTCGACGCAAGATAGGTGTACGTTTTGCGTCGAACGTACCATAATCTTAGAAATCATTTTGGACACACCCGATAGAACACCTAGATGACGTGGGTCATCTGGAATCTCATTTATGTCCGTTTGGAGATACTATTGGTGTCGGTGCAAGATAGGTCCATTGTTTGCGCCAAACGTACCATGGGCTCAAAAAATGTTTTGGATGCATTTGATGGTTCTCCTAGGTGACAAGGCTCAAGTGGAAGCTGGATTTGGTCCGTTTGGAGATATTGCTAATTTTCACGCAAGACAGGTGTACAGTTTGCGCCGAAGATACCACAGGCTCGAAAATCGTTTTGTGCACACTCGATAGAGCTCCTAGGTGACGTGGGTCATGTGGAATCTCCGTTCGGTCCGTTTAGAGATAGTGCTAGTATCGGCGCAAGATAGGTGCACGGCTTGTGCCAAATGTAGCATATGCTCAGAAATCATTTTGGACGCACCCGATGGTACTCCTTGGTGATGGGGCTCAAGTGGATGCTCGTTTCGGTCCATTTGGAGATAGTGCTAATCTTGACGCAAGATAGGTGCACGGTTAGCGTCGAACGTACCATAGGCTCAGAAATCATTTTGGACACACCTGATAGAACACATAGGTGAAGTGGGTAATGTGGAATCCTATTTCGGTATGTTTGGATATAGTATTAGTGTTGGTGCAAGATAGGTCCACCGTTTGCGCCAAACGTACCATGGGCTCAGAAAATCGTTTTGAATGCATCCGATGGTTCTCCTAGGTGACAAGGCTCAAGTGGAAGCTGGATTCGGTCCATTTGGAGATAGTGCTAATCTTGATGCAAGACAGGTGCACAGTTTGCGCCGAAGATACCACAGGCTCGAAAATCATTTTGGGCACACTCGATAGGGCGCCTAGGTGATGTGGGTCATGTGGAATGTCCATTCGGTCCGTTTAGAGATAGTGTTACTATCGGCGCAAGATAGGTGCACGGCTTGTGCCAAATGTACCATATGCTCAGAAATCATTTTGGACGCACCCGATGGTACTCCTTGGTGACGGGGCTCAAGTGGAAGTTTGATTCGGTCCATTTGGAGATAGTGCTAATCTTGAGACAAGATAGGTGCACGGTTTGCGCCGAACGTACCATTGGCTCGAAATTTGTTTTAGACATGCATGATTGAACTCCTCGATGACGTGGGTCGTGTGGAATCTCGTTTCGGTCTGTTTGGAGACAGTGTTAGTATTGGCGCAAGATAGGTGCATGGTTTACGTCAAACATACGATGGGCTCAGAAATCATTTTTGACAAAGCCAATGGTACTTCTTGTGATGAGGATCAAGTGGAATCTTGATTCGGTCTGTTTGCAGATAGTGCTAGTCTTGACGCAATATAGGTGCACGGTTTGTGCCAAATGTACCGTAGGCTCAAAAAACATTTGGGACACACACGATGGAACTCCTGGGTGACGTGGTTCATGTGGAATCTCAATTCGGTCTGTTTGGAGATAGTGTTAGTGTCAGTGCAAGATAGGTCCCCAGTTTGCGCCAAACGTACCATAGGCTCAAAAATCATTTTGGACGCATCCGATGGTTCTCCTACGTGACGAGGTTCAAGTGGAAGCTGGATTCGGTCCATTTGGAGATAGTGCTAATCTTGACATAAGATAGGTGCAAAGTTTGCGCTCATGATACCACAGGCTCGAAAATCATAGTGGGCACATTCGATAGAACCCCTAGGTGATGTGGGTCATGTGGAATCTCCGTTCGGTCCGTTTAGAGACAGTGTTAGTATTGGCGCAAGATAGGTGCACAGTTTGTGCCAAATGTACCATTTGCTCAGAAATCATTTTGGACGCACCCGATGGTACTCCTAGGTGATGAGGCTCAAGTGGAGGCTGGAATCGGTGCGTATGGAGATAGTGTTAATCTCGACGTAAGATAGGTGCACGTTTTGCGTCGAACGTACCATAATCTCAGAAATCATTTTGGACACACCCGATAGAACACCAAGATGACATGGGTCATCTGGAATCTCATTTATGTCCGTTTGGAGATACTATTGGTGTCGGTGCAAGATAGGTCCATTGTTTGCGCCAAACGTACCATGGGCTCAAAAAATGTTTTGGATGCATTCGATGGTTCTCCTAGGTGACAAGGCTCAAGTGGAAGCTGGATTTGGTCCGTTTGGAGATAGTGCTAATTTTCATGCAAGACAGGTGTACAGTTTGCGCCGAAGATACCACAGGCTCGAAAATCGTTTTGTGCACACTCGATAGAGCTCCTAGGTGACGTGGGTCATGTGGAATCTCCGTTCGGTCCGTTTAGAGATAGTGTTAGTATCGGCGCAAGATAGGTGCACGGCTTGTGCCAAATGTAGCATATGCTCAGAAATCATTTTGGACGCACCCGATGGTACTCCTTGGTGACGGGGCTCAAGTGGATGCTCGTTTTGGTCCATTTGGAGATAGTGCTAATCTTGACGCAAGATAGGTGCACGGTTAGCGTCGAACGTACCATAGGCTCAGAAATCATTTTGGACACACCCGATAGAACACATAGGTGATGTGGGTAATGTGGAATCCTATTTCGGTATGTTTGGATATAGTGTTAGTGTTGGTGCAAGATAGGTCCACCGTTTGCGCCAAACGTACCATGGGCTCAAAAAATGTTTTGGATGCATTCGATGGTTCTCCTAGGTGACAAGGCTCAAGTGGAAGCTGGATTTGGTCCGTTTGGAGATAGTGCTAATTTTCACGCAAGACAGGTGTACAGTTTGCGCCGAAGATACCACAGGCTCGACAATCGTTTTGTGCACACTCGATAGAGCTCCTAGGTGACGTGGGTCATGTGGAATCTCCGTTCGGTCCGTTTAGAGATAGTGTTAGTATCGGCGCAAGATAGGTGCACGGCTTGTGCCAAATGTAGCATATGCTCAGAAATCATTTTGGACGCACCCGATGGTACTCCTTGGTGACGGGGCTCAAGTGGATGCTCGTTTCGGTCCATTTGGAGATAGTGCTAATCTTGACGCAAGATAGGTGCACGGTTAGCGTCGAACGTACCATAGGCTCAGAAATCATTTTGGACACACCCGATAGAACACATAAGTGATGTGGGTAATGTGGAATCCTATTTCGGTATGTTTGGATATAGTGTTAGTGTTGGTGCAAGATAGGTCCACCGTTTGCGCCAAACGTAGCATGGGCTCAGAAAATCGTTTTGAATGCATCCGATGGTTCTCCTAGGTGACAAGGCTCAAGTGGAAGCTAGATTCGGTCCATTTGGAGATAGTGCTAATCTTGATGCAAGACAGGTGCACAGTTTGCGCCGAAGATACCACAGGCTCGAAAATCATTTTGGGCACACTCGATAGGGCTCCTAGGTGATGTGGGTCATGTGGAATCTCCATTCGGTCCGTTTAGAGATAGTGTTACTATCGGCGCAAGATAGGTGCACGGCTTGTGCCAAATGTACCATATGCTCAGAAATCATTTTGGACGCACCCGATGGTACTCCTTGGTGACGGGGCTCAAGTGGAAGTTCAATTCGGTCCATTTGGAGATAGTGCTAATCTTGAGACAAGATAGGTGCACGGTTTGCGCCGAACGTACCATTGGCTCGAAATTTGTTTTAGACATGCATGATTGAACTCCTCGATGACGTGGGTCGTGTGGAATCTCGTTTCGGTCTGTTTGGAGACAGTGTTAGTATTGGCGCAAGATAGGTGCATGGTTTACGTCAAACATACGATGGGCTCAGAAATCATTTTTGACACAGCCAATGGTACTTCTTGTGATGAGGATCAAGTGGAATCTTGATTCGGTCTGTTTGCAGATAGTGCTAGTCTTGACGCAATATAGGTGCACGGTTTGTGCCAAATGTACCGTAGGCTCAAAAAACATTTGGGACACACACGATGGAACTCCTGGGTGACGTGGTTCATGTGGAATCTCAATTCGGTCTGTTTGGAGATAGTGTTAGTGTCAGTGCAAGATAGGTCCCCAGTTTGCGCCAAACGTACCATAGGCTCAAAAATCATTTTGGACGCATCCGATGGTTCTCCTACGTGATGAGGTTCAAGTGGAAGCTGGATTCGGTCCATTTGGAGATAGTGCTAATCTTGACATAAGATAGGTGCAAAGTTTGCGCTCATGATACCACAGGCTCGAAAATCATAGTGGGCACATTCGATAGAACCCATAGGTGATGTGGGTCATGTGGAATCTCGGTTCGGTCCGTTTAGAGACAGTGTTAGTATTGGCGCAAGATAGGTGCACAGTTTGTGCCAAATGTACCATTTGCTCAGAAATCATTTTGGACGCACCCGATGGTACTCCTAGGTGATGAGGCTCAAGTGGAAGCTGGAATCGGTGCGTATGGAGATAGTGCTAATCTCGACGCAAGATAGGTGCACGTTTTGCGTCGAACGTACCATAATCTCAGAAATCATTTTGGACACACCCGATAGAACACCTAGATGACGTGGGTCATCTGGAATCTCATTTATGTCCGTTTGGAGATACTATTGGTGTCGGTGCAAGATAGGTCCATTGTTTGCGCCAAACGTACCATGGGCTCAAAAAATGTTTTGGATGCATTCGATGGTTCTCCTAGGTGACAAGGCTCAAGTGGAAGCTGGATTTGGTCCGTTTGGAGATAGTGCTAATTTTCACGCAAGACAGGTGTACAGTTTGCGCCGAAGATACCACAGGCTGGAAAATCGTTTTGTGCACACTCGATAGAGCTCCTAGGTGACGTGGGTCATGTGGAATCTCCGTTCGGTCCGTTTAGAGATAGTGTTAGTATCGGCGCAAGATAGGTGCACGGCTTGTGCCAAATGTAGCATATGCTCAGAAATCATTTTGGACGCACCCGATGGTACTCCTTGGTGACGGGGCTCAAGTGGATGCTCGTTTCGGTCCATTTGGAGATAGTGCTAATCTTGACGCAAGATAGGTGCACGGTTAGCGTCGAACGTACCATAGGCTCAGAAATCATTTTGGACACACCCGACAGAACACATAGGTGATGTGGGTAATGTGGAATCCTATTTCGGTATGTTTGGATATAGTGTTAGTGTTGGTGCAAGATAGGTCCACCGTTTGCGCCAAACGTACCATGGGCTCAAAAAATGTTTTGGATGCATTCGATGGTTCTCCTAGGTGACAAGGCTCAAGTGGAAGCTGCATTTGGTCCGTTTGGAGATAGTGCTAATTTTCACGCAAGACAGGTGTACAGTTTGCGCCGAAGATACCACAGGCTCGAAAATCGTTTTGTGCACACTCGATAGAGCTCCTAGGTGACGTGGGTCATGTGGAATCTCCGTTCGGTCCGTTTAGAGATAGTGTTAGTATCGGCGCAAGATAGGTGCACGGCTTGTGCCAAATGTAGCATATGCTCAGAAATCATTTTGGACGCACCCGATGGTACTCCTTGGTGACGGGGCTCAAGTGGATGCTCGTTTCGGTCCATTTGGAGATAGTGCTAATCTTGACGCAAGATAGGTGCACGGTTAGCGTCGAACGTACCATAGGCTCAGAAATCATTTTGGACACACCCGACAGAACACATAGGTGATGTGGGTAATGTGGAATCCTATTTCGGTATGTTTGGATATAGTGTTAGTGTTGGTGCAAGATAGGTCCACCGTTTGCGCCAAACGTACCATGGGCTCAAAAAATGTTTTGGATGCATTCGATGGTTCTCCTAGGTGACAAGGCTCAAGTGGAAGCTGCATTTGGTCCGTTTGGAGATAGTGCTAATTTTCACGCAAGACAGGTGTACAGTTTGCGCCGAAGATACCACAGGCTCGAAAATCGTTTTGTGCACACTCGATAGAGCTCCTAGGTGACGTGGGTCATGTGGAATCTCCGTTCGGTCCGTTTAGAGATAGTGTTAGTATCGGCGCAAGATAGGTGCACGGCTTGTGCCAAATGTAGCATATGCTCAGAAATCATTTTGGACGCACCCGATGGTACTCCTTGGTGACGGGGCTCAAGTGGATGCTCGTTTCGGTCCATTTGGAGATAGTGCTAATCTTGACGCAAGATAGGTGCACGGTTAGCGTCGAACGTACCATAGGCTCAGAAATCATTTTGGACACACCCGATAGAACACATAAGTGATGTGGGTAATGTGGAATCCTATTTCGGTATGTTTGGATATAGTGTTAGTGTTGGTGCAAGATAGGTCCACCGTTTGCGCCAAACGTAGCATGGGCTCAGAAAATCGTTTTGAATGCATCCGATGGTTCTCCTAGGTGACAATGCTCAAGTGGAAGCTGGATTCGGTCCATTTGGAGATAGTGCTAATCTTGATGCAAGACAGGTGCACAGTTTGCGCCGAAGATACCACAGGCTCGAAAATCATTTTGGGCACACTCGATAGGGCTCCTAGGTGATGTGGGTCATGTGGAATCTCCATTCGGTCCGTTTAGAGATAGTGTTACTATCGGCGCAAGATAGGTGCACGGCTTGTGCCAAATGTACCATATGCTCAGAAATCATTTTGGACGCACCCGATGGTACTCCTTGGTGACGGGGCCCAAGTGGAAGTTCAATTCGGTCCATTTGGAGATAGTGCTAATCTTGAGACAAGATAGGTGCACGGTTTGCGCCGAACGTACCATTGGCTCGAAATTTGTTTTAGACATGCATGATTGAACTCCTCGATGACGTGGGTCGTGTGGAATCTCGTTTCGGTCTGTTTGGAGACAGTGCTAGTATTGGCGCAAGATAGGTGCATGGTTTACGTCAAACATACGATGGGCTCAGAAATCATTTTTGACACAGCCAATGGTACTTCTTGTGATGAGGATCAAGTGGAATCTTGATTCGGTCTGTTTGCAGATAGTGCTAGTCTTGACGCAATATAGGTGCACGGTTTGTGCCAAATGTACCGTAGGCTCAAAAAACATTTGGGACACACACGATGGAACTCCTGGGTGACGTGGTTCATGTGGAATCTCAATTCGGTCTGTTTGGAGATAGTGTTAGTGTCAGTGCAAGATAGGTCCCCAGTTTGCGCCAAACGTACCATAGGCTCAAAAATCATTTTGGACGCATCCGATGGTTCTCCTACGTGACGAGGTTCAAGTGGAAGCTGGATTCGGTCCATTTGGAGATAGTGCTAATCTTGACATAAGATAGGTGCAAAGTTTGCGCTCATGATACCACAGGCTCGAAAATCATAGTGGGCACATTCGATAGAACCCCTAGGTGATGTGGGTCATGTGGAATCTCCGTTCGGTCCGTTTAGAGACAGTGTTAGTATTGGCGCAAGATAGGTGCACAGTTTGTGCCAAATGTACCATTTGCTCAGAAATCATTTTGGACGCACCCGATGGTACTCCTAGGTGATGAGGCTCAAGTGGAAGCTGGAATCGGTGCGTATGGAGATAGTGCTAATCTCGACACAAGATAGGTGCACGTTTTGCGTCGAACGTACCATAATCTCAGAAATCATTTTGGACACACCCGATAGAACACCTAGATGACGTGGGTCATCTGGAATCTCATTTATGTCCGTTTGGAGATACTATTGGTGTCAGTGCAAGATAGGTCCATTGTTTGCGCCAAACGTACCATGGGCTCAAAAAATGTTTTGGATGCATTCGATGGTTCTCCTAGGTGACAAGGCTCAAGTGGAAGCTGGATTTGGTCCGTTTGGAGATAGTGCTAATTTTCACGCAAGACAGGCGTACAGTTTGCGCCGAAGATACCACAGGCTCGAAAATCGTTTTGTGCACACTCGATAGAGCTCCTAGGTGACGTGGGTCATGTGGAATCTCCGTTCGGTCCGTTTAGAGATAGTGTTAGTATCGGCGCAAGATAGGTGCATGGCTTGTGCCAAATGTAGCATATGCTCAGAAATCATTTTGGACGCACCCGATGGTACTCCTTGGTGACGGGGCTCAAGTGGATGCTCGTTTCGGTCCATGTGGAGATAGTGCTAATCTTGACGCAAGATAGGTGCACGGTTAGCGTCGAACGTACCATAGGCTCAGAAATCATTTTGGACACACCCGATAGAACACATAGGTGATGTGGGTAATGTGGAATCCTATTTCGGTATGTTTGGATATAGTGTTAGTGTTGGTGCAAGATAGGTCCACCGTTTGCGCCAAACGTACCATGGGCTCAAAAAATGTTTTGGATGCATTCGATGGTTCTCCTAGGTGACAAGGCTCAAGTGGAAGCTGGATTTGGTCCGTTTGGAGATAGTGCTAATTTTCACGTAAGACAGGTGTACAGTTTGCGCCGAAGATACCACAGGCTCGAAAATCGTTTTGTGCACACTCGATAGAGCTCCTAGGTGACGTGGGTCATGTGGAATCTCCGTTCGGTCCGTTTAGAGATAGTGTTAGTATCGGCACAAGATAGGTGCACGGCTTGTGCCAAATGTAGCATATGCTCAGAAATCATTTTGGATGCACCCGATGGTACTCCTTGGTGACGGGGCTCAAGTGGATGCTCGTTTCGGTCCATTTGGAGATAGTGCTAATCTTGACGCAAGATAGGTGCACGGTTAGCGTCGAACGTACCATAGGCTCAGAAATCATTTTGGACACACCCGATAGAACACATAGGTGATGTGGGTAATGTGGAATCCTATTTCGGTATGTTTGGATATAGTGTTAGTGTTGGTGCAAGATAGGTCCACCGTTTGCGCCAAACGTACCATGGGCTCATAAAATCGTTTTGAATGCATCCGATGGTTCTCCTAGGTGACAAGGCTCAAGTGGAAGCTGGATTCGGTCCATTTGGAGATAGTGCTAATCTTGATGCAAGACAGGTGCACAGTTGCGCCGAAGATACCACAGGCTCGAAAATCATTTTGGGCACACTCGATAGGGCTCCTAGGTGATGTGGGTCATGTGGAATCTCCATTTGGTCCGTTTTGAGATAGTGTTACTATCGGCGCAAGATAGGTGAACGGCTTGTGCCAAATGTACCATATGCTCAGAAATCATTTTGGACGCACCCGATGGTACTCCTTGGTGACGGGGCTCAAGTGGAAGTTCAATTCGCTCCATTTGGAGATAGTGCTAATCTTGAGACAAGATAGGTGCACGGTTTGCGCCGAACGTACCATTGGCTCGAAATTTGTTTTAGACATGCATGATTGAACTCCTCGATGACGTGGGTCGTGTGGAATCTCGTTTCGGTCTGTTTGGAGACAGTGTTAGTATTGGCGCAAGATAGGTGCATGGTTTACGTCAAACATACGATGGGCTCAGAAATCATTTTTGACACAGCCAATGGTACTTCTTGTGATGAGGATCAAGTGGAATCTTGATTCGGTCTGTTTGCAGATAGTGCTAGTCTTGACGCAATATAGGTGCACGGTTTGTGCCAAATGTACCGTAGGCTCAAAAAACAATTGGGACACACACGATGGAACTCCTGGGTGACGTGGTTCGTGTGGAATCTCAATTCGGTCTGTTTGGAGATAGTGTTAGTGTCAGTGCAAGATAGGTCCACCGTTTGCGCCAAACGTACCATAGGCTTAAAAATCATTTTGGACGCATCCGATGGTTCTCCTACGTGACGAGGTTCAAGTGGAAGCTGGATTCGGTCCATTTGGAGATAGTGCTAATCTTGACATAAGATAGGTGCACAGTTTGCGCTCATGATACCACAGGCTCGAAAATCATAGTGGGCACATTCGATAGAACCCCTAGGTGATGTGGGTCATGTGGAATCTCCGTTCGGTCCGTTTAGAGACAGTGTTAGTATTAGCGCAAGATAGGTGCACAGTTTGTGCCAAATGTACCATTTGCTCAGAAATCATTTTGGACGCACCCGATGGTACTCCTAGGTGATGAGGCTCAAGTGGAAGCTGGAATCGGTGCGTATGGAGATAGTGTTAATCTCGACGCAAGATAGGTGCACGTTTTGCGTCGAACGTACCATAATCTCAGAAATCATTTTGGACACACCCGATAGAACACCTAGATGACGTGGGTCATCTGGAATCTCATTTATGTCTGTTTGGAGATACTATTAGTGTCGGTGCAAGATAGGTCCATTGTTTGCGCCAAACGTACCATGGGCTCAAAAAATGTTTTGGATGCATTCGATGGTTCTCCTAGGTGACAAGGCTCAAGTGGAAGCTGGATTTGGTCCGTTTGGAGATAGTGCTAATTTTCACGCAAGACAGGCGTACAGTTTGCGCCGAAGATACCACAGGCTCGAAAATCGTTTTGTGCACACTCGATAGAGCTCCTAGGTGACGTGGGTCATGTGGAATCTCCGTTCGGTCTGTTTAGAGATAGTGCTAGTATCGGCGCAAGATAGGTGCACGGCTTGTGCCAAATGTAGCATATGCTCAGAAATCATTTTGGACGCACCCGATGGTACTCCTTGGTGACGGGGCTCAAGTGGATGCTCGTTTCGGTCCATTTGGAGATAGTGCTAATCTTGACGCAAGATAGGTGCACGGTAAGCGTCGAACGTACCATAGGCTCAGAAATCATTTTGGACACACCCGATAGAACACATAGGTGATGTGGGTAATGTGGAATCCTGTTTCGGTATGTTTGGATATAGTGTTAGTGTTGGTGCAAGATAGGTCCACCATTTGCGCCAAACGTACCATGGGCTCAAAAAATGTTTTGGATGCATTCGATGGTTCTCCTAGGTGACAAGGCTCAAGTGGAAGCTGGATTTGGTCCGTTTGGAGATAGTGCTAATTTTCACGCAAGACAGGTGTACAGTTTGCGCCGAAGATACCACAGGCTCGAAAATCGTTTTGTGCACACTCGATAGAGCTCCTAGGTGACGGGGTCATGTGGAATCTCCGTTCGGTCCGTTTAGAGATAGTGTTAGTATCGGCACAAGATAGGTGCACGGCTTGTGCCAAATGTGGCATATGCTCAGAAATCATTTTGGACGCACCCGATGGTACTCCTTGGTGACGGGGCTCAAGTGGATGCTCGTTTCGGTCCATTTTTAGATAGTGCTAATCTTGACGCAAGATAGGTGCACGGTTAGCGTCGAACGTACCATAGGCTCAGAAATCATTTTGGACACACCCGATAGAACACATAGGTGATGTGGGTAATGTGGAATCCTATTTCGGTATGTTTGGATATAGTGTTAGTGTTGGTGCAAGATAGGTCCACCGTTTGCGCCAAACGTACCATGGGCTCAGAAAATCGTTTTGAATGCATCCGATGGTTCTCCTAGGTGACAAGGCTCAAGTGGAAGCTGGATTCGGTCCATTTGGAGATAGTGCTAATCTTGATGCAAGACAGGTGCACAGTTGCGCCGAAGATACCACAGGCTCGAAAATCATTTTGGGCACACTTGATAGGGCTCCTAGGTGATGTGGGTCATGTGGAATCTCCATTCGGTCCGTTTTGAGATAGTGTTACTATCGGCGCAAGATAGGTGAACGGCTTGTGCCAAATGTACCATATGCTCAGAAATCATTTTGGACGCACCCGATGGTACTCCTTGGTGACGGGGCTCAAGTGGAAGTTCAATTCGGTCCATTTGGAGATAGTGCTAATCTTGAGACAAGATAGGTGCACGGTTTGCGCCGAACGTACCATTGGCTCGAAATTTATTTTAGACATGCATGATTGAACTCCTCGATGACGTGGGTCGTGTGGAATCTCGTTTCGGTCTGTTTGGAGACAGTGTTAGTATTGGCGCAAGATAGGTGCATGGTTTACGTCAAACATACGATGGGCTCAGAAATCATTTTTGACACAGCCAATGGTACTTCTTGTGATGAGGATCAAGTGGAATCTTGATTCGGTCTGTTTGCAGATAGTGCTAGTCTTGACGCAATATAGGTGCACGGTTTGTGCCAAATGTACCGTAGGCTCAAAAAACATTTGGGACACACACGATGGAACTCCTGGGTGACGTGGTTCATGTGGAATCTCAATTCGGTCTGTTAGGAGATAGTGTTAGTGTCAGTGCAAGATAGGTCCCCAGTTTGCGCCAAACATACCATAGGCTCAAAAATCATTTTGGACGCATCCGATGGTTCTCCTACGTGACGAGGTTCAAGTGGAAGCTGGATTCGGTCCATTTGGAGATAGTGCTAATCTTGACATAAGATAGGTGCAAAGTTTGCGCTCATGATACCACAGGCTCGAAAATCATAGTGGGCACATTCGATAGAACCCCTAGGTGATGTGGGTCATGTGGAATCTCCGTTCGGTCCGTTTAGAGACAGTGTTAGTATTAGCGCAAGATAGGTGCACAGTTTGTGCCAAATGTACCATTTGCTCAGAAATCATTTTGGACGCACCCGATGGTACTCCTAGGTGATGAGGCTCAAGTGGAAGCTGGAATCGGTGCGTATGGAGATAGTGTTAATCTCGACGCAAGATAGGTGCACGTTTTGCGTCGAACGTACCATAATCTCAGAAATCATTTTGGACACACCCGATAGAACACCTAGATGACGTGGGTCATCTGGAATCTCATTTATGTCTGTTTGGAGATACTATTAGTGTCGGTGCAAGATAGGTCCATTGTTTGCGCCAAACGTACCATGGGCTCAAAAAATGTTTTGGATGCATTCGATGGTTCTCCTAGGTGACAAGGCTCAAGTGGAAGTTGGATTTGGTCCGTTTGGAGATAGTGCTAATTTTCACGCAAGACAGGCGTACAGTTTGCGCCGAAGATACCACAGGCTCGAAAATCGTTTTGTGCACACTCGATAGAGCTCCTAGGTGACGTGGGTCATGTGGAATCTCCGTTCGGTCTGTTTAGAGATAGTGTTAGTATCGGCGCAAGATAGGTGCACGGCTTGTGCCAAATGTAGCATATGCTCAGAAATCATTTTGGACGCACCCGATGGTACTCCTTGGTGACGGGGCTCAAGTGGATGCTCGTTTCGGTCCATTTGGAGATAGTGCTAATCTTGACGCAAGATAGGTGCACGGTAAGCGTCGAACGTACCATAGGCTCAGAAATCATTTTGGACACACCCGATAGAACACATAGGTGATGTGGGTAATGTGGAATCCTGTTTCGGTATGTTTGGATATAGTGTTAGTGTTGGTGCAAGATAGGTCCACCATTTGCGCCAAACGTACCATGGGCTCAAAAAATGTTTTGGATGCATTCGATGGTTCTCCTAGGTGACAAGGCTCAAGTGGAAGCTGGATTTGGTCCGTTTGGAGATAGTGCTAATTTTCACGCAAGACAGGTGTACAGTTTGCGCCGAAGATACCACAGGCTCGAAAATCGTTTTGTGCACACTCGATAGAGCTCCTAGGTGACGTGGGTCATGTGGAATCTCCGTTCGGTCCGTTTAGAGATAGTGTTAGTATCGGCACAAGATAGGTGCACGGCTTGTGCCAAATGTGGCATATGCTCAGAAATCATTTTGGACGCACCCGATGGTACTCCTTGGTGACGGGGCTCAAGTGGATGCTCGTTTCGGTCCATTTTTAGATAGTGCTAATCTTGACGCAAGATAGGTGCACGGTTAGCGTCGAACGTACCATAGGCTCAGAAATCATTTTGGACACACCCGATAGAACACATAGGTGATGTGGGTAATGTGGAATCCTATTTCGGTATGTTTGGATATAGTGTTAGTGTTGGTGCAAGATAGGTCCACCGTTTGCGCCAAACGTACCATGGGCTCAGAAAATCGTTTTGAATGCATCCGATGGTTCTCCTAGGTGACAAGGCTCAAGTGGAAGCTGGATTCGGTCCATTTGGAGATAGTGCTAATCTTGATGCAAGACAGGTGCACAGTTGCACCGAAGATACCACAGGCTCGAAAATCATTTTGGGCACACTTGATAGGGCTCCTAGGTGATGTGGGTCATGTGGAATCTCCATTCGGTCCGTTTTGAGATAGTGTTACTATCGGCGCAAGATAGGTGAACGGCTTGTGCCAAATGTACCATATGCTCAGAAATCATTTTGGACGCACCCGATGGTACTCCTTGGTGACGGGGCTCAAGTGGAAGTTCAATTCGGTCCATTTGGAGATAGTGCTAATCTTGAGACAAGATAGGTGCACGGTTTGCGCCGAACGTACCATTGGCTCGAAATTTATTTTAGACATGCATGATTGAACTCCTCGATGACGTGGGTCGTGTGGAATCTCGTTTCGGTCTGTTTGGAGACAGTGTTAGTATTGGCGCAAGATAGGTGCATGGTTTACGTCAAACATACGATGGGCTCAGAAATCATTTTTGACACAGCCAATGGTACTTCTTGTGATGAGGATCAAGTGGAATCTTGATTCGGTCTGTTTGCAGATAGTGCTAGTCTTGACGCAATATAGGTGCACGGTTTGTGCCAAATGTACCGTAGGCTCAAAAAACATTTGGGACACACACGATGGAACTCCTGGGTGACGTGGTTCATGTGGAATCTCAAATCGGTCTGTTTGGAGATAGTGTTAGTGTCAGTGCAAGATAGGTCCCCAGTTTGCGCCAAACATACCATAGGCTCAAAAATCATTTTGGACGCATCCGATGGTTCTCCTACGTGACGAGGTTCAAGTGGAAGCTGGATTCGGTCCATTTGGAGATAGTGCTAATCTTGACATAAGATAGGTGCAAAGTTTGCGCTCATGATACCACAGGCTCGAAAATCATAGTGGGCACATTCGATAGAACCCCTAGGTGATGTGGGTCATGTGGACTCTCCGTTCGGTCCGTTTAGAGACAGTGTTAGTATTGGCGCAACATAGGTGCACAGTTTGTGCCAAATGTACCATTTGCTCAAAAATCATTTTGGACGCACCCGATGGTACTCCTAGGTGATGAGGCTCAAGTGGAAGCTGGAATCGGTGCGTATGGAGATAGTGCTAATCTCGACGCAAGATAGGTGCACGTTTTGCATCGAACGTACCATAATCTCAGAAATCATTTTGGACACACCCGATAGAACACCTAGATGACGTGGGTCATCTGGAATCTCATTTATGTCCGTTTGGAGATACTATTGGTGTCGGTGCAAGATAGGTCCATTGTTTGCGCCAAAAGTACCATGGGCTCAAAAAATGTTTTGGATGCATTCGATGGTTCTCCTAGGTGACAAGGCTCAAGTCGAAGCTGGATTTGGTCCGTTTGGAGATAGTGCTAATTTTCACGCAAGACAGGCGTACAGTTTGCGCTGAAGATACCACAGGCTCGAAAATCGTTTTGTGCACACTCGATAGAGCTCCTAGGTGACGTGGGTCATGTGGAATCTCCGTTCGATCCGTTTAGAGATAGTGTTAGTATCGGCGCAAGATAGGTGCACGGCTTGTGCCAAATGTAGCATATGCTCAGAAAATCATTTTGGACGCACCCGATGGTACTCCTTGGTGACGGGGCTCAAGTGGATGCTCGTTTCGGTCCATTTGGAGATAGTGCTAATCTTGACGCAAGATAGGTGCACGGTTAGCGTCGAACGTACCATAGGCTCAGAAATCATTTTGGACACACCCGATAGAACACATAGGTGATGTGGGTAATGTGGAATCCTATTTCGGTATGTTTGGATATAGTGTTAGTGTTGGTGCAAGATAGGTCCACCGTTTGCGCCAAACGTACCATGGGCTCAGAAAATCGTTTTGAATGCATCCGATGGTTCTCCTAGGTGACAAGGCTCAAGTGGAAGCTGGATTCGGACCATTTGGAGATAGTGCTAATCTTGATGCAAGACAGGTGCACAGTTGCGCCGAAGATACCACAGGCTCGAAAATCATTTTGGGCACACTCGATAGGGCTCCTAGGTGATGTGGGTCATGTGGAATCTCCATTCGGTCCGTTTTGAGATAGTGTTACTATCGGCGCAAGATAGGTGCACGGCTTGTGCCAAATGTACCATATGCTTAGAAATCATTTTGGACGCACCCGATGGTACTCCTTGGTGACGGGGCTCAAGTGGAAGTTCAATTCGGTCCATTTGGAGATAGTGCTAATCTTGAGACAAGATAGGTGCACGGTTTGCGCCGAACGTACCATTGGCTCGAAATTTGTTTTAGACATGCATGATTGAACTCCTCGATGACGTGGGTCGTGTGGAATCTCGTTTCGGTCTGTTTGGAGACAGTGTTAGTATTGGCGCAAGATAGGTGCATGGTTTACGTCAAACATACGATGGGCTCAGAAATCATTTTTGACACAGCCAATGGTACTTCTTGTGATGAGGATCAAGTGGAATCTTGATTCGGTCTGTTTGCAGATAGTGCTAGTCTTGACGCAATATAGGTGCACGGTTTGTGCCAAATGTACCGTAGGCTCAAAAAACAATTGGGACACACACGATGGAACTCCTGGGTGACGTGGTTCATGTGGAATCTCAATTCGGTCTGTTTGGAGATAGTGTTAGTGTCAGTGCAAGATAGGTCCACCGTTTGCGCCAAACGTACCATAGGCTTAAAAATCATTTTGGACGCATCCGATGGTTCTCCTACGTGACGAGGTTCAAGTGGAAGCTGGATTCGGTCAATTTGGAGATAGTGCTAATCTTGACATAAGATAGGTGCACAGTTTGCGCTCATGATACCACAGGCTCGAAAATCACAGTGGGCACATTCGATAGAACCCCTAGGTGATGTGGGTCATGTGGAATCTCCGTTCGGTCCGTTTAGAGACAGTGTTAGTATTAGCGCAAGATAGGTGCACAGTTTGTGCCAAATGTACCATTTGCTCAGAAATCATTTTGGACGCACCCGATGGTACTCCTAGGTGATGAGGCTCAAGTGGAAGCTGGAATCGGTGCGTATGGAGATAGTGTTAATCTCGACGCAAGATAGGTGCACGTTTTGCGTCGAACGTACCATAATCTCAGAAATCATTTTGGACACACCCGATAGAACACCTAGATGACGTGGGTCATCTGGAATCTCATTTATGTCCGTTTGGAGATACTATTAGTGTCGGTGCAAGATAGGTCCATTGTTTGCGCCAAACGTACCATGGGCTCAAAAAATGTTTTGGATGCATTCGATGGTTCTCCTAGGTGACAAGGCTCAAGTGGAAGCTGGATTTGGTCCGTTTGGAGATAGTGCTAATTTTCACGCAAGACAGGCGTACAGTTTGCGCCGAAGATACCACAGGCTCGAAAATCGTTTTGTGCACACTCGATAGAGCTCCTAGGTGACGTGGGTCATGTGGAATCTCCGTTCGGTCCGTTTAGAGATAGTGTTAGTATCGGCGCAAGATAGGTGCACGGCTTGTGCCAAATGTAGCATATGCTCAGAAATCATTTTGGACGCACCCGATGGTACTCCTTGGTGACGGGGCTCAAGTGGATGCTCGTTTCGGTCCATTTGGAGATAGTGCTAATCTTGACGCAAGATAGGTGCACGGTTAGCGTCGAACGTACCATAGGCTCAGAAATCATTTTGGACACACCCGATAGAACACATAGGTGATGTGGGTAATGTGGAATCCTATTTCGGTATGTTTGGATATAGTGTTAGTGTTGGTGCAAGATAGGTCCACCGTTTGCGCCAAACGTACCATGGGCTCAAAAAATGTTTTGGATGCATTCGATGGTTCTCCTAGGGGAAAAGGCTCAAGTGGAAGCTGGATTTGGTCCGTTTGGAGATAGTGCTAATTTTCACGCAAGACAGGTGTACAGTTTGCGCCGAAGATACCACAGGCTCGAAAATCGTTTTGTGCACACTCGATAGAGCTCCTAGGTGACGTGGGTCATGTGGAATCTCCGTTCGGTCCGTTTAGAGATAGTGTTAGTATCGGCACAAGATAGGTGCACGGCTTGTGCCAAATGTAGCATATGCTCAGAAATCATTTTGGACGCACCCGATGGTACTCCTTGGTGACGGGGCTCAAGTGGATGCTCGTTTCGGTCCATTTGGAGATAGTGCTAATCTTGACGCAAGATTGGTGCACGGTTAGCGTCGAACGTACCATAGGCTCAGAAATCATTTTGGACACACCCGATAGAACACATAGGTGATGTGGGTAATGTGGAATCCTATTTCGGTATGTTTGGATATAGTGTTAGTGTTGGTGCAAGATAGGTCCACCGTTTGCGCCAAACGTACCATGGGCTCAAAAAATGTTTTGGATGCATTCGATGGTTCTCCTAGGGGAAAAGGCTCAAGTGGAAGCTGGATTTGGTCCGTTTGGAGATAGTGCTAATTTTCACGCAAGACAGGTGTACAGTTTGCGCCGAAGATACCACAGGCTCGAAAATCGTTTTGTGCACACTCGATAGAGCTCCTAGGTGACGTGGGTCATGTGGAATCTCCGTTCGGTCCGTTTAGAGATAGTGTTAGTATCGGCACAAGATAGGTGCACGGCTTGTGCCAAATGTAGCATATGCTCAGAAATCATTTTGGACGCACCCGATGGTACTCCTTGGTGACGGGGCTCAAGTGGAAGTTCAATTCGGTCCATTTGGAGATAGTGCTAATCTTGACGCAAGATTGGTGCACGGTTAGCGTCGAACATACCATAGGCTCAGAAATCATTTTGGACACACCCGATAGAACACATAGGTGATGTGGGTAATGTGGAATCCTATTTCGGTATGTTTGGATATAGTGTTAGTGTTGGTGCAAGATAGGTCCACCGTTTGCGCCAAACGTACCATGGGCTCAGAAAATCGTTTTGAATGCATCCGATGGTTCTCCTAGGTGACAAGGCTCAAGTGGAAGCTGGATTCGGTCCATTTGGAGATAGTGCTAATCTTGATGCAAGACAGGTGCACAGTTGCGCCGAAGATACCACAGGCTCGAAAATCATTTTGGGCACACTTGATAGGGCTCCTAGGTGATGTGGGTCATGTGGAATCTCCATTCGGTCCGTTTTGAGATAGTGTTACTATCGGCGCAAGATAGGTGAACGGCTTGTGCCAAATGTACCATATGCTCAGAAATCATTTTGGACGCACCCGATGGTACTCCTTGGTGACGGGGCTCAAGTGGAAGTTCAATTCGGTCCATTTGGAGATAGTGCTAATCTTGAGACAAGATAGGTGCACGGTTTGCGCCGAACGTACCATTGGCTCGAAATTTGTTTTAGACATGCATGATTGAACTCCTCGATGACGTGGGTCGTGTGGAATCTCGTTTCGGTCTGTTTGGAGACAGTGTTAGTATTGGCGCAAGATAGGTGCATGGTTTACGTCAAACATACGATGGGCTCAGAAATCATTTTTGACACAGCCAATGGTACTTCTTGTGATGAGGATCAAGTGGAATCTTGATTCGGTCTGTTTGCAGATAGTGCTAGTCTTGACGCAATATAGGTGCACGGTTTGTGCCAAATGTACCGTAGGCTCAAAAAACATTTGGGACACACACGATGGAACTCCTGGGTGACGTGGTTCATGTGGAATCTCAATTTGGTCTGTTTGGAGATAGTGTTAGTGTCAGTGCAAGATAGGTCCCCAGTTTGCGCCAAACGTACCACAGGCTCAAAAATCATTTTGGACGCATCCGATGGTTCTCCTATGTGACGAGGTTCAAGTGGAAGCTGGATTCGGTCCATTTGGAGATAGTGCTAATCTTGACATAAGATAGGTGCAAAGTTTGCGCTCATGATACCACAGGCTCGAAAATCATAGTGGGCACATTCGATAGAACCCCTAGGTGATGTGGGTCATGTGGAATCTCCGTTCGGTCCGTTTAGAGACAGTGTTAGTATTGGCGCAAGATAGGTGCACAGTTTGTGCCAAATGTACCATTTGCTCAGAAATCATTTTGGACGCACCCGATGGTACTCCTAGGTGATGAGGCTCAAGTGGAAGCTGGAATCGGTGCGTATGGAGATAGTGCTAATCTCGACGCAAGATAGGTGCACGTTTTGCGTCGAACGTACCATAATCTCAGAAATCATTTTGGACACACCCGATAGAACACCTAGATGACGTGGGTCATCTGGAATCTCATTTATGTCCGTTTGGAGATACTATTGGTGTCGGTGCAAGATAGGTCGATTGTTTGCGCCAAACGTACCATGGGCTCAAAAAATGTTTTGGATGCATTCGATGGTTCTCCTAGGTGACAAGGCTCAAGTGGAAGCTGGATTTGGTCCGTTTGGAGATAGTGCTAATTTTCACGCAAGACAGGCGTACAGTTTGCGCCGAAGATACCACAGGCTCGAAAATCATTTTGTGCACACTCGATAGAGCTCCTAGGTGACGTGGGTCATGTGGAATCTCCGTTCGGTCCGTTTAGAGATAGTGTTAGTATCGGCGCAAGATAGGTGCACGGCTTGTGCCAAATGTAGCATATGCTCAGAAAATCATTTTGGACGCACCCGATGGTACTCCTTGGTGACGGGGCTCAAGTGGATGCTCGTTTCGGTCCATTTGGAGATAGTGCTAATCTTGACGCAAGATAGGTGCACGGTTAGCGTCGAACGTACCATAGGCTCAGAAATCATTTTGGACACACCCGATAGAACACATAGGTGATGTGGGTAATGTGGAATCCTATTTCGGTATGTTTGGATATAGTGTTAGTGTTGGTGCAAGATAGGTCCACCGTTTGCGCCAAACGTACCATGGGCTCAGAAAATCGTTTTGAATGCATCCGATGGTTCTCCTAGGTGACAAGGCTCAAGTGGAAGCTGGATTCGGACCATTTGGAGATAGTGCTAATCTTGATGCAAGACAGGTGCACAGTTGCGCCGAAGATACCACAGGCTCGAAAATCATTTTGGGCACACTCGATAGGGCTCCTAGGTGATGTGGGTCATGTGGAATCTCCATTCGGTCCGTTTTGAGATAGTGTTACTATCGGCGCAAGATAGGTGCACGGCTTGTGCCAAATGTACCATATGCTTAGAAATCATTTTGGACGCACCCGATGGTACTCCTTGGTGACGGGGCTCAAGTGGAAGTTCAATTCGGTCCATTTGGAGATAGTGCTAATCTTGAGACAAGATAGGTGCACGGTTTGCGCCGAACGTACCATTGGCTCGAAATTTGTTTTAGACATGCATGATTGAACTCCTCGATGACGTGGGTCGTGTGGAATCTCGTTTCGGTCTGTTTGGAGACAGTGTTAGTATTGGCGCAAGATAGGTGCATGGTTTACGTCAAACATACGATGGGCTCAAAAATCATTTTTGACACAGCCAATGGTACTTCTTGTGATGAGGATCAAGTGGAATCTTGATTCGGTCTGTTTGCAGATAGTGCTAGTCTTGACGCAATATAGGTGCACGGTTTGTGCCAAATGTACCGTAGGCTCAAAAAACAATTGGGACACACACGATGGAACTCCTGGGTGACGTGGTTCATGTGGAATCTCAATTCGGTCTGTTTGGAGATAGTGTTAGTGTCAGTGCAAGATAGGTCCACCGTTTGCGCCAAACGTACCATAGGCTTAAAAATCATTTTGGACGCATCCGATGGTTCTCCTACGTGACGAGGTTCAAGTGGAAGCTGGATTCGGTCAATTTGGAGATAGTGCTAATCTTGACATAAGATAGGTGCACAGTTTGCGCTCATGATACCACAGGCTCGAAAATCACAGTGGGCACATTCGATAGAACCCCTAGGTGATGTGGGTCATGTGGAATCTCCGTTCGGTCCGTTTAGAGACAGTGTTAGTATTAGCGCAAGATAGGTGCACAGTTTGTGCCAAATGTACCATTTGCTCAGAAATCATTTTGGACGCACCCGATGGTACTCCTAGGTGATGAGGCTCAAGTGGAAGCTGGAATCGGTGCGTATGGAGATAGTGTTAATCTCGACGCAAGATAGGTGCACGTTTTGCGTCGAACGTACCATAATCTCAGAAATCATTTTGGACACACCCGATAGAACACCTAGATGACGTGGGTCATCTGGAATCTCATTTATGTCCGTTTGGAGATACTATTAGTGTCGGTGCAAGATAGGTCCATTGTTTGCGCCAAACGTACCATGGGCTCAAAAAATGTTTTGGATGCATTCGATGGTTCTCCTAGGTGACAAGGCTCAAGTGGAAGCTGGATTTGGTCCGTTTGGAGATAGTGCTAATTTTCACGCAAGACAGGCGTACAGTTTGCGCCGAAGATACCACAGGCTCGAAAATCGTTTTGTGCACACTCGATAGAGCTCCTAGGTGACGTGGGTCATGTGGAATCTCCGTTCGGTCCGTTTAGAGATAGTGTTAGTATCGGCGCAAGATAGGTGCACGGCTTGTGCCAAATGTAGCATATGCTCAGAAATCATTTTGGACGCACCCGATGGTACTCCTTGGTGACGGGGCTCAAGTGGATGCTCGTTTCGGTCCATTTGGAGATAGTGCTAATCTTGACGCAAGATAGGTGCACGGTTAGCGTCGAACGTACCATAGGCTCAGAAATCATTTTGGACACACCCGATAGAACACATAGGTGATGTGGGTAATGTGGAATCCTATTTCGGTATGTTTGGATATAGTGTTAGTGTTGGTGCAAGATAGGTCCACCGTTTGCGCCAAACGTACCATGGGCTCAAAAAATGTTTTGGATGCATTCGATGGTTCTCCTAGGGGAAAAGGCTCAAGTGGAAGCTGGATTTGGTCCGTTTGGAGATAGTGCTAATTTTCACGCAAGACAGGTGTACAGTTTGCGCCGAAGATACCACAGGCTCGAAAATCGTTTTGTGCACACTCGATAGAGCTCCTAGGTGACGTGGGTCATGTGGAATCTCCGTTCGGTCCGTTTAGAGATAGTGTTAGTATCGGCACAAGATAGGTGCACGGCTTGTGCCAAATGTAGCATATGCTCAGAAATCATTTTGGACGCACCCGATGGTACTCCTTGGTGACGGGGCTCAAGTGGATGCTCGTTTCGGTCCATTTGGAGATAGTGCTAATCTTGACGCAAGATTGGTGCACGGTTAGCGTCGAACGTACCATAGGCTCAGAAATCATTTTGGACACACCCGATAGAACACATAGGTGATGTGGGTAATGTGGAATCCTATTTCGGTATGTTTGGATATAGTGTTAGTGTTGGTGCAAGATAGGTCCACCGTTTGCGCCAAACGTACCATGGGCTCAAAAAATGTTTTGGATGCATTCGATGGTTCTCCTAGGGGAAAAGGCTCAAGTGGAAGCTGGATTTGGTCCGTTTGGAGATAGTGCTAATTTTCACGCAAGACAGGTGTACAGTTTGCGCCGAAGATACCACAGGCTCGAAAATCGTTTTGTGCACACTCGATAGAGCTCCTAGGTGACGTGGGTCATGTGGAATCTCCGTTCGGTCCGTTTAGAGATAGTGTTAGTATCGGCACAAGATAGGTGCACGGCTTGTGCCAAATGTAGCATATGCTCAGAAATCATTTTGGACGCACCCGATGGTACTCCTTGGTGACGGGGCTCAAGTGGAAGTTCAATTCGGTCCATTTGGAGATAGTGCTAATCTTGACGCAAGATTGGTGCACGGTTAGCGTCGAACATACCATAGGCTCAGAAATCATTTTGGACACACCCGATAGAACACATAGGTGATGTGGGTAATGTGGAATCCTATTTCGGTATGTTTGGATATAGTGTTAGTGTTGGTGCAAGATAGGTCCACCGTTTGCGCCAAACGTACCATGGGCTCAGAAAATCGTTTTGAATGCATCCGATGGTTCTCCTAGGTGACAAGGCTCAAGTGGAAGCTGGATTCGGTCCATTTGGAGATAGTGCTAATCTTGATGCAAGACAGGTGCACAGTTGCGCCGAAGATACCACAGGCTCGAAAATCATTTTGGGCACACTTGATAGGGCTCCTAGGTGATGTGGGTCATGTGGAATCTCCATTCGGTCCGTTTTGAGATAGTGTTACTATCGGCGCAAGATAGGTGAACGGCTTGTGCCAAATGTACCATATGCTCAGAAATCATTTTGGACGCACCCGATGGTACTCCTTGGTGACGGGGCTCAAGTGGAAGTTCAATTCGGTCCATTTGGAGATAGTGCTAATCTTGAGACAAGATAGGTGCACGGTTTGCGCCGAACGTACCATTGGCTCGAAATTTGTTTTAGACATGCATGATTGAACTCCTCGATGACGTGGGTCGTGTGGAATCTCGTTTCGGTCTGTTTGGAGACAGTGTTAGTATTGGCGCAAGATAGGTGCATGGTTTACGTCAAACATACGATGGGCTCAGAAATCATTTTTGACACAGCCAATGGTACTTCTTGTGATGAGGATCAAGTGGAATCTTGATTCGGTCTGTTTGCAGATAGTGCTAGTCTTGACGCAATATAGGTGCACGGTTTGTGCCAAATGTACCGTAGGCTCAAAAAACATTTGGGACACACACGATGGAACTCCTGGGTGACGTGGTTCATGTGGAATCTCAATTTGGTCTGTTTGGAGATAGTGTTAGTGTCAGTGCAAGATAGGTCCCCAGTTTGCGCCAAACGTACCACAGGCTCAAAAATCATTTTGGACGCATCCGATGGTTCTCCTATGTGACGAGGTTCAAGTGGAAGCTGGATTCGGTCCATTTGGAGATAGTGCTAATCTTGACATAAGATAGGTGCAAAGTTTGCGCTCATGATACCACAGGCTCGAAAATCATAGTGGGCACATTCGATAGAACCCCTAGGTGATGTGGGTCATGTGGAATCTCCGTTCGGTCCGTTTAGAGACAGTGTTAGTATTGGCGCAAGATAGGTGCACAGTTTGTGCCAAATGTACCATTTGCTCAGAAATCATTTTGGACGCACCCGATGGTACTCCTAGGTGATGAGGCTCAAGTGGAAGCTGGAATCGGTGCGTATGGAGATAGTGCTAATCTCGACGCAAGATAGGTGCACGTTTTGCGTCGAACGTACCATAATCTCAGAAATCATTTTGGACACACCCGATAGAACACCTAGATGACGTGGGTCATCTGGAATCTCATTTATGTCCGTTTGGAGATACTATTGGTGTCGGTGCAAGATAGGTCGATTGTTTGCGCCAAACGTACCATGGGCTCAAAAAATGTTTTGGATGCATTCGATGGTTCTCCTAGGTGACAAGGCTCAAGTGGAAGCTGGATTTGGTCCGTTTGGAGATAGTGCTAATTTTCACGCAAGACAGGCGTACAGTTTGCGCCGAAGATACCACAGGCTCGAAAATCATTTTGTGCACACTCGATAGAGCTCCTAGGTGACGTGGGTCATGTGGAATCTCCGTTCGGTCCGTTTAGAGATAGTGTTAGTATCGGCGCAAGATAGGTGCATGGCTTGTGCCAAATGTAGCATATGCTCAGAAATCATTTTGGACGCACCCGATGGTACTCCTTGGTGACGGGGCTCAAGTGGATGCTCGTTTCGGTCCATTTGGAGATAGTGCTAATCTTGACGCAAGATAGGTGCACGGTTAGCGTCGAACATACCATAGGCTCAGAAATCATTTTGGACACACCCGATAGAACACATAGGTGATGTGGGTAATGTGGAATCCTATTTCGGTATGTTTGGATATAGTGTTAGTGTTGGTGCAAGATAGGTCCACCATTTGCGACAAACGTACCATGGGCTCAGAAATCGTTTTGAATGCATCCGATGGTTCTCCTAGGTGACAAGGCTAAAGTGGAAGCTGGATTCGGTCCATTTGGAGATAGTGCTAATCTTGATGCAAGACAGGTGCACAGTTTGCGCCGAAGATACCACAGACTCGAAAATCATTTTGGGCACACTCGATAGGGCTCCTAGGTGATGTGGGTCATGTAGAATCTCCGTTCGGTCCGTTTAGAGATAGTGTTACTATCGGCGCAAGATAGGTGCACGGCTTGTGCCAAATGTACCATATGCTCAGAAATCATTTTGGACACACCCGATAGAACACCTAGATGACGTGGGTCATCTGGAATCTCATTTATGTCCGTTTGGAGATACTATTGGTGTCGGTGCAAGATAGGTCCATTGTTTGCGCCAAACGTACCATGGGCTCAAAAAATGTTTTGGATGCATTCGATGGTTCTCCTAGGTGACAAGGCTCAAGTGGAAGCTGGATTTGGTCCGTTTGGAGATAGTGCTAATTTTCACGCAAGACAGGTGTACAGTTTGCGCCGAAGATACCACAGGCTCGAAAATCGTTTTGTGCACACTCGATAGAGCTCCTAGGTGACGTGGGTCATGTGGAATCTCCGTTCGGTCCGTTTAGAGATAGTGTTAGTATCGGCACAAGATAGGTGCACGGCTTGTGCCAAATGTAGCATATGCTCAGAAATCATTTTGGACGCACCCGATGGTACTCCTTGGTGACGGGGCTCAAGTGGAAGTTCAATTCGGTCCATTTGGAGATAGTGCTAATCTTGAGACAAGACAGGTGCACAGTTGCACCGAAGATACCACAGGCTCGAAAATCATTTTGGGCACACTTGATAGGGCTCCTAGGTGATGTGGGTCATGTGGAATCTCCATTCGGTCCGTTTTGAGATAGTGTTACTATCGGCGCAAGATAGGTGAACGGCTTGTGCCAAATGTACCATATGCTCAGAAATCATTTTGGACGCACCCGATGGTACTCCTTGGTGACGGGGCTCAAGTGGAAGTTCAATTCGGTCCATTTGGAGATAGTGCTAATCTTGAGACAAGATAGGTGCACGGTTTGCACCGAACGTACCATTGGCTCGAAATTTATTTTAGACATGCATGATTGAACTCCTCGATGACGTGGGTCGTGTGGAATCTCGTTTCGGTCTGTTTGGAGACAGTGTTAGTATTGGCGCAAGATAGGTGCATGGTTTACGTCAAACATACGATGGGCTCAGAAATCATTTTTGACACAGCCAATGGTACTTCTGGTGATGAGGATCAAGTGGAATCTTGATTCGGTCTGTTTGCAGATAGTGCTAGTCTTGACGCAATATAGGTGCACGGTTTGTGCCAAATGTACTGTAGGCTCAAAAAACAATTGGGACACACACGATGGAACTCCTGGGTGACGTGGTTCATGTGGAATCTCAATTCGGTCTGTTTGGAGATAGTGTTAGTGTCAGTGCAAGATAGGTCCACCGTTTGCGCCAAACGTACCATAGGCTTAAAAATCATTTTGGACGCATCCGATGGTTCTCCTACGTGACGAGGTTCAAGTGAAAGCTGGATTCGGTCCATTTGGAGATAGTGCTAATCTTGACATAAGATAGGTGCACAGTTTGCGCTCATGATACCACAGGCTCGAAAATCATAGTGGGCACATTCGATAGAACCCCTAGGTGATGTGGGTCATGTGGAATCTCCGTTCGGTCCGTTTAGAGACAGTGTTAGTATTAGCGCAAGATAGGTGCACAGTTTGTGCCAAATGTACCATTTGCTCAGAAATCATTTTGGACGCACCCGATGGTACTCCTAGGTGATGAGGCTCAAGTGGAAGCTGGAATCGGTGCGTATGGAGATAGTGTTAATCTCGACGCAAGATAGGTGCACGTTTTGCGTCGAACATACCATAATCTCAGAAATCATTTTGGACACACCCGATAGAACACCTAGATGACGTGGGTCATCTGGAATCTCATTTATGTCCGTTTGGAGATACTATTAGTGTCGGTGCAAGATAGGTCCATTGTTTGCGCCAAACGTACCATGGGCTCAAAAAATGTTTTGGATGCATTCGATGGTTCTCCTAGGTGACAAGGCTCAAGTGGAAGCTGGATTTGGTCCGTTTGGAGATAGTGCTAATTTTCACGCAAGACAGGCGTACAGTTTGCGCCGAAGATACCACAGGCTCGAAAATCGTTTTGTGCACACTCGATAGAGCTCCTAGGTGACGTGGGTCATGTGGAATCTCCGTTCGGTCCGTTTAGAGATAGTGTTAGTATCGGCGCAAGATAGGTGCACGGCTTGTGCCAAATGTAGCATATGCTCATAAATCATTTTGGACGCACCCGATGGTACTCCTTGGTGACGGGGCTCAAGTGGATGCTCGTTTCGGTCCATTTGGAGATAGTGCTAATCTTGACGCAAGATAGGTGCACGGTTAGCGTCGAACGTACCATAGGCTCAGAAATCATTTTGGACACACCCGATAGAACACATAGGTGATGTGGGTAATGTGGAATCCTATTTCGGTATGTTTGGATATAGTGTTAGTGTTGGTGCAAGATAGGTCCACCGTTTGCGCCAAACGTACCATGGGCTCAAAAAATGTTTTGGATGCATTCGATGGTTCTCCTAGGTGACAAGGCTCAAGTGGAAGCTGGATTTGGTCCGTTTGGAGATAGTGCTAATTTTCACGCAAGACAGGTGTACAGTTTGCGCCGAAGATACCACAGGCTCGAAAATCGTTTTGTGCACACTCGATAGAGCTCCTAGGTGACGTGGGTCATGTGGAATCTCCGTTCGGTCCGTTTAGAGATAGTGTTAGTATCGGCACAAGATAGGTGCACGGCTTGTGCCAAATGTAGCATATGCTCAGAAATCATTTTGGACGCACCCGATGGTACTCCTTGGTGACGGGGCTCAAGTGGATGCTCGTTTCGGTCCATTTGGAGATAGTGCTAATCTTGACGCAAGATAGGTGCACGGTTAGCGTCGAACGTACCATAGGCTCAGAAATCATTTTGGACACACCCGATAGAACACATAGGTGATGTGGGTAATGTGGAATCCTATTTCGGTATGTTTGGATATAGTGTTAGTGTTGGTGCAAGATAGGTCCACCGTTTGCGCCAAACGTACCATGGGCTCAGAAAATCGTTTTGAATGCATCCGATGGTTCTCCTAGGTGACAAGGCTCAAGTGGAAGCTGGATTCGGTCCATTTGGAGATAGTGCTAATCTTGATGCAAGACAGGTGCACAGTTGCACCGAAGATACCACAGGCTCGAAAATCATTTTGGGCACACTTGATAGGGCTCCTAGGTGATGTGGGTCATGTGGAATCTCCATTCGGTCCGTTTTGAGATAGTGTTACTATCGGCGCAAGATAGGTGAACGGCTTGTGCCAAATGTACCATATGCTCAGAAATCATTTTGGACGCACCCGATGGTACTCCTTGGTGACGGGGCTCAAGTGGAAGTTCAATTCGGTCCATTTGGAGATAGTGCTAATCTTGAGACAAGATAGGTGCACGGTTTGCACCGAACGTACCATTGGCTCGAAATTTATTTTAGACATGCATGATTGAACTCCTCGATGACGTGGGTCGTGTGGAATCTCGTTTCGGTCTGTTTGGAGACAGTGTTAGTATTGGCGCAAGATAGGTGCATGGTTTACGTCAAACATACGATGGGCTCAGAAATCATTTTTGACACAGCCAATGGTACTTCTGGTGATGAGGATCAAGTGGAATCTTGATTCGGTCTGTTTGCAGATAGTGCTAGTCTTGACGCAATATAGGTGCACGGTTTGTGCCAAATGTACCGTAGGCTCAAAAAACATTTGGGACACACACGATGGAACTCCTGGGTGATGTGGTTCATGTGGAATCTCAATTCGGTCTGTTTGGAGATAGTGTTAGTGTCAGTGCAAGATAGGTCCCCAGTTTGCGCCAAACGTACCATAGGCTCAAAAATCATTTTGGACGCATCCGATGGTTCTCCTATGTGACGAGGTTCAAGTGGAAGCTGGATCGGTCCATTTGGAGATAGTGCTAATCTTGACATAAGATAGGTGCAAAGTTTGCGCTCATGATACCACAGGCTCGAAAATCATAGTGGGCACATTCGATAGAACCCCTAGGTGATGTGGGTCATGTGGAATCTCCGTTCGGTCCGTTTAGAGACAGTGTTAGTATTGGCGCAAGATAGGTGCACAGTTTGTGCCAAATGTACCATTTGCTCAGAAATCATTTTGGACGCACCCGATGGTACTCCTAGGTGATGAGGCTCAAGTGGAAGCTGGAATCGGTGCGTATGGAGATAGTGCTAATCTCGACGCAAGATAGGTGCACGTTTTGCGTCGAACGTACCATAATCTCAGAAATCATTTTGGACACACCCGATAGAACACCTAGATGACGTGGGTCATCTGGAATCTCATTTATGTCCGTTTGGAGATACTATTGGTGTCGGTGCAAGATAGGTCGATTGTTTGCGCCAAACGTACCATGGGCTCAAAAAATGTTTTGGATGCATTCGATGGTTCTCCTAGGTGACAAGGCTCAAGTGGAAGCTGGATTTGGTCCGTTTGGAGATAGTGCTAATTTTCACGCAAGACAGGCGTACAGTTTGCGCCGAAGATACCACAGGCTCGAAAATCATTTTGTGCACACTCGATAGAGCTCCTAGGTGACGTGGGTCATGTGGAATCTCCGTTCGGTCCGTTTAGAGATAGTGTTAGTATCGGCGCAAGATAGGTGCATGGCTTGTGCCAAATGTAGCATATGCTCAGAAATCATTTTGGACGCACCCGATGGTACTCCTTGGTGACGGGGCTCAAGTGGATGCTCGTTTCGGTCCATTTGGAGATAGTGCTAATCTTGACGCAAGATAGGTGCACGGTTAGCGTCGAACATACCATAGGCTCAGAAATCATTTTGGACACACCCGATAGAACACATAGGTGATGTGGGTAATGTGGAATCCTATTTCGGTATGTTTGGATATAGTGTTAGTGTTGGTGCAAGATAGGTCCACCATTTGCGACAAACGTACCATGGGCTCAGAAATCGTTTTGAATGCATCCGATGGTTCTCCTAGGTGACAAGGCTAAAGTGGAAGCTGGATTCGGTCCATTTGGAGATAGTGCTAATCTTGATGCAAGACAGGTGCACAGTTTGCGCCGAAGATACCACAGACTCGAAAATCATTTTGGGCACACTCGATAGGGCTCCTAGGTGATGTGGGTCATGTAGAATCTCCGTTCGGTCCGTTTAGAGATAGTGTTACTATCGGCGCAAGATAGGTGCACGGCTTGTGCCAAATGTACCATATGCTCAGAAATCATTTTGGACACACCCGATAGAACACCTAGATGACGTGGGTCATCTGGAATCTCATTTATGTCCGTTTGGAGATACTATTGGTGTCGGTGCAAGATAGGTCCATTGTTTGCGCCAAACGTACCATGGGCTCAAAAAATGTTTTGGATGCATTCGATGGTTCTCCTAGGTGACAAGGCTCAAGTGGAAGCTGGATTTGGTCCGTTTGGAGATAGTGCTAATTTTCACGCAAGACAGGTGTACAGTTTGCGCCGAAGATACCACAGGCTCGAAAATCGTTTTGTGCACACTCGATAGAGCTCCTAGGTGACGTGGGTCATGTGGAATCTCCGTTCGGTCCGTTTAGAGATAGTGTTAGTATCGGCACAAGATAGGTGCACGGCTTGTGCCAAATGTAGCATATGCTCAGAAATCATTTTGGACGCACCCGATGGTACTCCTTGGTGACGGGGCTCAAGTGGATGCTCGTTTCGGTCCATTTGGAGATAGTGCTAATCTTGACGCAAGATAGGTGCACGGTTAGCGTCGAACGTACCATAGGCTCAGAAATCATTTTGGACACACCCGATAGAACACATAGGTGATGTGGGTAATGTGGAATCCTATTTCGGTATGTTTGGATATAGTGTTAGTGTTGGTGCAAGATAGGTCCACCGTTTGCGCCAAACGTACCATGGGCTCAGAAAATCGTTTTGAATGCATCCGATGGTTCTCCTAGGTGACAAGGCTCAAGTGGAAGCTGGATTCGGTCCATTTGGAGATAGTGCTAATCTTGATGCAAGACAGGTGCACAGTTGCACCGAAGATACCACAGGCTCGAAAATCATTTTGGGCACACTTGATAGGGCTCCTAGGTGATGTGGGTCATGTGGAATCTCCATTCGGTCCGTTTTGAGATAGTGTTACTATCGGCGCAAGATAGGTGAACGGCTTGTGCCAAATGTACCATATGCTCAGAAATCATTTTGGACGCACCCGATGGTACTCCTTGGTGACGGGGCTCAAGTGGAAGTTCAATTCGGTCCATTTGGAGATAGTGCTAATCTTGAGACAAGATAGGTGCACGGTTTGCACCGAACGTACCATTGGCTCGAAATTTATTTTAGACATGCATGATTGAACTCCTCGATGACGTGGGTCGTGTGGAATCTCGTTTCGGTCTGTTTGGAGACAGTGTTAGTATTGGCGCAAGATAGGTGCATGGTTTACGTCAAACATACGATGGGCTCAGAAATCATTTTTGACACAGCCAATGGTACTTCTGGTGATGAGGATCAAGTGGAATCTTGATTCGGTCTGTTTGCAGATAGTGCTAGTCTTGACGCAATATAGGTGCACGGTTTGTGCCAAATGTACCGTAGGCTCAAAAAACATTTGGGACACACACGATGGAACTCCTGGGTGACGTGGTTCATGTGGAATCTCTATTCGGTCTGTTTGGAGATAGTGTTAGTGTCAGTGCAAGATAGGTCCACCGTTTGCGCCAAACGTACCATAGGCTTAAAAATCATTTTGGACGCATCCGATGGTTCTCCTACGTGACGAGGTTCAAGTGGAACCTGGATTCGGTCCATTTGGAGATAGTGCTAATCTTGACATAGGATAGGTGCACAGTTTGCGCTCATGATACCACAGGCTCGAAAATCATGGTGGGCACATTCGATAGAACCCCTAGGTGATGTGGGTCATGTGGAATCTCCGTTCGGTCCGTTTAGAGATAGTGTTAGTATTGGCACAAGATAGGTGCACAGTTTGTGCCAAATGTACCATTTGCTCAGAAATCATTTTAGACGCACCCGATGGTACTCCTAGGTGATGAGGCTCAAGTGGAAGCTGGAATCGGTGCGTATGGAGATAGTGCTAATCTTGACGCAAGATAGGTGCACGTTTTGCGTCGAACGTACCATAATCTCAGAAATCATTTTGGACACACCCGATAGAACACCTAGATGACGTGGGTCATCTGGAATCTCAATTCTGTCCGTTTGGAGATACTGTTGGTGTCGGTGCAAGATAGGTCCACTGTTTGCGCCAAACGTACCATGGGCTCAGAAAATGTTTTGGATGCATTCGATGGTTCTCCTAGGTGACAAGGCTCAAGTGGAAGCTGGATTCGGTCCGTTTCGAGATAGTGCTAATTTTCACGCAAGACAGGTGTACAGTTTGCGCCGAAGATACCACAGGCTCGAAAATCATTTTGTGCACACTCGATAGAGCTCCTAGGTGACGTGGGTGATGAGGAATCTCCGTTCGGTCCGTTTAGAGATAGTGTTAGTATCGGCGCAAGATAGGTGCACGGCTTGTGCCAAATGTACCATATGCTCAGAAATTATTTTGGACGCACCCGCTGGTACTCCTTGGTGACGGGGCTCAAGTGGATGCTCGTTTCGGTCCATTTGGAGATAGTGCTAATCTTGACGCAAGATAGGTGCACGGTTAGCGTCGAACATACCATAGGCTCAGAAATCATTTTGGACACACCAGATAGAACACATAGGTGACGTGGGTAATGTGGAATCCTATTTCGGTATGTTTGGATATAGTGTTAGTGTTGGTGCAAGATAGGTCCACCATTTGCGCCAAACGTACCATGGGCTCAGAAATCATTTTGAATGCATCCGATGGTTCTCCTAGGTGACAAGGCTCAAGTGGAAGCTGGATTCGGTCTATTTGGAGATAGTGCCAATCTTGATGCAAGATAGGAGCACAGTTTGCACCGAAGATACCACAGGCTCGAAAATCATTTTGGGCACACTCGATAGGGCTCCTAGGTGATGTGGGTCATGTGGAATCTCCGTTCGGTCCGTTTAGAGATAGTGTTACTATCAGCGCAAGATAGGTGCACAGCTTGTGCCAAATGTACCATATGCTCAGAAATCATTTTGGACGCACCCGATGGTACTCATTGGTGACGGGGCTCAAGTGGAAGTTCAATTTGGTCCATTTGGAGATAGTGCTAATCTTGAGACAAGATAGGTGCACGGTTTGCGCCAAACGTACCATTGGCTCGAAATTTGTTTTAGACATGCTTGATTGAACTCCTCGATGACGTGGGTCGTGTGGAATCTCGTTTCGGTCTGTTTGGAGACAGTGTTAGTATTGGCGCAAGATAGGTGCATGGTTTACGTCAAACATACGATGGGCTTAGAAATCATTTTTGACACAGCCAATGGTACTTCTGGTGATGAGGATCAAGTGGAATCTTATTCGGTCTGTTTGCAGATAGTGCTAGTCTTGACGCAATATAGGTGCACGGTTTGCGCCAAATGTACCGTAGGCTCAAAAAACATTTGGGACACACACGATGGAACTCCTGGGTGACGTGGTTCATGTGGAATCTCAATTTGGTCTGTTTGGAGATAGTGTTAGTGTCAGTGCAAGATAGGTCCACCGTTTGCGCCAAACGTACCATAGGCTTAAAAAACATTTTGGACGCATCCGATGGTTCTCCTACGTGACGAGGTTCAAGTGGAAGCTGGATTTGGTAAATTTGGAGATAGTGCTAATCTTGACATAAGATAGGTGCACAGTTTGCGCTCATGATACCACAGGCTCGAAAATCATAGTGGGCACATTCGATAGAACCCCTAGGTGATGTGGGTCATGTGGAATCTCCGTTCGGTCCGTTTAGAGACAGTGTTAGTATTGGCGCAAGATAGGTGCACAGTTTGTGCCAAATGTACCATTTGCTCAGAAATCATTTTGGACGCACCCGATGGTACTCCTAGCTGATGAGGCTCAAGTGGAAGCTGGAATCGGTGCGTATGGAGATAGTGCTAACCTCAACGCAAGATAGGTGCACGTTTTGCGTCGAACGTACCATAATCTCAGAAATCATTTTGGACACACCCGATAGAACACCTAGATGACGTGGGTCATCTGGAATCTCATTTATGTCCGTTTGGAGATACTATTGGTGTCGGTGCAAGATAGGTCCATTGTATGCGCCAAACGTACCATGGGCTCAAAAAATGTTTTGGATGCATTCGATGGTTCTCCTAGGTGACAAGGCTCAAGTGGAAGCTGGATTTGGTCCGTTTGGAGATAGTGCTAATTTTCACGCAAGACAGGCGTACAGTTTGCGCCGAAGATACCACAGGCTCGAAAATCGTTTTGTGCACACTCGATAGAGCTCCTAGGTGACGTGGGTCATGTGGAATCTCCGTTCGGTCCGTTTAGAGATAGTGTTAGTATCGGCGCAAGATAGGTGCACGGCTTGTGCCAAATGTAGCATATGCTCAGAAATCATTTTGGACGCACCCGATGGTACTCCTTGGTGACGCGGATCAAGTGGATGCTCGTTTCGGTCCATTTGGAGATAGTGCTAATCTTGACGCAAGATAGGTGCACAGTTAGCGTCGAACGTACCATAGGCTCAGAAATCATTTTGGACACACCCGATAGAACACATAGGTGACGTGGGTAATGTGGAATCCTATTTCGGTATGTTTGGATATAGTGTTAGTGTTGGTGCAAGATAGGTCCACCGTTTGCGCCAAACGTACCATGGGCTCAGAAATTTGTTTTGAATGCATCCGATGGTTCTCCTAGGTGACAAGGCTCAAGTGGAAGCTGGATTCGGTCCATTTGGAGATAGTGCTAATCTTGATGCAAGACAGGTGCACAGTTTGCGCCGAAGATACCACAGGCTCGAAAATCATTTTGGGCACACGCGATAGGGCTCCTAGGTGATGTGGGTCATGTGGAATCTCCATTCGGTCCGTTTAGAGATGGTGTTACTATCGGCGCAAGATAGGTGCACGACTTGTGCCAAATGTACCATATGCTCAGAAATCATTTTTGACGCACCCGATGGTACTCCTTGGTGACGGGGCTCAACTGGAAGTTCAATTCGGTCCATTTGGAGATAGTGCTAATCTTGAGACAAGATAGGTGCACGGTTTGCGCCGAACGTACCATTGGCTCGAAATTTGTTTTAGACATGCATGATTGAACTCCTCGATGACGTGGGTCGTGTGGAATCTCGTTTCGGTCTGTTTGGAGACAGTGTTAGTATTGGCGCAAGATAGGTGCATGGTTTACGTCAAACATACGATGGGCTCAGAAATCATTTTTGACACAGCCAATGGTACTTCTTGTGATTAGGATCAAGTGGAATCTTGATTCGGTCTGTTTGCAGATAGTGCTAGTCTTGACGCAATATAGGTGCACGGTTTGTGCCAAATGTACCGTAGGCTCAAAAAACATTTGGGACACACATGATGGAACACCTGGGTGACCTGGTTCATGTGGAATCTCAATTCGGTCTGTTTGGAGATAGTGTTAGTGTCAGTGCAAGATAGGTCCCCAGTTTGTGCCAAACGTACCATAGGCTCAAAAATCATTTTGGACGCATCCGATGGTTCTCCTACGTGACGAGGTTCAAGTGGAAGCTGGATTCGGTCCATTTGGAGATAGTGCTAATCTTGACATAAGATAGGTGCAAAGTTTGTGCTCATGATACCACAGGCTCGAAAATCATAGTGGGCACATTCGATAGAACCCCTAGGTGATGTGGGTCATGTGGAATCTCTGTTCGGTCCGTTTAGAGACAGTGTTAGTATTGGCGCAAGATAGGTGCACAGTTTGTGCCAAATGTACCATTTGCTCAGAAATCATTTTGGACGCACCCGATGGTACTCCTAGCTGATGAGGCTCAAGTGGAAGCTGGAATCGGTGCGTATGGAGATAGTGCTAATCTCGACGCAAGATAGGTGCACGTTTTGCGTCGAACGTACCATAATCTCAGAAATCATTTTGGACACACCCGATAGAACACCTAGATGACGTGGGTCATCTGGAGTCTCATTTATGTCCGTTTGGAGATACTATTGGTTTCGGTGCAAGATAGGTCCATTGTTTGCGCCAAACGTACCATGGGCTCAAAAAATGTTTTGGATGCATTCGATGGTTCTCCTAGGTGACAAGGCTCAAGTGGAAGCTGGATTTGGTCCGTTTGGAGATAGTGCTAATTTTCACGCAAGACAGGTGTACAGTTTGCGCCGAAGATACCACAGGCTCGAATATCGTTTTGTGCACACTCGATAGAGCTCCTAGGTGACGTGGGTCATGTGGAATCTCCGTTCGGTCCATTTAGAGATAGTGTTAGTATCGGCGCAAGATAGGTGCACGGCTTGTGCCAAATGTAGCATATGCTCAGAAATCATTTTGGACGCATCCGATGGTACTCCTTGGTGACGGGGCTCAAGTGGATGCTCGTTTCGGTCCATTTGGAGATAGTGCTAATCTTGACGCAAGATAGGTGCACGGTTAGCGTCGAATGTACCATAGGCTCAGAAATCATTTTGGACACACCCGATAGAACACATAGGTGACGTGGGTAATGTGGAATCCTATTTCGGTATGTTTGGATATAGTGTTAGTGTTGGTGCAAGATAGGTCCACCGTTTGCGCCAAACGTACCATGGGCTCAGAAATTTGTTTTGAATGCATCCGATTGTTCTCCTAGGTGACAAGGCTCAAGTGGAAGCTGGATTCGGTCCATTTGGAGATAGTGCTAATCTTGATGCAAGACAGGTGCACAGTTTGCGCCGAAGATACCATAGGCTCGAAAATCATTTTGGGCACACTCGATAGGGCTCCTAGGTGATGTGGGTCATGTGGAATCTCCATTCGGTCCGTTTAGAGATAGTGTTACTATCGGCGCAAGATAGGTGCACGACTTGTGCCAAATGTACCATATGCTCAGAAATCATTTTGGACGCACCCGATGGTACTCCTTGGTGACGGGGCTCAAGTGGAAGTTCAATTCGGTCCATTTGGAGATAGTGCTAATCTTGAGACAAGATAGGTGCACGGTTTGCGCCGAACGTACCATTGGCTCGAAATTTGTTTTCGACATGCATGATTGAACTCCTCGATGACGTGGGTCGTGTGGAATCTCGTTTCAGTCTGTTTGGAGACAGTGTTAGTATTGGCGCAAGATAGGTGCATGATTTACGTCAAACATACGATGGGCTCAGAAATCATTTTTGACACAGCCAATGGTACTTCTTGTGATGAGGATCAATTGGAATCTTGATTCGGTCTGTTTGCAGATAGTGCTAGTCTTGATGCAATATAGGTGCACGGTTTGTGCCAAATGTACCGTAGGCTCAAAAAACATTTGGGACACACACGATGGAACACCTGGGTGACGTGGTTCATGTGGAATCTCAATTCGGTCTGTTTGGAGATAGTGTTAGTGTCAGTGCAAGATAGGTCCCCAGTTTGCGCCAAACGTACCTTAGGCTCAAAAATCATTTTGGACGCATCCGATGGTTCTCCTACGTGACGAGGTTCAAGTGGAAGCTGGATTCGGTCCATTTGGAGATAGTGCTAATCTTGACATAAGATAGCTGCAAAGTTTGTGCTCATGATACCACAGGCTCGAAAATCATAGTGGGCACATTCGATAGAACCCCTAGGTGATGTGGGTCATGTGGAATCTCTGTTCGGTCCGTTTAGAGACAGTGTTAGTATTGGCGCAAGATAGGTGCACAGTTTGTGCCAAATGTACCATTTGCTCAGAAATCATTTTGGACGCACCCGATGGTACTCCTAGGTGATGAGGCTCAAGTGGAAGCTGGAATCGGTGCGTATGGAGATAGTGCTAATCTTGACGCAAGATAGGTGCACGTTTTGCGTCGAACGTACCATAATCTCAGAAATCATTTTGGACACACCCGATAGAACACCTAGATGACGTGGGTCATGTGGAATCTCATTTCTGTCCGTTTGGAGATACTGTTGGTGTCGGTGCAAGATAGGTCCACTGTTTGCGCCAAACGTACCATGGGCTCAGAAAATATTTTGGATGCATTCGATGGTTCTCCTAGGTGACAAGGCTCAAGTGGAAGCTGGATTCGGTCCGTTTGGAGATAGTGCTAATTTTCACGCAAGACAGGTGTACAGTTTGCGCCGAAGATACCACAGGCTCGAAAATCTTTTTGTGCACACTCGATAGAGCTCCTAGGTGACGTGGGTGATGTGGAATCTCTGTTCGGTCCGTTTAGAGATAGTGTTAGTATCGGCGTAAGATAGGTGCACGGCTTGTGCCAAATGTACCATATGCTCAGAAATCATTTTGGACGCACCCGATGGTACTCCTTGGTGACGGGGCTCAAGTGGATGCTCGTTTCGGTCCATTTGGAGATAGTGCTAATCTTGACGCAAGATAGGTGCACGGTTAGCGTCGAACATACCATAGGCTCAGAAATCATTTTGGACACACCCGATAGAACACATAGGTGACGTGGGTAATGTGGAATCCTATTTCGGTATGTTTGGATATAGTGTTAGTGTTGGTGCAAGATAGGTCCACCGTTTGCGACAAACGTACCATGGGCTCAGAAATCGTTTTGAATGCATCCGATGGTTCTCCTAGGTGACAAGGCTCAAGTGGAAGCTGGATTCGGTCCATTTGGAGATAGTGCTAATCTTGATGCAAGACAGGTGCACAGTTTGCGCCGAAGATACCACAGACTCGAAAATCATTTTGGGCACACTCGATAGGGCTCCTAGGTGATGTGGGTCATGTGGAATCTCCGTTCGGTCCGTTTAGAGATAGTGTTACTATCGGCGCATGATAGGTGCACGGCTTGTGCCAAATGTACCATATGCTCAGAAATCATTTTGGATGCACCCGATGGTACTCCTTGGCGACGGGGCTCAAGTGGAAGTTCAATTCGGTCCATTTGGAGATAGTGCTAATCTTGAGACATGATAGGTGCACGGTTTGCGCCGAACGTACCATTGGCTCGAAATTTGTTTTAGACATGCATGATTGAACTCCTCGATGATGTGGGTCGTGTGGAATCTCATTTCGGACTGTTTGGAGACAGTGTTAGTATTGGCGCAAGGTAGGTGCATGGTTTACGTCAAACATACGATGGGCTCATAAATCATTTTTGACACAACCAATGGTACTTCTTGTGATGAGGATCAAGTGGAATCTTGATTCGGTCTGTTTGCAGATAGTGCTAGTCTTGACGCAATATAGGTGCACGGTTTGCGCCAAATGTACCGTAGGCTCAAAAAACATTTGGGACACACACGATGGAACTCCTTGGTGACGTGGTTCATGTGGAATCTCAATTCGGTCTGTTTGGAGATAGTGTTAGTGTCAGTGCAAGATAGGTCCACCGTTTGCGCCAAACGTACCATAGGCTCAAAAATCATTTTGGACGCATCCGATGGTTCTCCTACGTGACGAGGTTCAAGTGGAAGCTGGATTCGGTCCATTTGGAGATAGTGCTAATCTTGACATAAGATAGGTGCAAAGTTTGTGCTCATGATACCACAGGCTCGAAAATCATAGTGGGCACATTCGATAGAACCCCTAGGTGATGTGGGTCATGTGGAATCTCTGTTCGGTCCGTTTAGAGACAGTGTTAGTATTGGCGCAAGATAGGTGCACAGTTTATGCCAAATGTACCATTTGCTCAGAAATCATTTTGGACGCACCCGATGGTACTCCTAGGTGATGAGGCTCAAGTGGAAGCTGGAATCGGTGCGTATGGAGATAGTTCTAATCTTGACGCAAGATAGGTGCACGTTTTGCGTCGAACGTACCATAATCTCAGAAATCATTTTGGGCACACCCGATAGAACACCTAGATGACGTGGGTCATGTGGAATCTCATTTCTGTCCGTTTGGAGATACTGTTGGTGTCGGTGCAAGATAGGTCCACTGTTTGCGCCAAACGTACCATGGGCTCAGAAAATATTTTGGATGCATTCGATGGTTCTCCTAGGTGACAAGGCTCAAGTGGAAGCTGGATTCGGTCCGTTTGGAGATAGTGCTAATTTTCACGCAAGACAGGTGTACAGTTTGCGCCGAAGATACCACAGGCTCGAAAATCATTTTGTGCACACTCGATAGAGCTCCTAGGTGACGTGGGTGATGTGGAATCTCTGTTCGGTCCGTTTAGAGATAGTGTTAGTATCGGCGCAAGATAGGTGCACGGCTTGTGCCAAATGTACCATATGCTCAGAAATCATTTTGGACGCACCCGATGGTACTCCTTGGTGACGGGGCTCAAGTGGATGCTCGTTTCGGTCCATTTGGAGATAGTGCTAATCTTGACGCAAGATAGGTGCACGGTTAGCGTCGAACATACCATAGGCTCAGAAATCATTTTGGACACACCCGATAGAACACATAGGTGACGTGGGTAATGTGGAATCCTATTTCGGTATGTTTGGATATAGTGTTAGTGTTGGTGCAAGATAGGTCCACCGTTTGCGACAAACGTACCATGGGCTCAGAAATCGTTTTGAATGCATCCGATGGTTCTCCTAGGTGACAAGGCTCAAGTGGAAGCTGGATTCGGTCCATTTGGAGATAGTGCTAATCTTGATGCAAGACAGGTGCACAGTTTGCGCCGAAGATACCACAGACTCGAAAATCATTTTGGGCACACTCGATAGGGCTCCTAGGTGATGTGGGTCATGTGGAATCTCCGTTCGGTCCGTTTAGAGATAGTGTTACTATCGGCGCATGATAGGTGCACGGCTTGTGCCAAATGTACCATATGCTCAGAAATCATTTTGGATGCACCCGATGGTACTCCTTGGCGACGGGGCTCAAGTGGAAGTTCAATTCGGTCCATTTGGAGATAGTGCTAATCTTGAGACATGATAGATGCACGGTTTGCGCCGAACGTACCATTGGCTCGAAATTTGTTTTAGACATGCATGATTGAACTCCTCGATGATGTGGGTCGTGTGGAATCTCATTTCGGACTGTTTGGAGACAGTGTTAGTATTGGCGCAAGGTAGGTGCATGGTTTACGTCAAACATACGATGGGCTCATAAATCATTTTTGACACAGCCAATGGTACTTCTTGTGATGAGGATCAAGTGGAATCTTGATTCGGTCTGTTTGCAGATAGTGCTAGTCTTGACGCAATATAGGTGCACGGTTTGCGCCAAATGTACCGTAGGCTCAAAAAACATTTGGGACACACACGATGGAACTCCTTGGTGACGTGGTTCATGTGGAATCTCAATTCGGTCTGTTTGGAGATAGTGTTAGTGTCAGTGCAAGATAGGTCCACCGTTTGCGCCAACGTACCATAGGCTCAAAAATCATTTTGGACGCATCCGATGGTTCTCCTACGTGACGAGGTTCAAGTGGAAGCTGGATTCGGTCCATTTGGAGATAGTGCTAATCTTGACATAAGATAGGTGCAAAGTTTGTGCTCATGATACCACAGGCTCGAAAATCATAGTGGGCACATTCGATAGAACCCCTAGGTGATGTGGGTCATGTGGAATCTCTGTTCGGTCCGTTTAGAGACAGTGTTAGTATTGGCGCAAGATAGGTGCACAGTTTGTGCCAAATGTACCATTTGCTCAGAAATCATTTTGGACGCACCCGATGGTACTCCTAGGTGATGAGGCTCAAGTGGAAGCTGGAATCGGTGCGTATGGAGATAGTGCTAATCTTGACGCAAGATAGGTGCACGTTTTGCGTCGAACGTACCATAATCTCAGAAATCATTTTGGACACACCCGATAGAACACCTAGATGACGTGGGTCATGTGGAATCTCATTTCTGTCCGTTTGGAGATACTATTGGTGTCGGTGCAAGATAGGTCCACTGTTTGCGCCAAACGTACCATGGGCTCAGAAAATATTTTGGATGCATTCGATGGTTCTCCTAGGTGACAAGGCTCAAGTGGAAGCTGGATTCGGTCCGTTTGGAGATAGTGCTAATTTTCACGCAAGACAGGTGTACAGTTTGCGCCGAAGATACCACAGGCTCGAAAATCATTTTGTGCACACTCGATAGAGCTCCTAGGTGACGTGGGTGATGTGGAATCTCTGTTCGGTCCGTTTAGAGATAGTGTTAGTATCGGCGCAAGATAGGTGCACGGCTTGTGCCAAATGTACCATATGCTCAGAAATCATTTTGGACGCACCCGATGGTACTCCTTGGTGACGGGGCTCAAGTGGATGCTCGTTTCGGTCCATTTGGAGATAGTGCTAATCTTGACGCAAGATAGGTGCACGGTTAGCGTCGAACATACCATAGGCTCAGAAATCATTTCAGACACACCCGATAGAACACCTTAGTTACATGGGTCATGTGGAATCTCATTTCGGTGCGTTTGGAGATAGTGTTAGTGTCAGTGCATGATAGGCGCACGGTTTGCGCCAAACGAACCATAGGCTCAAAAATTGTTTTGGACATGGCCAATGATAGTTCTAGGTGACGAGGATCATGTGGAAGCTCGATTCGGTCTGTTTGGAGATAGTGCTAATCTTGAGGCAAGATTGGTGCACGGTTTGCACCAAACATACCATAGGCTCAGAAATCATTTTGGACGCACTCGATGGTACTTCTTAGTGATGAGGCTCAAGTGGATGCTTGTTTCTATCCGTTTGGAGATAGTGCTATTCTTGATGGAAGGTAGGTGCACGGTTTGCGTCAAACGTACTATAGGCTCGGAAATCATTTTGGACACACTCGATAGAACACTTAGGTGACGTGCATCATGAGGGATCTCATTTCGGCCCGTTTAGAGAGAGTGTTAGTTTTGGTGCAAGATTGGTCCATGGTTTGCGCCACATGTACCATAGGATCAGAAATCATTTTGGACGCACCTGATGGTGCTCCTAGGTGATGAGGCTCGAGCGGAAGCTGGATTTGGTCCGTTTGCAGATAGTGCTAAACTTGAATTAAGATAGGTGCATGGTTTGCGTCGAACTTACCATAGGCTCAAAAATCATTTTGGATGCACCCGATGGATTTGCTAGGTGACGTTGGTCACGTGGAATCTCGGTTTAGTCCTTTTAAAGACAGTGTTAGTGTCAGTACAAGATAGGTGCACGGTTTGTGCCAAACGTACCATACGCTCAGAAGTCATTTTGGACGCACCCAATGGTACTACTAGGTGACGAGGCTCAAGTGGATGCTCATTTCGGTCCGTTTGCAGATAGTGCTAATCTTGACACAAGATAGGTGCATGGTTTGGGTCGAACATACCATAGGCTCAGAAATCATTTCCGACACACCTGATAGAACACATAGATGACGTGGATTATGTGGAATCTCATTTTGGTCCATTTCGAAAATACTTTTAGTGTCGGTGCAAGATAGGTCTACGGTTTGCGCTAAATGTACCAAAGGCTCAGATATCGTTTTTGACGCATCCGATGGTTCTCCTAGGTGACAAGGCTCATGGTAAGGTGGATTGGGTCTGTTTGGAGATAATGCTAACCTGACACAAGATAGGTGCACGGTTTGCGCTGAATATATCACAGGCTCGAAAATCATTTTGGACACAATCGATAGAACTCCTAGGTGATGTGGGTCCTGTGGAATCTCCGTTCGGTCTGTTTAGAGGCAATGTTAGATAGAGGCACGGTTTGTGCCAAATGTACCATTTGCCTAGAAATTAGTTTGGACGCACCCGATGGTACTCCTAGGTGACGAGGCTAAGGTGAATGCTCGTTTCGGTCCGTTTGGAGATAGTGCTAATCTTGACGCAAGATAGGTGCACGGTTTGCGTCGAACATACTCGATAGAACACCTAGGTGACGTGGTCATGTGTAACCTCATTTCTGTCCATTTGGAGATAGTGTTAGTGTCGGGGCAAGATAGGTCCACAGTTTGCGCCTAACGTACCATAGGCTCATTAATCATTTGGGACGCATCCAATGGTTCTCCTAGGTGATGAGGCTCAAGTGGAAGGTGGATTCGGTCCATTTAGAGATAGTGCTAATCTTGACGCAGGATAAGTGGTTTGCGTCAAACATACCATAGGCTCTGAAATTGTTTCGGACACACCCGATAGAACACCTTGGTGATGTGGACCATTAGGAATATGATTTTGGTCTGTTTGGAGATAGTGTTAGTGTTGGTGCAAGATAGGTCCACGGTTTGCGCCAAATATACCATAGGCTCAGATATCGTTTTCGACACATCCAATGGTTCTCCTAGGTGACGAGGCTCAAGTGGAAGGTGGATTCAGTCCGTTTGGAGAAAGTGGTAATACTGACATAAGATAGGTGCACGGTTTGTGCCGAAGATACCACAGTTTCAAAAATTGTATTTGACACACTCGATAGAACTCCTAGGTGACGTGGGTCATGTGGAATCTCCATCCTGTCCGGTTATAGACAGTGTTAGCATTGGCGTAAGATAGGGGCACGGTTTGCACCAAACATACCATTTGCTCAGAAATCATTTTGGACGCACCCGATGGTACTCCTAGGTGACGTGGCTAAAGTAGAAGCTCGATTCGGTCCGTTTGGAGATAGTGCTAATCTTGACACAAGATAGGTGCACGGTTTGCACCGAACGTACCATAGGCTCAAAAATCATTTCAGACGCACCCGATGGAACTCCTCGGTGGCGTGGGTCATGTGGAATCTTGTTTTGGTCCATTTGGAGATAGTGTTAGTGTCGGTGCAAGATAGGTGCATGGTTTGCATCAAACGTACCATAGCCTTAGAAGTCATTTTTTATGCACCCAATGTTACTTCTAGGTGATGAGGATCAAGGGGAAGCTTGATTCGCTCTGTTTAGAGATAGTGCTAGTCCTGACGCAAGATAGGTGCATGGTTTGCGCCAAACGTACCATAGGCTCAAAAATCATTTTGGATGCACCCAATGGAACTCCTAGGTGACGTGGGTCATGTGGAATCTCATTTCGGTCCATTTGGAGACAGTGTTAGTGTCGATGCAGGATAGATGCATGGTTTGCGCCTATCGTACAATAGGCTTAGAAATCATTTTGGACGCACTCATTGATACTTCTTGGTGACGAGGATCAAGTGGAAGCTTAATTCTGTTTGTATGGAGATAGTGCTAATCTTGATGCAAGATAGGTGCACGGTTTGCGCTGAAGGTACCACAGGCTCAGAAATCATTTTGGACGCACCCGATGGAACTCCTAGGTGACGAGGCTCAAGCGGTTGCTCATTTCGGTCCTTTTGGAGATAGTGCTAATATTGACGCAAGATAGGTGCATGGTTTGCGTCGAACATACCATAGGCTCAGAAATAATTTTGGACAACCCTGATAGAACACCTTGGTGACGAGGATCATGTGGAATCTCATTTCGGTCCATTTGGAGATATTGTTAGTGTCGGTGCAAGGTAGGTCCACGGTTTGCGTCGAACATAGCATAGGCTTAGAAATCATTTTGGACTGAGTCGATAGAACACCTAGGTGACGTGGGTCATGTGGAACTTCATTTCTGTCTGTTTGGAGATAGTGTTAGTGTCGATGCAAGATAGGTCCACGATTTGCACCAAACGTACCATAGGCTTAGAAATCATTTTGGACGCATCCGATGGTTCTCCTAGGTGACGAGGCTTAAGTGGAAGGTGGATTCGGTCCGTTTGGAGATAGTGCAAATCTTGACACTAGATAGGTACATGGTTTGCGCCGAAGATACCACAGGCTCGAAAATCATTTTGGACACACTCAATAGAACTCCTAGGTGACGTGGGTCATGTGGAATCTCCGTTCGGTTCATTTAGAGACAGTGTTTGTATCGGGGCAAGATAGGGGCATGATTTGTGCCGAATGTAACATTTGCTAAGAAATCATTTTGGACGCAACCAATGGTACTCCTAGCTGACAAGGCTCAAGTGGATGCTCGATTCAGTCTGTTCGGAGATAGTGCTAATCTTGATGCAAGATAGGTGCACGGTTTGCGCCGATCATACCATAGGCTCAAAAATCATTTTAGACGCACCCGATGGAACTCCTCGGTGATACGGGTCATGTGGAATCTCATTTCAATCCATTTGGAGATAGTGTTAGTATCGGTGCAAGATAGGTGCACAGTTTGCATCAAACGTACCATTGGCTCAGAAATCATTTTTGACGCACCCAATGGTACTTCTAGGTGACAAGGATCAAGGGGAAGCTCGATTTGCTCTGTTTAGAGATAGTGCTAGTCCTGACGCAAGATAGGTTCACGGTTTGTGCCAAACGTACCATAGGCTCAGAAATCATTTTGGACGCACTCGATGGAACTCCTAGGTGACGCGGGTCATGTGGAATCTCATTTCGGTCCATTTGGAGATAGTGTGAGTGTCGGTGCAGGATAGATGCACGGTTTCCGCGAAACATACCGTAGGCTCAAAAATCATTTTGGACGCAATCAATGATTGTTCTTGGTGATGAGGATCAAGTGGAAGCTCGATTCTGTCTGTATGGAGATAGTGCTAATCTTGATGCAAGATAGGTGCACGGTTTGTGCCGAAGGTACAATACGCTCAGAAATCATTTTGGACGCACCCGATGGAACTCCTAGGTGACGTGGATCATGTGGAATCTCATTTCGATTTGTTTGGAGATAGTGTTTGTGTCGGTGCAAGATAGGTGCATGGTTTACGCCAAACATACCATAGGCTTAGAAATCATTTTGGACGCACCCGATGGTACTCCTAGGTGACGAGACTCAAGTGGATGCTCATTTTGGTCCGTTTGGAGATAGTGCTAATCTTGACGCAAGATAGGTGCACGGTTTGTGTCGAACATACCATAGGCTTAGAAATCATTTTGAACACACCCGATAGAAACACCTTGGTGACGTGGATCATGTGGAATCTCATTTCGGTCCGTTTGGAGATAGTGTTAGTGTCGGTGCAAGATTGGTCCACGGTTTGCGCCAAATGTACCATAGGCTCGGAAATCGTTTTGGACGCATCCGATGGTTCTCCTAGGTGACGAGGCTCAAGTGGAAGGTGGATTCGGTTTGTTTGGAATAGTGCTAATTTTGACGCAAGATAGGTGCACGATTTGTGCCGAAGATACCACAGGCTCAAAAATCATTTTCGACACACTCGATAGAGCTCCTAGGTGATGTGGGTCATGTGGAATCTCCGTTCGGCCCGTTTTGAGATGGTGTTAGTATCGGTGCAAGATAGGGACATGGTTTGTGCCAAATGTACCATTTTCTCAGAAATCATTTTGGATGCAACCGATGGTACTCCTTGGTGACGAGGCTCAAGTGGATGCTCTTTTGGTCCGTTTGGAGATAGTGCAAATCTTGATGCAAGATAGGTGCATGGTTTGCATTGAATATACCATAGGATTAGAATGTTTTGGAAACACTCGATAGAACACCTAGGTGACGTGGGTCATGTGGAATCTCATTTCGGTCCGTTTGGATATTGTGTTTGTGTTGGTGCAAGATAGGTCCACGGTTTGCGCCAAACGTAACATAGGCTCATAAATAGTTTTGGACACATCCGATGGTTCTCCTAGGTCACAAGGCTCAAGTGGAAGCTGGATTCGGTCCGTTTGGAGATAGTGCTAATCTTGACACAAGACAGGTGCACGGTTTGCGCCGAAGATACCACAGGCTCGAAAATTATTTTGGACACACTTGATAGAACTCCTAGGTGACGAGGGTCATGTGGAATCTTGTTTCAGTCCATTTGGAGACAAGTGTTAGTGTCGGTGCAAGATAGGTACACTATTTGCGTCAAACGTAGCATAGGCTGAGGAATCATTTTTTACGCACCCAATGGTTCTTCTAGGAGATGAGGATCAAGGGGATGCTCGATTCGCTCTATTTAGAGATAGTGCTAGTCCAGACACATGATAGGTGCACGGTTTGCATCGAACGTAACATAGGCTCGGAAATTGTTTTGGATGCACCCTATGGATTTCCTAGGTTATGTTGCTCTTGTTGAATATCATTTTAGTCTGTTTGGAGACAGTGTTTGTGCCAGTGCAAGACAGGTGCACGATTTGCGCCAAACGCACCATAGGCTTAGAAATCATTTTGGACACACCCAATGGTACTCCTAGGAGACTAGACTCAAGTGGATGCTCATTTTGGTCCGTTTGGAGATAGTGCTAATCTTGACGCAAGATAGGTGCACGGTTTTCATCAAACATACCATAGGCACAGAAATCATTTCGGACACACCTGATCGAACACCTTGGTGACGTGGGTCATGTGGAATCTCATTTCGGTTAGTTTGGAGATAGTGTTAGTGTCGGTGCAAGATAGGTCCATGGTTTGCGCCAAACTTACCATAGGCTAAGAAATCGTTTTTGACACTCCGATGGTTCTCCTTGGCAACAAGGCTGAAGTGGATGGTGGATTCGGTCCATTTGGAGATAGTGCTAATCTTGACGCAAGATAAGTGCACGGTTTGTGGCGAGATACCACAGGCTCAAAAACCATCATTTTGGACACACTCGACGGAACTCCTAGGTGACGTGGGCCATGTGGAATCTCCATTCGGTCTGTTTTGGGACATTGTTAGTATCGACTCAAGATAGGGCCACGGTTTGTGCCAAATGTACCATTTGCTCAGAAATCATTTTGATGTGGCTCAAGTGGAAGCTCGATTCGGTCCGTTTGGAGATAGTGCTAATCTTTGACGCAAGATTGTTGCACGGTTTGGACCGAACGTATCACAGGCTTAGAAATCATTTTAGATGCACCCAATGAAACTTCTAGGTGACGTGGGTCATGTGGAATCTCGTTTCGGTCTATTTGGAGACAGTGTCAGTGTTGGTGCATGATAGGTGCACGGTTTGCGCCAAATGTACCATAGGCTCAGAAATTGTTTTGGACGTGGCCATTGATACTTTTGGGTGACGAGGATCATGTGGAAGCTCGATTCGGCCTATTTGGAGATAGTGCTAATCTTGACGCAAGATAGGTGCATGGTTTGCGCCGAACGTACCAAAGGCTCAAAACTGTTTTGCATGCACCCGATGGGACTCCAAGGTGACGTGGGTTATATGGAATCTCATTTCGGTCCGTTTGGAGACAGTGTTAATGTCGGTGTAAGATAGGTGCACAGTTTGCACCAAACATACAATAGGCTCAAAAATTGTTTTGGACGCAACCGATGGTGCTCCTAGGTGACGAGGCTCGAGTGGATGCTCGTTTCGGTCCGTTTGGAGATAGTGCTAATCTTGGCACAAGATAGGTGCATGGTTTGCATCGAACATACCGTAGGATTCAAATGTTTTGGAAACACTCGATAGAACACCTAGGTGACGTGGGTCATGTGGAAGCTCATTTCGGTCTGTTTGGAGATTGTGTTAGTGTCGGTGCAAGATAGGTCCACGGTTTGCGGCAAACGTAGCATAGCATCATATATTGTTTTGGACGCATCCCATGGTTCTCCTAGGTGACGAGGCTCAAGTGGAAGTTGAATTTGGTCCGTTTGGAAATAGTGCTAATGTTGACGCAAGACAGGTGCACGGTCTGCGTTGAAGATACCACAGGCTCAAAAATTGTTTTGGACACACTCGATAGAACTCCTAGGTGACGTGGGTAATGTGGAACCTTGTTTCGGTCCATTTGGAGACAAGTGTTAGTGTCAATGCAAGATAGGTACACGGTTTGCATCAAACATTGCATAATCTCAGGAATCATTTTTGACGCACCCGATGGTTCTTCTAGGTGACGAGGATCAAGGGGAAGCTCGATTCGCTCTATTTAGAAATAGTGCTAGTCCTGACGTAAGATAGGTGCACGGTTTGCGTCGAACGTACCATAGGCTTAGGAATCATTTTTGACGCACCAGATGGTCCTTCTAGGTGACGAGGATCAAGGGAAGCCCAATTCTATCTATAGAGATAGTGCTAGTCCTGACGTAAGATAGATGCACGGTTTGCGTCGAACGTACCATAGGCTCAGAAATCATTTTGGACGCACCCTATGGATTTCCTAGGTGACATTAGTCATGTGGAATCTCATTTTAGTCTATTTGGAGACAGTGTTTGTGACAGTGCAAGAGAGGTGCACAGTTTGTGCCAAACGTACCATAGACTCAGAAATCATTTTGGATGCACCCAATGGTACTCCTTGGTGACTAGCTCAAGTGGATGCTCGTTTCAGTCCGTTTGGAGATAGTGCTAGTCTTGACTTAAGATAGGTTCACAGTTTGCGTCGAACGTACCATAGGCACAGAAATCTTTTCGGACACACCCGATAGAACACCTAGATGACGTGGGTTATGTGGAATCTCATTTCGGTTAGTTCGGAGATAGTATTAGTGTCGGTGCAAGATAGGTCCACGGTTTGCGCCAATTGTACCATAGGCTCAGAAATTATTTTCGACACTCCGATGGTTCTCCTAGGTGACAAGGCTCAAGTGGAAGGTGGATTCGGTCCGTTTGGAGATAGTGCTAAGCTTGACGCAAGATAGGTGCACGGTTTGTGCCAAGATACCACAGGCTCAAAAACCATTTTGGACACACTCGATAGAACTCCCGATTGACATAGGCCATGTGGAATCTCCGTTCGGTCCATTTAGAGACAGTGTTAGTATCGGCGCAAGATAGGGGCACGGTTTGCGCTGAATGTACCATTTGCTCAGAAATCATTTTGGACGCACCCGATGGTACTCCTAGGTGACGTGGCTCAAGTGGAAGCTCGATCCAGCCTATTTAAAGATAGTGCTAATCTTGACGCAAGATTGGTGCACGGTTTGCGCTGAACGTACCACAAGCTCAGAACGGACCAAGATAGGTGACGAGGATCAAGGGAAGCCCAATTCTCTTGACGAGGACAAGGGAATCTCATTTCAGTCTGTTTGGAGATTGTGTTAGTGTCGGTGCAAGATAGGTCCACGGTTTGCGGCAAACGTACCATACGCTCATAAATTGTTTTGGACGCATCCCAAGGTTCTCCTAGGTGACGAGGCTCAAGTGGAAGTTGAATTCGGTCCGTTTGGAAATAGTGCTAATCTTGACACAAGACAGGTGCACGGTTTGCGCTAAAGATACCACAGGCTCGAAAATTGTTTTGGACACACTCGATAGAACACCTAGGTGATGTGGGTCATGTGGAATCTTGTTTTGATCCATTTGGAGACAAGTTTTAGTGTCAGTGCAAGATAGGTACATGGTTTGCGTCAAACATAGCATAGGCTCAGGAATCATTTTTGACGCACCCGATGGTTCTTCTAGGTCACGAGGATCAAGGGGAAGCTCGATTTGCTCTATTTAGAGACAGTGCTAGTCCTGACGCAAGATAGGTGCACGGTTTGCGTCGAATGTACCATAGGCTTAGGAATCATTTTTGACGCACCCGATGGTTCTTCTAGGTGACGAGGATCAAGGGAAAGCTCGATTCGCTCTATTTAGAGATAGGGCTAGTCTTGACGCAAGATAGGTGCACGGTTTACGTCGAACGTACCATAGGCTCAGAAATTATTTTGGATGCACCCGATGGATTTCCTAGGTGACATTGGTCCTGTGGAATATCATTTTAGTCTGTTTGGAGACAGTGTTTGCGCCAATGCAAGAGAGGTGCACGGTTTGTGCCAAACATACCATAGACTCATAAATCATTTTGGATGCACCTAATGGTACTCCTAGGTGACTAGGCTCAAGTGGACGCTTGTTTTGGTCCGATTGAAGATAGTGCTAATCTTGACTTAAGATAGGTGCACAGTTTGTGTCGAACATACCATAGGCACATAAATCTTTTCGGACACACCCGATAGAACACCTAGGTGACGTGGGTCATGTGGAATCTCATTTCGGTTAGTTCGGAGATAGTATTAGTGTCGGTGCAAGATAGGTCCACGGTTTGCGCCAAATGTACCATAGGCTCAGAAATCGTTTTCGACACTCCGATGGTTCTCCTAGGTGACAAGGCTAAGTTGAAGGTGGATTCAGTCCATTTGGAGATAGTGCTAAGCTTGATGCAAGATACGTGCACGTTTTGTGCCAAGATACCACAGGCTCAGAAACCATTTTGGACACACTTGATAGAACTACTAGGTGATGTGGGCCATGTAGAATCTCCATTCAGTCCGTTTAGAGATAGTGTTAGTATCGGTGCAAGATAGGGGCATGGTTTGTGTCGAATGTACCATTTGCTCAGAAATCATTTTGGACACACCCGATGGTACTCCTAGGTGATGTGGCTCAAGTGGAAGCTCGATTCAGTCTGTTTGGAGATAGTGCTAATCTTGACGTAAGATTGGTGCACGGTTGGCGCTGAACGTACCACAGGCTCAGAAATCATTTTGAACACACCCGATGGAACTTCTAAATAACATGGGTCGTGTGGAATCTCGTTTCGGTCCGTTTGGAGACAATGTTAGTGTCGGCGCAGGATAGGTGCACTGTTTGCGCCAAATGTACCAGAGGCTTAGAAATCATTTTGGACGCGGCCATTGATACTTCTAGGTGACAAGGATCATGTGGAAGCTCGTTTCGGTCTATTTGGAGATAGTGCTAATCTTGACTTAAGATAGGTGCACGATTTGTGCCGAATGTACCAAAGGCTCAAAATTATTTTTGACCCACCCGATGGAACTCTAGTGAGACGTGGGTTATGTGGAATCTCGTTTCGGTCCGTTTAGAGACTATGTTAGTGTCGGTGTAAGATAGGTGCACGGTTTGTGCCAAACATACCACAGGCTTGGAAATCATTTTGGAGGCTCAAGTGGATGCTCGTTTTGGTCCATTTCGAGATAGTGCTAATCTTGACGCAAGATAGGTGCACGGTTTGCGTCGAACAAACCATAGGCTCTGAAATCATTTTGGACACACTCGATAGAACAACTAGGTGACGCGGGTCATGTGGAATCTCATTTATGTCCGTTTGCAGATAGTGTTAGTGTCCGTGCAAGACAGGTCCACAGTTTGCGCCAAACGTGCCATAGGCTCAAAATTGTTTTGGACGCATCTGATGGTTCTCCTAGGTGACGAGGTTCAAGTGGAAGCCAGATTTGGTCCATTTAGAGAGAGTGCTAATCTTGTTGTGAGATAGGCGCACGGTTTGTGCCGAAGATACCACAGTCTCAAAAATCATTTTTGACACACTCAATAGAACTCCTTGGTGACATGGGTCATGTGGAATCTCTGTCCGGTCCGTTTAGAGACAGTGTTAGTACCGGCGCAGGATAGGAGCACGGATTGCGCCGAATATACCATTGCTCAGAAATCATTTTGGACGCACCCGATGGTACACCTAGGTGACATGGCTCAAGTGGAAGCTCGATTCGGTCTATTTGGAGATAGTGCTAATCTTGACACAAGATTGGTGCACAGTTTGTGCTGAACGTACCACAGGCTTAGATATCATTTTGGACACACCCGGTGGAACTTCTAGGTGACATGGGTCATGTGGAATCTCGTTTCGGTCCGTTTGGAGACAGTGTTGGTGTCGGCGCAGGATACGTGCACCATTTGCGCTAAACATACCAGAGGCTTAGAAATCATTTTGGACGTGGCCATTGATACTTTTGAGTGATGTGGATTATGTGGAAGCTCGATTCGGTCTGTTTGGAGATGGTGCTAATCTTGATGCAAGATAGGTGCACGATTTGCGCCGAACGTACCAAAAGCTCAAAATCATTTTAGACACACCCGATGGAACTCCAGGATGACATGGGTTATGTGGAATCTCGTTTCGGTCTGTTTGGAGACTATGTTAGTGTCGGTGTAAGATAGGTGCACGGTTTGTGCCAAACGTACCACAGGCTCTGAAATCGTTTATGATGCACCCGATGGTGCTCCTAGGTGACGAGGCTCAAGTAGATGCTCGTTTTGGTCCATTTGGAGATAGTGCTAATCTTGACGCAAGATAGTTGCACGTTTGTGCCGAACGTACCATAGGCTCATAAATCGTTTTGGATGCACCCAATGGAACTCCAAGGTGACGTGGGTCATGTGGAATCTCATTTCGGTCCTTTGGAGATAGTGTTAGTGTTGGTGCAAGATAGGTGCATTTTTTGGAACTCCACAGGCTCAGAAATCTTTTTGGATGCACCCGATCATGCTCCTAGGTTACAAGGCTCAAGTGATGCTTGTTTTGGTCCATTTGGAGATAGTGCTAATCTTGACGCAAGATAAGTGCATGGTTTGCGCCAAATGTACCATATGCTCAGAGTTCGTTTTGGACGCACCCGATGGTACTGCTAGGTGATGAGCTAGAGTGGAAGCTTGATTCGGTCCATTTGGACATAGCGCTAATCTTGATGCAAGATAGGTGCTCAGTTTGCGTCGAACGTACCATAGGCTCGAGTTAGTACTTATATAAGCCACCTAATAATCCTTATATGGGCATAAGGAATTTGACCACTGGCATACTTAGATTAAAATCAGATTTGAACACACCTATATAGTGGCTATAATTTGATAAAACTGATTTTATAACACAAAACCTTTGTTTTAAATACACATATGACAAGTTTAATGTTGAATCTTACTCTGATGCCAGCTGTCACGGAACCGTCTAAATTATAAGAGCACAAGTACAAAAATAATCACCGAAGTGATCAAATTCTCACACTTGAGCCCATATAACTCCGGTAGTCCAATGAAATCACAAGGGATTTTAAACCAACCAACATACAAGCCAAGATCATAGTGATTCAACATAACAAGCCACATGCTTCAACCATTTCACAAGTAATTCAATATACATTAGAGTTCAACATAGATATTACAACATAAGTTGAAAAAGTAGCGAAAGCAAAGTAATTTGAAACTAATAATACTCTTATTTCAATACATGGCAGTACCAAGGTCAACTTCCAACAAAAGCATTAGAGACAAGATAATTTAGAAGGATCATGCCCATGATCACACTCCTTCACTACGGTAGGAGTCATCCAATTCTTGCAGTAGCCATGATACATCACTGTTGACGGTAGATAAGTGTCAATTTTAACCGTCAACGAAACATGAAAAAGGACCAAAACATAATTACTACATAGATATAGGGGGTTTACTGACAGAATTCCATGAGTTTTGGTGAATGTCTGTTTTTGCAGGGTGTCAGCTGAAAAGAACCAAGGAAGGCCCACATGTCAGATTTACATAGAGACAAAAGGGGTACGAACAACTTTTCTGGAATCTAGAAGATATGAGAATACTCTAGAAATAAATGGGAGGCGAAATGGGCCCGGAAGTGGGGCGCCCGCCCCCCTCCTTGGGCGCCTGCCCAGGCTACAGAGCCAATCAGGAGCGACCTCCTAGATCATGCCTCCACCGCCTTTGAGGATCAATAATAATTGTAAATCAAGGTCGGTTTGATCCGAGGGCTGTGGTGCTTCCTAGAGGGCTATATAACCAAGGATCCCCCCTAGGGTTTGGTACCATATCTCTTCTACAGATCAAAAGCTAGGGTTTCAATTCTTCATCCAAGTAGAAGAGGGTCCCTCTAGTTCATCTAGTTCTAGTTCTAGTTCATCTAGTTGTATCTAGAAAATAGGGAGAGAGAGAGAGAGAGGAGGAGAGAGCTGAGGAGGAGCTGGATCTGTCAGATCTACCTCAACATTGTACTTTTGCAGCATCTGGTTCATCATTCAGCAATCTCTAGGTTCTTCAATTATTATTTCTAAGTTCTAAGTTCTTATTTAATTCTTACTTTATTCTATTTACTTGAACTCCGCTTGTATTTGAGTGCTCTAGTTATAATATTTGGCTAGAGTAGTAAACCCTAGTGTAGACGTGGTGTCTAGGCTATAGTTTACTTGAATTTGCGCCCAATCTCACGGTTAGTTGTGGTAGCCCTCAGAGGTGACAACTTTGTTAGGCCATTGCAATCCACCCCGTTCGGGTTGGTGTTTCGTAGAGCTTTTGGCAGCCTTCTCCTGACTACTTTCTTCCCAGTCTCTTTCGAGAGTCAGAAAGGTACTGTTGCTCCATAGCAAGCAAAGTATAGTAAGCCAGATCTTGATCACCCAATCAACTTAGAAAACCCTAGAAAGTTCCACTCTTCCCACCAAAAATATATATATCTTTCTTCTCTTATCTTTATCTTTGGATGAACTTGATTCTCTAGTACACTTCACGTTCCCCATGGAAATTGATACTCTGGAATACTCTTGGGTGAAAGCTACATCAGTATCCGTGCACTTGCAGATTTCTCTGTGTGCGTTAAAAATACCCAACAAGCTTTCTGGCGCCGTTGCCGGGGAACGGTAGCTGTGCTAGTTTAGAACCAAGTTTGTCCGTGTACCCTTTTCCTTTTACCACCTTTTTACCACAACCACCTTACCATATGGATTCCACTCCTATTCATAAATTCTCTGCACCAAAGGGCGAGTTCTTAGAGCCACCACAATCATCAAAGCCAATTACAACATGTAGCTATGAACTCAAACCTGGCTTTATAGCCATGGTGCAGCGCAATCCTTCTCTAGGTTAAAAGATGAAAATCCTTATACCCACCTTTAGGAATTTGAGCACTTGTGTTCTTGCCTCGTTATCGCTGGCATGACACAAGAGACCCTTAAATGGAAATTGTTTCTGTTCTCCCTTTTAGGAATAGCGAAGCAATGGTATGCTCATACCGTAGGAGGAGTAAATGGAAACTGGGATGAACTTCAAGTCAAATTTGGTCTCGCTTTCTTCCCTGTTTCTAAAGTTAATGCCCTTCGAATAGAAATTCTTAAATTTGAACAGAAGGAGAAGGAGACTCTAGGAGCAGCCTGGGCTAGGTTCACAAGCCTTAAAAACACTGGCCTAGACTTGTCTTTGCCTGACCACATCCTTTTAAATCACTTCTACCATGGTCTTAGCAAAGAAGCTGATCTGCACCTCGACATATCTTCCGGAGGCTCATTCACACACATGTCCTTTAGTGAGGGGGAAGCTATCCTTGAGAAAATCCTTGAAAACACTCCCTACACTGGCATTTTTGATGAGTTTCCTAAAGAAGAAAAAGAAGTCGAGCCAAGCCCTGACCAACAAGAGGAGATACATGCAACCAAATCTGAAATTCCTTTAGATTCTTCTAATGATTTGGTTGTCAAAGAATCTCCTACTACAAAAACACAAAATATGTTGAAAGACGATGAGCCCCATCCTTCCACATTCCTCTCTGAAATTGAGGATGGTCTTTTTGAAGATTTTGGGAATGCTTCAAACTTTCCAGTTCAAGTAAAGCCTCTAGAACACTCTACACCATTTAAGGATGATGATATTCCATGCAATGATCCCTTCTTAGTGGAACACATCAAGGGACTCTCGGCCATCATGAGCCGTGAGTGATTGGTAGAAACAGAGTTATCCAGTGAGGTAGCCCAAATCATTGCCCCCTTTGATGTTCTAACTTGCATCCTAAAGAAGACAACCATTGAGGCTCATTATAGTCCTACCGTTGGGATGAACATTATTTCTAAGGCTTTGGCTGAAGAACTTTACCCCAATGAGTCCTTGATCCCATCTCATAAGCTTTTAAAAACTCCTTTCGGAGTTACTCTAGAAAGTTATGGGGTTGTGAGGTCTATTCCCTTGTGCATAAGAGGTTCTGAGTATCGTCTAGACTTGCACATCTATGACATCTCGGACAGGTTCATTTTGATTGGTGTACCTTTGGGGACACTCTTTCAAGAGAGACCAAAACAAAGTCTCTTGAATTTAAAGTTGGGAAACTCTACTATCAATGTCTCGCTTGCACGCTCGCACAACGCAGTAGTAGAACCCAAGCCTGAACAAGATCCTATTGAGGAAGTTTTAATGGCATCTCTAGAAGACATGGCCCAACCTCTTTTCGATGATGAACACTTCATTGAAGAAGAGGAAGAGCTAGCAGAACCTGTCGAGCTAGACCCTTTGGAGGTGCCTCCACAACCCTCAATTGATCTAAAACCTCTTCCTCTTGGCTTAAAATATGTCTTTCTCAATAATAATCTAGAAACTCCTATCATTATAAGTGACAAGCTTTCCCAAGAAGAAACCTATAGGCTTGTCACTGTCCTAGAAAGACATAGATCAGCTATAGGCTACTCAATCCATGACCTCATAGGAATTAGTCCCGTTCTCTACACGCATCGTATCCCTACAGATCCTAACATCTCACCGACAAGAGAACCACAACGGAGACTTAACAATGCTGAGGTTATTAAGAAAGAAGTCTTAAAACTTTACCAAGCTGGGATTATTTATCATGTGCCACATAGTGAATGGGTTAGCCTAGTCCAAGTGGTACCAAAGAAAGGAGGGATGATAGTTGTTACAAATGAAATGAATGAACTCATTCCTCAACGAACTGTCACTGGGTGGAGAATGTGCATAGACTATCGAAAACTCAACAAGTCTACAAGGAAAGATCACTTCCCGTTACCCTTCATTGATGAAATGTTGGAACGGCTTGCAAAACACTCTTTCTTTTGTTTCCTTGATGGGTATTCCAGATATCACCAAATCCCAATCCACCCTGATGACCAAAGTAAGACCACTTTCACATGTCCATATGGAACTTACGCATACCGACGAATGTCGTTCGGATTGTGTAATGCTCCAGCTTCTTTCCAATGGTGCATGATGTCTATCTTCTCCGAGATGATTGAGGAAATCATGGAGGTGTTCATGGATGACTTTACCGTCTATGTCAAAACCTTCAATGACTGTTTAGAGAATTTAGACAGAGTCTTACAACGATGTGAAGAGGAGCACTTAGTCCTGAACTGGGAAAATGTCAATTTATGGTTCGGGAAGGAATAGTGCTAGGACACAAAGTGTCCGAACGTGGGATAGAAGTGGATAGAGCAAAAATTGAAGTCATTGAACAACTTCCACCTCCCACGAATGTGAAAGGAATTCGAAGCTTTCTAGGCCATGCGGGGTTCTATAGGTGTTTTATCAAAAACTTTTCTCAAATCGCTAGACCCCTCACTAGCCTATTAGCTAAGGATGCACCTTTCATCTTCAATAATGAGTGCCATGAAGCTTTCCAAACTCTTAAGCAGGCACTCATTTTAGCTCTAATCATCCAACCACCTGATTGGACGCTGCCTTTTGAGATCATGTGTGATGCTAGCGACTTTGCTATTGGTGCTGTTCTCGGCCAAACAAAGGATGAGAAGCATTATGTTATATCCTACGCTAGGAAAACCATGACCGAACCACAACTCAATTATTCTACCACTGAAAAAGAGTTGTTGGCAGCTGTCTTTGCAATAGACAAGTTTAGATCATACTTAGTTGGAGCAAAAATAATCATCTATTCAGACCATGCTGCCCTTAAATATCGCTTACTAAGAAAGATGCTAAACCCTGTCTTATAAGATGGATTCTTTTGCTCCAAGAATTTGACATTGATATAAAAGATAAGAAAGGAGTAGAGAATTCAGTAGCCGATCACTTGTCTAGGCTTCAATATAAGGAAACACATGAGTTACCTATCAATGACTATCTGAGGGATGACACACTCATGGTAACACACTCGGACCCTTGGTATGTGGATATTGTGAACTATATGGTTGTAGGCTATGTTCCACCAGGAGGAGAGAAGAGAAAGCTCAAATATGAAGCTCATTGTCACTTGTGGGAGGATCCGTATCTCTATCGGGTATGTGCTGACGGATTGTTACGAAAATGTGTCCCACTGGTTGAAGCCATGAAAATCATAGAGAGATGTCACGCATCACCCTATGGAGGACATTGTGGAGCATTCTACACAAATGCAAAGATCTAGCAAAGTGGATTTTTCTGGCCAACAATGTATCAAGATACAAAGGAGTTTGTTAGAAGATGTGCCAGATGTCAGAAACATGGAAACATAAATACTCGGGATGCAATGGCACTCCAAAACAACCTCCAAATAGAGTTGTTTGATGTCTGGGGAATTGATTACATGGGACCATTCCAGAAGTCAGGAGATGCTGAATACATCTTAGTGGTAGTTGACTATGTATCCAAGTGGGTAGAAGCCTTACCATGTCGAGCTGCCGATTCCAAGCATGCCAAGAAGATGTTTCATGAAGTGATATTTCTAAGGTTTGGAATGCCGAGAATGGTCATAAGTGATGGAGGATCACACTTCATTGATAAGTCCTTCAGACAGTTCCTTGCTAGATCCAGTCAAACACAATGTTGTAACTCCATACCATCCCCAAACAAGTGGTCAAGCAGAAACGTCAAATAAGAAAATCAAGAACATTCTGCAGAAGACCGTGGATGAGATGGGAAAGAAATGGAAGCACCAGCTTCATGATGCACTATGGGCATACCAGACTGCATACAAAACACCCATAGGAATGTCACCTTATCAGCTTGTATATGGGAAAACATGCCACTTGCTCGTTGAATTGGAATTTAAAGCTCATTGGGCAATCAAGAAATGGAACATGGATCTCCATCTAGCTGGTAAGAATCATCAGATGCAAATATCTGAGCTAGAGGAATGGAGAGAAAAGGCTTATCATAACTCCAAGATTTACAAGGAGAGAACCAAAAGATGGCATGATAAGAGAATCAAGCATAAGGAATTCAAGCCTGGAGATAGAGTTCTACTGTTGAACTCAAGAGTGAAGCTCTTCGGTCATGGAAAACTTAGAAGCAAATGGGAAGGACCATTCAAGGTGATTGAAGTTGCATCCCATGGTGTTGTCACACTTCAGGATGATTCAGGTAATATATTCAAGGTAAATGGTCAACGTTTGAAAGTTTTTCTTGAATCTAAAAACTTAGAAGAAATTGATGTAATTGAATTTTTGCAATTTAAAGATCCAATTTTAAAAAACTCCTTTGTAAAGGCTCTAGACAACTAAGGCTCAAACACCTAAACACTTAATTAGTTCTACAAGTTTTGTTGTCTATTTGAGTTCTACAGGATTTGGGAAGTTTGAGAAGAGTGAGACCTACATCAATCTACAAACAGAATGACTATGTCAACATCTAGCTTGGGGGAGAGCATTCCCCATGTATCTAGCTAAGTGTTTTCTTACCTATCTATTTACTTATATATTTATTCTTTGATATATGAAACAAATAAAAGATGCATAACCTTTAGAAAGCCAAATAAATGTTTCCCTTTCTATACATTTATGTATGATCTTTAAGCTTGCTAAATAAATATAGGAGAGTGTGCTAAGTTTCATCTTGCTAAAATAAATCCCTATGATAAACTCTTATGGAAATGATGAATAGTTGCTCTGCTGTAATTCCTTTCAAGTGTCTGTTTTCAACCTAGAACTCTCCCAAGTTTTGAACACAACTATTTTGATCTAAGATTTGCTCTGAACCTGAAACTTGTGGGTAGCAAATGCTTGATCTAAGTCTACGTAGTTGGCAGATTGTCACACCCAAAATTTTCTATTTTGGATTGTGCATGAAAAACACTAAATAAAATAAATGATTTCAATGTTTGAATAAATTTATTAGATAAGTTAAGTTGCTGCTAATTTAAATATAAAAAATTGTGGTTTTAAACTTTTTCATATTAATTTGATAATGTGGTGTTTGTGTGATGCTTGTCTTTGGTGTTGGTGAGTGCTATTATTTTCAAAATACCATATGATGACGTTTACTTCTCACCGGAAATTTTTTTGGTATTTTCTGGATTTAAATTTTCAATTTCCGTGAGCTTAATCTTTTTCCTTGATCTCTTCATCAATCTTTTCATGAGTCCAAACTCATTTAGTTGAGTTCCTTATCTTTCCAAGAGTCTCCAGGATTTTTCTCGTGATTTTTTTGAGCTCCGGGCTATTTTTCACGGCGAAAATGGTAATTTTAGATTTTCTGAAATTATTTTATTTGTGGAATTAAAATAATCCCAAAATTAAGAAAATCTGAAAAGTTTCCAAACCCTACAACTATATATATGCCAGCATAGCCCTCGACGCCCTGGTTTCAGAAGTACAACCCTTATCGCGAGCCGCCGCTCGTAGCTCCCTCCACCTCTCGCCGAAGTTCTGCATCTACAGCTTGCGTTCCGGCGAACTCTCCGACGAGCTTTTCTGGTCAAACCGCCGCATCCCGACGCTAGCCACCACTACCAAGAGGCAGCCCTTGTCGTTCTCTACACCGTGGTATATCCGTTTGCGCGAATCCATCGCCGTTTCATCGAGTTCCCATCTCATCTTGCTTCTCTCCGGCGAGGTTCCACCATGGCTGAGCGGAGCTCCTCCAAGCCCAAGGTAGAAGATGATACTATTTACAGTTTTACCACTAAACTTGTTTTGATCATAAAATCTCCATTTTAACTCCGATTTGACTCGTTCAAGTTGCGTTAGGTTCGTATTTACGAGCTCTACATGTTAGTGTTATTATGCAGTAGGTTTGGAAAATTTAATTTTTGAGTTTATATTAAAGTAATTATTTATCTATAGGAAATCTTAGAAAATTCATAACTTTCGCGTTTTAAATCCGAATTTTGTGATATTTACGTCTGTGTGATCATAGTAACGTGTAGAAGAGTTTTACAAACTTTTTATACTGTTTTGCTACTGTTGGTGTACTATTTTAATTATGTCTCTTTGTTTGCTTCATGTATGATTGTTCGGATGATTGTGTGTTGATGCTTGATGATCGAGTATAGACGGTGAGCAGTTTCTTGATGATCAGGAGTATTATTTTGAGCCAGACCAGCAGTATCATCAGGAAAGCTTTGATCAAGGCAAGTATAACATGGGACTATCCTTGTTGTCCTATTCACTGAAATTATCATATATATGCATGTGTCTTCCTTGACAACCATAGAGATTATAACTTAGCTATTGAGATCTTGTTTCCTTATCACCTATGGGTTGTGCATTTGGGTAGCTATTACTAGTGCTTAATTTTGAACAATGATCTTGTAATTTGACTAATGGATTAAGCAACCAACCATTAAGATGATTTTATTACTATTGAAAGGGGGCTATAGCAAGGGGTTATATTGTTGCTCTAGTTATTCTCCGTAAGGACTTACCTGTAAGTGATAATCGGGACATACAGTACAGCTGTGAGGGCTATATGGCTCTGGCTCTAGTTGTTCAAGAGACCTTTTCTAGCTTGTTAGTGGTTACCTTAATTGGCGTAAGAATGGCTTGCCACGTTGGGTGTAGGACAGCCTCTAGTCTATGAGTATACCCGAGAAGGAATTGTGCCATTTGAAAAGGGGGGTTCCTACATCTGCCTGCCGAGTGAATTTAATGGCCCTAACTTGTTAGACGAACTTTTGAATGGCTTTATATGATTTCCGATGTTTTGGGCCTTACAAACCCATGCATTTGGAAGTCATGACTCACAATGAAAGTGTACACCTCTGCGCAGAGTTTAATAAACTGGTATACTATCCATGCTCACAGATACGAGCGGCCTTGGGGATTCTTACAGAATAGTTGATCACCATTGTTATATCATGCTTAATTACTGTTGATTATTATTATGCTCATGTTAATGCTATTCATTATCCTTATTACAATTGATCATTGATTCATTAATGGGATTTGGATTACCTTGATGCTACTCAATTGCTAATTATATGATGATTAAAAGCTAAATGCAGTCAAACAGTGTCTAGCCTTTTTGAGCCTCATGAACCTTGTGTTGTACTTGTTGAGTTTGACATGGACTCACTCTTGCTATTCCCCACACCTCAGTGTGTAGTGAGGTGCTGCTCAGAAGAAGGATAAAGAGGTAGTGGAGTTTCCAGAAGTCTTTCAGAAGTGTTTGGCATACGGAGCCCCCAGTCAGCCATCCTTGAGAAGAATGGAGCCTGAAGTTTGGTCACTGTTCCGTGATACTCTGATGTAAGTGTTAATATAGCTATGTATACGTTATATAATAACATTGTTTCTGATACTTTTTCATTCTGACATATGTGTGGACTTCCTGGGCACACATATGATTAGCCTGGTTTTGTTCTTTAGAAAACCGGGTGTGACACAGATATGATATGGGAAGGTCTGAGCTACTGTTTATCTTGTTCCTAGAGATACTAGAGTTCTGGAGATTTTATCTTTTGAAAAACATAAAAAATCCTACATGATGAGTTCATGTATGATGAGAGTTTAAATTCCTACCACAGCCATATATCATGCTTGTTAGATTAGGAAAAACTTCCACTTATATTTACTGCTTGTGAGCATTGAGTATGGTCAAGTTGTGTTGACCCTTAGGAATTGGTCATGCGGTTAAAATCAAGATCACATACACTCCACCCATATATGCTGCTTCTACCCTAGAAGTACGCATCCACATACTTTCCATTTAGACACATCCCAAAATTGTTCTACTCCTACACTGGGAGTGAGCATGAAAAAAATCTCGTCATCCATTACTAGCCCCTTTTGTTATCCAATAAAGCTCCAAATATTCCTATTACTACCTCTATCAATATATCCAAAAAGAGGCTTGGGTGCTCTGAAAAAAAAGAGAGAGAAGAAAGGAAGAGGACAAATGTCCCAACATAAGAGTGGTCTTGAGCAGCCCAAGTTCTCCCCAAATTCTTCAAAGTCAAGAGAGGTATAAATTTCTTCAAGGAGCAAAAGTAGAATTAGGTGTTCACCATTATCATTTCTTTACCCTTTTGTTTCTACTCACCATCATCGCTATTTGTCACTATCACCATATATCCACTCAACCCATATATCTAGAACCACACACATGCACATCTTGATTTGACTGTATGGCTGGACTCATTCCTCTGGATCCATATTTTGACTGTGCAATATATGTTTGCAAGTATGTATGCGCTGTCTCCCCACCTATGAGCTCCACATAAGCCTATTAAGTTGTAGGGTGAGACAGAAGATAATGCTATTATGCCTTACGCCAAAAATACCACATATTTTGAGAGAAGAGAGAAGGCATGCACTCTTAATGCCTTGGTAAGGATCCAGAAATACCACAAATGAGAGACTTGAGAAGGTCATACATAGGAATCTCTGAGTTTTATATGAAAATCTTGCAAAACTCCAGAATAAAGGTTGATCAAAGAGCTAGAGACATAGTGCTTGACTTGACCGTTTTGCCTTTCAACTGCTCAAGACCCAAGTGACGGCTACAAGTCCCATGGTGGAAGGTAATATGGTTAAGTTTGAAAGTCAGGATAGTTCACTCTAAACCGGAGAAGAGTTCTTGTTTGAACGCATGTGTACTTTTGAGGCATGAAAGCATTGTAGCAACTCCTGATCCATCACTGAGTTTATCTTTGCTCAGAGACGAGCAATGGGTAAGCTTGGGGGAGTTTGTTGACGGTAGATAAGTGTCAATTTTAATTGTCAACGAAACATGAAAAAGGACCTAAACATAATTACTACATAGATATAGGGGGTTTATTGACAGAATTCCACGAGTTTTGGTGAATGTCTATTTCTATAGGGTGTCAGCTGAAAAGAACCAAGGAAGGCCCACATGTCAGATTTACATAGAGACAAAAGGGGTACGAACAACTTTTCTAGAATCTAGAAGACATGAGAAGACTCTGGAAATGAACGAGAGGCGAAATGGGCCTGGAAGTGGGGCGCCCGCCCAGGCTACAGAGCCAATCAGGAGCGACCTCCTGGATCCTGCCTCCACTGCCTTTGAGGATCAATAATAATCGTAAATCAAGGTCGGTTTGATCCGAGGGCTGTGGTGCTTCCTAGAGGGCTATATAACCAAGGCTCCCCCTAGGGTTTGGTACCATATCTCTTCTACAGATCAAAAGCTAGGGTTTGAATTCTTCATCCAAGTAGAAGAGGGTCCCTCTAGTTCATCTAGTTCTAGTTCTAGTTCATCTAGATATAGTTCTAGTTCATCTAGTTGTATCTAGAAAATAGGGAGAGAGAGGAGGAGAGAGCTGATGAGGAACTGGATCTGTCAGATCTTCCTCAACATTGTACTTTTGCAGCATCTGGTTTGTCATTCAGCAATCTCTAGGTTCTTCAATTATTATTTCTAAGTTCTAAGTTCTTATTTAATTCTTACTTTATTCTATTTACTTGAACTCCGCTAGTATTTGAGTGCTCTAGTTATAATATTTGGCTAGAGTAGTAAACCCTAGTGTGGACGTGGTGTCTAGACTATAGTTTACCTGAGTTTGCGCCCAATCTCACGGTTAGTTGTGGTAGCCCTCAGGGGTGACAGCTTTGTCAGGCCATTGCAATCGACCCCGTTCGGGTTGGTGTTTCATAGAGCTTTTGGTAGCCTTCTCCTGACTACTTTCTTCCCAGTCTCTTTCGAGAGTCAGAAAGGTACTGTTGCTCCATAGTAAGTAAAGTATAGTAAGCCTGATCTTGATCACCCAATCAACTTAGAAAACCCTAGAAAGTTCCACTCTTTCCGCCAAATATATATATATATATCTTTCTTCTCTTATCTTTATCTTTGGATGACCTTGATTCTCTAGTACACTTCACATTCCCCATGGAAATCGATACTCTGGAATACTCCTGGGTGAAAGCTACATCGGTATCCATGCGCTTGCAGATTTCTCTGTGTGCGTGAAAAATACCCACCAATCACAACCTGCAACAAGTGGGAATAAACCCTGAGTATGAGAATGTACTCAGATAAGTACCCATCATAAACCAGAAATAAAGGGAGACCAAGGATCATGCAAGGCTGATATCAGTGGGGCTATCTTGACAACATTTTGCATAAAAGCTTAGTGCAGATAAGTAATCATTTAATGCTTAAGCATCAAGTTAATCATCATGAACCTGTCATCTAGATTAGCACCTGTACTAGAGCAATCACTTTATTAGGAGCAAACAATATTAACCATAGCAGGTATAATAAGGCTATCATTATGATCATCATCATTCCTGAACCATCAAGTTATTTAGTGAGATCTATTTTGGAGATAAGCCCGTCAAGTTCTCACTAACCGAGAGAGACGACGACTTGAATCGAATTACAACTCAGTTGAGGGGGTATTCCTAACTCTCACCCATGACTTCCTCCGTCGAGGAGCATTAGGTCACCTTTGGTACAACTCAGGAACCAACTTCGTGGGTTCGGTCAGCGCCAGCACTCTCAGGGATTACCATTCTGCCAAGACGATCAGGACTTTTAAATCACCTGCCCTTGGACTGATGCCTATGGCTCCCTTCCGAGGCATACTTTATACTTACCAGAGCCCGGCCTGAGTTGAGCTACTTGGATTCGCGGTCAAGCACTCGGGCCCGACCAGCTAAGAGAGAGGCATGCGTTCAACATGAACAGGAAAGGCTCCAAGAATCAGTCCTTAATCGACACAGATGAGGATAGATCCACACCCAAGACCTCCATGCCTTGTTGCTTCACTATCATCATCCTGCCCGGTCTCATTTCATTTCATTAACACATGGTTCTTTTCCACGATAGCAAATATAGCCAACCGTGCCATATATATCCCTAAAGCTCGCAGGTGACAGGGAATCACCTGACTTCTACCGGTTAAAGCAGGGCTAAGCAATTACTCGAACCTGAACCTAGATAGGATCCAAGGTATACTTTCTGGACAAGGACAGGATATATATGCAGCAAGTGTTTTCATTCAACACCTATCACTTAATGCAACAATACATATAACATATATACTCAATTGCATTTTCAGAAATTAGGAGGCTTATAATGCTCCGGGGCTTGGCTGGAATCCAACACTAAGTCAGTGTTTGTTAGACACCACTCGCCGAGTATTTCCATCTTCGGGATAGTTCCACCAAACACCATCTTCGGGTTTGGCTCCAACACCACATCCTTCACGTGGTGCATCTAGCGTACCTAGATGAGATGCAAGATGCAAGTGTATGAATATGAAGAATGGTTACACAAGATGCATCACATAGGAGTATTTAGGACAAGCACAAGATTAAGCAAGACATAGGCATTCATAGTCACTCAACTAAATAGAACACCACCCATTAAAGAGATATATCATGCTTATCAAGTAAAGACACAAGCTTCACAGAGTCTCAGGTGTATTAACTTAACATTATCAAAAGCATGAGCCACACTTACCAACACATGAAGTAACCACATAAAACTAGAATCTGTCACATTCATTACTGCAAACGCTAGCTACAAGATTTAGCTATAACTAGAGTTACACAAATCCAAATGACTTGTAAGAAGACATTCTGGAAAGGTTATGAAATTCTCTACATTTCATTTATAATTATCACAGCATGATTCCAAAGTTTAACATGTCGAATTTACACAAACACAGAAACTGGTCTAACAAGACAGAGAGCAAGCAATTCTGTAACCCAACTTTAAACAGCTATAACTCCTAAACCACATGGCCAAATGCCACCAAATTTTAACAGCAGATAGATACATATATTATCTACAACTTTTGTATAAACAAGTTTTACAACAAAGCAAATTATCATGAAGAACTTTGCTAAGTTCCCAGATCTGTCCAGAAACCTCATTTGCAAGAAATAATTATTAACTTATGTTGCAAACATATAATTGGACAAAACCAACTTTACCAACATGTCACACATGACTAATGAACACCAGGAAACATAGTTTCCATTGCTAAATAAATTATTTTAATACATTTCTTAATTTATCTAGATAATTAGGTGGAATTATGAACACATATCAAAAGTGCACAATAAATTCTACCAAAATTACAGTGGCCTATATATGTTCCCAATAGTCTACTGTACAAATTTCAAGCCATTGGGACATGTATATCAACCTCTATGAAAAAGACAAATGGCTATTGCAATAAATCATGTGAGAGCAATATACACTAATAACTCACTCATACAGAAACAAAAATTCATGAAATTGTTACCACACATCAAACATCACATGAGTAGCATGCCACAAAAATTTCACTTCATTTGCAGCCCTACATTTGCAGATATGAAAGTGACAAATACAACTAGCATTGAAAACCTAGATGCATAAATATATTTTTACAGCTAAAACTTTAAACTAAAACATGATATATTATAGATCCACTGCATAAATAATTTCACAAGGATTCCAAAAAGTCTTTATTTGCTATTTTACGATTTTTCTACTAACTACTACACACTTTCAAAGTTTGGCATAATTTTCTGGAAAAGAAAACAAGAAAAACGAAAAAGGAAAAACAACTTTGCAACAAGATCCCTGCAGTTCTCCCAAATCAACCCACAGTACAAAGGCACTATTCATGTGAGTCACAAGTTCGCAGATCGACCCTTCTCTTTTGTCGAATTCCTGCGCGAGGCCCTTCACGTGGTTTGAATCAGAGAGACACACAGGAGCTCACCGGCTCCAGCCACCGTGGTGCACGTCGGCAGTGGATGAGGGCGGGGAAGCACAAGGGCCCTCTCGTGCACCCACTGGTGGTCACAGATTGGCTTGAGGCTACACACGGTGCCTTGGCCGCGAGCGCCGGCGGCGAGGAGGCGGGCAGCCCGGCGGTGACGGCACTCCGGCGGCCGTTGCGCCCGGAAAAGCGGCACTGCAAAGCTGATGGTGGTGCTCATGGAGAGCGAGGTGGCGTGGAGTAGTGAGGGACGCGGCGACAGATCGGAGCTCCGCCTGGCCATGGCGGCGGCGTGCCCACAGCGCGAGGGAGAGCGATAGAACGGCTAGGGCGAGCGTGGAGGTGAGTGAGGAGCATCTGCGAGCTACTCAATGTTCTAAATGTGGCAGGGAGAGGGTTGCAAACATGTCAACTCATAGCTGCCAAACAGGGACTTAGAATATTTTCTAGTTCTTCAAAAACACCAGCAGCATTGAATCTAGGGAGCTCTATTTGACTAGGTTAGAGACCAAACTAGCTCTTGACCATTAAACAAAGTTTGTTCCTCATGATATATACTACAACTTTTATTTAAGGTCAAACCTCATAACTGGTACATAGATCAAACTTTCACTTTGGTCAAAGTAGCAACTCGATAAAGCCTAAACTAGGGTTTTAGGCCAATTGGGGCATTTTCTTGACATTTGCTCAACATGAACCCTTTATGACTTTTGTTTTAGAGTTCATCTAGAGTCATTTGAGCAAGTTTGCAAGGTTTGGTTGATGGTCTATAATTCCATGCACTTAATCATGCCAATCCAACACTTGGTAAAGTCATTGAAACAAAGACATGACATATCATTTCATGTGACTTTTTGATTCCAAACTCCATGAAACTTTTCTAGGGATCACTATAGATAGAGAGTGATGTGAGACACATGAACGAAGTGACATCAACACTCACTTGCATTGCCAGGCATGAGCATCTAACATACACACATTAAAACACAAATAACAAGGTATGTTGCATATGTTTCAAGGAGATGTTGCAAGCACATTCCATATATACATGTTTCACATGTTGCACTAGCATGTCTCATATGTTTCACTAGTGTGTTACCTGTGTTTCATGCTCACATATGAATGAATGACGCCTAAACTCATGCAATGCAAGTGTCGATTGCAAGCCTAACACCTGGGGTGTTATAGACCTCCCCCTTAAAAGAATCTCGTCCCAAGATTCAAGACAAAAAGACTTTAAAGGGTAGAGAATCATGTTATCCATTTTCAAACATTTGAGATAGCATTAGGCTACTAAGGTTCAAGCATCAGAGAGGCTATTTTGGTCACGACACTTTCTGATACTTGCTCTTCATGGTAAACTTTGTCTGAAGAATTTCCTTCATTGACTTCCATGAAATATTGTTACTTTGGGAGGAATCCAAGACAGCACCGTACTTCATTCTCCGTGTACAAAGACCATTTGGTCCATGAGCTATCCATGCACAAGTATCTATTTCCCGAGTGAATATAGCATGGGCCATATGAACTTTACACTAGATCAAAAGCTTTAGAAGTATACTCATTGAAATGACTCTATGTTCCCAAAGTTTGAAAAGCAGTCCTCTACCAACGTGGCTTGAGTACAACCTTTCAAAGGGATGAGATCATGGACGATAAACACCCTTAGAGGCTATAGGATACTGACTAACCAATAGACAAGGTCTATGCTAGTCGTAAATGTTCAATCATTCAGAGATCAACTAATGGAAAGCTACTCCATGTGTGCAGTTCTCTTTCTCTGATAACAACACTATATTATCTGAGTCTGTTAAGTAAGAGTGAATGTGATAGCTAACTCTATCCACTCAGTAATTTTTGACCCTCATTATCTAAGGGAACCTTAGAATCCAAGCAACAACCATAATCTAGGTTAAATTTGATGCAACCTCTTGGGTAAAACACTTATAAGGTACCAAAGATCAGTGAGTATTAGCAATTATTACTACAGAAGGATAATAGTGAGGTCTGGAAGACAGCAAAAGTTGACAGTAGTTACCAACTTTGGTAGATAGTTCACTACCGAGGCTCAAGTGGATGCTTGTTTCGGTCCATTTCGAGATAGTGCTAATCTTGACGCACCTGATAGAATACCTAGGTGATATGGGTCATGTGGAATCTCATTTCAGTTCGTTTGGAGATAGTCTTAGCGTCGGTGCAAGATAGGTCCACGGCTTGCGCCAAACGTGCCATAGGCTCAGAAATCATTTGGGACGCACCTGATGGTTCTCCTAGGTGATGAGGCTCAAGTGGAGCAGGATTCTGTCCATTCGGAGATAGTGCTAACCTTGACACATGATCGGTGCACGGTTTGCGCCATATATACCATAAGCTCAAAAATCATTTTGGACACACTCGATAGAACTCTTAGGTGACGTGGGTCATGTGGAATCTCTGTTTGGTCTGTTTAGGGACAGTTTTAGTCTTGGCGCAAGATAGGGGAACAGTTTGCGCTAAATGTACCGTATGCTTAGCAATCATTTTGGACGTGCCTGATGGTACTCCTAGGTGATGTGGCTCAAGTGGAAGCTCGATTTGGTCCGTTTCGAGATAGTGCTAATCTTGACATAAGATAGGTGCACGGTTTGTGCCGAATGTACCATAGGCTCAGAAATCATTTTAGATGCACCCAATGGAACTTCTCGTTGAAGTGGGTCATGTGGAATCTTGTCTCAATCCGTTTGGAGATAGTGTCAGTGTCGGTTCAAGATAGGTGCACGGTTTGTATTAAATGTGCCATAGGCTCAGAAATAATTTTTGATGCACCCTATGGTACTTCTAGGTAATGAGTATCAAGTGGAAGCTTGATTCGGTCTGAATCACGTTTCAGTCCATTTGGAGATAGTGTTAGTGTCAGTGGAAGATAAATGCACGGTTTGCACCGAACATACCATAGGCTCGGAAATCATTTTGGGCGCACCCATTGGAACTCCTAGGTGACGTGGGTCATGTGGAATCTCATTTCGATCCCTTTGGAAACAGTGTTAGTGTCGGTGCAAGATATCTGCATGGTTCGCGCCAAACATGCCGTGGGCTCAGAAATCATTTTGGATGCACTGTGGTACCCCTATGTGACGAGGCTCAAGTGGACGCTCTTTTAGGTCCGTTTGGAGATAGTGCTAATCTTGATGCAAGATAGGTGCACGGTTTGCATCAAACGTATCACAGCCTCAAAAATCCTTTAGGACACACCCGATATAACACCTAGGTGACATGGGTCATGTGGAATCTCATTTCAGTCCGCTTGGAGATAGTGTTAATATCGATGCAAGATAGGTGCATAGTTTGCGTCAAATGTACCAAACGCTCAGAAATCATTTTGGCCGCACCCAATGGTACTCGTAGGTGATGAGGCTCAAGTGGAAGCTCGATTTGATCCGTTTTGGAGATAGTGCCAATCTTGATGCAAGATAGGTGCACTATTGCTTCAAATGTAGCATAGGCTTGGAAATTGTTTTGGACGCACCCGATGGAACCCCTAGGTGATGTGGGTCATGTGGAATCTCATTTCAGTCCATTTGGAGACAGTGTTACTGTCGGCGCAAGATAGGTGCACGGTTTGCGCCAAACGTACCATAGGCTTAGAAATCGTTTTGGACGCACCTGATGGTACTCCTAGGTGACGAGGCTCAACTGGATGCTCATTTCGGTTCATTTGGATTAAGTTCTAATCTGGACACAAGATAGGTGCATGGATTGCGCCGAATGCACCATAGGATCAGAAATCATTTTGGACGCACCCGATGGAACTCCTAGGAGACAGGGCTCAAGTGGAAGCACGATTCGGTATATTTGGACATATTACTAAACCTAATGCACGATAGGTGCACGGTTTTCACCGAACATACCATAGGCTCAGATGTTATTTTGGACGGACCAGATCAAACTCCTAGGTGATGTGGGTCATGTGGAATCTCGTTTCAGTCTATTTGGAGAAAGTGTTAGTATCAGTGTAGGATAGGTGCACGGTTTGCGCCAAATGTACCATAAACTCAGGTATCATTTTGGACGCACCCGATGGTACTCCTAAGTGACGAGGCTCAAGTGGAAGCTTGAATCGGTCCGTTTTGGAGATATTGCTAATTCTGACGCAAGATAGGTGCACAGTTTGCGTTGAATGTACCATAGGCATAGAAATCATTTTTGACGCACCCGATCAAACTCCTAGGTAACGTGGGTCATGTGGAAATTTTGTTTTGGTCCGTTTGGAGACAGTGTTAGTATCAGAGCATGATAGGTGCACGGTTTGTGCCAAACATACCAAAAGCTTAATATCATTTTGGATACACCCAATGGTACTGATGAGGCTCAAGTGGAAGCTCGATTCAGTCCGTTTGGAGATTGTGCTAATCTTGACGCAAGATAGGTGCTTGGTTTGTGTCGAACGTACTAGAGTCTCGAAAATTGTTTTTGGCACACCCATTGGATCTCCTAGGTGACGTTGGTCATGTGGAATCTCGTTTTGGTCCGTTTGGAGACAGTGTTAGTGTCGGTGCAAGATAGGTGCACGATTTTCACCAAACATACCATAGGCTCGAAAATCGTTTTGGATGCACCTAATGGTACTCCTAGGTGACGAGGCTCAAGTGGAAGCTGGATTCGGTCTATTTGGAGATAGTGCTAATCTTGACGCAAGATAGGTGCATGATTTGCGTCAAACATAATAGAAGCTTGCAAATCATTTTTGACACACCCGATTGATCTCCTAGGTGACGTTGGTCAAGTGGAATCTCGTTTTGGTCCGTTTGGAGACAGTGTAATTGTCGGTGCAAGATAGGTGAACGGTTTGTGCCAAACGTACCATAGGCTTAGAAATCGCTTTGGATGCACCAAATGGTACTCCTAGGAGACACGGCTCAAGTGGAAGCTTGATTTGGTCCATTTGGAGATAGTGCTAATCTTGACGCAAGATAGGTGCACGGTTTGCGTCGAACGTAACAGACGCTCAGGCATCGTTTTTGACACACCTGATGGATCTTCTAGGTGACATTGGTCATGGGGAATCTCGTTTCAGCCCATTTGAAGACAGTGTTAGTGTTAGTGCAAGATAGGTGCACGATTTGCACCGAACGTACCATAGGCTCAGAAATCGTTCTGGACGCACCCGATGGAACTCCTAGGTGACGTGGGTCATGTGGAATCTCATTTCAGTCAATTTTGAGATAGTGTTAGTGTCGGTGCAAGATAGGTGCATGGTTTGCGCCAAACGTGCCACAAGCTGAGAAATCATTTTGGACGCACCCGATGGTACTCCTAGGTGACGAGGCTCAAGTGGATGCTTGTTTTGGTCTGTATGGAGATAGTGCTAATCTTAACGCAAGATAGGTGCATGGTTTGCATCAAACATACCATAGGCTCAAAAATGATTTCGGACACACCCGATAGAACACTTAGGTGACATGGGTCATGTGGAATCTAATTTTGGTCCATTCGGAGACAGTGTTAGTGTCGGTGCAAGATAGGTGCATGGTTTGCTCCGAATGTACCATAGGCTCAAAAATCATTTTGGACACACCTAATCGAACTCCTAGATGACGTGGGTCATGTGGAAGCTTGTTTCGGTCCATTTGGAGACAGTGTTAGTATCAGTGCAAGATAGGTGCACGGTTTGCGCCAAATGCACCATAAGCTCGGGTATCGTTTTGGACGCACCTGATGGTTCTCCTAGGTGACGACGCTTAAGCGGATGCTTGTTTTCGTCCTATGGAGATAGTGCTAATCTTGACGCAAGATAGGTGCACGGTTTGCATCAAACATACCACAAGCTCAAAAATCATTTAGGACACACCTGATAGAACACCTAGGTGACGTGGGTCATGTGGAATCTCATTTCAGTCCAATTAGAGATAGTGTCAGTGTCGGTGCAAGATAGGTGCACGGTTTGCACCGAACATACAATAGGCTTAGACATCGTTTTGGACGCACCCAATAGAACTCCTACGTGACGGGGCTCAAGTGGAATATCGTTTTTAGTCTGTATGGGGACAGTGTTAGTATCAGTGCAAGATAGGCGAACGGTTTGCGTCAAACGTACCATAGGCTTAGAAATCGTTTTAGGCGCATCCAATGGTACTCCTATGTGACGAGGCTCAAGTGGATGCTCGTTTTAGTCCATTTGGAGATAGTGCTAATCTTGACGCAAGATAGGTGCACGGTATGCACCGAATGTACCATAGGCTCAAAAATCATTTTGGACACACCCGATGGAACTCCTAGGTGATGGAGCTCAAGTGGAAGATAGGTGCACAGCTTGCGTTAAACGTACCATAAGCTCATAAATCGTTTTGGACGCACCCAACGGAACCCGTTGGATACGTAGGTCATGTGGAATCTCATCTCAGTCCATTTGGAGATTGTGTTAGTGTCAGTGCAAAGACATGTGCATGGTTTGCGCCAAATGTACCAAAGGCTTAGAAATTGTTTTGGACGCACCAGATGGTACCCCTACGTGACGAGGCTCAAGTGGATGCTCGTTTCGGTCCGTTTGGAGATAGTGCTAATCTTGACGCGAGATAGGTGCACAGTTTGCACCGAATGTACCAAAGGCTCAAAAATTATTTTGGACGCACCCGATGGAAACTCCCAGGTGACGGGGCTCAAGTGGAATCTCATTTTTAGTCCATTTAGAGACAGTGTTAGTGTCGGTGCACGGTTTACGCCAAATGCACCATAGGCTCAGAAATCATTTTAGAAGCGCCCGATGATACTTCTAGTTGATGAGGATCAAGCGGAACCTCGATTCGGTCTATTTGGAGATAGTGCTAATCTTGACGTAAGATAGGTGCATGGTTTGCACCGAATGTACCATAGGCTTGAAAATCGATTTAGACAGACCTGATGGAACTTCTCGGTGATGTGGGTCCTGCGGAATCTTGTTTGGATCCGTTTGGAGACAATGTTAGCGTCGGTGCAAGATAGGTGCTCGATTTGCGCCAAACGTGCCATAGGCTCAGAAATCATTTTGGATGCACCCGATGGAACTCCTATGTGACGAGGCTCAAGTGGATGCTTGTTTCGGTGCGTTTGGAGATAGTGCTAATCTTGACGCATGATAGGTGTATAGTTTGCACCGACTGTACCATAGGTTTAGAAATTGTCTTGGACGCAGTCGATGGAACTCCTAGGTGACGGGCTCAAGTGGAAGCTCAATTCGGTCTGTTTGGAGATAGTGCTAATCTTGACGCAAGATAGGTGCATGGTTTGCTCTGAATGTACCATAGGCTCAGAAATCATTTTGGACTCACCTAATGGAACTCCTAGGTGATGGGACTCAAGTGGAATCTCATTTTTAGTTTGTTTTGTAGACAGTGTTGGTGTCAGTGCAAGACAGGTGCACGGTTTGCGCCAAACATACCATAAGCTCAGAAATCCTTTTGGACGCACCCATTGGAACCCCTAGGTGACCTGGGTCATCTGGAATCTCATTTTAGTCCATTTGGAAATAGTAGTAGTGTCAACGCAAGATAGGTGCATGGTTTGCGCCCAATGTACCATAGGATCAGAAATCATTTTGGACGCACCCGATGGTACTCCTTGGTGACGGGGCTCAAGTATGTGGATGCCCGTTTCGGTCCATTTGGAGATAGTGCTAATCTTGACACAAGATAGGTGCACCGTTTGCACCGAATGTACCATAGGCTCAGAAATCGTTTTGGATGCACCCGATGGAACTCCTTGGTGACGCGGCTCAAGTAGAATCTCATTTTTAGTCCGTTTGGAGATAGTGTTAGTGTCGGTGCAAGATAGGTGCACGGTTTGCGCTAAACATACCATAGACTCAGAAATTATTTTGAACGCACCCAATAATACTTTTAGGTGATGAGGATCAAGTGGAAGCTCGAGTCAGTCTGTTTGGAGATAGTGCTAATCTTGACGCAAGATAGGTGCACGGTTTGTACCGAACATACCACAAGCTCAGAAAATGTTTTAGATCGACCAGGTGGAACTCCTCGGTGACATGGGTCGTGTGGAATTTTATTTGGATCCGTTTGGAGACAGTGTTAGTGTCAGTGCAAGATATGTGCTCGATTTGCGTCAAACGTGCCATAGGCTCAGAAATCATTTTGGATGTACCCAACGGTACTCCTAGGTGAGGAGGCTTAAGTGCATGCTCGTTTTGGTCCGTTTAAAGATACTGCTAATCTTGACACAAGATAGGTCCCCAGTTTGCCCCGAATGTACCATAGGATCACAAATAGTTTTGGACGCACCCAATGGATCTCCTAGGTGACGGGGCTCAAGTGGAAGCTCGATTTGGTCTGTTTGGAGATATTGCTAATCCTAACATAAGATAGGTGCACGGTTTGCACCGAACATTCCATAGGCTCGGATGTCATTTTGAAAGCACCCGATTGAACTCTTAGGCGACGTGGGTCATGTAGAATCTTATTTTAGTCCATTTGGAGACAATGTTAGTATCAGTGCAAGATAGGTGCACAGTTTGCACCAAACATACCATAAGCACAGGTATCATTTTGGACGCATCTGATGGTACTCCTAGGTGATGAGGCTCAAGTGGAAGCTTGATTCGATCTGTTTTGGAGATAGTGCTAATCTAGATGCAAGATAGGTGCATTGTTGCCCCGAACGTAGCATAGGCTCAGAAATCATTTTGGACACACTCGAGCAACCCCTAGGTGACGTGGGTCATGTGGGATCTTGTTTCAGAACATTTGGAGACAGTGTTAGTGTCGGTGCAAGATAGGTGCATGGTTTGCGCCAAATGTACCATAGGCTTATAAATAGTTTTGGATGCATCCGATGGTACTCCTAGGTGACGAGGCTCAAGTGGATGCTTATTTCGGTCCATTTGGAGATAGTGCTAATCTTGACGCAAGATAGGTGTACGGTTTGCACCGAATGTACCATAGGTTTAGAAATCATTTTGGACGCACCCGATGGAACTCCTAGGTGATAGGGCTTAAGTGGAATTTCATTTTCAATCCATTTGGGGACAGTGTTAGTGTCAGTGCAAGCTAGGTGCATGGTTTGCACCAAACATAACATAGGATCAAAAAATCATTTTGGACGCACCCGTTGGAACCCGTAGGTGACGTGGGTCATGTGGAATCTCGTTTCAGTCCATTTGGAGACAATGTTAGTGTTGGTGCAAGATAGGTGCACTGTTTGCACTAAACATACCATAGGCTTAGAAATCGTTTTGGACGCACCCAATGGTACTCCTCAATGACGAGGCTTAAGTGGATCCTCGTTTCGGTCCGTTTAGAGATAGTGCTAATCTTGACGCAAGATGGGTGCACGGTTTGCCCCAAATGTACCATAGGCTTAGAAATCGTTTTGGACCCACCCAATTGAACTCCTAGGTGATGGGGCTCAAGTGGAATCTTGTTTTCAGTCTTTTTGGGGATAGTGTTAGTATCAGTGCAAGATAGGTGAACGGTTTGCGCCAAACGTACCATAGGCTTAGAAATCGTTTTAGACGCATCCAATGGTACTCCTACGTGAGGAGGCTCAAGCGGATGCTCGTTGCAGTCTGTTTGGAGATAGTGCTAATCTTGACGCAAGATAGGTGCACGGTATGCACCGAATGTACCATAGGCTCAAAAATCATTTTGGACGCACCCGATGGAACTCCTAGGTGATGGAGCTCAAGTGGAAGATAGGTGCACAGCTTGCGCTAAACGTACCATAAGCTCATAAATCGTTTTGGACGCACCCGACGGAACCCCTTAGAGACGTAGGTCATGTGGAATCTCATCTCAGTCCATTTGGAGATTGTGTTAGTGTCGGTGCAAAGTCATGTGCGTGATTTGCGCCAAGTGTACCATAGGCTTAGAAATCGGTCTGGACGCACCAGATGGTACCCCTACGTGACGAGGCTCAAGTGGATGCTCGTTTCGGTCCGTTTGGAGGTAGTGCTAATCTTGACGCAAGATAGGTGCACAGTTTGCACCGAATGTACCAAAGGCTCAAAAATCATTTTGGACGCACCCGATGGAACTCCCAGGTGACGGGGCTCAAGTGGAACCTCATTTTTAGTCCATTTGGAGATAGTGTTAGTGTAAGTGCACGGTTTACGCCAAATGCACCATAGGCTCAGAAAATCGTTTTAGACGCGCCCAATGATATTTCTAGTTGATGAGGATCAAGTGGAACCTCGATTCGGTCTATTTGGATATAGTGCTAATCTTGACGTAAGATAGGTGCATTGTTTGCACCGAACGTACCACATGCTCAAAAATCATTTTAGATGGACCTGATGGAACTTCTCGGTGATGTGAGTCCTGTGGAATCTTGTTTCGATCCGTTTGGAGACAGTGTTAGTGTCGGTGCAAGATAGGTGCTCAATTTGCGTCAAACGTGCCGTAGGCTTAGAAATCGTTTTGGATGCACCCAATGTAACCCCTAGGTGACGAGGCTCAAGTGGATGCTGGTTTCGGTACGTTTGGAGATAGTGCTAATCTTGACGCATGATAGGTGTACAGTTTGCACCGACTGTACCATAGGTTTAGAAATTGTCTTGGACGCAGCCGATGGAACTCCTAGGTGATGGGCTCAAGTGGAAGCTCAATTCGGTCTGTTTGGAGATAGTGCTAATCTTGACGCAAGATAGGTGCACGGTTTGCTCCGAATGTACCATAGGTTCAGAAATCAATTTGGACTCACCCGATGGAACTCCTAGGTGATGGGACTCAAGTGGAATCTCATTTTTAGTCCGTTTGGAGATAGTGTTAGAGTCAGTGCAAGACAGGTGTACGGTTTGCGCCAAACATACCATAAGCTCAGAAATCCTTTTTGGACACACCCGTTGGAACCCCTAGGTGACGTGGGTCATGTGGAATCTCATTTTAGTCCATTTGGCAATAGTATTAGCGTCGACGCAAGATAGGTGCACGGTTTGCGTCCAATGTACCATAGGATCATAAATCATTTTGGACGCACCCGATGGTACTCCTTGGTCATGGGGCACAAGTATGTGGATGCCCGTTTTGGTCCGTTTGGAGATGGTGCTAATCTTGACACAAGATAGGTGCACCGTTTGCACCGAATGTACCATAGGCTCAAAAATCATTTTGGACGCACCCGATGGAACTCCTTGGTGACGGGGCTTGAGTAGAATCTCATTTTTAGTCCGTTTGGAGATAGTGTTAGTGTCAGTGTAGGATAGGTGCACGGTTTGCACTAAACGTACCATAGGCTCAGAAATTATTTTGAACGCACCTAGTAATAGTTCTAGGTGATGAGGATCAAGTGGAAGCTCGAGTCGGTCTGTTTGGAGATAGTGCTAATCTTGACACAAGATAGGTGCACGGTTTGCGCCGAATGTACCATAGGCTCAGAAAACGTTTTAGATGGACCAGGTGGAACTCGGTGACATGGGTCATGTGGAATTTTGTTTTGATCCATTTGGAGACATTGTTAGCATCGGTGCAAGATATGTGCTCGATTTGCGTCAAACGTGCCATAGGCTCAGAAATCATTTTGGATGCACCCGATGGTGCTCCTAGGCGATGAGGCTCAAGTGGATGCTCGTTTCGGTCCGTTTAAAGATAATGCTAATCTTGACACAAGATAGGTCCACGGTTTTCCCCGAATGTACCATAGGATTAGAAATCAGTTTGGACGCACCCAATGGAACTCCTAGGTGACGGGGCTCAAGTGGAAGCTCGATTCGATCTGTTTAGAGATATTGCTAATCCTAACGTAGGCTCAAGTGGAAGCTCGATTCGATCTGTTTAGAGATATTGCTAATCCTAACGTAGGATAGGTGAATGGTATGCGCCGAACGTACCATAGGCTCAGATGTCATTTTGAATGCAACCGATTGAACTCATAGGTGACATGGGTTATGTAGATTCTCATTTCAGTCTGTTTGGAGACAATGTTAGTATGAGTGCAAGATAGGTGCATGGTTTGTGCCAAACGTACCATAAATGTAGTTATCGTTTTGGACGCACTCGATGGTACTCCTAAATGACGAGGCACAAGTGGAAGCTCAATTCGATCCGATTTGGAGATAGTGCCAATCTTGATACAAGATAGGTGCACTATTGCTCTGAACGTAGCATAGGCTCAGAAGTCATTTTGGACGCACCCGATGAAACTCCTAGGTGACGTGGGTCATGTGGAATCTCGTTTCGATACATTTGGGGACAGTGTTAGTGTCGGTGCAAGATAGGTGCACGGTTTGTGCCAAACGTACAATAGTCTTAGAAATAGTTTTGGATGCAGCTGATGGTACTCTAATCTTTTCGCAAGATATGTGAATAGTTTGTACCGAATGTACCATAGGTTCAGAAATCTTTTCGCAAGATATGTGAATAGTTTGTACCGAATGTACCATAGGTTCAGAAATCATTTTGGACGCACCCGATGGAACTAGGTGACGGGGCTCGAGTGGAATCTCATTTTCAATCCGTTTGGAGACAGTGTTAGTGTTGGTGCAAGCTAGGTGCATGGTTTGTGCCAAATGTACCATAGGCTCAAAAATCATTTTGGACGCACCCAATGGAACCCCTAGGTGACGTGGGTCATGTGAAATCTTGTTTCAGTCCATTTGGAGACAATGTTAGTGTCGGTGCCAGATAGGTGCACGGTTTGCACCAAACGTACCATAGGCTCGGACATCATTTTGGGCGCACCCAATGGTACTCCTCAATGATGAGGCTCAAGTGGATGCTTGTTTTAGTGCGTTTGGAAATAGTGCTAATCTTGACGCAAGATAGGTGCACGGTTTGCCCCAATGTACAATAGACTCAGAAATCATTTTGGACCCACTCGATTGAACTCCTAGGTGACGGGGCTGCAGTGGAATCTCGTTTTCAGTCCATTTGGAGATAGTGTTAGTGTCAGTGCAAGATAGGTGCACGATTTGAGCCAAACATACCATAAGCTCAGAAATCGTTTTAGACACACCCGATGGAACCCCTAGTGATGTGGGTCTTGTGGAATCTCATTTCAATCCATTTGGAGATAGTGTTAGTGTCGGTGCAAGATAGGTGCATGGTTTGCGCCAAATGTACCATAGGCTTAGAAATCATTTTGGACGCACCCGATGGTACTCCTACGTGACGAGGCTCAAGTGGATGCTCGTTTCGGTCCATTTGGAGATAGTGCTAATCTTGACGCAAGATAGGTTCACGGTTTGCACCGAATGTACCATAGGCTCAGAAATCATTCTGGATGCACATGATGGAACTTGTGTAGGTGACGAGGCTCAAGTGCATGCTCGTTTCGTTCCATTTGGAGATAGTGCTAATCTTGATGCAAGATAGGTGCACGGTATGCACCGAATGTACCTGTCGATACGGGACCCGCAGGGTTTCGTAACAATACATCTACGAGTCGTGGGCCCTGGCCTGGCCCACGAGCAGGGACTAGGAGAAATGTAGCGTCTACTACCCGAATCCAATATAGAATAGGCCAGACAAGTGAGACTACTATGGAAAGTAACTTCTGTATCTAGTTTAGGACACCTTCTTTGGATCCGACTAGGATTGTAACCGCACCACAACCTTCTCTACTGATAAAAAGAGAGGCTGTGGGCACCCCTGTAACAACGAACGACACAACACAATCAATCCAACGCAAAGGCTAATGCCGACTGGACGTAGGGTTATTACTCGATCATCAATCGAGGGCCTGAACCAGTATAAATCGACTATCTCTCCGTTCACCGTCGAGTTCTAGCACGCACTGAAGCCTAAATAACTATCCCGAGTACCCCCATGACAGGCTATCGGTGGTCAAACACCGACAGCTGGCACACCAGGTAGGGGCTTTTGGTGCAATCGCAATTAAGAGTTCTACGGATTTCGATGACATGATCTTCCTGATGGGATCAACCTTCATCTTCAGATCGTGGGTTTACGAGGCGGACAACGAGGCAACCTTCATGGACGTCTCATCAAAGCTATAGAAGCCCACAAGGATCTCACTCTTCCGATGGGATTAGCCGAAGATCTCGCCAAAAGGCTCTCGGGCCTTACGATGCCCGAATCAACTTAAGATCCAACGACAACCGATCTCGACTTGGTGTCCGGGTCAGATTCCTCTTCAGAGTCCAATCTGGGTTCTTTTGGAATAGAATCGAGTTCTTTTCCAATTGGACTCCGGAATGCAGCATCAACTCTTCAAGAGATCAATTCGAATCTACTTCAAGTCTCTTCCAAGAAATTGGGTCATCTCCCAACCAGACTCAACAACGTGGCGAAGACATACCAAGACTCACTCCGAGGCATGACTGGATGGATACAGAAGCTGCAACTTACCGGGGCATAGGAGGGTCTTATGTTAACCGTAACACCTGAAGACTGTCTGGTCCATTGGTCAGGTACTTATCCCCTGAACAGCAATGTCCAACTAGTTGAAGAAGCCATCACTCTACCCTACCAAAAAGGTAGTACACTCAGCGATGCCAACACTCCAACTAAAGTCCTCAGTAGCAAGGCAAGCCTGGTGCCAAGCTGAGAAGCCTTCATGATCCGGTGACCACTACCAATGCCACCAACTGCCCTCGATGTTAGATCTTCGGATGAGTCAAAATCAAACATATCACCCAACGTGCCTGAATACGATGGTGAATCTAAAGGCCAATGACGAGCTAGAGAAAAAAGGAACAGACTGAAAGAAGGTCATAGACATCGTGCCAGACAATGAAAAGAAGCACAAAACACATACAGGATGGAACTGGCCGAGTACTACAAGAGAAGATCAGAAAAAGAAGCTGAAGAAAGACGCGCAACCAGGGCCCACGAAGCCCCATACAACAAGATCCGAGAAGCACTGGAAGAACTCGAAGCAATTTCACATCCCAACGAAGAACAAGAATGACTCCGAGAAGTTCTCCAGACAATAGCTCAGAAGGTACATGGTGGAAGAGCTCCTTCTGGGTTTCCCGCCAGGACGGCGTCACATGAACAAGATGCGCAAAGTCAAAGAAGGTCCACTTTCGAGAGATTAGGGCCAAACGAAAGCTAAAATCGAGAAAGAAGGAGAGACAATAACCGGAGCAACCAAATTGAACATCCAAGAGAAGAAGGGAGCAGAACATCTCAACACTCATCACCTCGATTCATTCCAAGAACAAATAACAATTGACCAGAAGAAGGAGCTAAGTCAGAACACAGAGAAGTCGGGACACACGATAGGTTCCCATGTTTTTCAAGATGACTCGCTTCAATATGGTTGCCTCACAAGTTCAAACCATCAAACCACTCCAAGTACGATGGGAAAACCGAGCCAAAATAGGGGCTCAGAATTTACTCGCAATCAATCGAACTAGTCGGAGGAGATGACAATATCAAGGCATTTCTTTCCCATGGCCCTAGAAAACATGCCCCTCCAATGGTTCGATAAGTTAAACCCGGGGTCAATCAGAGGCTAGGAGGATTTACAAAGAGCTTTTTGTGAGAACTTCACAGGCATCATTACGCACCCCATCACACACGCAGAACTAAAAGAACTCAAGCAAAAGGAAGGTGAAAGCCTTAGAGATTACTATCAACGTTTTGGAGAATTACGCGCCCAAGTACATGATATTACTGAACGAGAAGTAATTGAAGCCTTTTCCCACGGAATCATGGCTAAGTGGCAGTTTCAAGATTTTTGCAAAGAAAACCCAAGGAACAATGAAGAATTCAGACGCGCAGTAGAAAAGATGATTATGGCTGAAGAAAAGACGAAAGAAAGATTTCCAGACAGAAATAACCGAGAAAACAACAGAGACAACTCGGACCGGAGAAATGTTTCAAATGTGGGTCATTCAGATAGGAAACGTGAACCAGACAACACTATCGCCATGGCCGAAAAGACAAAAAAATTCTCAAGATTTAGGAGGTTCGAGGATATTGAAAATATGCACTGTATATGGCACCCTCAAGGAAACCACACAACGGGGGACTGCCAAATCTTCATTGATCAGTATGCAAGAAAAGGAAAAAACAAAGATAAGCAAGAGGATAACAAAAAGAAAGACGAAGACAACACAGAAGACAAAGGATTCCAACAGCCAAAGGGAACGGTCGCTGTAATTTTTTCTAGGATTCCGGGTTCCAGAAGCAAGCACCAAGACAAACTGGCTCTCCGTAGCATCATGGCAGCTGAACCAGCGGTCCCAAGGTACCTAAACTGGTCACAATACCCAATCCAATTTTCAAGAGAAGATCAATGGACAAGCGTTGGAAATGCTGGCCTATATCCGCTAGTCCTAGATCCAACTATAGCAGGGATGACGGTCATCAGAGTTCTGATCGATGGAGGAGCTGGACTCAACATCATATTTTCAGAAACACTAAAAAAGATGGGGCTAGATTTTGCCAGGTTGATCACCCCAACAGGAATACCTTTCTATGGAATAGTACCCGGCAAAGCGTCCATGCCGCTTGGACAAATCACCTTGCCAGTCACGTTTGGAACATAAGCAAACTATCGGACCGAATTCATCCAATTTGAAGTTGCAGACTTTGAAGCATCATATCATGCCATCCTCGGAAGACCAGTGTTCGCAAAGTTCATGGCTATACCTCACTACACATACCTCCTGCTCAAGATGCCAGGTCCTCACGGAGTACACTCCCTCCGAGGAAACTTGAAGCGTGCCTTCGATTGTGATATTCAAGCAATCCAAATTGCAGCAACAACACAAGCAGCCAAGGCAGAGAAGAAATTACCACCATTGTCGCGCAGATGAACTCGGAAGAGCTAGAAATCCCAGCAAAGAAACCTAGCATCCTCGCACCTTAGAAAGAAGCCGATGTAAAGAAAATCGATCTAGGTACTGGTGATCCTGAGAAGACAGCGACCATCAGTGCCCACCTCTCGGCTAAATAGGAACTCGCGTTCACCAACTTTCTTCGAGACAACAAAGATATCTTCGCTTGGAAGCCGGCCGACATGTCAGGTGTCCCAAGAGAGTTGGATAAGCACAGAATTGATGTCAATGAAGGCTCCAAACCAATTAAGTAACGGTTGAGAAGATTCTCACCAAACAAAAAGGAAGCAATCAAGAAAGAGATTACAAAATTAATGGCAGTCGGTTTTATAAGAGAAATTCTTCATCCATATTGGCTAACAAACCCCGTTCTAGTACAAAAAAGAACACGGCAGAATGGCGCATGTGCGTCAATTACACGGATCTTAACAAACATTGCCCAAAGGACCCATTTGGGTTACCACAAATTGATCAAATTATCAATTCAATAGCAAGATCCGCTCTACTATATTTCCTCGATTGCTACTCAGGATATCATCAAATTAAATTAAGAGAAGAAGATCAGAGCAAGACATCTTTCATCACTCCTTTTGGCGCCTATTTTTATAAAACCATGTCCTTTGGACTCAAGAATGCAGGCGCTACCTATCAAAGAGCTATCCAAACATGTCTCGGTGAACAAATTGGCAACAACATGGAAGCTTATGTCGATGATGTGGTAATAAAGACAAAGAACCCAGACATGCTAATCGAAGTTTTGAAGCAGACTTTTAAAAATCTAAATAAATGGAAGTGGAAATTGAACCCAAATAAGTGGGTTTTTGGTGTACCTTCAGGACAACTACTCGGATTCCTGGTCAGTAATCGGGGAATAGAAGCAAGCACCAAACCAATCCGAGCCATAACAGAAATGGCACCCCCACGCAATGTAAAAGATGTGCAAAAATTGACATGAAGCATGGCAGCCCTTAATCGCTTCATCTCACGACTCGGCGAAAAAGGACTCCCTTTCTTCAACCTACTAAAAAAGACAGGCAAATTTGAGTGGACAAAGGAAGCAAAGGAGGCTTTTGAAAGCCTTAAAATGTAACTCATCTCATTACCCATACTTACACCACCAGAGAAAAACGAAGACATGATAAAACATATCAGCAACATCTACTGTGGTTAGTGCAGTAATTGTGGTGGAGAGAGAAGAAGGGCATGTATACAAAGTGCAACGGCCAGTATACTACATCAGTGAAGTTTTGACAGATTCAAAAATATGGTACCCACATGTACAGAAACTATTCTATGCCCTCCTATTCACTTCCTACAAGCTTTGGCACTACTTTGAAAGTCACAAGATCACCGTAATAACAGATTTCCCTCTTGTAGACATCTTACACAATAAAGATGCAACAGGACGCATATCAAAGTGGGCAGTTGAACTCGGAGCTTTAAATATTGATTTCTCACCTCGAAAGGCAATAAAATCACAAGCACTCGCAGACTTTGTGGCCGAGTGGACAGAAATCTAACAACCCACACCAGATACCTTCATCGATCATTGGAAAATGTACTTTGATGGATCACTCAAGTTAGGTGGAGCAGGTGTAGGTGTTCTTTTCATATCCCCAGAAGGAAAAAAGCTTAAATACGTACTCCAAATCCTATGGCAAGCCACAAACAATGAAGTAGAATATGAAGCACTCATCCATGGGCTAAGAATCGTGACTTCACTCGGAATCAAAAGGTTGCCTGTCTATGGAGATTCAGCTATGGTCATCAATCAAGTCAACAAAGACTGGGATTGTACCAAAAACAACATGGACGCCTATTGCGCTGAAGTATGAAAACTAGAGAAAAATATCCAAGGACTAGAAATCCTACATGTTCTATACGATTTAAACATCGCAGCAGATGTCCTCGCAAAGCTAGGATAGGATAGGGCGAAGGTCCCGCCAGGGGTGTTTGTAGAGGAACTACCATCTCCCTCGATAAAACAACCCGGCAAGATAACCCCTGAGCCACCAGCACCAACAACCTAGATCATGGTAATCACCAGATCATGGACTCAAGATTTCATTGACTACATCAAAGAAAACAAACTACCAGATAACAGGGAAGAGGCAACTAGAATAATCAGAAGAAGCAAGAACTACGTCCTCGTAGGTGACAACCTCTACAGAAGAGCTGCATCATCAAGAGTACTTCTTAAATGTATCACAAGAGAAGAAGGACAAGAAATCCTAGAAGAAATTCACTCAGGATGCTGCGGCAACCACGCAGCCTTAAGAACTCTGGTGGGCAAACCTTCCGCACCGGTTTCTATTGGCCAATAGCCTTGAAAGATGCAGAAGAACTAGTCAGACAGTGCAAAGGATGTCAAATGTTCGCAAGGCAAGCTCACATACCAGCTCATGAATTAATTTGCATCCCTCCTGCCTGACCATTCGCATGCTAGGGGCTAGACCAAGTAGGACCACTCAAAAAGGCCAAAGGTGGTTTTGAATACATCTTCATCGCAATTGACAAATTCACCAAGTGGATCGAGTACAAGCCGCTCGTAAAATACAGTGCTGCAAAAGCAGTCAAGTTCATCCAAGACATCATGCACCATTTTGGAATACCCAATTGAATCATCACAGACTTGGGTTCTCCTTTTACAACTATCGAATTCAGAAATTGGGCACAAGACTGTGGCATCAGTATAAATTATGCATCAGTCGCACACCTTGAAGCCAACAGACAAGTAGAAAGAGCCAATGGACTTATACTAGCCGTATTAAAACTAAGATTATATGAACTAGAGGACTACGGTTCCAAATGGATTGAAGAACTACCCAAAGTAGTATGGGGGCTCCGTACTCAAGTAAGCAGAGCAACTAGATACTCACCCTTTTTCCTAGTATATGGATCAGAAGCTGTACTACCAGCAGATTTGATCTGGACATCCCCAAAAATAGAGCAATACGGAGGAGAAGTAGAACAGACTCAAAGATTAGAACTTGACAGTATAGAAGAAGTCAGGATAAACGCTACCCTTCAGTCAGCTCGATACCTCCAAGGTCTAAGATGCCACTACAACAAAGGTACTAAACAACGCTCAGTTCAAGTCGGAGACTTAGTACTATGAAGAATACAAAAAACTGACGAACGCCATAACTACTCAGTCCATGGGAGGGTCCTTTTATTGTTGCAAAAGTCTCTGGACCAGGCACATACAAGTTAATGACCAAAGATGGCGAAGAAGTGAAGAATACGTGGCATATCAGCCAGCTAAGAAGATTCTACGCTTGAAGAACTCAAGACAAAATTTATGTAACAATAGAAGCGATATGTAATCAGGATCCACGGTCAATGGAATAAAGATAATATTCCTCGCCAACATTTGTCTTATTATGATCATTCCCGAGTTGTTTTCACAACCAGATGAGAGCAAAAGAGCTGAAAAATGCTTGAGCTCGCAATCCCAAAGCCTTTTTAGGCTTGGATGAGAGTAATGTGGATGAGCCGACACTCAAACCTATCCTGGGTTGTTTTCAGTCTGGATGAGAGGTGGAGGTGCTCGACCTATCCTGAGTTGTTTTCACAACTGGATGAGAGCAAAAGAGCTAAAAAGATGCTTGAGCTCGCAATCCCAAAGCCTTTTCAGGCTTGGATGAGAGTAAGGCGGATAAGCCGACACTCGAACCTATCCTGGGTTATTTTCATGGTCTGGATGAGAGCCAGAGGTGCTCGACCTATCCTGAGTTGTTTTCACAACCGGATGAGAGCAAAAGAGCTGAAAAGATGCTTGAGCTCACAATCCCAAAGCCTTTTCAGGCTTGGATGAGAGTAAGGCGGATAAGCCAACACTCGAACCTATCCTAGGTTGTTTTCATGGCCTGGATGAGAGCCAGAGGTGCTCGACCTATCCCAAGTTGTTTTCACAACCGGATGAGAGCAAAAGAGCTGAAAAGATGCTTAAGCTCGCAATCCCAAAGCCTTTTTAGGCTTGGATGAGAGTAAGGTGGATAAGCCGACATTTGAACCTATCCTGGGTTGTTTCATGGCCTGGATGAGAGCCGAAGGCACTCGACCTATCTCGGGTTGTTTTCACAACTGGATGAGAGCAAAATAGTTGCGAATACACTTGAGCTTGCAATCCACAAAAGACAAGAGCAAAATAGTTGCAAATACACTTGAGCTCGTTCTGTCTAGAACTATTCGAATGAGGGTGGAAATTAAGTCCATACAAGACCTCAATAGGCAAGAAAGTGTGAAAGAAGCCTAAGCTCATCAAAACTACTCTGGATATAAGCAGAAGCATCGGTGCTCACCAAGGTTCATGACAAACAAACAATAAAGAAAGAAGACACTAAAAGGAAGCTTTCTTACAAGACAATATAGAGAAGGGCTAATTCTTAGAATCATCATCAAAAGAAGACAAAGACACCTTTTTTTCAGAACAGAGACAACCTTTGACAATAGAGGATGGATTACACCATAGGAAACTACTCGGATTTAAGGAAGAACAAAGATTTACATAAAGAGCTGAACTACTATGTACATCAATCAACCAAACATACAACTGGGCAACTCACCCTTCGATCTCCTTTATGCCAACATCAAAGCGAGGGCTAATAGCAGCATGCCCAGCCCACCATCAGATCCTCGACGGGGACTAGCTACCCATAGACTCAACGTCGTGATCTTCTACGGCAAGAACTTCCAAGTCGACTTCATCTTCGACAATGAGCGCTTCCCAGTCAACTTCGTCCTCATTATCGCTGCTAAGGACGATCAATTCGGCATCAACGGGGGGAGCGGAGACAGGATTGACCACAGGAGCAGCCACTGGATCCTCCACCTTCCACGAAGATGGAACTGGTTTCGATGTCCCGGCAGGCAGAGCCTCCTTTTCCATTGGAGCCCCAAAAACACTAGGGGACGACGACGCCGGTGACAAAGAAGTTGAGGACAAAGAATTTCCACTCGACGATGTCGCCATAGTCATAGCTCTTGAAGGACGAGCAAGCGACGAGCACGGAACTTTATGGACGTAATGCCTTTGGATGAATTTCTTCTTCACCATCTTGGCTGTGGCAAAATCGAAAAGATAGAAGTACCGAAAACAATCGCCGAAGGGGGTAGTTAAATAGGGCCAAGCCATCTCCTCAAGCAGTCCAACAGCCTCCTCGAGATAAAGATAGATTTAATTTCACCACCTAAAATCAAGGGCAGAGTCAATACCTTCACCAAAGCCAACACGACGCTTCGGTTTCCAACATTAAATATGCAGCGCAACTGATGTGAAAGTGGTGCACCTTATCATGCAGAGCAGCCCAATAGATAGAACAACCGAGTTCACCTTGCTACAAAGGAAAAAGACAAAACACTTGGACAGTTATCAAGCTTTGACGAAAAAAGGCTGACAAATCCAGCACTAGAACCTTCTGGGTTGTCTTCACGACCTGGACGAGAGTCAGAGGTGCTCGACCTATCCTGGGTTCTTTTCACAACCAGATGAGAGCAAAAGAGCTGAAAAGATGCTTGAGCTCACAATCCCAAGTATTTTCAGGCTTGGATGAGAGTAAGACAGACAGGCCGACACTCGAACCTATCCTGGGTTGTTTTCACGACCTGGATGAGAGCCAGAGGAGCTCACCCTATCCCAAGTTATTCTACACTGGATGAAACAACCCGATAGATACAACATCAATGCTAGGCAAGATCTACAACAAAGAGCAAGCTCAGTTGGAGTCACACAAAGGAACCTGAATTTTGCCTATGAAGGCCGAGGTTCATATCCAGCACATAATTAAAAAGTTCAGAAGTTTGGAAAAACAACTCAGGAAGATTCACACAGGGCAGGATGTTAAAGACGTATCAAAAGAACCAGAATTCCTTTACAAAAAGCACAATACAAAATGTGTCTTTACAAAAAGAGAGATGTGCCCGGATATTACAAAACCTAACTATCAGCCTCGTCATCAGAAGGCGGGAGATGAATATCAAGCTTGTTAGCAATAAAGTTGGCCAGGTCTTCAACTGTAGATTCTGCATTCTCGACGAACTCCAAGTAGTTATCATCATCAGTGTCCTCCATAAGCTTTTCTAGAGGAACAGACGGTGCAAGAACTCGGACATGAGCCAAAACGTTCTTGACACATGCCTGGACCCCGTCCTTCACAAAGTTTTGGAGTCACTCAGGAATCAGGGGAATGAACTCGCCCTAGGTCTTCCCATCATCTTTAGAAGTGCAGAGAAGCTTTGCAACAGTTTTGAAAGATTTCCACAATGTAGCAAACCGTTGATCAGATGAAGCCAACTTCTTGGACAAATCATCAATAGTCTTCATTCCCTGCACAAGATCCCGGTCAGCACCAAGCCTAATCAACTCGGCACGAGCAAGCTCTTCTTCAACATGAGCCTTTACCTCTTCGGCCATATTATGGCTAGACCGGACCGATATCTTCATATCTTCAATATCAGTCTGAAGCACTTGCATGATCCTCCACACATATGACCATGCTTGGAGAATTATATGGAGGCCAAGGAGATCAGCAAGGGCATCCAAATCGAGAAGAAGGCCCAAAGCTTATCCGGTTCGAGTCACCAAGGTGGAGGCCCAAATCAAGTTCGAGTCCACCTCGGAATCCAGGACCAGTCTGCCTTGAACTGGTCACCCAGGACGCGTCCGGACTCCGTTTTTGATGATCCATATATGGATGGAAAGCTTATTTGATAAGGAAGCCAACCCAAGTGGTCCTACGTCAAAAGCTGTTCGGAATCAACAGGAATCGTCGAAACAAGTCACCGTCCAGAATCTGTCAGGGTGCTGTGTCGTCGTCTTTTGGGCCGTTTGGGCCTGTAACGTGTCGGCGCTCCCTAGGGACGTGAATAGGGGTCCTTGGACGCCCCTTAGGCTATATAATCAGTAGTTGCCACTTACATTAGGGTTGGGTTTTGCTTAGATTATTCTGTTGACAACAGTTCCGCCACCGCCGTCGGTTTGTGAGACCCCAACTTTGTGAGATTAATCATTCATCTGCAATTTGGTTGCATTCCTTTGTGTTCTTGCGTGTGTTCTCGATTCGCAGGCAAGGACTTAGCCTTCTTGGCGAGGTCGACCGTGCAACACCGGTCAATAACCAGAGGGGTCGTGGTGCTACGATTGCGAGGTTCAGAGCCGAGTTGTTCGGAAGTCGGATCGAATTGTGTCGTGACTCCACCAAATCGAGAGTTATTAGAACCTTTCGGAAGATCGGGAACCCTAGTTCACATCACACCATCATCCCTGGAGTAGGAGACTTTTGTAGCAGCATGTTCATCGGAAGCTACCGTCCCCCTCACCCCCACCTCACTGATTGTACGTTTTGAATCATGAGACTCAGTACGTACCGCCGCACCACTGAAATGTGAAGAAGCCAGTCGAGGGATCAAAGAAGGCGCAGGTGAAGATCTGTGAGATAATAGACAAAAATCAACAATACAAGAAAAATAGAAAACAAAGGAAGACAACCCAAACCAGGATTCACTTACTTGGCCGACTTCTTCAAACTAAAACCCCCATGCCGGGCTGAAGGTTTCGGCGCAGGCATGGCAACAGAAAAGACATCATCACCATCCCGCGAGGAACGGCGTCATCGATAAATGAGCCACAGGAGAACTCAGGTTCAACAACCGCTTACTGCGAAGGAATAAAGACAAGTCAAAAGAAGTGGCCAAGAACAATAGCAAGGAAACAAAAATACAAACACAACTCACCGATGAGTGTTGAGGGCCGCATCTCCTTCCTCATCCTCCTCACCCTTGAGCAACTCAGCCACAGTACCGTTTGAGAAACGAAAAAGTACTTGGTTGAGAACAAGAACAAACTACAAAATGACAAAAATTTCAAAATGCTCACCTAGGAGCATGCTACCTATGACTTGAGTACCTGGACGAGTACTCGGTTGACGAGATTTCTTGATAGAAGACAACCCGGTAGAAGCATCGTCTACTCGCGTCCTCTTGCCGCTACGAGGAGCCCGTGGAACTAGACGAGGGACATACAATGTATGGGATAGTTTCTACAAAGGAAGCACCAGGAAGGATGATGGTGGCTTGAGACTTACTGATTGAAGACGCTCCAGCAAGGTTCTCCATAGCTTTTGCCCCAGAAGGGAGGTCATCAATAGGGATTGGGTCAACAAAATTTTGACCAAAATCCTGCGGGTAAAACAACAACAAGAGAGTAAGGAAAATGAAAGTACCAGCAACAAATGAAATATAAAGAATAAAGTACTCGTAGAAGAGAAACAACTTATAGTAGGAGGCGGGTTGTCAGCACGGTACTTTGGGACCGGGTGCAGAACTTAAGAAATAACGAAATAAGAATATAGAAGAGGGGATTCCAAGGAAGGCTTCACAGAGATGAACAAACACGGACAAGTGAAGCACACCATTTGGGGTCAAATGATTAAGACAAATCCTAAAATATTAGAGGAAACAATGAAGAAAAGCAGAGTCAGGCAAGCAGAGACCGCCCCGAACAAAAGAGATAAACAGAACAATCTTAACAGGACTAGGAGTAGGAAACCGATGTTGGCCGGGGACTTTCCAATCAGCCAAGTCCTTTTCCTGGATCAGACCGTCCTTGACCAAATCATGAAGTTGATCCTCCTGGAAGTCGGAATGGGCCAAAATTTCTCCGCAGCCCTCATGGCGATGAATTCTTGATTCTCGATAAATGAGAGCGACGCCTCCTCGTCCACTAAGACCTCCTTCAACTTGCTTGCTGACTTCTTCTTGCCCATACAATGACAACAATCTAGGGTTAGCAGCAAGAGATCAACGGCGGTGGAGAGAACAGTGGTGGATCTCAGAGATCAACGGCGGCGGCGAGGACAGTGGTGGAGCTCTGGGGGTTAGGGTTTTTTGCAAAGATTGAACGTGTAAAGGGCAAAGGCAGGGTAAGAAACAAGAAGAAGAGGAGGGCCCTTAAATAGATTTACAACAGTAAAAACGCGGCCCATCAGGCCCGCTTAACGCGGCATGGAAACGCAACAGTCTGTTTTCCGCCATAACTGACACAGCCGAAACGACGGGTAAAGCAGCCGTTCACAATGGTACAGTGCAACGGGCAGATCCAAGACTTAGCCGTTCACACCACACCATCAATGAAGTAATACAGATTGCACAATTTAGAAAGAACTTGGCATCCACAAGATTCACATGATACATTACAGTACGCCTCCAGAGAACCCGAATACTTCAGAAACAACCCAGACCATGCTCAGAAGTAGTCAAACAACATAGAGACGATACCAACGAAGAAAGAAAGATTTTTTTATTACAAATACCAATAAAGGACATAGGGTTACAGATCTTACAAGACCCAATGAACTCAGTACTACGACGAGTAAGGCAACAACAAAGAGCACAGGTAGAACCCAGCTCTAGAAATGACCACGTGCTCCTTGCTACAACACGGTAGAAGACAACCAACTCGGATACACTGTTGTCTTCAAAGGAAGGATGCAGTGCATCCAAGATGGATATCAGCAGCACAGCAGGACAACCCGGACCAGGCAAGGATCACAGACATCAATCTACCAAGCCCAATGTGATCCTGGATTAGACGCTGATTTGCACCGGACAATTGCAAGGCAGTGTGGAAAGATCAACTCGAAGCTACTAGATGATGGAACGAGTTCCACATCACAATACTTCTTCCAACTGCCACCACGTACTACCTGGTACAATGCCGCCATGAGATTAGTCTACCTCTAATCTCAATCACAAGACTTCTTCCACTCGCTACAAGACTTACAAGACTCACAACTCACGCCCGGGGGCTGCTCTACTTCACAAAATACCATAATCATGGCTACGGAGGTTTCAAACTATAGAGCGAGACACCTAATGAATAAAAGCAGCACACTAGGAAGGTATTTATAGGCAAAACAATGGTGTACATGGACTGGGAGCACCAACAGAACAAGCCTAACAAAAGTATTAGTGAAAAGACAAAAAGCAGTAACAAGAGGACATGTGCGTGAAGAAATAGTACTCGAGGACAAGCACATGCGAAAGAATATACCGGCACTATACACCTCGTGACCATAGAGAATTCAATTCAACTACCAACCACCACCAACATCAATAGAAGACCCTCCATCCAAGTTTCTAACAACCAAAAAGAACTCGGATGTATGCTCGGGGGCTGCAAGGTACATATATTGAGAAGAGACTTTTAGTTTTTTCAACCAGAGTTCAAGACCCTCCAACTTTTTATTCCAAATAAGCAAGAGGCTCGAGGGCTACACTCAGTGAGTGCAATTTTTCTTTGAAAAATCACACGTCACTTGAAAGACTTCTTCAAAACAAGACCACTTCAAGGCTTCACGTCGAAAGAACCTAGAATGAAGGAAGTCTTCAAGTTCAACCATGAAATGCTCAGGGGATTGTCAATACGGGACCCGTAGGGTTTCGTAACAATACATCTACGGGTCGTGGGCCCTGGCCTGGCCCACAAGCAGGGACTAGGAGAAATGTAGCGTCTACTACACCAAATCCAATATAGAATAGGCTAGACTAGTCAAACTACTATGGAAAGTAACTTCTGTATCTAGTTTAGGACACCTTTGGATCCAACTAGGATTGTAACCGCACCACAGCCTTCTCTACCGATATAAAGAGAGGCTGTGGACACCCCTATAACAACGAACGACACAACACAATCAATCCAACGCAAAGGCTAATGCCAACTGGACATAGGGTTATTACTCGATCATCGATCGAGAGCCTAAACCAGTATAAATCGACTGTCTCTGCATTCATCGTCGAGTTCTAGCACGCACGGAAGCCCAAACAACTGTCCCGGGTACCACCGTGACAGGCTATCGGTGGTCAAACACCGACAGCACCATAAGATCAGAAATTGTTTTGGACGCACCCGATGGAACCCCTAGGTGACGTGGGTCTTGTGGAATCTCATTTCAGTCCATTTGGAGATAGTGTTAGTGTCGGTACAAGATAAATGCACAGTTTGCACCAAACGTACCATAGGCTCAAAAATTGTTTTGCACACACCCAATGACACTTCTAGGGGATGAGGATCAAGTGGAAACTCGATTCGGTCTATTTGGAGATATGGTAATGTTGACGCAAGATAGGTGCACGGTTTGCGCCGAACGTACCATAGGCTCAGAAAACGTTTTAGATTGACCTGGTGGAACTCCTCAGTGACGTGGGTCATGTGGAATCTTGTTTCATTCCATTTGAAGACAGAATTAGCGTCGGAGCAAGATATGTGCTCACTTTGCGTCAAACATGCCATAGGCTCAGAAATCATTTTCGACGCTCCCGATGGTACTCCAAGGTGACGAGGCTCAAGTCGATGCTCGTTTCGGTCCATTTAAAGACAGTGCTAATCTTGACAAAAGATAGTGCATGGTTTGTGCCAAATGTACCATAGGATCAGAAATCAATTTGGACTCACCTAATAGAACTCCTAGATGACGGGGCTCAAGTGCAAGCTTGATTCGGTCTATTTGGAGATATTGCTAATCCTAACGCAAGATAGGTGCATGGTTTGCGCCGAACGTACCATAGGCTTAGATGTCATTTTGAACGCATCCGATCGAAGTCCTAGGTGACGTGGGTCATGTAGAATCTCGTTTCGGTCCATTTGGTGATAGTGTTAGTATCTGTGCAAGATAGGTACATTGTATGCGCCAAACGTACTATAAGCTCAGGTATCGTTTTGGATGCACCCAATTGGACTCCCAGATGACAGGGCTCAAGTGGAAGTTTGATTCGATCTGTTTGGACATAGTGCTAATCTTGATGAAAGATAGGTGCACGGTTTGCGTCGAATGTACCATTGGCTTGAAAATCATTTTGGACGCACCTGACGGAACTCCTTGGTGACGAGGCTCAACCGGATGCTCGTTACAATTAATTTGGAGTAAGTGCTAATCTTGACACAAGATAGGTGCACAGTTTGCACTGAATGTACCATATGATCAGAAATTGTTTTGGACGTACCTGATGGAACTCCAAGATGACGGGGCTCAAGTGGAAGCTCGATTCGATCTGTTTGGAGATATTGCTAATACTAACGCAAGATAGGTGCACGGTTTGTGCCAAATGTACCATACTCTCGGATGTCATTTTGGATGCGCCTGATCGAACTCCTAGGCGACGTGGATGATGTGGAAACTCCTTTCGGTCCATTTGGAGATAGTGTTAGTGTCGGGGCAAGATAGGTGCATGGTTTATGCCAAATGTACCATAGGCTCAAAAATCATTTTGGACGCACCCGTTGGTACTCCTAGGTGACGAGGCACAAGTGGATGCTGGTTTCGGTCCGTTTGGAGATAAAGCTAATCTTGATGCAGGATAGGTGCACTGTTTACGCTGAACATACCACAGGCTCAAAAATCGTTTTGGACACACCAGATAGAACTCATAGGTGACGTGGGTCCGGTGGAATCTCAATTCGTTCCATTTGGAAACAGTGTTAGATAGGTGCATGGTTTGCGCCAAACATACCATGTGCTTAGAAATCATTTTGGACGCACCCGATGGTAAATCTAGTTGACAAGGCTCAAGTGGAAGCTCGATTCGGTCTATCTGGATATCATGCTAATCTCGACGCAAGATAGGTGCATGGTTTGCGTCGAACGTTCCAAAGGCTCGGAAATCATTTTTGACACACCCGATGGAACCCCTAGGTGATGTAGGTCATGTGGAATCTCGTTTCAGTCCATTTGGAGATAGTATTAGTGTCGCTGCAAGATAGGTGCACGGTTTGTGCCAAACGTACCATAGGCTTAGAAGTCATTTTGGACGCACCCGATGGTACTCCTAGGTGACGAGGCACAAGTGGATGCCCAATTCGGACAATTTTGGGATAGTGCTAATCTTGATGCAAGATAGGAGCACAGTTTGCGTCGAACGTGCTAGAGGCTCAGAAATCGTTTTTGACGCACCCGATGGATCTCCTAGGTGATGTTGGTCATGTGGAATCTCATTTCAGCCCATTTGGAGATAGTGTTAGTGTTAGTGCGAGATAGGTGCACGGTTTGCACCAAACGTACCATAGGCTCAGAAATCGTTTTGGACGCACTCGATAGAACTCCTTGGTGACGTGGGTATGTTGAATCTCACTTCAGTCCGTTTAGAGACAGTGTTAGTGTCAGTGCAAGATAGGTGTATGGTTTGCGCCAAATGTGCCATAGTTAAAGATCAACTTGGATGCACTCGTTGGTACTCCTTGGTGACGAGGCTCAAGTGGATGCTCTTTTCGGTCTGTTTGGAGACAGTGTTAGTATCAGTGCAAGATAGATGCATGGTTGATGCCAAACGTACCACAAGCTTAGTTATCATTTTGGACGCACCTGATGGTACTCCTAGGAGATAAGGCTCAAGTGAAAGCTCGATTCGGTCCATTTGGAGATAGGGCTAATCTTGACGCAAGATAGGTGCACGGTTTGTGTCCAACGTACCACAGACATGAAAATCATTTAAGACACACCCGATTGAATGCCCAGGTGAGGTGGGTCATGTGGAATCTCATTTCGGTCCTGTAACACCTCAGGTGTTTAGCTCCATAATTGCATTGCATTTGCATAAGCATAAGCATGCATCATTTCATGTTATTTTATGTGGTTACAACTAATGTGGTTGTTTTTAGAATTTTGTTTGGCTCACATCATGTGACACTAGGGAGTTGGTGTAACTAAAGGGTAGAGTAGCTAACTATATCTCACAACACCTTAGTTATACTTAGGGTCACTCATGGAGCAAGGTTCATGTTGACCAAAATCACCAAAATGCCCTCCAAGGTGTAGTTGACCAGCATTTAGCCCTAGGATGCTCTAGTTTGACCAACTAAAAAGTCTAGCTTAGAGACCTTTCATGGAGGAGCACCCTTAAGCAAAGTTGTAGGGAATTTTATGGGGAACAAAAGTCTCAATATGACCATCTCATGAAACTGGCCAGAACATGCTCAAAAATGGCCCACAAGTTAGCTAGAGGGGCTGTCTCAACACTTAGAAATTTTGCTAAGTCCCAAAAGTGCCCTCCAGTTTTACTGTGGCCTACTTTAGAAGCTTGTAGTTTGCAAACCAGGCCAAACCAGCTCCCACTCATGTTGACACTCTTGTAGTACTCATGTAGCTCTACAACATTGCCAACATCATCCATACCTGGTTCTAAATGGTTTAGGAGATATAGTGTCAAGAAAATAGGGTTTCAGTCGGTTTATTGACTGAAACCACGTTTTAGTTTCACAGGGCACCACTTTGGGGCTGTGTGGTTTCAAATCCAAGCCGAATCTGTTCTTGAGCTAATTAGCAAACTTGTAGCCCTCATGAAGCTCTATCAAATTGACGTTATCACCTTCGGCTAATTCGAGCTGTTTTCAAAGATATTCACCCTTGAAATCACGCTGTCAGTCACCGTTCGGCCTCATCGATTTAGTCAATGATCGCGCCATTCAGTCGGACACCGGCCGTGTCGTGGCGCTCGAGCAGAAGAGCGTCACCGCGTGGCGTCCAAGCGCTGTCGTCGCCTCCACGTCGCAAGCCCAGGCGCGGGGTTGAACACCGAGCGGACACCTCCACCCCCTCACTCGCGCTCACTCTTCTCTCCTTCACTCTCGCTCTGGCCGGGCTCACCGAGGTGGAAAACGGAGGCGCCATTGCCGCTGCAGCATTCTCCGTGCTCGCGCGAGCTCACCGTCTCACCACCGTCCTCCAAATCCCGTCCACCGCTCCGCCAGCATCCCCTCCACCTCCTCCACCCGTTGCTTGACCGGATTGTGCAGAGGTGAGGGCGAATTTTTGTTTCCGCCACCGCGAGTCCTCGCCAGCGTACTGTCCGCGCGGTTGCTCACCGTGGCCAGCTCCCTACAGTCACCCTCCAGTCTCCCTACTACGTGTTCTGGGTTCCAGGGCGGGTATAGAAGCCTAGGTGATGACGTTACCGGATGGGACGGCCGGTACACGTCGGAACGCCGTCGTGCACTGCCGCGCCATGGCCGCTGGTGCGGTACTCACGCGGCCAGCTGCATTCGCTTCACCTCCGTCCTCGTCCTTGGCATGGAGAGGTCCGCCATGCCCTCAGGAAGCCGTAGCACACCTCACTTAGGTTCCTAGCTCCCGGAGCTCGCCGGACCGCCACCGGGTGCCGCCTCCGAACCGCGGTCGCCATGGCCGTCGTAGCTAGGGTGGGATAGGATCAGCAAATCTAGGGTTGGTCGATGCGGGAAGTCACGTGGGAGCCGTTGGTGCTCTTCCCGTCGCCGGAGACGCCGTCATCGGCGAGCTAGAGCTCGCCGGAGTTGCGGCCTCCTTCCCCCTTCGCTCTTCCCTCTCTGGCCTGCGGGCCCGCGCTGTCAGCGCCACGCGTGCGCGGCTGGGAGTCCGGGACGGGCCGCGCGCTGGCTGGGCCGCGCTGGCAAGCCGGGCCGGCCCAGGAACTGTAGCGGGTTAGGGTTCGGTTTTGTTTTTCTTTTCATATTTGTCACAGATTTTTGTTGATGTTTGGAAAATATAGATCTAGCGTTTTACTTGCCCAAAAATTATGAGATAAATTTGGTTAGGATCTACATGATGTGTAGTATTTTAGAAAAATATAAATCTGGTTTGTGATGTTTAGTTTTTGGGAGAATTAAATAGATCTTTCAAATGTGTTTTGAAATGAAGGCAAATTTGTTAAATATATAACTTGAGCTGTGGTCTTCCAAAAATTATGAAATTTGGTGGGTAGGCTAAGTTATACCTATATTAGCTCTGGTAAAAATTTGGGCAGTAGTGCTTAAGTACTTTTCAAGTTATAATGCTATCATGTTATTTTAGGAAATACTTGAATGAATTTTAGTAATTTTTCTACATGTGCAATGTTCTTATAAATTTTTGGAGAATGTCTTGGTACCCTAGAGTGTCTAAAAAAATATGAAATCTGTTGTTTGATACTTTTCAATATGATTTGTTAATTATACAAAAATCAGCCTTTTGGGCTTGTGAATTTTGTGTAGGGAGTTTCTGTGAATAAATTCAGTTCAAATTTTTACAATAGTCTCTTTTTGGGTCAGAGAGTCTCCTGTAATTTTTGTAGAATTTTAGGAGCAGTTTACATATATGTTTTAAATTCCACTTAATTAATTAAGTAAATTAAGAAATGAGTATAAATAAATATTCTAGGTGGGCACACCTTACTTTCTGGTGTTTTTGTGACCTATGTGAACTTGTGGTCACATTAGTTTGGTCTTAGGGGATGTTTGCCACATAAATAAATATTTAATCCTTGCAATTCTAGGTTTTCTGGACAGCTGGTAGTAATTTTGGGTTTGACCTTTGATAAAGGTGTTTGCTGGAAAACTTGTAAATACCAAAGTTGTAGTAAACTTGATAAACTAGCTTGTGTCAAAATTTGGGAGCAATTGGCTTAGTAGTTTGGGAGTTACTACTGTTTTAGGTGACAGTCCAGAATTGGCTACTCTCTGTTTAGAGAGGACAGATTCTGGAACTTGGGAAGTTCGACATGGAAAACTTAGGAATTAAGGGTTTAGGTATGAAAATGATTTGTAGGGTATTTCATAAGCTTTCCAGATTGTCTTAGATCATATCTTTTGGAGTTGGGAATCTCCAGTTATGTTAGAAACAATTGGCTGCTGTCCAGAATATCTTACTGTGATACTTTGGTCTTGAATGTGGTAACCTAAGTAATGCTACTCTTGTGATTGTTAGGTGTTAGGGCCTTAACCGAAGAAGAACAGCTATATCTTAGGTTGAGTAGATTAGGTGAGTACTTCTCTACCGGAGAGGAAATTTGCACCTAATATTTGAAGTGATTTGAATAGAGCTTTAAGAGTGTTGTAATGCATTTCATTCCGAGCATGCTGCATCTTTCATTATGCATCCATGAGATTTATTATGCACTCATGCAATAGGTGTTCCGGAGGGGGTAACACTCCTCGAGTTCGAGCAAGTGATACCGGAGGAAGTCCAGGACCAGCCGGAGCAAGCAGAGGAACCAACCGGCGGAGAAGCTCCCGCAGAAGACCTGCCTGAGTGCCCTGACCACCGACCTTCGACCTTTCTAAAAGGCAAGCCCCGGTGCATGCCAAACCCATCATTTTATAAATCTATCTTGAGTACTTTTAATTGTTTAATGCATTAAGTTGTAGAAATTATATGAAAACAATTGTTGCATTATACCTGTCCTTGTCCAGATATCGTACTTAAATCCTAATTTAGGTTTAGGCGCGTGTCAATGCTTAGCCCTGCTTAGTCCGGTAGAAGTCGGGTGATTTCCGGTCATCCGCGAGATATAGGATTGGGTCACGAGTGGCTTATGGCTATCGCGGATGGAACCATGCTTTAAAATGAAATTGAGACCGGGCGGGAGTTCGATAGTACAGCCGCAAGACACTTCACGTCTTGGGTGTGGAGCTATGCCCGTCTGAGTCATTTAAGGACCGATTCGCTGTACGTCCTTGAGTTATGTTGAACGCAGTCTAACACTTAGTTGGTCGGATAAGTCGTTCCGACCGCGAAGCCGAGTAATGTGGTTCAGGCCGGGAATCGAATGGTAGGTTGCTTCTTGGAGGAGAGAAAGGATGTGCTTGGGGACATTGGCGTGAGACCAAGGGGGGTTAGAGTCCCTATCACCTGGCAGAGTGTCGTCCTTGGGGTTGCGACATCATTCGGACCCGCGATTCCTGAACCATACGAAAGGTGGCTTGTGCGACCCTGGCAGGGGCCTACGCGGTGAGTGTTAGAAATACCCCTCCAGCTGGATAGGAATTCGATTCGAATCGCCGTCGCTCCCGGTTAGTGAGCACTTGACTTGAGCAGCGGCAACATAGATCTCATTAATCGAACAGATGGTTAAGTGAATGATACAAGGTTGCCACAATTTATACCTGCTATGGATAAAATGCTAATAATTGTTTGATGATAATCAAGTGTATGTTTAGTACAGGTGCTAAGATAGATGACAGGTAAATGCTAAAAAGAATTGCTAGTACAGGTTATAAGAGTTTCAACTGCTTATGCCTTTATGCAAAATGTGGTGTCAGCTAGCCTCTTGTGTAAGCCTTGCATAATCTTTGGTGTCATTTTATTTCTGGTTTATGACGGGTAAGTCTAGCTGAGTACATTCCAGTACTCAGGGTTTATTCCCTCCTGTTGCAGATGATATGCTCTATCAAGGCTTCTGCAAAACTTGTCTCCACCCTGCGGGTGACGAAGACTAGATCACTAGGCCGTGATCATCTTTTATGTACTTTCCTGATGCTTTTGCGGGTTGTTGATCAACAAGACTGGCAGTAGTTAAACAACTGGTGTGTGTTATGCTTCCGCTACTTTCTAAACTTGGTTTGTAATAATTGCGACTCCGTGTGTGTAAACTTATTTTGGAACTACTTGTGAAATGTAACGTATGATGTTGTATGTTGAATGATGCGATCTTGGTTGTAAGCAAGTTGGTTTGAAATCCTTCGTGGTTTCGATTGACTACCGGGATTATATGGGCTCAAGTTCGAAAATTTGAGCGCTTCGGTGCTTGTTTTTGTACTTGTGCTCTTATAATTTGGTCGGTTCTATTACAGCTGGTATCGGAGCATAATTCAACATTAAACACATCATACGAGTAATTAAAAACAAAAGTATTTGTTTATAAAAAGGGTTAAAACTATAAAAATTATTTTTATAGGTATGCCAGTGATCACATCCCTTAGCCCAAATAAGGACTCTTAGGTGGCTTATATTAAGTACTAACTTGGGGGTCTTGGTTGTTTCTGTTTTGTCGTCCATACGGCGTGATATTGTATGGATGCCATCCACTTAGGTGGTAATGTATGGATCAATTACCTCGACGCTTTGGTAAGTGTGAGATGTGAGAGCATGATCGTCCATCCGGCGGTCTAGGGGAGAGTAGTTTTGGTGACTTGCATACTTACATGTTCAAACCATGTAATTATGAAAGCACTTAATTGTGGGAATGTATATCGGGTAGCTTTGATACTGAAGTATATACATCAAGGGATGTGTATATGGAAAGTATTTAGTTTACTGCTTTCTTATGTGTTATATCGGGAAACTGTTGGGCTGAAATGAAATTTTCTGCAGGTACACTAACAGCGAAATGAGTAGACCGATAGATTCGTTTATATGAGAGAACGTATGTATGCCACCGCCTAGCGTTAGAAATTTAGGTTTCTACTAAGGTGAGAGGACGTACGGAACGTGCATGCATCATGTTTAATTACATCATACATGTCATTTTACTCCCTCCTTAAAATATCAATAGTCCCGACTAAATTAAATTTCGTATCCCCTAAATTATCCTCACCTTAAATCGTACCTTTTTGATACAGATGGCACGTACTAAGAGGACCGCCCGTAAGTCGACCGGAGGAAGGGCTCCTCGCCACCAGCTAGCTCCACGTGAGCCCCGCCCCGAGCCCACTGAGGTGGAAAGGCTATGGGCTGAGTTGGCCGAAGTGACTGCTGCCAGGAATGCAGCGCGTCAGCAACTGGAGCAAGTGATCTGTGACCGTGATCAGGAAACCCTTGCAGTCCAGAGGTTGACAGTAGCAAATCGCAACTGTCAACGCATGCTGGTCCGCGTCATGAACCAGAGGGATGAAGCCTGGCACGAGGAGAACGTTCTGAGAGCTCGTCAGTTTGAGCTCGAGCAACAGTTGGAGAACGCTGAAGAATACAATGACAACCTTCATGAAGAAGTGCACCGCTTGAACAACCAGCTCAATCCTCTGCTGCCTCGAAACAACAACGCAGACGAGGACATGGGGTCGGGAATCTTCATGGCTGAAGATGATGATGAAGTGGAGGTCAATGGACCGCAGGATGCCCCACCAGAAGAAGAACCAGAAGAAGAAGAAGACGAGGAGTTAGAGCCTGTTAGTGATGAGGACGGCGGGGAGATCCTTGACACCGACTCTGAGGACGACGCTTAGAGTAGTCATCGAGGAGCTACGATGTTAGAATCATCTTTTGTGCCCTCCCTGTGTTGGATTGAGGCTTTGTAATAACTTGGCTTTTAGGATGTAAGGTCGAACCCTATGTTTCCTGAATGTTTAGTTTGAACCTATCAATTTCGATCACAATTGGATGTCTTATTGTGTTGCGTTCGATGATGGTGTCATGATTAGCACCCTTCGGTGCCGTGACGAAACCGAGGGCCTCCTGTGGCGCGCGACATAAGGCTGTGCTGCTTGGCACGCGCTGGTATCGAGGTGGCTAGTCATGATCCACCATGGAACTCTACCATTAAGAAGTCTCTTTGTGGTCAGTTTGAAGTAGCCTTTCTCAGTCGATTAGAAATTTTTGGGTTTGAATCCGAGTACCCGTACGAAGGGTCGAAAAATCACGTAAATATGAAAGTAAACTGTTCCGTCACTGCTGTGCTCCCTGTGAGTGAGCCTTATATCAAAACACATCGGGTTGGATACCCACACACGATTGCGTCAATTGATGCACTTGAATGGATTGTGTGGTTGTGATGAATTATTGTGCCTTGATTCTTTGCAAAGTCATTTTCATGAAGTCAGTTTGACCTATTTACAATAATTCATCTACAAATTTCCCACATCGTCAGTGCTCATTGGCTATGCATTTTGCAGATGTCGTACAACCTCCGTCGGGGTCGTGGCAATGAGGATGAGGAACAGCCACCCCCTCCGCCACCACCTACCCCGGCTGAGCTCATGCAGTCCGTGGTAGAAGGGCAGCGCATGCTGGCTGATGCGATGCGCCAGCTTGCCAACCAGGAGGCTCGTCATGGCCGCCAGGGCCCAGAACCCAATCAGTACAGTGATTTCAAGGACTTTCTTGATACAAAGCCCCCGCTCTTTAAGGAGGCGGAGGAACCACTACAAACCGACGAGTGGTTGAACACTATTGAACAAAAGTTTCGTCTGCTTCGCTTGACCGATGAGCTAAAAACTGAATATGCTTCTCATCAGCTGCATGGTCCAGCGGGTATTTGGTGGAGCCACTATCATTCCACCCTGCCTGCAAATGTACCGATTGCTTGGGACCAGTTCAAGGCAGCATTCCGTGGGAACTATATTCCTCCAGGTCTTATGGCTATCAAGCACACAAAATTCATGAGGCTGTCGCAGGGAAATAAAAGCTTGACTGAATATCTGCAATCTTTCAACAACCTGGCAAGGTATGCCACAGAGTTTGTGGATACCGATGCCAAGAAAATTGCTAGCTTCAAAAGAGGCCTCGGCCCAAAACTGATGAAGACCATGGGCATGAGCAAGTGTACTACCTTCAACGATTTTATCAGTGATGCTTTGACTCAGGAAAACAATAATGCTATTTATTCTGCCTCTAAGATCTGCAAAAGGGCCATTGAGGCGAGTGCTTCACAGTCTCGGACTCCAGCTGCACCTAGGGCTTCCCCTCGCCCACCTGCTCATAATACCAAGTTCCGTCCACCACAGAAGAAGCCTGCTGCTAAAACTGGGTTCCGCAAGGCTTATACAGTCGCTCTGCCAAAGGGAAATTCTGGTCAGAGCAGCTCCAGTGTTCCTCCCAGCAACATGCCTTGCTGGAACTGCAACAAGCCAGGCCATTGGTCTACAAATTGTCCTTATCCTAAGAAGAATGTCAACCAAGGTGGCCGTCAGGGGCATGCTCATTATAACAGTATTGAGGAAATCCCATCTGGTGAGGTTGTCACTGCTGGTAAGTTCCTAGTTGACCAACATCCTACAGTGGTACTTTTTGATTCAGGTGCTTCGCATTCCTTTATCAGTCCTAAGTTTGCATCAAAGTTTGCACACAAGTTACATACTGTTGAAGGTGGGGGTTATTGCATTAGTGCGGCAAGTGGGAATATTTCCACAAATAAAGTAGTGGGGAACCTTGAGTTTGAGATAGAAGGGCGAAAGTATTCGCTTGCCTTAGTGGTTTTGCCGGGATTAGACATAGATGTTATTTTGGGCATGAATTGGATGAGTTAGAATGGGGTACTCATTGATACATCCACTCGGGTAGTTATGCTCAGAGATCCTACAGATCAAAAGGGTTTTCTAGTACAACTTCCCAGAAAAGTTGACTTGTCTGGTGAAGTTAATGCTGTGCAAGCAAAAGCGTTGGCTGAAATTCCCGTAGTGAGTGAGTTTCCTGATGTTTTTCCCGATGATTTGCCGGGACTCCCTCCGGATCGGGATGTGGAATTTAAAATCGAGTTGTTGCCTGGCACGGCACCCATCTCTAGGAGACCTTATAGGATGCCTCCGAATGAGCTAGCTGAACTTAAGGTGCAGTTGAATGAACTTTTGAAGAAGGGGTTGATTCGTCCTAGTTCGTCTCCGTGGGGATGCCCTGCTATCTTTGTGAAGAAGAAGGACCAGTCCTTGCGGATGTGCGTGGACTATAGACCTTTGAATGTAGTCACTGTCAAAAATAAGTATCCTCTGCCACGTATCGATATCTTGTTCGATCAGTTGTCCAAAGCTAAAGTCTTTTCCAAGATTGATCTGAGGTCTGGTTACCATCAGATTAAAATCCGTCCTGAAGATATTCCAAAAACAGCTTTCTCGACAAGATACGGCCTTTATGAGTATCTTGTTATGTCTTTCGGCTTGACAAATGCCCCCGCACACTTCATGTGCTTGATGAATTCGGTATTTATGCCCGAATTGGACAAGTTTGTGGTGGTATTTATTGATGACATCTTGATATATTCTGAAAATGAGGAAGAACATGCTGAACACCTGCGTATTGTTCTCAGCAGACTGCGAGAACATCAACTGTATGCGAAGTTCAGTAAATGTGAATTCTGGCTTCGTGAAGTACCTTTCCTTGGGCATGTGTTGTCCGATGGGGGAATTATGGTGGATCCCACCAAGGTACAGGAAGTATTGAATTGGAAGGCTCCTACTTCGGTTCATGAGGTTCGGAGTTTCTTGGGTTGGCTAGCTATTATCGTCGCTTCATCCCGGATTTCTCAAAAATAGCCAAGCCCATGACTCGATTGCTGCAAAAAGACACCAGGTTTGTCTGGACTCCTGAGTGCGATGCGGCTTTTCACCAACTGCGAACCCTCCTTACCTCGGCTCCGGTTCTGGCACAACCGGATATCGAAAAACCGTTTGATGTTTATTGTGATGCTTCAGGCATAGGTTTGGGAGGTGTGTTGATGCAGGAAGGCCGAGTGATTGCATATACCTCTCGGCAACTTCGGAAACATGAGGTGAATTATCCAACGCATGACTTAGAACTGGCCGCAGTTGTTCATGCTTTGAAAGTATGGCGGCATTATCTGTTGGGCAATGTCTGCAACATCTATACGGACCACAAAAGCCTCAAATACATCTTCACCCAACCCGAGTTAAATATGCGTCAAAGAAGATGGCTCGAGTTGATTAAGGATTATAATCTTCAAGTACACTATCATCCTGGCAAGGCAAATGTGGTTGCGGATGCTTTAAGCCGTAAGTCTCATTGCCATACCCTAGTTGAAACTGATTTTCATCGATCTCGCTTTCTACATCCAGCAGTCTTGTACAACATCACTATCAGTTGTACTCTCAAAGGTAGAATTATTGAACTCCAAAAGACTGATCCTGGTATATTCCACATAAAACGTAAGATGAAAGAGGAAGAAACTAAGCATTTCAGGGTAGATGACGAAGGTGTGCTATGGTTTAAGGACAGATTAGTGGTACCTAAGGACCGAGAGCTTAGAGATCAGATCCTGTCCGAGGCACATTCTTCCAAGTTGTCCATCCATCCTAGTAGTAATAAGATGTATTATGACTTGAAGCCACTTTATTGGTGGACCAAGATGCGGAAAGAGATAGCTGCATATGTTGCTAGATGTGACACCTGTTGTAGAGTTAAAGCTGTACACATGAAAGCTGGGTTACTTCAACCACTTTCTATCCCGGGCTGGAAATGGGAAGAGATAAGTATGGATTTCATTGTCGGACTTCCTCCTACTGTCAAAAATCATAACTCCATCTGGGTAATTGTGGATCGTTTGACCAAATCAGCTCACTTCATTCCGGTTAGAGTGGACTATCGTCCCACTGACTATGCTAAGTTGTACTTCAATCAGATAGTCTGGCTCCATGGGATACCTCGTACTATCGTTTCTGACCGTGGTCCCCAGTTCACTGCTCGCTTCTGGGAGCACTTGCATCACCTTCTGGGAACCAAGTTAGTGAGAAGCTCTGCTTATCACCCCCAGACGTCTGGTCAGACGGAACGAGTTAACCAAATCTTGGAAGATCTGTTGCGGGCATGTGTCATATCATCCAAGGGTTCTTGGGAAAAGTGGTTACCTCTAGCCGAGTTTTCGTACAATAATAGTTATCAAGAGAGTATTAAGATGGCCCCGTTCGAAGCATTGTACGGCCGTAAGTGTAGAACTCCACTAAACTGGGTAGAAGCTGGTGAAACAAGGTATTATGGTATTGATTTTGTTCAGGAACCTGAGGAACAAGTCCGTACCATCCAAAAACATATGGCTGCAGCCCAAGCTAGATAGAAAAGCTATGTTGATCGTCGTAGAAAGCCACTCGAGTTTGAAGTTGGAGATTTCGTTTATTTGAAAGTTTCTCCAATGAAGAGTGTCCAACGTTTTGGTGTTAAGCGGAAACTTGCGCCAAGATACGTGGGTCCTTTCCAGATCATAGGCAAGAGTGGAGCTGTTGCGTACAAAATCCAGTTACCTCCTGAAATGAGCGCCATATTCAACGTTTTCCATGTATCTCAGCTCAAAAAGTGTCTCCGAGTCCCTGAGGAACGAGTTCCTTTAGGAGATATCAGGCTGGAATCCGATCTAACTTATGAAGAAAAGCTAGTCCGAGTGATCGATACTCAGGAACGAGTGACTAGAAGCAAAGTGGTTAAGTGGTATAAAGTGATGTGGAGTAATCAGGGTAGTGACAGTGACGCTACGTGGGAACGGGAGGATTATTTGCGGGATGGTTTAAGGAATTCTATGAAAAATGGTACGCTTTCCAAATCTCGGGACGAGATTTTTATAAGGGGGGAGGGCTGTAACACCTCAGGTGTTTAGCTCCATAATTGCATTGCATTTGCATAAGCATAAGCATGCATCATTTCATGTTATTTTATGTGGTTGCAACTAATGTGGTTGTTTTTAGAATTTTGTTTGGCTCACAACATGTGACACTAGTGAGTTGGTGTAACTAAAGGGTAGAGTAGCTAATTATATCTCACAACACCTTAGTTATACTTAGGGTCACTCATGGAGCAAGGTTCATGTTGACCAAAATCACCAAAATGCCCTCCAAGATGTAGTTGACCAGCATTTAGCCCTAGGATGCTCTAGTTTGACCAACTAAAAAGTCTAGCTTAGAGACCTTGCATGGAGGAGCACCCTTAAGCTAAGTTGTAGGGAATTTTATGGGGAACAAAAGTCTCAATATGACCATCTCATGAAACTGGCCAGAACATGCTCAAAAATGGCCCACAAGTCAGCTAGAGGGGCTGTCTCAACACTTAGAAATTTTGCTAAGTCCCAAAAGTGCCCTCCAGTTTTACTGTGGCCTACTTTAGAAGCTTGTAGTTTGCAAACCAGGCCAAACCAGCTCCCACTCATGTTGACACTCTTGTAGTACTCATGTAGCTCTACAACATTGCCAACATCATCCATACCTGGTTCTAAATGGTTTAGGAGATATAGTGTCAAGAAAATAGGGTTTCAGTCGGTTTATTGACTGAAACCACGTTTCAGTTTCACAGGGCACCACTTTGGGGCTGTGTAGTTTCAAATCCAAGCCGAATCTGTTCTTGAGCCAATTAGCAAACTTGTAGCCCTCATGTAGCTCTATCAAATTGACGTTATCACCTTCGGCTAATTCGAGTTGTTTTCGGAGATATTCACCCTTGAAATCACGCTATCAGTCACCGTTCGGCCTCATCGATTCAGTCAACGATCGCGCCATTCAGTCGGACACCGGCCGTGTCGTGGCGCTCGAGCAGAAGAGCGTCGCCGCGTGGCGTCCAAGCGCTGCCGTCGCCTCCACGTCACGAGCCCAGGCGCGGGGTTGAACACCGAGCGGACACCTCCACCCCCTCACTCGCGCTCACTCTTCTCTCCTTCACTCTCGCTCTGGCCGGACTCACCGAGGTGGAAAACGGAGGCGCCATTGCCACCGCAGCATACTCCGTGCTCGCGCGAGCTCACCGTCTCACCACCGTCCTCCAAATCCCGTCCACCGCTCCGCCAGCATCCCCTCCACCTCCTCCACCCGTTGCTTGACCGGATTATGCAGAGGTGAGGGCGAATTTCTGTTTCTGCCACCACGAGTCCTCGCCGGCGTACTGTCCGCGCGGTGGCTCACCGTGGCCAGCTCCCTACAGTCACCCTCCAGTCTCCCTACTACGTGTTCTGGGTTCCGGGGCGGGTATAGAAGCCTAGGTGATGACGTTACCGGATGGGACGGCCGGTACACGTCGGAACGCCGTCGTGCACTGCCGCGCCATGGCCGCCGGTGCGGTACTCACGCGGCCAGCTGCATTCGCTCCACCTCCGTCCTCGTCCTTGGCATGGAGAGGTCCGCCATGCCCTTAGGAAGTCGTAGCACACCTCACTTAGGTTCCTGGCTCCCGGAGCTCGCCGGACCGCCACCGGGTGCCGCCTCCGAGCCGCGGTCGCCATGGCCGTCGTAGCTAGGGTGGGATAGGATCAGCAAATCTAGGGTTGGTCGATGCGGGAAGTCACGTGGGAGCCGTTGGTGCTCTTCCCGTCGCCGGAGACGCCGTCATCGGCGAGCTAGAGCTCGCCGGAGTTGCAGCCTCCTTCCCCCTTCGCTCTTCTCTCTTTGGCCTGCGGGCCCGCGCTGTCAGCGCCACGCGCACGCGGGCGGGAGTTCGGGACGGGCCGCGTGCTGGCTGGGCCGCGCTGGCAAGCCGGGCCGGCCCAGGAACTGTAGCGGGTTAGGGTTCGGTTTTGTTTTTCTTTTCATATTTGTCACAGATTTTTGTTGATGTTTGGAAAATATAGATCTAGGGTTTTACTTGCCCAAAAATTATGAGATAAATTTGGTTAGGATCTACATGATGTGTAGTATTTTAGAAAAATATAAATCTGGTTTGTGATGTTTAGTTTTTAGGAGAATTAAATAGATCTTTCAAATGTGTTTTGAAATGAAGGCAAATTTGTTAAATGTATAACTTGAGCTGTATTCTTCCAAAAATTATGAAATTTGGTGGGTAGGCTAAGTTATACCTATATTAGCTCTGGTAAAAATTTGGGTAGTCGTGCTTAAGTACTTTTCAAGTTATAATGCTATCATGTTATTTTAGGAAATATTTGAATGAATTTTAGTAATTTTTCTACATGTGCAATGTTCTTATAAATTTTTGGAGAATGTCTTGGTACCCTAGAGTGTCTAATAAAAATATGAAATCTGTTGTTTGATACTTTTCAATATGATTTGTTAATTATACAAAAATCAGCCTTTTGGACTTGTGAATTTTGTGTAGGGAGTTTCATTGAATAAATTCAGTTAAAATTTTTACAATAGTCTCTTTTTGGGTCAGAGAGTCTCCTGTAATTTTTGTATAATTTTAGGAGCAGTTTACATATATGTTTTAAATTCCACTTAATTAATTAAGTAAATTAAGAAATGAGTATAAATAAATATTCTAGGTGGGCACACCTTACTTTCTGGTGTTTTTGTGACCTATGTGAACTTGTGGTCACATTAGTTTGGTCTTAGGGGATGTTTGCCACATAAATAAATATTTAATCCTTGCAATTCTAGGTTTTCTGGACAGCTGGTAGTAATTTTGGGTTTGATCCTTGATAAAGGTGTTTGCTGGAAAACTTGTAAATACCAAAGTTGTAGTAAACTTGATAAACTAGCTTGTGTCAAAATTTGGGAGCAATTGGCTTAGTAGTTTGGGAGTTACTACTGTTTTAGGTGACAGTCCAGAATTGGCTACTCTCTGTTTAGAGAGGACAGATTCTGGAACTTGGGAAGTTCGACATGGAAAACTTAGGAATTAAGGGTTGAGGTCTGAAAATTATTTGTAGGGTATTTCATAAGCTTTCCAGATTGTCTTAGATCATATCTTTTGGAGTTGCAAATCTCCAGTTATGTTAGAAACAATTGGCTGCTGTCAAGAATATCTTACTGTGATACTTTAGTGTTGAATGTGGTAACCTAAGTAATGCTACTCTTGTGATTGTTAGGTGTTAGGGCCTTAACCGAAGAAGAACAGCTATATCTTAGGTTGAGTATATTAGGTGAGTACTTCTCTACCGGAGAGGAAATTTGCACCTAATATTTGAAGTGATTTGAATAGAGCTTTAAGAGTGTTGTAATGCATTTCATTCCGAGCATGCTGCATCTTTCATTATGCATCCATGAGATTTATTATGCACTCATGCAATAGGTGTTTCGGAGGGGGTAACACTCCTCGAGTTCGAGCAAGTGATACCGGAGGAAGTCCAGGACCAGCCGGAGCAAGCAGAGGAACCAACCGGCGGAGAAGCTCCCGCAGAAGACCTGCCTGAGTGCCCTGACCACCGACCTTCGACCTTTCTAACAGGCAAGCCCCGGTGCATGCTGAACCCATCATTTTATAAATCTATCTTGAGTACTTTTAATTGTTTAATGCATTAAGTTGTCGGAATTGTATGAAAACAATTGTTGCATTATACCTGTCCTTGTCCAGATATCGTACTTAAATCCTAATTTAGGTTTAGGCGCGTGTCAATGCTTAGCCCTGCTTAGTTCGGTAGAAGTCAGGTGATTTCCGGTCATCCGCGAGATATAGGATTGGGTCACGAGTGGCTTATGGCTATCGTGGATGGAACCATGCTTTAAAATGAAATTGAGACCGGGCGGGAGTTCGATAGTACAGCCGCAAGACACTTCACGTCTTGGGTGTGGAGCTATGCCCGTCTGAGTCGTTTAAGGACCGATTCATTGTACGTCCTTGAGTCATGTTGAACGCAGTCTAACACTTAGTTGGCCGGATAAGTCGTTCCGACCGCGAAGCCGAGTAATGTGGTTTAGGCCGGGAATCGAATGGTAGGTTGCTTCTTGGAGGAGAGAAAGGATGTGCTTGGGGACATTGGCGTGAGACCAAGGCGGGGTTAGAGTCCCTATCACCTGGCAGAGTGTCGCCCTTGGGGTCGCGACATCATTCGGACCCGCGATTCCTGAACCATACGAAAGGTGGCTTGTGCGACCCTAGGAGGGGCCTGTGCGGTGAGTGTTAGAAATACCCCTCCAGCTGGATAGGAATTCGATTCGAATCGCCGTCGCTCCCAGTTAGTGAGCACTTGACTTGAGCAACGGCAACGTAGATCTCATTAATCGAATAGATGGTTAAGTGAATGATACAAGGTTGCCACAATTTATACCTACTATGGATAAAATGCTAATAATTGTTTGATGATAATCAAGTGTATGTTTAGTACAGGTGCTAAGATAGATGACAGGTAAATGCTAAAAAGAATTGCTAGTACAGGTTATAAGAGTTTCAACTGCTTATGCCTTTATGCAAAATGTGGTGTCAGCTAGCCTCTTGTGTAAGCCTTGCATAATCCTTGGTGTCATTTTATTTCTGGTTTATGACGGGTAAGTCTAGCTGAGTACATTCCAGTACTCAGGGTTTATTCCCTCCTGTTGCAGATGATATGCTCTATCAAGGCTTCTGCAAAACTTGTCTCCACCCTGCGGGTGACGAAGACTAGATCACTAGGGCGTGATCATCTTTTATTTACTTTCCTGATGCTTTTGCGGGTTGTTGATCAACAAGACTGGCAGTAGTTAAACAACTGGTGTGTGTTATGCTTCCGCTACTTTCTAAACTTGGTTTGTAATAATTGTGACTCCGTGTGTGTAAACTTATTTCAGAACTACTTGTGAAATGTAACGTATGATGTTGTATGTTGAATGATGCGATCTTGGTTGTAAGCAAGTTGGTTTGAAATCCTTCGTGGTTTCGATTGACTACCGGGATTATATGGGCTCAAGTTTAAAAATTTGAGCGCTTCGGTGCTTGTTTTTGTACTTGTGCTCTTATAATTTGGTCGGTTCTGTTACAGGTCCATTTCGAGACAGTGTTAGTATCGGTGTAAGATTGGTGCACGGTTTGCGCCATATGTACGATAGGCTTAGAAATCGTTTTGGTCACACCCAATGGCACTTGTAGGTGATGAGGTTCAAGTGGAAGCTCGATTCGGTCCGTTTTGGAGATACTGCTAATCTTGATGCAAGATAGGTGCACAGTTTGCTTCAAACGTACCAAAGGCTCGAAAATCGTTTTTGACACACCTGATGGAACTCCTAGGCGACATCGGTGATGTGGAAACTCGTTTCGGTCCATTTAGAGATAGTGTTAGTGTTGCTGCAAGATAGGTGCATGGTTTGTGCCAAACGTAGCATAGGTTCAGAAATCATTTCGGACGCACCCGTTGTACTCCAAGGTGACGAGGCTCAAGTGGATGCTTAGTTTGGTCCGTTTGGACATAAAGCTAATCTTGACGCAAGAGAGGTGCACTGTTTACGCTAAACATACCACAGGCTCAAAAATCATTTTGGACACACCAGATAGAACTCCTAGGTGACATGGGTCAGGTGGAATCTCATTTCGTTCCATTTGGAGATAGTGTTAGATTGGTGCACGGTTTGCGCCAAACATACCATAGGCTCATAAATTGTTTTGGACGCACCCGATGGTATTCCTAGTCATCAAGGCTCAAGTGGAAGCTCGATTTGGTCTGTTTGGATATAGTTTTAATCTCGACGCAAGATAGGTGCACGGTTTGCGTCGAAAATTCCAAAGGATGGAAAAATCATTTTAGACGCACCCGATGGAACCTCTAAGTGACGTGGGTCATGTGGAATTTCGTTTCAGTCCATTTGGAGACAGTTTTAGTGTCGGTGCAGATAGGTGCACGGTTGCGCCTAACGTACCATAGGCTTAGAAATCATTTTGGACGCACCCGATGGTACTGCTAGGTGATGAGGCACAGGTGGAAGCCCGATTTTGTCCATTTTGAGATAGTGCTAATCTTGATGCAAGATAGGTGCATAGTTTGCGATGAACGTGCTAGAGGCTTAGAAGTCATTTTTGACGCACCCGTTGGATCTCCTAGGTGACGTTGGTCATGTGGAATCTCATTTCAGTCCATTTGGAGATAGTGTTAGTGTTAGTGTTAGTGCAAGATAGGTGCACAGTTTGCACCGAACATATCATAGGCTCATAAATCGTTTTGGATGCACCCGATGGAACTCCTTAGTGACGTGGGTCATGTGGAATCTCGCTTTGGTCTATTTGGAGATAGTGTTAGCATCGGTGCAAGATAGGTGTACGGCTTGCGCCAAACATGCCATAGCTAGAAATCGTTTTGGATGCACTCGTTGGTACTCCTAGGTGATGAGGCTCAAGTGGATGCTCTTTTCGGTCCGTTTGGTGACAATGTTGGTAGCAATGCAAGGTAGATGCACAGTTTGCGCCAAACATTCCACAAGCTTAGGTATCGTTTTGGACGCACCCGATGGTACTCCGAGGATACGAGGCTCAAGTGGAAGCTCGATTCGGTCCATTTGGAGATAGTGCTAATCTTGATGCAAGATAGGTGCACGGTTTGCGTCGACGGTACCACAAGCATGAAAATCATTTAGGACACACCTGATTGAACACCTATGTGACGTGGGTCATGTGGAATCTCATTTCGGTCCATTTCGAGACAGTGTTACTATCGGTGCAAGATAGTTGCACGGTTTGCACCAAACTTACCATAGGCTTAGAAATCGTTTTGGCCGCAGCCAGTGGCACTCGTTGGTGGTGAGGCTCAAGTGAAAGCTCGATTCAGTCCGTTTGGGAGATAGTGCCAATCTTGATGCAAGATAGGTGCACAGTTTGCTTCGAACGTACCATAGCCTCAAAAATCATTTTGGACGCACCCAATGAAACCCCTAGGTGACATGGGTCATGTGAAATCTCATTTCTATCCATTTGGAGATAACGTTAGTGTTGGTGCAAGATAGGTGCACAGTTTGCGCCAAATGTACCATAGGCTTAGAAATTGTTTTGGACACACCCGATGGTACTCCTAGGTGACGAGGCTCAACTCGATGCTCGTTTCGGTCCGTTTGGAGTAGGTGCTAATCTAGACACAAGATAGGTGCACGGTTAGCGCCGAATGTACCATAGGATCAGAAATCATTTTGGACGCACTCGATGGAACTCCTAGGTGACGGGGCTGAAGTGGAAGCTCAATTCGGTCTGTTTGGAGATATTGCTAATCCTAACGCAAGAGAGGTGCACGGTTTACGTTGAATAAATCATAGGCTCGGAAATCATTTTGAACGCACTCGATAGAACGCTTGGGTGACAAGGCTCAAGTGGAAGCTCATTTCTGTCCATTTGGAGATAGTGCTAATCTTGATGCAAGATAGGTGCCCGGTTTGCGTCGAACCTACCAGAGCCTTAGAAATCGTTTTTGACACACCCGATGGAACTCCTAGGTGACGTGGGTCATGTGGAATCTTGTTACGATCTGTTTGGAGACAATGTTAGTGTCGGTTCAAGATAGGTGCATGGTTTGCGCCAAACGTGCCATAGGCTTAGAAATCATTTTGGATGCACCCGATGATACTCCTAGGTGACGAGGCTCAAAGTGGATGCTTGTTTCGGTCCATATGGAGATAGTGATAATCTTGACGCAAGATAGGTGCACGGTTTGCGATGAACATACCATAGGCTCGAAAATCATTTAGGAGACACCCGATAGAACACCTAGGTGACGTGGGTCATGTGGAATCTCATTTCGGTCCATTCGTAGACAGTGTTAGTATCGGTGCAAGATGGGTGCACGGTTTGTGCCAAACGTACCATAGGCTCAGAAATCATTTTGGCTGCACCCAATGGTACTTGTAGGTGACGAGGCTCAAGTGGAAGCTCGATTCGGTCCGTTTGGAGACAGTGTTAGTGTCGGTGCAAGATAGGTGCTCGGTTTACTTCGAACGTACCATAGTCTCGAAAATCATTTTGGACGCACCTGGTGGAACCCATTGGTGACGTGGATCATGTGGAATCTCATTTCTGTCCATTTGGAGACAGTATTAGTGTCGGTGCAAGATAGGTGCGCGGTTTGCGCCAAATGTACCATAGGCTTAGAAATCGGTTTGGACGCACCCAATGGTACTCCTAGGTGACAAGGCTCAACTGGATGCTCATTTTGGTCCGTTTGAATTAAGTGCTAATCTTGACACAAGATAGGTGCATGGTTTGCACCGAATGTATCATAGGATCAGAAATCATATTGGACGCACCCGATGGAACTCCTAGGTAACGAGGCTCAAGTGGAAGCTCGATTCAGTCTGTTTGTAGATATTGCTAATCCTAACGCAAGACAGGTGCACGGTTTACACCAAACGTACCATAGGCTCAGATGTCGTTTTGGACACCAGATCAAACACCTAGCTGACATGGGTCATGTTGAATCTCGTTTCAGTCCGTTTGGAAAGTGTTAGTATCAATGCAAGATAGTTGGACAGTTTGCGCCAAACGTACCATAGGCTCATAAATCATTTTGGCCGCACCCAATGGTACTCCTAGGTAACGACGCTCAACTGGAAGCTCGATTCGATCTGTTTTGGAGATAGTGCCAATCTTGATGCAAGATAGGTGCACTGTTGCTTCGAACGTACCATAGGTTCAAAAATCATTTTGGATGCACCCGATGGAACCCCTAGATGATGTGGGTCATGTGGAATCTCGTTTCAATCCATTTGGGGACAGTGTTAGTGTCGGTGCAAGATAGGTGCATGGTTTGCGCCAATGTACCATAGGCATAGAAATTATTTTGGACACACCCGATGGTACTCCAAGGTGAGAAGGCTCAACTGGATGCTCGTTTCGGTCAGTTTGGATTTAGTGCTAATCTTGACACAAGATAGGTACTCGGTTTGCGCCGAATGCACCATAGGATCAGAAATCATTTTTTGGACGCACCCTATGGTACTCCTAGGTGACGAGGCTCAAATGGAAGCTTGATTCGGTCCATTTGGAGATAGTCCTATCTTAATGCAAGGTAGGTGCACGGTTTGTGTCGAACGTACCATAGGCTCAGAATCATTTTGGACACCCCTGATAGAACTTCTAGGTAACGTGGGTCTGCTATAATCTCATCTCATTCTGTTTAGAGACAGTGTTAGATCGGTGCAAGGTTTGCGCCAAACATACCATAGGCTCAGAAATTATTTTGGAAGTCGACAAGGCTCAAGTGGAAGCCCGATTCGGTCTGTTTAGATATAGTGTTAATCTCGATGCAAGATGCATCGAACGCACCAAAGGCTCAGAAATTGTTTTTTACGCACCCGATGGAACCCCTAGGTGACATGGGTCAAGTGGAATCTCGTTTCAGTCCATTTGGTGATAGTGTTAGTGTCGGTGCAAGATAAGTGCACGGTTTGCACTAAACATACCATAGGCTTAGAAATGATTTTGGATGCTCCCGATAGTACTCCTAGGTGATGAGGCTCAAGTGGATGCTCATTTTGGTCTGTTTGTAGATAGTGCTAATCTTGACCCAAGATAGGTGCTCAGTTTGCGCCGAATATATCATAGGCTCAGAAATCATTTTGGACGCACCCGATGAAACTCATAGGTGATGGGGCTCAAGTGGAAGCTTGATTCGTCTGTTTGGAGATATTGCTAATCCTAATGCAAGATAGGTGCACGGTTTGCGCCGAATGTACCATAGGCTCAGATGTTGTTTTGGACACAGTCGATGGAACTCCGAGGTGACGCGGGTCATGTGGAATCTCGTTTCAGTTCATTTGGAGGCAGTGTTTGTATTGGTGCCAGATAGGTGGACATTTGTGCGGAACATACTATAGGCTTAGAAATCGTTTTGGACACACTCGATAGACCTAGGTGACGTGGGTTTTGTGGAATCTCATTTCGGTCCGTTTGGAGACATTCTTTGTATTGGAGCAAGATAGGTGCATGGTTTGCGTCGAATGTACCATAGGCTCGGATGTTGTTTTGGATGCACCCGATGGAACTCCTAGGTGGCGTGGCTCATGTGGAATCTCGTTTCAGTCCATTTGAAGGCAGTGTTTGTATTGGTGCAAGATAAGTGCATGGTTTGCACCAAACGTACCATAGGCTCATAAATCATTTTTTGGACGCACCCTATGGTACTCCTAGGTGACGAGGCTCAAGTGGAAGCTCAATTCGATCAACTTGGAGATAGTGCTAATCTAGATGCAAGATAGGTGCACGGTTTGTGCCAAACTTACCGTAGTCTTGGAATCGTTTTGGATGCACCTGATGGAACTCCTAGGTGACGAGGCTCAAGTGGAAGCTTGATTCGATCCACTTGGAGATAGTGCTAATCTAGATGCAAGATAGGTGCACGGTTTGCGTCGAACGTACCATAGGCTTGGAAATCATTTTGGACACTCCCGATGGAACTCCTAGGTGACGTGGGTCATGTGGAATCTCATTTTCAGTCCGTTTAGAGACTATGTTAGTGTCGGTGCAAGATAGGCGCATAGTTTGTGCCAAATGTACCATAGGCTCACAAATTATTTTGGACGCACCCAATGATAATTCTAGGTGATGAGAATCAAGTGGAAGCTTGATTCGGTCTGTTTGGCGATAGTGCTAATCTTGACGCAAGATAGGTGCACGGTTTGTGCCAAACGTACCATAGGCTCAGAAATTATTTTTTGGGCTCACTTGATGGGACTCCTAGGTGAAGAGGCTCAAGTGGAAGCTCAATTCAGTCCGTTTGGAGATAGTGCTAATCTTGATGCAAGATAGGTGCATGGTTTGCACCAAACGTACCATTGGCTTTGAAATCATTTTGGATGCACACAATGATACTCCATGGTGACAAAGCTCGAGTGGAAGCTCAATTCGGTGTGTTTGGAGATAGTGCATATCTTGACGCAAGATAGGTGCATGGTTTGCGCCGAAAATACCACAGGCTCAAAAATCGTTTTAGACACACCCGATGGTACTCCTTGGTGACGTGGGTCATGTGGAATTTCATTTTGATCCATTTGGAGACAGTGTTACCGTCGGTGCAAGATAGGTGAATGGTTGCACCGAACATACCACAGGCTCAAAATTTATTAGGACACACCTGATAGAACTCCTCGGTGACGTGGGTCATGTGGAATCTCATTTCGGTCGATTTGAAGATAGTGTCAGTAGCGGTGCAAGATAGGTGCACGGTTTGTCTCAAACATACCACTGGCTCATAAATCATTTTGGACGCACCCGATGGTACTCCTAGGTGATGAGGCTCAAGTGGAAGCTCGATTCGGCGCGTTTGGAGATAGTGCTAATCTTGATGCAAGATAGGTTCATGGTTTGCGCTGAACATACCATAGGTTCAAAATTTGTTTTAGATGCACCCGATGGAACTCCTCGCTGACATGGGTCATGTGGAATCTCATTTCGATCCGTTTGGAGATAGTGTTTGCTTCGGTGCAAGATAGGTGTATGGTTTGCGCAAAACGTGCCATAGGCTTAGAAATCATTTTGGACACACCCGATCGTACTCCTAGTTGATGACGCTCAAGTGGAAGCTCAATTCGGTCCTTTTGGAGATATTGCTAATCCAGACGCAAGATAGGTGCACGGTTTGCGCCGAACGTACCATAGGCTCGGATGTTGTTTTAGACGCACCCGATGGAACATCTAGGTGACGTGGGTGATGTGGAATCTCGTTTCTATCCATTTTGAGGCACTGTTAGTATTGGTGCAAGGTTTGCGCCAAACGTACCATAGGCTCAGAAATCATTTTTTCGGATGCACCCGATGGTACTCCTAGGAGACGAGGCTCAAGTGGAAGCTATGTTCGCTCTGTTTGGAGATAGTGCTAATCTTGATGCAGATAGGTGCATGATTTGCGTCGAACGTACCATAGGCTCAGAAATCATTTTGGAACGCAACCGATGGGACTCCTTGGTGACGTGGGTCATGTGGAATCTCATTTTAGTCCGTTTAGAGACAGTGTTAGTGTGGATGCAAGATAGGTACCTGGTTTGCACCAAATGTACCATAGGTTCAAAAATCATTTTGGATGTACCAGATTGTACTCCTATGTGACGAGGCTCAAGTGGAAGCTTGATTCGGGCTGTTTGGAGATATTGCTAATCATAATGCAAGATAGGTGCATGGTTTGCGCTGAACGTAGCAAAGGCTCGGATGTCGATTTCGACGTACTTGATCAAACTCCTAGGTGATGTGGGTCATGTGGAATCTCATTTCGGTCCATTTGGAGGTAGTGTTAGTGTCGATGCAAGATAGGTGCACGGTTTGCACCAAACATACCATTGGCTTAGAAATCGTTCTGGATGTACCCGATGGTACTCCTAGTCGACAAGGCTCATGTGGAAGCTCGATTCGGTCTGTTTGGATATAGTGCTAATCTCGATGCAAGATTGGCGCATGGTTTTGTCGAACATACCAAAGGCTCGGAAATCATTTTTGACGCAACAGATGGAACCCCTAGGTGACGTAGGTCATGTGGAATCTTATTTCAGTCCATTTAGAGACAATGTTAGTGTCGGTGCAAGATAGGTGCATGGATTAAGCCAAACATACCATAGGCTTAGAAATCATTTTGGACGCTCCCGATGGTACTCCAAGGTGACAAGGCTCAAGTGGATTCTTTTTTCGGTCCATTTGGAGATAGTGCTAGCTAATCATAATGCAAGATAGGTGTATGGTTTGTGATGAACATAGCAAAGGCTCGGATGTCGATTTCGACGCACCCGATCAAACTCCTAGGTGATGTGGGTCATGTGGAATCTCGTTATGGTCCATTCGGAGGTAGTGTTAGTGTCGGTGCAAGATAGGTGCACGGTTTGCACCAAACATACCATTGGCTTAGAAATCGTTCTGGATGTACCCGATGGTACTCCTAGTCGACAAGGCTCAAGTGGAAGCTTGATTCGGTCTGTTTGGATATAGTGCTAATCTCGATGCAAGATTGGTGCGTGGTTTTATCGGACATACCAAAGGTTCAGAAATCATTTTTGATGCAACAGATGGAACCCCTATGTGACGTAGGTCATGTGGCATCTCATTTTAGTCCATTTGGAGACAATGTTAGTGTCGGTGCAAGATAGGTGCACGGATTGAGCCAAACATACCATAGGCTTAGAAATCATTTTGGACGTTCCCGATGGTACTCCAAGGTGACAAGGCTCAAGTGGATGCTCGTTTTGGTCCATTTGGATATAGTGCTAATCTTGACACAAGATAGGTGCTCGGTTTGCGTTGAATGTACCATAGGCTCAGAAATCGTTTTGGACGCACCCGATGGAACTTCTTGGTGATTGGGCTCAAGTGGAAGCTTGATTCGGTCTGTTTGGAGATATTGCTAATCCTAACGCAAGATAGGTGCACGGTTTGCGCCGAATGTACCATACGCTCAGATGTTGTTTTGGATGCACCCGATGGAAAACTCCTAGGTGACATGGGTCATGTGGAATCTCGTTTCAGTCCATTTGAAGGCAGTGTTTGTATTGGTGCAAGATAAGTGCACGGTTTGCACCAACGTACCATAGGCTCAGAAATCATTTTTTGGACGCACCCTATGGTACTCCTAGGTGACAAGGCTCAAATGGAAGCTCGATTCGGTCCGTTTGGAGATAGTGCTATTCTTAATGCAAGGTAGGCGCACGGTTTGTGTCAAACGTACAATAGGCTTGGAATCATTTTGGACACCACCGATAGAACTTCTAGGTGATGTGGGTCTGCTGCAATCTCATCTCAGTCTATTGGGAGACAGTGTTAGATAGGTGCAAGGTTTGTGCCAAACATACTGTAGGCTCAGAAATTGTTTTGGAAGTCGACAAGGATGAAGTGAAAGCCCGATTTGGTCTGTTTAGATACTCCTAGGTGACAAGGCTCAAGTGGAAGCCCGATTCGGTTTGTTAGGAGATAGTGCTAATCTTGATGCAAGATAGGTGCACGGTTTGCGTCGATTGTACATAGGCTCTGGATACACCCGATGGAACACTAGGTGACATGGGTCATGTGGAATCTCGTTTCAGTCCATTTGGAGATAATGTTAGTGTCAGTGCAAGATAGGTCCACGGTTTGCGCCAAATGTACGATAGGCTCAGAAATGGTTTTTGAACCCAATGATACTCCTAGGTGATGAGGTTCAAGTGGAAGCTTGATTCGGTCTATGTGGAGATAGTGCTAATCTTGATGCAGGATAGCTGCATGGTTTGCACCAAATGAACCATAGGCTCAGAAAGCATTTTGGACACACCTGATGGAGCTCCTAGGTGACGTGGGTCATGAGGAATCCCGTTTCGGTCCATTTGGAGACAGTGTTAGTGTTGCTGCAAGATAGGTGCATGGTTTGCGCCAAACGTACCATAGGCTCATAAATCATTTTGGACGCACCCGATGGTACTCCTAGGGGACAAGGCTCAAGTGGATGCTCGTTTCGGTACATTTGGAGATAGTACTAAGCTTGACGCAAGATAGGTGCATTGTTTGCACCGAACGTACCACAGGCTCAAAAATCAGTTTGGACTCACCCGATGGTACTCCTAGGTGACGAGGCTCAAGTGGAAGCTTGATTTGGTCTGTTTTGAGATATTGCTAATTCTGATGCAAGATAGGTGCAGGGTTTGCGCTAAACGTACCATAGTCTTCGAAGTAGTTTGGATGCTCCCAAAGGAATTCCTAGGTGACATGTGTCACGTGGAATCTCATTTCAGTCCGTTTGGAGACAGTGTTAGTATCGGTGCAAGATAGGTGCACGGTTTGCGCCAAACGTACCATAGACTCATGAATCATTTTTTGGACGCACCCGATGGTACTCCTAGGTGATGAGGCTCAAGTGGAAGCCCGATTCGGTCCATTAGGAGATAGTGCTAATCTTGATGCAAGATAGGTCCACCGTTTGCGTTGAATGTAAATAGGCTTAGAAATCAATTTGGACACACCCTGATGAGATCCCGTAGGGTTCGCTGGCTGATCTTTCGATGAGAGATGGTGGATAACTCGATTTGTGGATGGAGACGACGTTCACGGCCCGACTTGATGAGGACATCATTGGCTCAAATATGACCATGTCAACCACTTCTATACCAAAGGTGCAACCATTCTATATGAGGCTTATCATTGATGCATTTGATGAATTGGTGCTCCACCATAAAATGTGTATATTTTCATTTTCAGAATTACTTACATGGATCAAGGAAAGGTTTGATTGCATATGGAAAGCATGGAAGGTTAATGAAGTTGATTGGGGACCAAATCCAAGTATTCCCAACGTCCTCCACCTGGACACCACGTCACTTTTGGTCTAAGGAAAGAAAGAGATCAAATCCAACACGTTTTTGGGCTGGATTCGGACTCCAGGACAGCTCCAACTTGTGATGTTCACCACGGTCGCATACGGACTCGGATTGGGACGTTCTAGCACTTTTTGGAAAGCTTATCAAGTCTATTTTCCAACGGATCTCGACTCATGGCTATATCTTATCCGATGCTTCCGCAATCGTCGTTTCAATGCCGGGGCCTTTTCTGCCTTTGGTGCTGTGTCACCCTATTTTGGGCTGATGGCCCATGTATCAAGTTGGGTTCATTAGGGACGTGTCCTAGGGTTGGAGAATGACCCCAACACCCCCTGGTCGTTCCCCTAGGTATTAATAAGGATTAGAGCCGCCACAAATAGATCGGGTTTTGTTTTGTTGAAAGTTTAGCCATTGCTACTTCCTTGTAGACGCGTGTGTCGACTAGACCATCCGTTCTACTCGATTCAGAACCCCAACTTTGTGATTTCAGATTGGTTTTCATCTCCATATTTACAATTGAGTTGCTTATTCTACTTGTTCTTGCTTGTTCCTCGATTGCTTGCAGGAATTACCCTAGTGGTTTGGTTGATCGTGTTCCACAAGATCGCGACGGCTGTTGGAGGTGGTGTATCAGTTGCTAAGGCGCAGCATCCTTGGATGGTTGTAGTCGGGCCGTGAACGTCATCTCCATCCCCAAATCGAGTTATCCACCTTCTCTCATCGAAAGATCAGGATATTGGCTCAAATATGACCATGTCAACCACTTCTATACCAAAGGTGCAACCATTCTATATGAGGCTTATCATTGATGCATTTGATGAATTGGTGCTCCACCATAAAATGTGTATATTTTCATTTTCAGAATTACTTACATGGATCAAGGAAAGGTTTGATTGCATATGGAAAGCATGGAAGGTTAATGAAGTTGATTGGGGACCAAATCCAAGTATTCCCAACGTCCTCCACCAGGACACCACGTCACTTTTGGTCTAAGGAAAGAAAGAGATCAAATCCAACACGTTTTTGGGCTGGATTCGGACTCCAGGACAGCTCCAACTTGTGATGTTCACCACGGTCGCATACGGACTCGGATTGGGACGTTCTAGCACTTTTTGGAAAGCTTATCAAGTCTATTTTCCAACGGATCTCGACTCATGGCTATATCTTATCCGATGCTTCCGCAATCGTCGTTTCAATGCCGGGGCCTTTTCTGCCTTTGGTGCTGTGTCACCCTATTTTGGGCTGATGGCCCATGTATCAAGTTGGGTTCATTAGGGACGTGTCCTAGGGTTGGAGAACGACCCCAACACCCCCTGGTCGTTCCCCTAGGTATTAATAAGGATTAGAGCCGCCACAAATAGATCGGGTTTTGTTTTGTTGAAAGTTTAGCCATTGCTACTTCCTTGTAGACGCGTGTGTCGACTAGACCATCCGTTCTACTCGATTCAGAACCCCAACTTTGTGATTTCAGATTGGTTTTCATCTCCATATTTACAATTGAGTTGCTTATTCTACTTGTTCTTGCTTGTTCCTCGATTGCTTGCAGGAATTACCCTAGTGGTTTGGTTGATCGTGTTCCACAAGATCGCGACGGCTGTTGGAGGTGGTGTATCAGTTGCTAAGGCGCAGCATCCTTGGATGGTTGTAGTCGGGCCGTGAACGTCATCTCCATCCCCAAATCGAGTTATCCACCTTCTCTCATCGAAAGATCAGGATATTGGCTCAAATATGACCATGTCAACCACTTCTATACCAAAGGTGCAACCATTCTATATGAGGCTTATCATTGATGCATTTGATGAATTGGTGCTCCACCATAAAATGTGTATATTTTCATTTTCAGAATTACTTACATGGATCAAGGAAAGGTTTGATTGCATATGGAAAGCATGGAAGGTTAATGAAGTTGATTGGGGACCAAATCCAAGTATTCCCAACGTCCTCCACCTGGACACCACGTCACTTTTGGTCTAAGGAAAGAAAGAGATCAAATACAACATGTTTTTGGGCTGGATTCGGACTCCAGGATAGCTCCAACTTGTGATGTTCACCACGGTCGCATACGGACTCGGATTGGGACGTTCTAGCACTTTTTGGAAAGCTTATCAAGTCTATTTTCCAATGGATCTCGACTCATGGCTATATCTTATCCGATGCTTCCGCAATCGTCGTTTCAATGCCGGGGCCTTTTCTGCCTTTGGTGCTGTGTCACCCTATTTTGGGCTGATGGCCCATGTATCAAGTTGGGTTCATTAGGGACGTGTCCTAGGGTTGGAGAACGACCCCAACACCCCCTGGTCGTTCCCCTAGGTATTAATAAGGATTAGAGCCGCCACAAATAGATCGGGTTTTGTTTTGTTGAAAGTTTAGCCATTGCTACTTCCTTGTAGACGCGTGTGTCGACTAGACCATCCGTTCTACTTGATTCAGAACCCCAACTTTGTGATTTCAGATTGGTTTTCATCTCCATATTTACAATTGAGTTGCTTGTTCTACTTGTTCTTGCTTGTTCCTCGATTGCTTGCAGGAATTACCCTAGTGGTTTGGTTGATCGTGTTCCACAAGATCGCGACGGCTGTTGGAGGTGGTGTATCAGTTGCTAAGGCGCAGCATCCTTGGATGGTTGTAGTCAGGCCGTGAACGTCATCTCCATCCCCAAATCGAGTTATCCACCTTCTCTCATCGAAAGATCAGGATATTGGCTCAAATATGACCATGTCAACCACTTCTATACCAAAGGTGCAACCATTCTATATGAGGCTTATCATTGATGCATTTGATGAATTGGTGCTCCACCATAAAATGTGTATATTTTCATTTTCAGAATTACTTACATGGATCAAGGAAAGGTTTGATTGCATATGGAAAGCATGGAAGGTTAATGAAGTTGATTGGGGACCAAATCCAAGTATTCCCAACGTCCTCCACCTGGACACCACGTCACTTTTGGTCTAAGGAAAGAAAGAGATCAAATCCAACATGTTTTTGGGCTGGATTCGGACTCCAGGACAGCTCCAACTTGTGATGTTCACCACGGTCGCATACGGACTCGGATTGGGACGTTCTAGCACTTTTTGGAAAGCTTATCAAGTCTATTTTCCAACGGATCTCGACCCATGGCTATATCTTATCCGATGCTTCCGCAATCGTCGTTTCAATGCCGGGGCCTTTTCTGCCTTTGGTGCTGTGTCACCCTATTTTGGGCTGATGGCCCATGTATCAAGTTGGGTTCATTAGGGACGTGTCCTAGGGTTGGAGAACGACCCCAACACCCCCTGGTCGTTCCCCTAGGTATTAATAAGGATTAGAGCCGCCATAAATAGATCGGGTTTTGTTTTGTTGAAAGTTTAGCCATTGCTACTTCCTTGTAGACGCGTGTGTCGACTAGACCATCCGTTCTACTCGATTCAGAACCCCAACTTTGTGATTTCAGATTGGTTTTCATCTCCATATTTACAATTGAGTTGCTTATTCTACTTGTTCTTGCTTGTTCCTCGATTGCTTGCAGGAATTACCCTAGTGGTTTGGTTGATCGTGTTCCACAAGATCGCGACGGCTGTTGGAGGTGGTGTATCAGTTGCTAAGGCGTAGCATCCTTGGATGGTTGTAGTCGGGCCGTGAACGTCATCTCCATCCCCAAATCGAGTTATCCACCTTCTCTCATCGAAAGATCAGGATATTGGCTCAAATATGACCATGTCAACCACTTCTATACCAAAGGTGCAACCATTCTATATGAGGCTTATCATTGATGCATTTGATGAATTGGTGCTCCACCATAAAATGTGTATATTTTCATTTTCAGAATTACTTACATGGATCAAGGAAAGGTTTGATTGCATATGGAAAGCATGGAAGGTTAATGAAGTTGATTGGGGACCAAATCCAAGTATTCCCAACGTCCTCCACCTGGACACCACGTCACTTTTGGTCTAAGGAAAGAAAGAGATCAAATCCAACATGTTTTTGGGCTGGATTCGGACTCCAGGACAGCTCCAACTTGTGATGTTCACCACGGTCGCATACGGACTCGGATTGGGACGTTCTAGCACTTTTTGGAAAGCTTATCAAGTCTATTTTCCAACGGATCTCGACTCATGGCTATATCTTATCCGATGCTTCCGCAATCGTCGTTTCAATGCCGGGGCCTTTTCTGCCTTTGGTGCTGTGTCACCCTATTTTGGGCTGATGGCCCATGTATCAAGTTGGGTTCATTAGGGACGTGTCCTAGGGTTGGAGAACGACCCCAACACCCCCTGGTCGTTCCCCTAGGTATTAATAAGGATTAGAGCCGCCACAAATAGATCGGGTTTTGTTTTGTTGAAAGTTTAGCCATTGCTACTTCCTTGTAGACGCGTGTGTCGACTAGACCATCCGTTCTACTCGATTCAGAACCCCAACTTTGTGATTTCAGATTGGTTTTCATCTCCATATTTACAATTGAGTTGCTTGTTCTACTTGTTCTTGCTTGTTCCTCGATTGCTTGCAGGAATTACCCTAGTGGTTTGGTTGATCGTGTTCCACAAGATCGCGACGGCTGTTGGAGGTGGTGTATCAGTTGCTAAGGCGCAGCATCCTTGGATGGTTGTAGTCGGGCCGTGAACGTCATCTCCATCCCCAAATCGAGTTATCCACCTTCTCTCATCGAAAGATCAGGATATTGGCTCAAATATGACCATGTCAACCACTTCTATACCAAAGGTGCAACCATTCTATATGAGGCTTATCATTGATGCATTTGATGAATTGGTGCTCCACCATAAAATGTGTATATTTTCATTTTCAGAATTACTTACATGGATCAAGGAAAGGTTTGATTGCATATGGAAAGCATGGAAGGTTAATGAAGTTGATTGGGGACCAAATCCAAGTATTCCCAACGTCCTCCACCTGGACACCACGTCACTTTTGGTCTAAGGAAAGAAAGAGATCAAATCCAACATGTTTTTGGGCTGGATTCGGACTCCAGGACAGCTCCAACTTGTGATGTTCACCACGGTCGCATACGGACTCGGATTGGGACGTTCTAGCACTTTTTGGAAAGCTTATCAAGTCTATTTTCCAACGGATCTCGACTCATGGCTATATCTTATCCGATGCTTCCGCAATCGTCGTTTCAATGCCGGGGCCTTTTCTGCCTTTGGTGCTGTGTCACCCTATTTTGGGCTGATGGCCCATGTATCAAGTTGGGTTCATTAGGGACGTGTCCTAGGGTTGGAGAACGACCCCAACACCCCCTGGTCGTTCCCCTAGGTATTAATAAGGATTAGAGCCGCCACAAATAGATCGGGTTTTGTTTTGTTGAAAGTTTAGCCATTGCTACTTCCTTGTAGACGCGTGTGTCGACTAGACCATCCGTTCTACTCGATTCAGAACCCCAACTTTGTGATTTCAGATTGGTTTTCATCTCCATATTTACAATTGAGTTGCTTGTTCTACTTGTTCTTGCTTGTTCCTCGATTGCTTGCAGGAATTACCCTAGTGGTTTGGTTGATCGTGTTCCACAAGATCGCGACGGCTGTTGGAGGTGGTGTATCAGTTGCTAAGGCGCAGCATCCTTGGATGGTTGTAGTCGGGCCATGAACGTCATCTCCATCCCCAAATCGAGTTATCCACCTTCTCTCATCGAAAGATCAGGATATTGGCTCAAATATGACCATGTCAACCACTTCTATACCAAAGGTGCAACCATTCTATATGAGGCTTATCATTGATGCATTTGATGAATTGGTGCTCCACCATAAAATGTGTATATTTTCATTTTCAGAATTACTTACATGGATCAAGGAAAGGTTTGATTGCATATGGAAAGCATGGAAGGTTAATGAAGTTGATTGGGGACCAAATCCAAGTATTCCCAACGTCCTCCACCTGGACACCACGTCACTTTTGGTCTAAGGAAAGAAAGAGATCAAATCCAACACGTTTTTGGGCTGGATTCGGACTCCAGGACAGCTCCAACTTGTGATGTTCACCACGGTCGCATACGGACTCGGATTGGGACGTTCTAGCACTTTTTGGAAAGCTTATCAAATCTATTTTCCAACGGATCTCGACTAATGGCTATATCTTATCCGATGCTTCCGCAATCGTCGTTTCAATGCCGGGGCCTTTTCTGCCTTTGGTGCTGTGTCACCCTATTTTGGGCTGATGGCCCATGTATCAAGTTGGGTTCATTAGGGACGTGTCCTAGGGTTGGAGAACGACCCCAACACCCCCTGGTCGTTCCCCTAGGTATTAATAAGGATTAGAGCCGCCATAAATAGATCGGGTTTTGTTTTGTTGAAAGTTTAGCCATTGCTACTTCCTTGTAGACGCGTGTGTCGACTAGACCATCCGTTCTACTCGATTCAGAACCCCAACTTTGTGATTTCAGATTGGTTTTCATCTCCATATTTACAATTGAGTTGCTTGTTGTACTTGTTCTTGCTTGTTCCTCGATTGCTTGCAGGAATTACCCTAGTGGTTTGGTTGATCGTGTTCCACAAGATCGCGACGGCTGTTGGAGGTGGTGTATCAGTTGCTAAGGCGTAGCATCCTTGGATGGTTGTAGTCGGGCCGTGAACGTCATCTCCATCCCCAAATCGAGTTATCCACCTTCTCTCATCGAAAGATCAGGATATTGGCTCAAATATGACCATGTCAACCACTTCTATACCAAAGGTGCAACCATTCTATATGAGGCTTATCATTGATGCATTTGATGAATTGGTGCTCCACCATAAAATGTGTATATTTTCATTTTCAGAATTACTTACATGGATCAAGGAAAGGTTTGATTGCATATGGAAAGCATGGAAGGTTAATGAAGTTGATTGGGGACCAAATCCAAGTATTCCCAACGTCCTCCACCTGGACACCACGTCACTTTTGGTCTAAGGAAAGAAAGAGATCAAATCCAACACGTTTTTGGGCTGGATTCGGACTCCAGGACAGCTCCAACTTGTGATGTTCACCACGGTCGCATACGGACTCGGATTGGGACGTTCTAGCACTTTTTGGAAAGCTTATCAAGTCTATTTTCCAACGGATCTCGACTCATGGCTATATCTTATCCGATGCTTCCGCAATTGTCGTTTCAATGCCGGGGCCTTTTCTGCCTTTGGTGCTGTGTCACCCTATTTTGGGCTGATGGCCCATGTATCAAGTTGGGTTCATTAGGGACGTGTCCTAGGGTTGGAGAACGACCCCAACACCCCCTGGTCGTTCCCCTAGGTATTAATAAGGATTAGAGCCGCCACAAATAGATCGGGTTTTGTTTTGTTGAAAGTTTAGCCATTGCTACTTCCTTGTAGACGTGTGTGTCGACTAGACCATCCGTTCTACTCGATTCAGAACCCCAACTTTGTGATTTCAGATTGGTTTTCATCTCCATATTTGCAATTGAGTTGCTTGTTCTACTTGTTCTTGCTTGTTCCTCGATTGCTTGCAGGAATTACCCTAGTGGTTTGGTTGATCGTGTTCCACAAGATCGCGACGGCTGTTGGAGGTGGTGTATCAGTTGCTAAGGCGCAGCATCCTTGGATGGTTGTAGTCGGGCCGTGAACGTCATCTCCATCCCCAAATCGAGTTATCCACCTTCTCTCATCGAAAGATCAGGATTCACCCTAGCGGGTTCATATCAGTGTTAGTCTCGATGCAAGATTGGTGCGTGGTTTTGTCGAACATACCAAAGGCTCGGAAATCATTTTTGATGCAACAGATGGAACCCCTATGTGACGTAGGTCATGTGGCATCTCATTTTAGTCCATTTGGAGACAATGTTAGTGTCGGTGCAAGATAGGTGCACGGATTGAGCCAAACATACCATAGGCTTAGAAATCATTTTGGACGCTCCCGATGGTACTCCAAGGTGACAAGGCTCAAGTGGATGCTCATTTTGGTCCATTTGGAGATAGTGCTAATCTTGACACAAGATAGGTGCTCGGTTTGCGCTGAATGTACCATAGGCTCAGAAATCATTTTGGACGCACCCGATGGAACTTCTTGGTGATTGGGCTCAAGTGGAAGCTTGATTCAGTCTATTTGGAGATATTGCTAATCCTAACGCAAGATAGGTGCACGGTTTGCGCCGAATGTACCATAGGCTCAGATGTTGTTTTGGATGCACCCGATGGAACTCCCAGGTGACATGGGTCATGTGGAATCTCGTTTCAGTCCATTTGAAGGCAGTGTTTGTATTGGTGCAAGATAAGTGCACGGTTTGCACCAACGTACCATAGGCTCAGAAATCATTTTTTGGACGCACCCTATGGTACTCCTAGGTGACAAGGCCCAAATGGAAGCTCGATTCGGTCCGTTTGGAGATAGTGCTATTCTTAATGCAAGGTAGGCGCACGGTTTGTGTCAAACGTACAATAGGCTTGGAATCATTTTGGACACCCCTGATAGAACTTCTAGGTGATGTGGGTCTGCTGCAATCTCATCTCATTCTATTGGGAGACAGTGTTAGATAGTGCAAGGTTTGTGCCAAACATACCGTAGGCTCAAAAATTGTTTTGGAAGTCGACAAGGCTGAAGTGAAAGCCCGATTTGGTTTGTTTAGATACTCCTAGGTGACGAGGCTCAAGTGGAAGCCCGATTCGGTTTGTTAGGAGATAGTGCTAATCTTGATGCAAGATAGGTGCACGGTTTGCGTCGATTGTACATAGGCTCTGGATACACCCGATGGAACCCTAGGTGACATGGGTCATGTGGAATCTCGTTTCAGTCCATTCGGAGATAATGCTAGTGTCAGTGCAAGATAGGTCCACCGTTTGCGCCAAATGTATGATAGGCTCAGAAATGGTTTTTGAACCCAATGATACTCCTAGGTGATGAGGGTCAAGTGGAAGCTCGATTCGGTCTATGTGGAGATAGTGCTAATCTTGATGCAGGATAGCTGCATGGTTTGTACCGAATGAACCATAGGCTCAGAAAGCATTTTGTACACAACTGATGGAGCTCCTAGGTGACGTGGGTCATGAGGAATCCCGTTTCGGTCCATTTGGAGACAGTGTTAGTGTTGATGCAAGATAGGTGCATGGTTTGCGCCAAACGTACCATAGGCTCAGAAATCATTTTGGACACACCCGATGGTACTCCTAGGGGACAAGGCTCAAGTGGATGCTCGTTTCGGTACATTTGGAGGTAGTACTAAGCTTGACGCAAGATAGGTGCATGGTTTGCACCGAACGTACCACAGGCTCAAAAATCAGTTTGGACTCACCCGATGGTACTCCTAGGTGACGAGGCTCAAGTGGAAGCTTGATTTGGTCTGTTTTGAGATATTGCTAATCCTGACGCAAGATAGGTGTAGGATTTGCGCTAAACGTACCATAGTCTTAGAAGTAGTTTGGATGCTCCCAAAGGAACTCCTAGGTGACATGTGTCACGTGGAATCTCATTTCAGTCCGTTTGGAGACAGTGTTAGTATCGGTGCAAGATAGGTGCACGGTTTGCGCCAAACGTACCATAGACTCATGAATCATTTTTTGGACGCACCCGATGGTACTCCTAGGTGATGAGGCTCAAGTGGAAGCCCGATTCGGTCCGTTAGGAGATAGTGCTAATCTTGATGCAAGATAGGTCCACCGTTTGCGTTGAATGTACATAGGCTTAGAAATCAATTTGGACACACCCTGATGAGATCCCGTAGGGTTCGCTAGCCGATCTTTCGATGAGAGATGGTGGATAACTTGATTTGTGGATGGAGACGACGTTCACGGCCCGACTACAACCGTCCAAGGACGCTGCGCCTTAGCAACCGATACACCTCCTCCGATGGCTGCCGTGATCTTGCGGCGCGACAACCAGCCACTAGGGCACCCGTCCTGCAAGCAATCGAAGAACCCGCAAGAACAAGAAGAACAAGCACTTAATTGCCAAATAAATATGAAGGTTTCAATCTAAAAACACAAGATGGTGAGGTTCTGAAAATAATCAGTCAGGCGGTTGATCCAACACACACGCTGAAAGGCGGTAGCAATAGCTAACTCGACGAAACAAAACCTAATCTGTTTGTGGCGGCCCTAGAGGCATATAAGTAGATGGGAGGACGACCACAATGGTGTTTGAGTCGTTCTCCAACCCTAGGACGCGTCCCTAATGGACCCAACTTGATACATGGGCCATCGGCCCAAAATAAGGTGATGCAGCACCGTTGACAGAAAAGGTCTCGGTACAAAAATAGTTACTGCAGAAGCATCTAATTAGATATATCCATGAGGTTAGATCCGTTAGAAAGTAGACTTGATAAGCTTTCCAAAAAGTGCTAGAACGTCCCAATCCGAGTCCATATGAAGTCGTGGCATGCATCACAAGTTGGTGCTATCCTGCAGTCCAAATCCAGCCGGCGCCAATCCCCTGCCCTTCTGATCCTCTCCATCATTCCTAAGTAAAACAAGAGTGCACGTGTTTCCATTGTCTAAATATGATGGACAAGAGTTTAAGAATAAACTTACTTGATGGTTGAGTTGACGGGCACGAGCACGAGTAAGAGGACCAAGTGGTGCTAGCGATGGTGTAGGTGTGGTGTTGATGTCCTCATCATCGATTTGAAGTTTATATGGATACGAATGTTGTCGTGTGGTCAAGCCAAGTTTCTCAACCAAATCTGAACTCACCAAGTTATTGCAACTACCGCTATCTATGATAGTGAGAACACGACAACCCTGCACAATGAAATACATGTGGAACAAATTGTTTCATTGGATCTTCATCTCTTCTTTATGTCCCACTCGTGTACTCAACACACGCTGCACAAGAAGGCTGGGGTAGTCCGCGGCAGCAGCCACAGAGTCAATGATGATGGCCTCCTTGTCTTGATCGGTCTCGGTGGAATCTACATCAATGTTAGTAGGAAGAGCTAAATCATCTTCAACATCACTAGTACTTACATATCCATCCTCAGTAGCAATGAAAGCACGACGACTGGGGCAATCCTTCATGACATGTCCCATGCCTTTGCATCGGTGGCAAATGATTTTAGCGCTGGACGAGGAGGAGCTAGTAGAAACACCTGGAGTGGCACCTTTCTTCTGCACATCAGACAATTTACTTACCCCATGTGGTGCAACAGAAAGCTTGGGCGTCTCCGGCTCAGAACGCTGCTGAAAATTCCTCCCATTGTTAGACCTGAAAGGCTGGTGTTGTTTGCGGCCCTATACTTCACGTTCTGCCTTAATAGCAAGATGATACAATTGGGAAAAATTGCGCCATTCTTTGTAATCAAGTATGTTCTGGATATCATGGTTTAGACCACCAAAAAATCTAGCACTAGCATCATTATCATCTTCATTTATACCACAACGGGCTAAACCAATAAGCAATTCTTGATAGTAAGCTTCTACTCCTTTATCACCTTGTTTTAAAGTTTGTAGTTTCAAACGTAAATCACGTTGGTAATAAGGAGGAACAAAACGAGATTTCATACGTTGCTTTAAAGCATTCCAAGTTTGAGGGACAGCAACAGCATTATTAGCATTGCAAAGATCACTCCACCAGAACAAAGCAAAATTAGTAAACTCACTAGTAGCAAGTCTAACTCTATGCTCAGCAGGAACATTATGAGAATCAAATTTTTGTTGAACAGCAAGCTCCCAATCTAAATAAGCCTCTGGATCAACATTACCAGCAAAAGGAGGAAGGCTAAATTTAATTTTAGCAAAAGGATCATTATTACCATGATTATTACCTCCCATACCGCGACGGTTGAAGTTGAGGCGGCGACGGGCATAACCGTCAGCATCCGCATCGTCATCACCAAAATCATCGGCATCGTCATCAGCAGCACGATGAGGTGGAGGACGTTGCTCGAGTTGTTCAATGTGGGTGACCAGATTGTTCACATTGCGCGTCAGCTCGGTCATAAGATTGTGTTGTTCAGTCATGAACGTTGTAAGCTCGCCCTTGGACACGCAATCATTGAAGTCCGTCGGAGATCCTGCCATGGTTAGAAGATAGAAAAAGACAACACCAAAGTATTATCCCTATCAACTAAAAGGAACCAAGTGGTGGTGGTGGTGAAAGTGGAATGCAAAATCACAAGCGGCTTACCACCATCTTGCCTGTATTCTTACCAACGCCAAACAAGAGCAAAACCAACGTGGCGAAGCAATTTGTTGTTAAGCGTGGGTAACAGTTGCAAGATGAACCTGTGCTGACAGAAGAATATGTGGAGCTATGGGTAAGCACACAATATGACAGCAAGGATTAGCAATTAACGAAAGCAGATTAGCGATTGTTCAATCCAGATCCAAAGTACAAATCACAGCTGCTGGCTAAGACGTGTCAAGATGTAGCGCAACAAGGTGAAAACAAAGGACGATGGAAAGAACGCACAGTGTAGCAAATAACCTGGATTTTTCCTTTTTCCTGAATTTTTCCCTGATTTTTCCAAAAGGCACTAGTAGGAATCAAACTTTTTTATTTTTTCACTATTTTTTTATATTTTTCTCTGAACAAGGATCACAAAAGATGCAACCACAAAAATTGGCACCTACAACTGAGGTGGGATGTGGTCTACAGAAAAACAGCATGTTCTCTGAAAAGCGTGCAAAAGCTTTGATAATTTTTTTTTCTTTATTTTCCTGATTTTTTTGGCAATTTTGATGAAACCAAACAGGGCAAAGCCCAGTTTGGGTCAGCTCCAAATGGTGTCAAGAAGCTACTGTAAAAATTTCAGATTTTTCTGATAAACGAGCAAAAAGTTATGCCTGTTTTACCGAAGGTATCTCAAGTTATGTTTTCCGGAAGGCACAACACGGCAGCGGCAGTTAGGGCAAAGCGTCCCTAAACTTCAACACCGATCACAAGATCGTCCCTGTGACTACAACAGCGACAGTAGGAATTTGCCTGATGATGTAAGGAGGGCTGCGATGTAGGCAAAATAAGAGCAGTTTGCAACCTATCTAGGGTTTGCGCGGCGGCGAGAAGTTACACAAGGCGGCTAGCGAGGGCAAGTCGAGTAATGTGGTGGCTTCGACTTGTTGTTTAGGAACGGTGGATGAGATAGCGGCAGAAAACAAAAATCACAGCAACGGGCGATTGAACTACGACCACGAACACAATCCTAAACCAGCAACAAGACTCGACCACGGACACAAACTCAACAACGCGAATCTGAAACGAAATTGCAAAGGCACAAAAGGTGATAGGACAGCGGAAATTGAAATCTTTTTGGGCTTTTTGTGGACTCTAGGTAATGAACAAATATGAGTCTAAGGCAAATGAGAATATACCTCGCGGTAAACCTAAAATCTCTGATACCAATTGATGAGATACAGGCCCGATCTTCCGAGAGGTAGCCAGTAAGTTCGATTTGTGGAGATCTCGACGTTGGCGATTCGGCTTCAAATTAGACACGATTCAAACCCTGCAACCGTTACACCACTGCTCCGTTGGTTATCAACCAAGCACAACTTGACTGACCTCGCCAAGAAGGCTTTTCCTGCAAGCGAATCGAAGAACACAAGCAAGAAGGTAAAAACACGCAATCTAAAATTGCAAATATGAATTATGCGAATATCAATATAGGGTTCAAGAACTCGGTTCCAAAGGACTAATCGACACAGTGGAGGAGATCAAGAACAGGGGCCCTGGATCACTGTAAAAGGATTTGTCACCACAGTTACAATGAACGATTCAGTTTCTCGATGGAAAACTAAACTCTAAACAAAACCCAATTGTCGAGTTTCCCTTGTTTGGTTGAAAAGAAACAGATAACTCTCAAGAAGGGGAGAATGGTTCGGTATTACCTACAACATGCCCTCCACCAATGGTCAAACCGAGGACGGTTTGCTGTCAAGAAGGGGAGAATGATGAGGACATCATTGGCTTGAATATGACCATATTAACCACTTCAAAACTAAAGGTGCAACCATTCTATATGAGGCTTATCATTGATACATTTGATGAATTGGTGCTGCACCATAAAATGTGTGTATTTTTATTTTCAGAATTACTTACATGGATGAAGAGAAGGTTCAATTGCATATGGAAAGAATGGAAGGTTAATGAAGTTGATTGGGGACCAAGTCCAAATATTCCTAATGTCATCCACCAAGCCACCACGTCACTTTTGGCTCAAAGAAAGAAAGAGTCCAAGTCCAACACGTTTTGGAAGATGAATTCGGACTGCAGAAGAGTCCCAACTTCCGACGGTTGCCATGACTTCATACGGACTCCGATTGGGACGTTCTAGAACTTTTTGGAAAGCTTATCAAGTCTACTTTCCAACGAATCTGGACTCATGCCGAGCTTATCAAGTCTACTTTCCAACGAATCTGGACTCATGCCGATATCTTGTTAAATACTTCCGCAGTTCTCATTTTAATACCGAGACCTTTTCTGTCCACGGTGCTGCGTCACCTGATTGTTGCCCGATGGGCCGTGTATCAAGTGGGGCCCAATAGGGGCGTGTCCTAGGGTTGTGGGATGACCCCCACCACGTCCAGGTCGCCCTCTACCCTCTCATATACCTCCATAGCCGCCACAAAGAGATGGGGTTTTTTTGTTTTGATGTAAATTTAGCTCCTGCTACTTCCTGGTAGACACGTGTGTCGGTTAGACCATCTGTTCTACTCGATCTGGAACCCCACCTTTATGTGTAATAGATCTGAAACTTCATCTTATATTTGCAATTGAGTGCTTGTTCTACTTGTTCTTGCTTGTTCTTCGATTGCTTGCAGGAATAACCCTAGTGGTTTGGTTGGTTGTGATCCGCAAGATCTTGACAACCGCTGGAATTGGTGTATCGATCGCTAAGGCGCAGCATCCTTGGATGGTTGTAGTCGGGTTGTAAATGTCTCTCCAGTGAAATTGAAGTTATCCTTCTCCACCGAAAGATTGGGACACACATTCTCTTATCAGTCATCCTCCCCTTCTTGCATTTGAGTCGTCCTCGACTCAAGCTCAACGTCCTCACCCAAATATGGCTTTAAATCTGCAATGTTGAATGTGGGACTAACCCCAAAATTTGCAGGCAGATCCAGCTTATATGCATTATCATTAATTTTCTCTAACACTTTAAATGGTCCATCAGCCCTAGGCATCAATTTAGACTTTCTCAATTCAGGAAACCTATCCTTTCTCAAATGCAACCAAACTAAATCTCTAGGTTCAAATATTAGTTCCTTTCTACCTTTATCACCAGCAAACTTATATTTAGCATTCATACGCTCTATGTTTTCTTTAGTTGTTTCATGCAGTTTTAACATCAGTTCAGCACGCTTAGTAGCGTCAAAATTTAGTTTTTCAGAAGATGGCAAAGGCATCAAATCAATAGGAGCACGAGGCAAGAAACCATATACAATCTGAAATGGGCACATCTTTGTAGTAGAATGCAGTGAATGATTATAAGCAAATTCAATATGAGGCAAACAATCTTCCCACATCTTAATGTTCTTCTTTAAAACAGCCCTTAACATAGTAGACAAAGTTCTATTGACAACTTCAGTTTGACCATCGGTTTGGGGATGACATGTAGTAGAAAACAAAAGCTTAGTTCCTAGTTTTCCCATAAAGTCTTCCAAAAATGACTAAGAAATTTAGCATCATGATCAGAAACAATTGTGTTGGGTACACCATGCAAACGAACAATTTCTCGAAAGAACAAATCAGCAATATGAGTAGCATCATCAGTTTTACGACATGGTATGAAATGTGCCATCTTAGAAAATCTATCAACAACCACAAACACACTATCATGTCCCTTTCTAGTCCTTGGCAAACCCAACACAAAATCCATAGAAATATCTTCCCAAGGGGCACTAGGAACAGGTAGAGGCAAATACAAACCATGTGGATTTAACCGTGACTTAGCCTTTTGACATGTCGTGCAACGAGCAACAAATCTCTCCACATCTCTTCTCATCTTTGGCCAAAAGAAATGACCAGCAAGTATGTCCTCTGTTTTCTTGGCTCCAAAATGCCCCATCAAGCCACCTCCATGTGCCTACTGCAGCAACAACAAATGAACGGAGCTAGCTGGAATGCATAGCTTGTTAGCTCTAAACACAAATCCATCACTAAAGATGAATTTGTTCCATCCTTTCCCATCTTTACAATGCAGTAACACTTCTTTAAAATCAGCATCATTAACATATTGGTCTTTAATTGTTTCTAATCCAAAGATTTTGCAATCAAGTTGATTCAGCAAAGTATATATCCTAGACAAAGCATCAGCAATAATATTCTCTTTCCCTTTCTTGTGCTTAATAACATAAGGAAAAGATTCAATAAATTCAACCACTTAGCATGTCTACGGTTCAATTTCCCTTGACGAATATGCTTCAAAGATTCATGATCAGAATGAATAACAAACTCTTTGGGCCACAAGTAATGCTGCCATGTTTCTAATGTGCGAACAGGAGCATACAATTCCTTATCATAAGTAGAATAATTTAGAACAGGCCCACTCAATTTTTCGCTAAAATACGCAATAGGTTTGCCTTCTTGTAACAAAACACCACCCAATCCAATTCCACTAGCATCACATTCAAGCTCAAAAGTCTTATTAAAATCAGGAAGTTGGAGGAGGGGTGCATGTGTCAACTTATCTTTCAGCATGTTGAAGGAGTTCTCGTGTACTTTGCCCCAACTAAAAGGCACTCCCTTCTTCGTAAGCTCATTCAAAGGTGCAGCAATGGTGCTGAAGTCCTTCACAAAACAGTGATAGAAACCAGCAAGTCATAGGAAACTTCACACTTGGGTGATAGTCTTTGGTACAGGCCATCCCTGTATAGCTTCTACCTTGGCTTGATCAACCTCAATTCCCTGTGGAGTCACAACATAGCCAAGAAAAGACACTCGATCGGTGCAAAAGGTGCACTTCTCAAGGTTACCAAATAAACATGCATCTCGTAAAGCATTAAAAACAGCACGTAAATGATTAAGATGTTCATCCATAGATTTACTGTAAATCAATATATCATCAAAGTAGACTACAACAAATTTTCCAATGAAAGCACGCAGAACCTCGTTCATTAATCTCATGAAAGTACTTGGTGCATTAGTTAACCCAAAAGGCATGACTAACCACTCATATAGACCAACTTTAGTTTTGAAAGCAGTTTTCCATTCATCTCCCAATTTCATACGAATCTGGTGGTACCCACTACGCAAATCAACTTTAGAAAACACAACAGCACCACTCAGTTCATCAAGCATATCATCCAAACGTGGAATAGGGTGTCGATATCGAATGGTGATATTATTAATAGCTCTACAATCAACACATGCGCCATGTACCATCTTTCTTAGGCACTAAAATAACAGGAACAGCACAAGGACTAAGGGACTCACGCACATAACCTTTGTCGAGTAGTTCTTGCACTTGTCGCTGTATTTCCTTCGTTTCTTCTGGATTTGTCCTGTATGGCGCACGATTTGGCAAAGATGCACCAGGAATAAGATCAATTTGGTGCTCAATCCCTCGTATTAGTGGCAGCCCCGCTAGTATCTCACTTGGAAAAACATCGGAATACTCCTGCAAAATGTTAGCAACAGCAGGGGGCAAAGAATGCTGCATATCATGAATTGAAATCAAAATGTCCTTGCACACCAAAGCATAGGCAACAGAAGTGGAAGCAACCAATTCATTAATATCAGATTTAGTAGCAAGCAAGCAATGTCCATTCAATCTTATCTCATCTTTCTTACTACTCACAGATTTGGCATTTTTATCGCTCTCACTTTTAGCTTTTGCAGCTTTAGCAAGATCATTTTGCATAATAGCTTCAGGAGACATAGGATGCAACACAATTTTTCTATCATGGTATAGAAAAGAATACTGATTTGCTCTACCATGATGCATAGAATCTCTATCAAATTGCCAAGGTCTACCTAGCAGAATATTACAAGCTTGCATAGGCACAACATCACATTCAACAACATCTTTATAGGATCCAATGGAAAAATTGATTCGCACAAGTCTAGTTACCTTTGCCTTACCACTGTTGTTCAGCCATTGAATGTAATATGGATGTGGGTGTGGTTTGGTGGTAAGCGCAAGCTTCTCCACCATGTCGCTGCTAGCCAAGTTGTTGCAACTACCTCCATCAATGATCATACAGCACGAACGCTCTTTGATGACACACTTTGTTTGAAACAATGTGTGTCGCTGATTTTGCTCCACCTTCTCCATTTGGACACTAAGCACATGCTGCACAATGAGGCTCTCATAATGATCTGCATTCTCTGCACCAATCTGCTCTTCTGGTTGTTCGTCACTACCTGCATGGTCAGCAGCAAGCAAAGCAAATGCATCTTCATCAAAATCACTAGCAGAGGAATACTCACCATCATCTTTGACGACCATAACACGCTTGCTTAGACAGTCACGCATCACATGTCCATACCCCTTGCACCGATGACACTGAATGTCTCTTGTTCTACCAGTAGATGCCATGGATGAAGCGCTTACAGCAGGCTTCTGGATCGTCTTGCCCACTGAATTTGCGGGAGTAGCACGTGGCTTGTCGCTAGATGATGGCATAGGAGTACGTGTAGTCGGAGTAGTACTCATGCGGGGCTGCCATGAATTAGTCTTCCCTGCAGAAAAATTATTCTTGGTACTGGCACGTCGCCCCTGCACTTCCCTTTTAGCTTTACAAGCAAGATGAAACAAACGGGTTACGTTAGTGTATTCTTTATAAGCAAGGATGTCCTGAATTTCTCGATTTAACCCACCCAAAAATCTTGCCATAGCAGGTTCTTCATCCTCATCTAAATTACAAGGCAACATACCCATTTGCAATTCTTGATAATATTCTTCTACACTTTTAGTACCCTGTCTCAGTTGTTGCAATTTATGTAACAAATCACGTGCATAGTAAGAAGGAACAAATCTAGCCCTCATGATTCGTTTCAAAGCATTCCAAGTTCGTGGTATGTTATTAGGATTTTTCTTGCCATGTTCTAGTAAACTCACTAGTAGCAGCCCTAACACGTGTATTCTCAGGAAATTCATGACATGCAAACTTCTGGTCAACAGCAATTTCCCAAGAAAGGTATGCATCAGGATCATACTTACCATCAAAAGGAGGTATCTTAAATTTAATCTTACTGAAAGCATCATTATTATTGTGTACCTCGCGTCGGCGGTGACCACCCATACCTCTACGATTATGGCGTAGACGACGCCGATCACGAGTGTCATGATCATCCTGTTCAGTATCAGCAGTATAGTCATCATTAAAATTATCTTCGAGTTGCTCTTCGTCCTTGTTGTCTTCATTATGCTGCTCTTTGTCTTTCGTGTGGAAGTTATCAAAACGCTGCAGAAGAGCAGCAAGGCTTCTGTCCACACGAGCAACAGATGCCTCCAATGTTGCAAGCTTGGTGTTGGTGGCAAGTTGGGTGGCCTCCAATTGCCCCCCAATCCCCCCTCCTTGTCATTGGTCACCTGTAAATCTTGATCAAGTCCTTCTGTATGCAGCTGCACTTGCCTTATAAAATGTTGAATGATGCCCTTGGTGCGAGGAGATTGTGGAATCTTGTTACTGTCCTCTGATCCTGACATGGTTCAACAAAACAAAGTGGAAACAAGATAACAGGTGAAGAAATAAAAGCCCTACAACTACTAGGATGTAGCTACAGCAAGGCGCTCACTCTCAACCTGTTTATCAAGCTCTTACCAGTTCTTACCTTGCTCAACAAGAGGGGTCAACAACCAACAAGTCTGCAACCTTGGAAGAGAATGTATCGGTACCGCAGCAACAACACCTGTCAAGCTATAGTCGTATATGTGGAGCTGTAGGTGGGCCAAATGCTATGCACAAGGAAAGATACTAGCACCACGTTAGTCAGAAAAGCGAGCTGAATAATCGTTCAACGGTGGTACTGTGCTGGTCCTAGCCTAGACCGTGCGGGAGACGCGAACCTGGAACAAAGGAAATCACAAACTCCACCTAATAAAATGAGACAACACAAAGATCAGCCCCTTTTCTTTTTTTTCTTTTTTTTTCTTTTTTTCCTCTTTTTTTCTTTTTTTTGAATCCTCAAAACTGATTATATGATCAGAGAGATATCAAATGAGCAATCACCACACACACTTTTTCTGAAAAAAACAGGGGTATTCCGGTAAAAAAATGAGCCAAAATATATACGCAAGACGTGGAGAGTTTGAGTATAGGTAGGACTACTGCTACACAAAGATGTACTCGGATTCAGACTCAAAACAGCAACATGGCAGCTGTCAATTCGGACTCTAAACCGATTCCAACTCGAACTCAACCCCACGTGGAATTCGGTCTAAAAACAACTCAGATTCCTACTCAGACTTGAACACAAGGATGTATTCGGATTTAGCTAACAAAAAGGTTTATATGGTAGCACACGGCTGTGACTATAACGTGACAAGAACTCGAAACTCGAAAGGACTAAAACTAAGACCAGCAACTCGACGCAACCGATGCAACCAACGACTCAACAAGCCCTACTAAGCAATGCTAGCAAAAGCTGAAAAGGTCTATAGGATTACGGAACCCTAATCTACTAATTATTTTTGGCTTTTCTGGACTATAGGAAATTAAAAACAACGAAGGATTGGAAGTCTCTCACCGATCAACCTTGCTCTGATTACCAACTGATGAGATCCCGTAGGGTTCGCTGGCCGATCTTTCGATGAGAGATGGTGGATAACTCGATTTGTGGATGGAGACGACGTTCACGGCCCGACTACAACCGTCCAAGGACGCTGCGCCTTAGCAACCGATACACCTCCTCCGATGGCTGCCGTGATCTTGCGGTGCGACAACCAGCCACTAGGGCACCCGTCCTGCAAGCAATCGAAGAACCAACAAGAACAAGAAGAACAAGCACTTAATTGCCAAATAAATATGAAGGTTTCAATCTAAAAACACAAGATGGTGAGGTTCTGAAAACAATCAGTCAGGCGGTTGATCCAACACGCGCGCTGAAAGGCGGTAGCAATAGCTAACTCGACGAAACAAAACCTAATCTGTTTGTGGCGGCCCTAGAGGCATATAAGTAGATGGGAGGACGACCACAAGGGTGTTTGAGTTATTCTCCAACCCTAGGACGCGTCCCTAATGGACCCAACTTGATACATGGGCCATCGGCCCAAAATAAGGTGACGCAGCACCGTTGACAGAAAAGGTCTCGGTACAAAAATAGTTACTGCAGAAGCATCTGATAAGATATATCCATGAGGCTAGATCTGTTAGAAAGTAGACTTGATAAACTTTCCAAAAAGTGCTAGAACGTCTCAATCCGAGTCCATATGAAGTCGTGGCATGCATCACAAGTTGGTGCTATCCTGCAGTCCAAATCCAGCCGGCACCAATCCCTGCCCTTCTGATCCTCTCCATCATTCCTAAGTAAAACAAGAGTGCACGTGTTTCCATTGTCTAAATATGATGGACAAGAGTTTAAGAATAAACTTACTTGATGGTTGAGTTGACAGGCATGAGCACGAGTAAGAGGACCAAGTGGTGCTAGCGATGGTGTAGGTGTGGTGTTGATGTCCTCATCACACCCAATGGAACTCCTAGGTGACGTGGTTTATGTGGAATCTCATTTCAGTCCGTTTGGAGACAGTGTTAGCGTCAGTGCAAGATAGGTCCATGGTTTGCCCCAAACGTGCGATAGGCACAAAAATGGTTTTGGACGCACCCAATAATACTCCTGGGTGACTAGGCTCAAGTGGAAGCTCGATTCGATGTGTGTGGAGATGGTGCTAATCTTGATGCGAGATAGGTGCATGGTTTTCACCGAACGTACCATAGGCTCCAAAATCATTTTGGACGCACCTAATAGAATGCTTAGGTGACGTGGGTCATGTGGAATCCTGTTTGGGTCCATTTGGAGATAGTGTGAGTGTCGGTGCTAGATAGGTGCATGGTTTGTGCCAAACGTACCATAGGCTCAGAAATCGTTTTGGACGCACCTGATGGTTCTCCTTGGTGACGGGGCCCAAATGGAAGCTCGTTTCGGCCTGTTTGGAGATAGTGCTAACCTTAACGCAAGATAGGTGCACCCGTTTGTGCCTAACGTACTATAGGTGCAAAAATCATTTTGGACACACCCGATAGAACTCCTAGGTGATATCGGTCATGTGGAATTTCATTTCAGTCCATTTTAGAGGTAGTGCTTATCTTGATGCAAGATAGGTACCATAGGCCCGTAAATCATTTATGACGCACCCGATGGAACCCCTAGGTGACGTGGGTCATGTGAAATCTCGTTTTGGTCCATTTGGAGACAGTGTTAGTGTCGATTCAAGATAGGTGCACGGTTTGCACCAAATGTACCATTGACTTAGAAATCATTTTGGATGCACCCGATGGTACTCCTAGGTGATAAGGCTCAAGTGGAAGCTCGATTCGGTCTGTTTTGAGATATTGCTAATCCTGACGCAAGATAGGTGCACAGTTTGAGCTGAACATAACATGGGCTGGGATGTAGTTTTGGACGCTCCCAATGGAACTCCTAGGTGACATGAGTCATGTGGATTATCATTTCAGTCCGTTTACAGATAGTGTTAGTATCGGTGCAAGATAGGTGCACGGTTTGCGCCAAACACACCATAGGCTCAGAAATCATTTTTTGGACGCACTCAATGGTACTCCTAGGTGACGAGGCTCAAGTGGAAGCCCGATTCGGTATGTTAGGAGATAGCGCTAATCTTGATGCAAGGTAGGTGCACGGTTTGTGCCAAACGCACCATAGGCTCAGAAATCATTTTTTGGACGCACCCAATGATACTCCTAGGTGACGAGGCTCAAGTGGAAGCTTGATTCGGTCCGATTAGAGATAGTACTAATCTTGATGCAAGATAGGTGCATGGTTTGCGTTGAACGTACAATAGGCTTGAAAATCGTTTTGGACGCACCCGAAGGAACTCCTAGGTGATGTTGGTCAAGTGGAATCCTATTTTGGTCCATTTGGAGATAGTGTTATTATCGGTGCAGGAAAGGTGCACGGTTTGCGCCAAACATAACACAGGCTTCGAAATCATTTTAGATGCACCCAATGGTACTCCTCAGTGACAAAGCTCAAGTGGAAGATCGATTCAGTCCATTTGGAGATAGTGCTAATCTTTTTTTTTTGAAACTGAGATAGTGCTAATCTTGACTCAAGATAGGTGCACGGTTTGCGTCGACCATACCATAGGCTCGGAAATTGTTTTGGACGCACCCGATGGATCTCCTAGGTGACGTTGGTCGTGTGCAGTCTTGTTTCCATCCATTTGGAGAAAGTGTTAGTGTCAATGTAAGATAGATGCACGGTTTGCGTCAAATGTACCATATGCTCAGAAATTGTTTTGGACACACTCAATGGTACTCCTAGGTGATGAGGCTCATGTGGATGCTCATTTCGGTCCGTTTGGAGATAGTGCTAATCTTAACGCAGGATAGGTGCACTATTTCCACCAAACATACCACAGGCTCGAAAATCGTTTCGGACACAACCGGTAGAACACCTAGGTGTCGTGGGTCATGTGGAATCTCATTTCAGTCCATTTGGAGATAGTGTTAGTATCGATGCAAGATAGGTGCACGGTTTATGCCAAACGTACCATAGGCTCAGAAATCATTTTGGACGCACCCGATGGTACTCCTTGGTGACGAGGCTCAAGTGGAAACTCGATTCGGTCCGTTATGGAGATAGTGCTTAGCTTGATGCAAGATAGGTGCACGGTTTGCGTGGAAATCATTTAAGATGCACCCAATGGAACCCCTTGGTGATTGGGTCATGTGAAATCTCGTTTCGGTCCGTTTGGAGACAGTGTTAGTGTCGATGCAAGATAGGTGCACGGTTTGCACCAAACGTACCATTGACTTAGAAATCATTTTGGATGCACCCGATGGTACTTCAAGGTGACGAGGCTCTAGTGGAAGCTCGATTCGGTCCGTTTTGAGATATCGCTAATCCTGACGCAAGATAGGTGCATGATTTACGCTGATCGTACCATAGGCTCGGATGTAGTTCTGGACGCACCCGATGGAACTCCTAGGTGATATGAGTCATGTGGAATCTCATTTTAGTACGTTAGCAGACAGTGTTAGTATCGGTGCAAGATAGGTGCACGGTTTGCGCCAAACGTACCGTATGTCACAGAACTGTCCAAATTATAAGAGCACAAGTACAAAACAATCACCGGAGTGATCAAATTCTTGCACTTGAGCCCATATAACTCCAGTAGTCCAATGAAATCATGAGGGATTTCAAACCAACCAACATACAAGCCAAGATTATAGTGATTCAACATAACCAATCACATGTTACATTCATTTCACAAGTAATTCAATATACATCGGAGTTCAACATAGTTATTACAACTTAAGTTGAAAAGTAGCGGAAGCAAAGTAATTTGAAACTAACATTAATCTTATTTCAAATACATGCCAGTACCAAGGTCGACTTCTAACAAAAGCATTAGAGAGAAGATAAATAAGAAGGATCATGCCCGTGATCAAACTCCACCTCTACGGCAGGAGCTAGCCAGTTCTTGCAATCGCCAAGATACATCATAACCTGCAACAAGTGGGGATAAAACCCTGAGTATGAGAAGGTACTCAGCTAGACTTTCCTATCATAAACCAGAAATAAAGTGACACCAAGGATCATGCAAGGCTGATATAAAGTGGGCTAGCTTGACAACATTTTGCATAAAAACTTAATATGGATAAGTAATCATTAAAGCTTAAGCATCAAGTTAATTATCATTAACCTATCATCTATATTAGCACTTGTTACTAGAGCACTCACTTAATTAGGAGCAAACAATATTAACCATAGCAGGTATAAATTGAGGCAACATTTAAATCATCATCCAATTAACTATCCGTTCAATTTAGTTGATTCTACGTTGTCGCTGCTCAAGTCAAGTGCTCACTAACCGGGAGCGACGGTGATTCGAATCGAGTTCCTATCCAGCTGGAGGGGTATTTCTAACACTCACCGCGCAGACCCTTGCCAGGGTCCACAAGCCACCTTTGGTACAATTCAACAGTCACGGGTTCGACTGATGCCGCATCCCTAAGGGCAACACTCTGCCAGGTGATAGGGACTCTAACCCCCTTGGTCTCACGCCAATGTCCCCAAGCACATCCTTACTTCCTCCAAGATGCGACCTACCATTTGATTCCCGGCCTGAACTGTATTACTCGGCTTCGTAGTCAGAACGACTTATCCGACCAACTAAGTGTTAGACTGCGTTCAACATGACTCAAGGGCGTACATCGAATCAATCCTTAAACGACTCAGATGGGGATAGATCCACACCCAAGACCTCCATGCCTTGTTGCTTCACTATCGTCATCTCGCCTGGTCTCATTTCATTTTATTAACACATGGTTCCTTTCCATGATAGCAAATATAGCCAACCGTGCCATATATGAATATCCCTACATCTCGCAAGTGATAGGAAATCACCTGACTTCTACCGCTTAAAGCAGGGCTAAGCATCTACTCGATCCTAGTCTATGTAGGATTCAAGGATTCATATATGACAAGGAGTGATATTGATGCAGCAAGGTTTTCACCCAACTCCTATATGTAATGCAACAATACATATAACACATATATAGTATTTGCAATTAAAAAGTAGGGAATCTTATAATGCTCCGAGGCTTGCCTGGGATCCGACTCAAGTCAGTGTTTGTTAGATGAAACTTGCTTGGCAAGCATCCCCCATGGTAGCACTTGTCTGATCCTTCCATCTTCGGGATGGATCCACCAACACCATCTTCGGGTTAGCTCCACATCACGTCCTTCACGTGGTGCATCTAGCGTACCTAAATGAGATGCAAGATGCAAGTGTATGAATACATGGGAATGCAATAGATGATGCATCACACACTAATCAAGGCAAGTACAAGGTTACGCTAAATACACATAAGCACTTCACATTGCTCAAATAAACATCACACAACCTATCATGCTAAGATAGCGAGGAAAGCAATACCAAACATGACACAAGATTTACAAAGTCTTAGGTGTACTAACTTCATCACCAAGGACATGAATTACACTTAGCAACATGCAAGCAAAGTAACCAAGCATTCATGTATTTTTATCAATTCTGGACATACATGCAGTAGCTGAGTAAATCAATCATATCTAGAGTTCTACAAATCCAAATGATGTGCAATAATACATTCTAGAAATATTAAGAACTTATATATATATTTCATCTTTAATCATCTCAGCATGATTCCCAAGTTCCCATGACCCACATGCCAATCTTTCAAGTCTGCACAGAATGTAATCAAAATCTCATAGTAGACTTATCAAGCATGCAACTCCTAAACTATCAGACCTGGGATCATGAAAATTTAACACAAGTAAGAGAGGATAATTATCTACAACTTTTGTATTTATGAAAACCACAGTAAACATCATTTACACCATGAAACTAGTTGCACAAGTAAAACTGCACATGCAGCCCAAACAGCAGAGGCACAACTATGGACAGAAAACTTATAGGAACTTCAGAGAAGCATAATTGGAGTTATAGACCTCCAACAAACATGATTCTTAACTTTCTGGAAATCTTATAAAGTTACCTAAAACTTTCTTATAATCATCTTAAGATGATTCTACAGTTAACATGGTCAATTAATTAAATAATTGCATCTCTGTCCAAAATATGGACAGAATCTGACATGCCACTTTAAACCGCTATAACTTGAGTTTCACAAATCCAATAATTATGGTTCTGGACTTTTTAGAAAGATTAACAAATTGTGAACAATTTTGTTATAAACATCTAGAGCTAATTGTGCTACTAACTAATTATAAACAAGGCAACCCTGTCTGGGTTTGGACAGAAACAGCTACAGCACTTTAGACTACTATAGTTAAACATATACGTAGCCAAAAATTGTGCTCTTTAGCTTTTTGAAAAGCTTAAGAAAAGTACTACATCTCATTTATTGTCATCAAGGCATGATTCATAACTTAATTATGCCAAACAATGCATACATGTAGAACCATCCAGAATAGAAGCAAAGCAGCATATAGCATTTGTTATTTTCATCGCTCCTAAACTATCAAGCTTAAAATCTTGAAATTTTTACTAGACATCATACATCTCAAGAGTAACATTCCACAAAAATTGCACTTCATTTGAAGTTATATATTTACAGTTATTAAAAATAATAGATCCAACTAGCATTCAAAACCAAGTTACATAAATATATTTTTACAGCTAAAACATTAAACTAAAACATGCCATATTATAGATCCACTGCATAGACAACTTCACAAGGATTCCAAAAAGTCCTCATTTGCTATTTTACGATTTTCTACCAATTACTATGTATTTTTGAAGTTTAGCTATTTAAATGCAATACTAATTCTGATAAAAAGAAAAGAGAAAACATTATGCAGAGTGAACACAAAACTTTCCACAATTCATGTAAGCCCCTATATGTAAATCCTTTGTCTCTAGCACTTTTACAAAGTGAACACAACAAAGAGTTTCTGCCTCGCTAGATGGTCCTTCTTCCTCACAGCGACGGAAAATAGAGAAGGGGACGGAGGAGGCCGGCCTGATTCTGGTGAGATAGTGGCCCGGGATGACGAAGGAGGGCCAACCTAGCCCTGCCGTGGTTAGCCAGGGCGGCGCCCAACCCTAGGCAAGACTAGCACGACCCCTGGCGGCCAGGCCATGGTGGTTTGATGTCCAGGACCGTGGCCTTGGTGCGCGGCTTCAGCCAAGCTGGGGCCGACCAGCGACGGCTTCCAATAGCGATGGCAGGAGGGAGGAGAAGAGGGGCGGCTGGTGTTGGAAGAGAAGGGAAGGAGGGAGCACGGCAACAGCGAGCTCCAGCCCAACTCGGCCATGGCGTTGGGCACGAGAGAGAGCGAGAGAGACCGAGGGAGATGGGAGCGAGTGAGAGGGAGTCCGAGGAAAAGAGGAGAAGGGAGCGAGTAAAAGGTTGGGCTCGATCCCCTTTTCCTTCCCTCGACACCGAGCAGCCCGGGTAGGTGCCCAATCACTATTCGGCACGCGTGCGCTGCGCCATGTACCAGTGCACGGACGCGTGGTGCAAGAAAAGCAGAGACGAGCGACGAGCATGGAGAGTGGACAGTGGAAAGTGCGGACGCGTGGCGCAAGCGGAAGCAAGGACCGAGCGACGAGCGTGTGAAGGGAGAGGGTCACGTAGGTTCTGTGTCAGAGCTATTTTTTGGATTTACAAATGGTATACAAACTTTAAAATGTGATAACTTTCTTGTGAAGCATCCTTTTATAATTCCGTTTGCACCAATACATTCATTACAACGAGAACTGTAAAACTAGACCCATGTTGGATATGTTTTGAGATAATTACATGTTCATAAAGTTTTGCACTCAGGTATACAAAGTTTCGAATGTGGTAGTAAAAAGTCTTCAAAAAATTTGGTGCAAAGTTTTAAATTATAAAGTTCCATTTTAGGTGTACAAAGTTCATAGCATCTCAGTACAAAGTTTCAAATGAGTCAGTATAAAATAAAGTTTAAAATTATAAAGTTTTAAATATTTGAATTACAAATTTTTAAGTATGCTAATATAAAGTTTAAAATTACAGAGTTCTTAAGTTTGAAATACAAAGTTTTAAATGTGCTAGTATAAAGTTCCTCAATTTTAAAAATAAAGTTTAAATATAAATTTTTAATTCTTAAAGTACAAAGTTTTTAAAGATGCTAGTATAAAGTTTCTGAATTTAAAATGTAAATTTTAGAATTACAAAGTTTTGAACCATGCATTAGAACATAAGTTTATAATGTGTTAGTTTAAAGTTTTGAACCTACCACTACAAAGTTTGTAATGTCAGAGTTTAAAGTTTATAAACTCTAAATGTAAATTTTTGAATCTAGCAGCATAAAGTTTATAATATGATAGTTCAAAGTTTTGAACTTAACAGTATAAAGTTTGTAATGCCATAGTTCAAAAGTTTATAAATTTTGAGTGTACAGTTTTGAACATAGCATTATAAAGTTTGTAATGTGATAGTTTAAAGTTTATAAATTATGATTGTAAAGTTTTTGAACCTCATTACAAAGTTTGTAATGTGATAGTTTAAAGTTTTTAATCTAGCATTACAAGGTTTATAATGTGATGGTTCAAAGTTTATGAATTTTAAATGTAAAGTTTTGAATCTAGTTGTACAAAGTTTGTTGTGTCATAGTTGAAAATTTATAAATTCTTAGTGTAAAGTTTTAAACGTGGTAGCACAAATTTTAAAATGTCATAGTTCAATGTTTTGTAGCTAGAAATATAAAGTTTGCAATATTAAATTTCAAAGTTTTATAAATTCTGAGTGTAAAGTTTTAAACCTAGTAGTGTAAAGTTTTATAATGTGGTAGTTCAAATTTTTGAATCTTGCAGTACAAAATTTTGAACTTAGTACGAAGTTTATATAACTTCATGCAACATGTGCTTTATATTAGCTATTTGTATGTTGACAAATAAGATATACTTTTTTCCTAGTTTTTTTACGATAACCAATTTTAATTTTTCTGTATCAGTTGAATTATCAATCCTGTATAAAGTATTATAGAACATAAGTACATGAATTTTTAAAAATAGTACTTCCACTTCCATATGGATGTCAAACCATCTCCCCGCCCTTTTCATCTCCCACAAACCTGCTATCCCGAAAGAGAAAAAAATAGCTCATAGAATTTAGACGGGAGAAAAACTAGATAGTGGAAAGTGGAAAGTGGGCAGTGGAAAGTGGAAAGTGGACAGTGAAAAGCTAGACATGAGAAAGAAAGAAGAAGTTCTGTCAGAATACGTACGTGTGCTGCTCAGTCTGTGGGTGCACGCGTCGCTATTAATTTGGGCGGGCATGTAACACCCTAGAATAAAAGACAACAATGTCTTCTAGAGAATTACCACACTTCAGCACAAGAGAAAAACAATACCAACGGAGTACGCGGAAGCAACAATAATCGCAAAGATTAAAGATAATTATTATTCATCAGTCAATCGTAACTCAACCAAGACAGACATGATCCATCATAATAGCATATGGGACAATCAACTAAACCATGGTTAAAATTATTATTATTATTACACATACGTCCCAAGATATATGACTCAAAGGTGACGTGCACACGTGCTGCTACTCCCATCCCAAGCATGCATCTTCCAAGCTCAAACACCTGAGGGGGAAAAACAATGGGTGAGGTTTATGGAAAACCTTAGCAAGTAAACTGCCTTAACTGAGTTATTCAAATCACAGTTGATTAAATATCATATTTAATTAACATAAAGGTAGATACATCAATTGCTTTAGGAAACATGAATATATTAAAAGTGCAAATGCAAATGATGCAATGCAAATGAGGATGATGCAATGCAATTACGAATGATGCAATGCAATGCATGACTTCTCTTCTACCCACACATCCCAACAAGAGGGAGTGAGGGCTGTGACCACAATGCTCATCAATGTGCGTTGCTGTACCGGTACTTACCGCACCAATTTGGCTACGGTTTCTTCAAATGCATATCAACGGAAAGAGTGCAAAAATACGAATGTTGCAATGTATGCACTTCAATTCATATACTTCATAGTTCTTATATTAAAGAGCTATACCACAAGCTATGAAAATAGCACACTTCAAAGTAAATAAATTACTCAATTCAAATTAAGTGGCTATTGTGAGCGACTGAAACTTAGTGGAGGCAATTCAAACAAAACAGCTAAAGCTTGTGGACCACAGCGCCACATTTACTTGCCTTCATCGAAGATCAAAGTTGAGAGCTAAGCGCAATCTGTAGGTGCACCACCTGATCATAAGCAAAACTCAGCACCAGCAACATCATACAAACAAAACAAACAATAAATTACACAATAAAGCGTCCGAATCCCGTCGTTTAAGCATCTACCGTCTTGCTACCGATCGTGACAGCAGCACTGTTCCTTCTTGTCACACCCATTTTTAAGGAACAAATGGAATGCATAATCTTATGTGTGCCCAGAGATCAATCACACACAAGATGACAAATATAAATAGTATCATCACAAATGTTTATTACATAACGAATAGTATCACAAAGTCTTCACGTAATTAAGCGAAAACATAGTATAAATATTGTGGTAGCTAGCTCCATAGCACAGACAAGTCAACTGGTTGACCACAAGTCTAGTAATCTTCAGGAAAGTAGTAGTAGTAGTAATCACTATTTGCACTTTCGGGATTCCATCCCGTGGTGGGGGAATGCAAGGGTGAGCACAAAAGTACTCAACAAGTGTAACATGGGGTTCATGAAGCTCAAGTAGGATAGACACTGGTTCAACTGCATGTAGCTTTTAGTTGATCATATTTTAAGCAATTGAGTAGCATCAAATAGGTAATATTCCCATAATAAACACATGATCATGTAAAGAGAATAATGAATAGCAAGAACAAGTAAATTAATAGTGATCTCTATTCCGTAAGGGTCCAAGGCCGCTCGTGTCCGTGAGCACGGCTGGTATACCAGTTTTACACTCTGCAGAGGTTGTACACTTTCACTGTGAGTTGTGATCCCCAAAAGCCCGAGGTCATGACTCCCCATTGGACAATCAAGTTTCACTATGAAGTCTTTCCAAGGTTCGTCTAACAAGTTAGGGCCGCTAGGTGTCTATGGCCTGCAAATGTAGAGCCCCCCTTCCATATGGCACAATGACACGCAGCCTATACTCATAGGGACAGGAGCCGCACTACACCCAACCTGGAACACAACCCCTTTTGCGCCATAAAGGTAACCACTAACAAGCTAGAAAAGGTCCTCTTATATGACTAAAGCCAGAGCCATGTAGCCCTCACAGCTGTACTGTAAGTCCCGGATGTTTGCTTACAGATAAGTCCTTACAGAGAGGAATCTAGAGAAAACTCTAGCCCTCTTGTTCCCTGTTGCTAAAAATCATCTTTTAGAGTTATTGCATATATCATTAGTCAAATTACAAGATCATTGTTTATGTGAGCACTAGCAACTACCCATTGCTATAACCATAGGATTCAAGGAACAAGATCAATACTAAGGCATCCTTAACAAGGAGACACATGCATCATGAATTAAGTGAATTAAAGTGAATAGGTAACAAGGATAATCCCATGCTATACTTGCCTTGATCTAGCTGATCCTATTGATTCGACTCGTAATAGTACTCTTGATCACCAACGAACTGATCACCGTCTATTCTCGATTAGCACATCAACAACAATCATCCAAGAGCAATCATGCAAAGCAAACAAAGCTATAATTAGAACAGTACACCAACAGTAGAAAAATAAGATGAAAAGTTTTTAAAATAAATCTACATCGCTCTAGAATCACACAGATGCGAAGTTCACGTAAATCAGAGCTAAAACGGAAAAGTTATGATTTAAACAAGATTTACTTTATTAAAGTAATAGATTAAATCTAACCTCAAAATTTAAAAGTGGAAAATCTACTATACAGCAGTACTAATAGGTAGAGTATGAAATTATGAACCTAACGCAACTTGAACGGATCAAATCGGAGTTAAAACGGAGATTTTATGACCTAAATAGATCTAGTGGCAATTCTGTAAATACCTGAAAGCGTATTTTCATCTAAACCGACGAAGTTTACGTTTTCAAAATAACAAAACGTATTTTCCTCTTACGCCATGGACTGCGGGTTTAAAAACAATGAAACCCGAGGACTCTTATGCAAATTACCCAACCGAAGGGGTATCTTATGATCTAGACCGTTAGATCTGAAACGGACGGTCGGGATTGATTGGAGGGAGAGAGGGAGAGGATTCCGGCCGGCACTGTAGCCCGACGGCGGTGTTATTGCCGGTGGCGAGCAATTGCTCACCGGAAATGAGCAATCCGACAGCAGGACACGCTATTCAATGCACCGATTGCACAGGAAGGAGTAGGAGGGAGCCGCGAACTCACCTAGATGCTCTCTGGCGACTGAAACCGACAGAGGAAGGCGTGCGGCTTCCAATGGCGAGCGGCGGAGCCCTACTCACGATGACCAAGCCAAATTAGTGAAACAAATCGAAAAAGAAAAAGAAGATGGGCTCGGCAACTTTCAAACAGCAACCCGAACCCTCGGTAGCTTACGGAGGTGGCCGAATCAACGAGTTCTTCGTTTTGCTTCCAAGCTTGAGCGGCGGCTGCTAGGATGTGGCGGCTTGCTCGTCTCGAGGCTCGTGGTTAGGGTTGTTGAGGGGCGGTGCAGGCGGGGCTGCTATTTAAGAGGGCTAACTGACGTGCGGGACGGCCTCGGCCTCCATTGCCGGAGTCCGGCTCGAACACGAGCGGGAGGTAGGAGATGATACCGCTGACAAGCGGGCCCGGGAGATCAGTCAGAGGAAAGGGAGGGAGGCGCGACGGACCGGTGCAGCAGCTGCTGGCTGGGCCGGCCCACCTTCGCGGCCCACGGCCAGGAGGGAAGGAGATGCGGCTAGGCCGAAAAGAGAGAGAAGAAGAGCTGGTTTCGTCCCGAACTGAGAAATCATTTCCTTTTCCTTTTCTTTTTCTAATACTTCAAATACATTTTTTTCAAATGATTTTTGAAATAATTTTCTTCTAGAAATAAACCCAATCAAAACAATTAAAAATATGCAACGGCATGTATGCACAAACACTCATTTAACCTTATATTTGATTTTATTTTAAAAATATCATTTCACTAGGTTAAAATGCTCACAAAATTGCATAAGTAAATCAAATTCCCTATTTAAAAATATTCAAAATTTAGGGTGTTACAATTCTACCCCCCTTAAAATGAATCTCGTCCCGAGATTCAGACAATGCTTACTCAAACAACTGTGGGTATGCTTTTCTCAAATCTTCCTCTCTTTCCCATGTAGCTTCTACTTTCGAATATCGGCTCCACTGAACTTTACACATCTTTATAACTCGGCTCCTGGTAACTCTTTCCGCTGTCTCCAAAATTTTCACGGGATACTCCTCATAAGTAAGATTTTCCTTAACAGTGAGTTCTTCCAACGGTATTTGTTCTTCCGGTACATGTAGACATTTCTTTAACTGAGACACATGGAACACATCATGCACACCTGCTAAACTCTCAGGCAATTCCAACTGATATGCCACTTCGCCACGTCTCTCTAAGATCTTAAAAGGACCGACATACCTCGGTGCTAACTTTCCTTTCCGATTAAACCTTTTCACACCTCTCATAGGTGACACCTTCAGGTAAACATAATCTCCCACTTCAAAAGTCAACTCTCTCCGTCGAGTATCGGCATAACTTTTCTGTCGGGACTGAGCTGCTTTCAAATTATTTCGAATCATTCTTACTTGTTTCTCAGCATTCCTAAGCACATCAGGACCAAATACTTGACTTTCTCCTGTCTGATTCCAAAACAATGGAGTTCTACACTTCTACCATACAAAGCTTCAAAGGGTGCCATCTGTAGACTTTTCTGATAACTATTATTGTAGGAAAACTCTGCATATGGCAAACTCTTATCCCAACTTGTACCATACTGCAATGCACAAGCTCTCAACATATCCTCCAATATCTGATTAATCCTTTCTGTTTGCCCATCCGTCTGAGGATGATACGCTGTACTAAAATTCAGCGTAGTTCCTAATGACTCTTGTACTTTCTGCCAATAATATGACGTAAACTGGGTACCTCGATCAGACACTATCTTCTTTGGAACTCCGTGCAAACTTACTATTCTTTCCAAATACAGTTCAACCAACTTTGCACTGGAATACGTAGTTCTAACCGGTATAAAATGAGCAACTTTAGTCAAACGATCCACTATAACCCATATTGAATCAAAACCCCTCTGAGTGTGTGGTAACCCTACTATGAAGTCCATACCAACTTCTTCCCACTTCCACTCTGGTATCTGCATCGGTTGCAACAATCCTGCAGGTCTTTGATGTTCAGCTTTAACCCTTTGACACGTGCCACATAGTGCAACATACTCTGCAACATCTCTTTTCAAACCATGCCACCAATACCTCTCTCGCAAATCCATATACATCTTAGTACTTCCGGGATGAATAGAGTAAGCGAACTCATGAGCTTCTCGTAGGATTGCTTCTCTTATAGCTTTGTCCTCAGACACACATAATCTTTTCCCAAACCATAGGGTTCCTTTATCATCCAACCAGAATCCAGGTGCTTTACCTTTCGGTATATTATTCACTATCTCCTTTATTTTGTCATCCGTCATCTGACCCTTGCGTATTTGTTGCTCTAACATAGGCTCTATTACTAATTCCACTGCATTAATAGCAATACCCAAGTTTAGATGCTCAAACTCAGCACATAACTCATTTGACATAGGCATTACTTGCACCTCATTAGCATAGCTCTTTCTGCTAAGGGCATCCGCAACCACATTAGCCTTACCCGGATGATAGTGTACCTCCAAATCATAATCCTTAATCAACTCTAACCAGCGACGTTGTCTCAAGTTCAGATCTGATTGCGTGAAAATGTACTTCAAACTCTTATGATCAGTGTAAATATCACTTTTATGTCCAATCAAATAATGCCTCCATATTTTCAAAGCATGCACCACTGCTGCTAACTCCAAGTCATGAGTAGGATAATTTAACTCATGCTTCCTCAACTGTCGAGATGCATATGCTACTACTTTGCCTTCCTGCATAAGCACACAACCAAGACCCAAACGGGATGCATCACAATAAATAGAGAAGCTCTTATTCAAATCTGGCAAAACTAACACCAGGGCTGTTGTCAATCTTTTCTTCAGCTCCTCAAAATTAACCTGACACTTATCAGACCACACAAATTTGGCATTCTTCTCCAACAGCGCTGTCATTGGCTTGGCAAGCTTAGAAAACCCTTCAATAAATCTTCTATAATATCCAGCCAATCCCAAGAAACTACGAATTTCTCCCACATCGGTTGGTGGTTTCCAATTCAACACATCTTTTACCTTGCTAGGATCCACTGATATTCCACCATTAGAGACCACATGACCCAGAAAAGCAACTTCCTTTAACCAAAACTCGTATTTGCTACGCTTAGCATAGAGCTTATGCTCTCTGAGCTTCTGCAGGACCAACCTCAAATGTTCCACATGTTCTTCCTTAGTCTTAGAGTATACCAGGATATCATCGATGAACAATACTACAAACTTATCAAGATACTCCATAAATACCTTATTCATCAAGTACATAAAGTATGCAGGAGCATTAGTCAAGCCAAAAGACATTACTGTATACTCATACAAACCATATCGGGTGGTGAATGCTGTCTTTGGTATATCCGTAGCACGAATCTTCAACTGATGATAGCCAGAGCGAAGATCAATCTTAGAAAACACACAAGCACCTCTCAACTGATCAAACAAGTCATCAATCCTTGGTAGCGGATATTTATTCTTGATAGTTACCTCGTTGAGTGACCGATAATCAACACACATCTGTTGAGAACCATCCTTCTTATCAACAAAGATCACAGGAGCTCCCCATGGTGATGAGCTAGGACGAATAAAACCTTTCTCTTGCAATTCTTTTATTTGTTTCTTAAGTTCCTCTAATTCATTAACCCCCATTCTATAAGGACGCTTAGCTATAGGTGCAGTTCTAGGCAATAATTCAATAATAAACTCAATGTCGCGGTCGGGTGGCATACCTAGCAAGTCGTCGGGGAACACATCCGGAAATTCATCCACAACTGGATCCTCTTGATTAACATTTTCATCAAGTCGATTTACTGTAGCTGTCTGCGGTTTCTGCACTACAATCTCCACACTAATTCGATCTCCCTTCGATGTTGTCAGGGCTACTGCCTTTTCCTTACACTGAATCACTGCCTGATTTTGCTTCATCCAATCTAATCCCAGAATAAGATCAATCCCAGCTGTTCTCAACACTATAGGACTCACTTTGAACTCTACCCCCCTTAAAATTAAACTAATAGGGAGGCATCGATAGGAAGCTTGCATACTACCCCCAGGCGAATTGACTAGTATAGGGTTTTTCATGGCACATAAAGGGATGCTATTTGTCTTAACAAATATTTGAGATATGAATGAATGCGAAGCTCCAGAATCAAAAAGAACAGTGGCAGGGATGGAGTGGACATCGAATGTACCGAGCATAACTTCAGGTTCCGACATTGCAGTCTCCTCCGACACGTGAGTCACCTTCCCGTAGTATGGTGGCTTCTGATTACTGTTCTGCTTCTGAGGAGTTTGCTGATTGGCCTTCTCAGGACAGTTATAAGACAAGTGACCTTCCTTCCCACAACGGAAGCACTTAGTTGGAGTATTAGGAGCACTAGTCTTCATTGGAGTGTTGTTGGGGGTACTCTGTCGTTGATTCTGGTTCCCATTCTGCTGCTGAGAGCGTTGATTGCCATTCTGCGACTGATAAGGAGGACGTTGCAGAAACTGATTACGTGGAGGAAGTTGACCACGATTCCATTGGTTGGGCGGATACCTCTACTGGAAACCTTGTTGATAACCAGTACGTTGACGAGTGTTGTTTCCAGATATCTGTCCCTGAAGTCTCTTTCTTTTAGCATCCATCTCCTTGCGCTTGTTATCCACCACAATAGCGCGATTCACTAGTGTTTGATAATCTGGGTAAGCATTGGACATTAGCTGCAGTTGAAGACCATCATGTAGACCCTTCAAGAAGAGTCGCTGCTTATCAGCATCATTAGCCACCTCATTTGGCACATAACGTGACAACTAAGCAAACTTGTCTCTATACTCTGCCACAGGCATAGATCCCTGTGTCAAATTGCAGAATTCTTCTGCCTTCAGTGCTATCACCCCCTCTGGTATATGGTAGGACCTAAAACTCTCTGTAAACTCCTGCCAAGTAATGGCGGGAGCATTGGCAGGACGGCCATACTGATATGAATCTCACGAGTCTTGAGCTGCTCCTTGAAGTTGTCCCGAAGCAAACAACACCTTCTGCTGATCATTACACTGAGCAATGTTGAGCTGCTTCTCTACTGCACGAAGCCAATCATCAGCTTCCAATGGATCCGAGGCATGTGTAAACACCGGGGGATGACCCTTCAAAAATTCTCCACGCTTATCTCGCGCAGGTGCTCCTCCAACTGGCTGGTTTTGCTGATTGTTCACCAGAGCTTCCATTAACTGTCTCTATATGGCCAAAAGCTCATGAATAGTAGGTGGTGGACCAACTCCACGACCACGGCCTCGACCTCGTCCTCTTCCAGACATCTGTTATCTAATACAGTATCAAATCTTAGAGATTACCACATAATAGACAATTCTAGAGATAGAGATTAGAATCTGATAATTTTCTGGACACATCCCAATTTCAGCTGTTCGGTAAAACAGACCTATCTCGAGTTACAGATATCCAGTAGAGGTGTACTTTATATGGTTGGAAAGCTTATGAAATTATCTACAACTTTTATTTAACTCATACTCCTAGATTCTGTCACAAAGTTACCCAAAAACAGGACACAACAGAAACTATTTCTGACTTCCAGACTGCACAGTAACTTCTTCTTGTAACGATTATAACTCATGATCCAGAATAGATAAAAAGGTGATTCCAGAGGCATTGGAAAGGTACGTGGGTCTAGATTCTCTCATAAAAAGTTCAGAATTTTTCGCTGAACAGTTAATTTTAAGCATAAAAGGAAAGACAGACCTCTCCAGAAAGGACAGAACAGAGAGAAAAATTAACCCAACTAAATTATTTATTTATCACACTAAAACTTAGTATTATATAATTAGGAACTTTTGTAGACAAGCACACAAAGCTGCAGCACTCATTACATGGAAAAACCAACTCACACATAAGCACAATAATAACTCAACTAACCACACAAAGTTCACACGACACCACAAACTCAACTTAACTTGACACTACTCGTACTATCGTATTATTACATAAATGGTATTCCAACTCCTAAGGACGGGCTTGGTGTTCATGATAATCATAGATCGCTTCCATGCCTTGGTCAATCCTTAAGCCATCTATCACTTCTTGATACCTCTTGACGTCTTTTCCCAAAGCTTTAACTAGGGCTACCAACCGATGATTTGTCACCATCATGTCATGATCAAAATCCACCATGACCCGAGGAACTAAATCCAAATTCCTAGGGTTCATCATTACCCATCCATACTCTGGGTCTCCACGGGGAAAATAGCGATATTGATCATCTTGCATAACCTCATAGCGAAGGTGACGAACTCCCAAGCATGCTTCAAAGGCTACATCTTCTATGTCATCTTCTATAGTGGCACGACGACCACTATGGGAAAAACACCGGTCCAGCAAAAAGGTGCCCATCTCATTGTTCTTAACGAAGATACGCACACTGCATTTCCAATAAGTAGCTTCCAAAGGGTGCTTATGCTCCTAGCAGACATACTCAATTGCAGGATCCCAATCTGTGAAGTAGGCATTAAGCATGTCACCCAGTCGGTGATGTGACGGAGTGTCATGGCTTGACTTGTGATGGATCCTCGTAATCCAGCCCATAGGAAGGGACGGCACACCAATTTCAGCGGAACCACCTTGTGGAGGCGAAGGGGGTTGTCCTCCATTATGAGCAAGCTCAATATCTTCATCATCACTCAAATAGATAACCTCCTCTTTAGGTTCAATTTCCTCTTAAGGCAAAACTGGTTCTGGCACTTGATCTGGTGTTGATGGCGGGGTTGGTGTAGTGTCTTCCAGTTCCTCCTGAAGCTCTTCTGGTTCCTCCTGAAGCCCTTCTAGTTCCTCCTGAAGCTCTTCTGGTTCCTCCTGAAGCCTTCTGGTTCATACAGGGAACGGGGTGGATGGTAGCCTCCAGTGGTGATACGGGCAGTCTTGCGGGCACGAGGCATCTACAGATTTTAGGCCAAGGGTAAGTTGAAATTAGAGGCAATATTTTCACAATAGAATGAGGCGAAAGAAGCATAATAATTTAGCAATTATCAAGAGTAAAGTGATAAGCATGAAACAAGTGAAGAAAAGAGAACTAAAACGACCATTGCTAACTAGGCTTGCGTCCTACAGTCAACATAGCTCTGATACCAATCTGTCACACCCATTTTTAAGGAACAAATGGAATGCATAATCTTATGTGCGCCCAGAGATCAATCACACACAAGATGACAAATATAAATAGTATCATCACAAATGTTTATTACATAACGAATAGTATCATAGAGTCTTCACGTAATTAAGCGGAAACATAGTAATAAACATTTGTGGTGATACTATTTATATTTGTCATCTTGTGTGTGATTGATCTCTGGGCGCACATAAGATTATGCATTCCATTTGTTCCTTAAAAATGGGTGTGACACTTCTCTTTTTCATAAGCAAATAACCATCCATTCAAAAATTCTCAAAAACTACCAGATGAGAGAAAAGTCCATTATCTACAACTTTGGTATTATAAGATTTAGCATAAAAGGTCTCGAAAATAGCATAATTATCCCCTTAAGTTAACTGAACATTCTAACAGTCATATCAGGACAGCAAGATCATAAAATTCATAACTGGAGATATACTTGTCCAAAAATCATGTTCTAAAACAATATGGAAAGATTAAGAAATATTCTACAACTTTTCTTTAGAACACAAGTTCAGATTCATCCACTAAGCTGACCAAAAACTCGTTAGATCTAAAACTGTTTAACTCGTCACAAAAAACTGTCTATTTCAGACGACTGTATCTTCCTGAATACAGAGGCTATGAGGGTGCTCTTAGCGTCAAAAGAAAGATGACGAAGTCTCCTACAACTTTGTTCACAGTGCGAAAAATAATTGAGGCCACTAAGTTTCCCTAAAACAGCAATGAACAGAAACTGCATAATCTGATAGGGTTTCAGAACGTGGGGAAGATTAACCTCGGACATTACTCCAACTAAACACCTCCTAAATAGATGATTGGATCCATGAAAATTGCTACAAAGAAGGGGATTAGGATCTGAAATCTCACCTAGGTCAATCACAAAGAGCATGATGACAAGCCTCTACCTATCCCCGTCGCTACGATGGGATCGTCGTTCCGATGGAATTTTGGAGAAGGACGGCACGTCGATAGCGGCAGCCCTAGTTCTCCTCTTCCTCTCCTTCTCCCTTCTATTCTCTTTCTCTTTCTGAGTGTGGACACATAGAGGAGGTGACTCTTGGGCTGGCTAGGCTTCACGGTGGGGAAAAGAAAGGGGGAAAAAAACCACGCTGCCGACCCAGTAAGGACTAGGAGTCGGACTCTAGATAGGTTCGGTTACTGTAGCTACACGGGTACTGTAGTGGCGTAATAAAGTTTCTTTTCCTTTCCTTGTACTGTCTTTCCATAGTTAAAATCCTATGATCCGAACTCCAAATAAAATGTATGAGTAGACGAATGAAAAGCAATCGACGAACTCTACGCAACGGTGTTCTCTGCTCATCCATCAAAGGAATGGATCAAATCGATAATTTTTTTCTCTCTCCAAAGCTAGCCATCCATTGCTAGATAAATGAATTAATCCATTTATTAAAAAAACATATTTACCGAGCATTTTTGGGTATTACAGGGGCGCGCGCTGCTACTCTTGCTGGCACACATGCGCTGAGTAAGACCACCGGGGTAGGTGGCACTCATGCACGGGCACGGAGGCCACATGGCGCTCAGTCCTATCTGATGTCGGCCACCAAGTTTCAACGTGTCCAAAACTGCCATCCAAAAGCGACGTATTTACGAGTCTGCCACTCTTCTAATCTCACCTCTATCTCTTCAACCAGATGACGATTCGACCAACAAATTATACCATTGCGTAGGGCTATGAGAGTACTACAACATTGCTTACAGGAGCTCAGTCAAATTCCACTGGTTTGCGAGATATTAATTCCCGCAGTAGGGTTGCACCGGAGGAGTCAAACTTGCACAGTGATCAGCTTGACAGCACTTCGGGGTGGGATCGGGACGCGGTCCAAAAATAAAGTTTGTTGCATACAAACTAAACTCCAACTTTCATTAAAGGTCAAACTTCATATCTCGAACAGAAATAGTAGTTTCACTTCGGTCAACACCGCGTCAGAAGAAACCCTAGTTTTGAGGTTCGGGACCGATTTGCGGCATCTTCTTGTCACTTGTTCCACATGAGCCTTTCATAACTGTTGTTGTAGGGTTCAATTGGAGTTGTTTGGTCAAGGTTGCAAGACTTGGTTGATGACATATGTTCTCATTCTCTAAACAAAACAATCCAATTGCGCTACATGAATCTACTAAGTGAGGTCTACAATTGATCCAGTACCGACTTGAGCTAATTCAACATGGATTCGAAACTACAGCATTCCAAACTAGCCTACATCGAAACTAAAAATCACTCTTGGACTTAGAAAAATTTCAGCCATCCAAAAACTATGTTTCCTGCCATGTGGGACACATTTGAGCATGTTCTGATCATTTTCATGACTTGGTACCTTTACAACTTTTGCTCCTTATAAAATTTCCTGCAACTTTGCTAAAGGTTGCACTGCCATGCAAGATCTCTAGCTAGCACTTTTTAAAAGGTCGAACAAAAGAGGTCTAGATTGAGCTATAAGTCAAACTATCAATTAGAGACCTAATTTGACAATTTTGTCTACATGAACACTGTTCCATTAAGTGTCCTAAGTGTAGTTAAGGTATTGTAGAGGTTAAACATATATACCATGTCTAGGTTGCACAAGAATATAGGCCTCACATGCATTGAAACATAGAAGTTACTATCATTGTAGTGCTTGTTTCAAAGCCATGTTTCAATTGTTTCATTGTTTTGTTGCAAGGTACAAGTTACCAATGTTTCCCTAAGTTGTTCCACATGTTGCAAAGCTTTGTTGCACATGTTGCACTTGTACATTGCATGAGCTCTAGTTCTCATCGAATGAAAGGCATGTTTCCCTGTTTTAGAAGCATGTTTCAGTTATAATCCAAACAAACATATATCTTATCATTTCATGTGACCTTTTGATTCCAAACTCCATGAAACTTTTCTAAGGGTCACTATAGATAGAGAGTGATGTGAGACACATGAAAGAAGTGACATTAACACTCACTTGCATTACCAAGCATGAGCACCTAACATACACACTTGAAACACAATTAACAAAAGTATGTTCATATGTTTCAAGGAGGTGTTGCAAGCACATTCCATATACACATGTCTCATATGTTCCATGCTCGTATATGAACAATTGAGGCTTAGGCTCATGCAATGCAAGTGCCCAAAAAGCAAGCCTAACACCTGGGGTGTTACACCGTAGGCTTAGAAATCGTTTTTTTGACGCACACAATAGTACTCCTAGGTGACGAGGATCAAGTGGAAGCCCGATTCGGTCGGTTAGGAGATAGTGCTAATCTTGAAGCTAGATAAGTGCATGGTTTGCGTCAAATGTACATAGGCTCTAGACACAGCTAATGGGACCCTAGGAGATGTGGGTCATGTGGAATCTCGTTTCAGTCCACTCGGAGACAATGTTAGCGTCGGTGCAAGATAGGTCCACGGTTTGCCCCAAATGTACGATAGGCTCAGAAATGGTTTTTGAACCCAATGATACTGCTTGGTGACGAGGGTCAAGTGGAAGCTCGATTCGGTCTGTGTGGAGATAGTGCTAATCTTGATGCAAGATAGGTGTCTGGTTTGCGCCAAACGTACCATGAGCTTAGAAATCATTTTTTGGATGCACCCGATGGTAATCCTAGGTGATGAGGCTCAAGTGGATGCTCGTTTCGGAATGTGTTGGAGATAGTGCTAATCTTAATAGAGGATAGGTGCACCGTTTGTGCCGAACGTACCACAAGCTCGAAAATCGTTTTGAACACACCCGATAGAACACCTAGGTGACGTGGGTCATTTAGAATTTCATTTTGGTCTGTTTGGAGATTGATAGTATAGGTGCAAGAAAGGTGCACGGTTTGCGCCAAACATACCATAAGCTCAGAAATCATTTTTGACGCACCCGATGGTACTCCTAGGTGACAAGGCTCAAGTGGAAGCTTGATTCGGTCTATTTTGGAGATAGTGCTTATCTTCATGCAAGATAGATGCATAATTTGCGTCGAACGTACCATAGGCTCGGAAATCATTTATGACGCACCCGATGGAACCCCTAGGTGACGTGGGCCATGTGAAATCTTGTTTTAGTCCATTTGGAGATAGTGTTAGTGTCGATGCAAGATTGGTGCACAGTTTGCGCCAAACGTACCATTGACTTAGAAATCATTTTAGAAGCACCCGATGGCACTCCTAGGTGACATGGCTCAAGTGGAAGCTCAATTCAGTTTGTTTTGAGATATTGCTAATCCTGACGCAAGATAGGTGCTCGATTTGTGCTGAACATACCATAGGCTCGGATGTAGTTTTGGACGCTCCCAATGGAACTCCTATGTGACATGAGTCATGTGAAATCTCATTTCAGTCCATTCGGAAACAGTGTTAGTATCGGTACAAGATCGGTTCACAGTTTGTACCAAACATACCATAGGCTCAGAAGTCATTTTTTTGGACGCACCCGATGGTACTCCTATTTGACGAGGCTCAAGTGGAAGCCTGATTCAGTCCATTAGGAGATAGTCCTAATCTTGACGCAAGATAGGTCCACGGTTTGTGTCGAATGTACACAGGCTCAAAAATCATTTTGGACACACCGGATGGTACTCCTAGGTGATGAGGCTCAAGTGGATGCTCGTTTTCAGTCCGTTTGGAGATAGTGCTAATCTTGACGCAAGATACAAGCACAGTTTGCGCTGAACATACCATAGGCTTGAAAATTATTTTGGACACACCCGATGGAACACCTAGGTGACGTGGGTCATGTGGAATCTCATTTTGGTCCGTTTGGAGATAGTGCTAGTATCGTTGCACCGTTGTCACCAAACGTACCATAGGCTCAGAAATTATTTTGGAGGCACTCGATGGTACTCCTAGGTGTCGAGGCTCAAGTGGAACCTCGATTCGGTCAGTTTAGAGATAGTGCTAATCTTGATGTAAGATAGGTGCACAGTTTGCGCCGAACGTACCATAGGCTCGAAATCGTTTTGGATGCATCCGTTGGAACTCCTAGGTGACGTGGGTCATGTGGAATCTCATTTCGGTCCATTTGGAGATAGTGTGTTGGTGCAAGATAGGTGCACGGTTTGCGCCAAACGTACCATAGGCTTAGAAACCATTTTGGACGCACCCGATGGTACTCCTAGGTGACGGGGCTCAAATGGATGGTCGTTTCGGTCTGTTTGGAGATAGCGCTAACCTTGATGCAGGATAGGTGCACCCATTTATGCCTAACGTACCATAGGCATAAAAATCATTTTTCACACACCCGATAGAACTCCTGCGTGACGTGGGTCATGTGGAATCTCGTTTCGGTCTGTTTGGAGATAGTGTTAGTGTCAGAGCAAGATAGTTGTACGGTTTGCGCTAAACATACCAAAGGCTCAGAAATCATTTTGGACGCACCGGATGGTACTCCTAGAGGCTCAAGTGGATGCTTGTTTCGGTCCATTTGGAGATAGCGCTAATCTTGACGCAAGATCGGTGCATGTTTGTGTTGAACGTACCACAGGCTCGAAAATCATTTTGGACACACCCGATAGAACTCATAGGTGACGTGGGTCGTGTGGAATCTCATTTTGGTCCATTCGGAGAGAGTGTTAGTGTCGGTGCTAGATAGGTGCACAGTTTGTGACAAACGTAACATAGGCTCATAAATCATTTTGGATGCACCCAATGGTACTCCTAAGTGACGAGACTTAAGTGGAAGCTCGATTCAGTCCAATTAGAGATAGTGCTAATCTTGACGCAAGGTAGGTGCACGGTTTGCGTCGAACGTGTCATAGGCTCGAAAATTTTTTTGGACGCTCCCGATGGATCTCCTAGGTGATGTATGTTTTAGTACGTTTGGAGACAGTGTTACTTTCAGTACACGATAGGTGCACGGTTTGGGCTAAACGTACCATAGGCATGGAAATCGTTTCTGACACACCTGATGGTACTCCTAGGTGATGAGGCTCAAGTGGAAGCTCGATTCGGTGTATTTGGAGATAGTTTTGATCTTGACACTGCACAGTTTGCGCCGAAAATACCACAGGCTTGAAAATCATTTTGGACACACCCAGTAGAACATCTAGGTGATGTGGGTCATGTGGAATCTCATTTTGGTCTATTTGGAGACTGTTAGTATCGGTGCAACATAGGTGCACAATTTGCGCCAAACGTACCATAGGCTCAGAAATCATTTTGGACGCACCCGATGGTACTCCTAGGTGACGAGGTTCAAGTGGAAGCTTGATTCGGTTTGTTTTGGAGATAGTGCTTATCTTGATGCAAGATAGGTGCACGGTTTGCGTCAAACGTACCATAGGCTCAGAAATCGTGTATGACACACCCGATGGAACCCCTAGGTGACGTGGGCCATGTGAAATCTTATTTCAGTTTATTTGGAGACAATGTTAGTGTCGATGCAAGATTGGTGCACGGTTTGTGTCACAGAACCGTCCAAATTATAAGAGCACAATTACAAAAAGAATCAAGGAATTGATCAAATTCTCACACTTGAGCTCATATAACTCTGGTAGTCCAATGAAATCATAAGGGATTTCAAACCAACCAACATACAAACCAAGATTGTAGTGATTCAACATAACAAGTCACATGTTACATCTATTTCTAATGTAATTCAATATACATTGGAGTTCAACATAGTTATTACAACTTAAGTTGAAAAGTAGAGGAAGCAAAGTACTTTGAAAGTAACGTCACCCTTATTTTAAATACATGCCAATACCAAGGTCAATTCCAATAAAAGCATTAGAGACAAGATAACTCAAAAGGATCATGCCCATGATCACACTCCGCCACTACGGCAGAAGTCATCCAATTCTTGCAGTAGCCATGATACATCACAACCTACAACAAGTGGGAATAAACCCTAAGTACGAGAATGTACTCAGCTAGACTTACCCATCAAAAACCATAAATAAAGTGACAACAAGGAGTATGCAAGGCTGATATAAGTAGGGCTAGAGTATTTTGCAGAAAGCTTAGTACAGATAAGTAAGCATTTAATGCTTAAGCATCAAGTTAATAATCATTAACCTGTCATCTATATTAGCACCTGTACTAGAGCACTCACTTGATTAGGAGCAAACAATATTAACCATAGCAGGTATAATAAGACCATCATCATATCATCATTCCTGAACCATCAAGTTGTTTAGTGTATCTAATTTGGAGATATGCCGGTCAAGTTATCACTAACCTTGAGAGATGGCGACTCGAATCGAATTACAACTCAGCTGAGGAGGTATTCCTAACTCTCACCCATGACTTCCCCTATCGGGGAGCATTAGGTCACTTTTGGGACAACTCAGGAACCAACTTCGCAGGTTCGGTCAGCGCCAGCACTCTCCGGGATTACCCTTCTACCAGGACGACCAGGACTTTTAAATCATGTGTCGTTGGACTCATGCCTACGGCTCCCTTCCGAGGCACACTTTATACTTGCTGACTCCCAGCCTGAGTTGAGCTACTCGGATTCGCGGTCAAGCACTCGGGCCCGGCCAGCTAAGAGAGAGGCATGCGTTCAACATAAACAGGAAAGGCTCCAAGAATCAGTCCTTAATCCACACAGACGGGGATAGATCCACACCCAAGACCTCCAGCCTTGTTGCTTCACTATCATCATCCTGCCCGGTCTTATTTCATTTCATTAACACACGGTTCTTTTCCACGATAGCAAATATAGCCAACCGTGCCATATATAAATATCCCTAAAGCTCACAGGTGATAGGAAATCACCCGACTTCTACTGCTTAAAGCAGGGCTAAGCATCTACTCAATCCTAGTCTACATAGGATTCAAGGTTTGCTTTCTGGACAAGGATAGGATATCAATGCAGCAAGTGTTTTCATCTAATACTTATAACTTAATGCAACAATACATATAACATAATACTCAATTTTATTTTCAGAAATTAGGAGGCTTATAATGTCTGGGGCTTGCCTGGGATCCAACACTAAGTCAGTGTTTGTCAGACACCACTCGCCAAGTACTTTCATCTTCAGGAAGTTCCACCAAAGACCGTCTTCGGGTTTGGCTCCAACTCCACATCCTTCATGCGTTTCAGCTAGCGTACCTAAATAAGGTGCAACAATGCATATGTATGAATACATAGAAATACCACAAGCAACCATTTATGCAAGCACACCAAGTTCAATATAAGCACCTAGAGCTATGTAACTTAATCATCACTAAAGTACAACATAGGAGATAATAAGGACATCAATCATGACCAAGTCACACAAGATCTCAGGTGTATCAACTCAGTTTCATCAAATCTATGAGTCACACTTAGCACCACACAAACATGCCAAAGTAAATCAAAGCACTAAAACTAGAATCTGCCACTTTCTGGATATCAGAACAGCACCTGAGTAATTTAATCATAACTGGAGATCTATAACTCTAAATGACGTGCAACAAGACATTCTGGAAAGATTATGAAATTCTATACATTTCATCTAATATCATCACAGCATGATTCACATGTTAAATAAGTTGAAATTATAAAGTTCCAGAATCTGTTCCTGACAAACAAAGAGCAGCCATCTCTGATCTCCAACTTGAAACATGCATAACTCATAAACTACTTGGCCAAATGTCACCAAGTTTTAACAGCAGCTAGATACATGAGTTATCTACAACTTTTGTATAAACAAGTTTCACAATAAAGAACCTTATCATGAAGAACTTTGCTAAGTTCCCAGATCTGTCTGGAAACCTCATTTTCAAGAAATAATTATTAACTTATGTTGCAAACATATAATTGGACAAAACCAACTCTACCAACACATCACACATATTAAAGGAACACTAGAAATCATGGTGTCACCATCTAAATAAATTCTTTAGAGACATTTCTTAATTTATTTAGATGCCTAGGTGATTTAGTGAACATATACCAAAAGTGCACCATAAACTCTACAAAAATTATAGTAGCTAGCATATCATTACAATAGTCTACTGCACAAATTTCAAGCCATTTGGACATGTATATCAACCTCTATGAAAAAGATAAATTGCTATTGCAAGAAATCATGTGAGAGCAAGAAACACTAATAAGTAATAACTCACTCATACAACAACCAAAATTCATGAAATTGTTTCCACACATCAAACATGACATGAGTAGAATTCCACAAAAATTTCACTTCATTTGGAGCCCTACAACTGCATTTATGAAAAAGACAAATGCAACTAGCATTGAAAACCAAGATGCATAAATCTGTTTTTACAGCTAAAAAATTTAACTAAAATATGCATATTATAGATCTACTGTATAGACAATTTCACAAGGATTCCAAAAAGTCCTCATTTGCTATTTTACGAATTTCCTATGATTTACTATGAATTTCCAAAGTTCCTGCCAAATCATCAACAAACAGTCCTCGTGGCACTATTCATCTGAGTCATAGACTCTGCAATTAGACCCTTCCCTTTTCTCTAATTTAGGCGCGAGGTCCTCGATGTGGATTCGAACACGGAGGCTGCCGGGAGCTTTGCGGTGCTGGCTGGAGGAGGCTCGCCAGCGGCAGGGGAAGTGGCGGCGGAGGTCCAGGGGCCTTGTGCGCACCCGCTGGTGCCCTCGGCTTGGCCCGTGGTGAGCCACGGTGGCCTGGCCACGAACATCGGCGGCAACGATGGGGACGGCCCCCTAGGCCGGGCTGCTCTGGTAGTCTCCAGCCCACCCAAGGCGTGCCGTCCATAGAGGAGGAAGAAGCGGGCGCGAAGGTGTACACGACCGCGGCTTTGGTAGCTCAGAGCTGCAGAAACGGCAGCAGCGTCTCCAAGCTTGCGCTTCGATCCGCCATGGCGAGGGCGAGGGCGAGGGCGAGCTGGTTAGGGCGGCCATGGTAGCGGTGCTGCGGCATGCTGGGCGGCCGGGGAAGGGGCATTGAGAGGTGGCGTGGCATGGGGAGTAGGAGTGTGCGTAGCACCCGTGGCAGTAGTGGTAGTCCGGGCTCGGCCCTACCCATGGCGAGCGAATAGAGATGGAGAGGGAGCGAGTGAGAGAGAGACTGAAGGAGGGGGCTCGGGTTCTCCACATCGACGAGTGTAGCAATGCGTGGGCACGAGGTGGTGGTCTTGCAAGGACGCACGAGTACCATGCGGCGCTCGGGCCAGAAACCGTCGGCCACGCCGAGCTCCAGCTGATTCAAAACGTTAAGGAGATGACCAATACTACTGCGAAAATACTACTAAAACTCTATTTTTCATCGATCAACAACTCCCAAATTAGCTCGAATTGGCTCGTGGTATACTTAACAAAATTGTAGAGCTACAGGTGTACTCCAACTTTGGTTAAAGAATCGAAGTCTAATTCGGCACGATTGGAGAGATACAAAGCTCCGAAGGAGTGTACCTCAAAACCAGGTTCTGCAGTCCAATTGCAAGCCAACTGAACTGTCTTCTGGTCTCCTCTCATATTCCCAAACCGTGTGCTGATTTGATCAACCAATTTCACCATCAGTTAGATCTACATGAGTACTCAAACTTTGCTCAAAGCATCATGGTCTAATTCGGTTTGTTTTGCAAATGCTAATTCACCTAAGAAGGGTAGATGAAAACTGAAAACTGAACGTTCAGCGTTTCCAGACTTAGTCGATTTTCAGACCAGAAAACAGCAATTGATTCGATTTCGTGAGCTCGATTTGACCAAGATAGGCACTGAGTTAGATCTGGGCCCTTATACAAAGTGATGAGGACTTCAACACCAACGATGCATCCACACCGATACCAGTACCTCTTGCTGGTCCTCTTACTCATGCTCGCGTTCGTCAACTTAATCATCAAGTGAGTTCCTTCTTGAGCTCCTATCCATTATGTTTAGATCTTGGGGACACATGCACTCTTGTTTTGATTAGGAATCAGGGAGAAGACCGAAAGGGAAAAGGACTCGCGTTGGCTGGATTCGGACTGCAGCACAGCACCAACTTGTGATGGCCGCCATGACTTCATACGGACTCCGATTGAGACGTTCTAGCACTTGTTGGAAAGCTTATCAAGTCTACTTTCCAATGGATCCAACCTCATATCCATATCACGTCGGACGCGCTTGCAGTCATTGTTTTATTGTCACGTCCTTCTCTACCTACGGTACTGCGTCACCTAATTTTTGGGCTGTTGGCTCATGTATCAAGTTGGGTCCATTAGGGACGCGTCCTAGGGCTGGAGGACGACCCAAACACTCCCTTAGTCATCCTCTCATCTACTTTTATGTCTCTAGAGCTCCCAGAACAGATTGGGTTTTGTTTAGATCAAGATAGCCTTCGCTACTTACCTGTAAACGCGCGTGCTGGAACAGCCGCCCGTCTACTTGTCTTCAGAACCCCATGTCATTGGAGATTGAGTTTGAAACCTTCATTTACATCTAGTAATTCAGTACTTGTTCTCTTGTTCTTGCGAGTTCTTCGATTGCTTGCAGGACGGGTGCCCTAGTGGCTGGTTGTCGCGCCGCAAGATCACAGCAACCATTGGAGGTGGTGTATCGGTTGCCAAGGCGCAACGTCCCTGGATCGTTGTAGTCGGACCGAGAACGTCATCTTTTTCCACCAATCGAGTTCACCGCGATCTCTCATCGAAAGATCGGCCATCAAACCCTAGCGGGTTCATATCAATTGGTAATCAGAGCAAGGTTAATCGGTGAGAGACTTCCAATCCTTTCCCTGTTTTAATTCCTATAGTCCAGAAAAGCCCAAAAATAGTTGATTAGGGTTCCGTAATCCTATAGACATTTTGAGCCTTTGAATAGTACTGCGTAGTTAGGGCTTTGTTGAGTCGTCGGTTGCATCGGTTGTGTTGAGTTCCTGGTCTTAGTTTTATTCCATTAGAGTTTCAAGTTCTTGTCACGTTCTAGTCACAACCGTGCACTATATCAGTTTCGGGTTCATGTTCTTTTTAGAGTCTGAGTACTACCCTCGTATCCAGTTCCTTCCGAACCTGAGTTGCTTCTGCATTCAATTCCGAGTCTGAGTTGGTTTCGGTGATCGAGTCCGAACGACTTAATATACCTTATATACGAGATTTGCTTACTCCAAAGAGAGAGAGAGAGTGTGTGTGGTGATCGAGTCCGAACGACTTAATATATCTTTTAATTACCTTTTTACCCCTACACTTTCAGAAAAAGTGTGTGTGGTGAATTTCTCATTTGTCATCTCTCTGTTCATATAATCAGTTTTGAGGAACCCCTGAAAAAAAAGAAAAAAAAGAAAAAAAAGAAAAGAAAAAGAAGTAAGATAAAAGAAAAGGGGGCTGATTTTTGTGTTGATTCTTTTGCTAGGTGGTTGTGTTGATTCTTTTGCTAGGTGGTGTTGTGATCTCCTTGTGTCTAGGCTCGCGTCTCTAGCACGGTCTAGGCTAGGACCAGCACAGTAACACCGTAGAATGATTATTCAGCTCGCTTTTGTAACTAACGTGGTGCTATCATTTTCCTTGGCATTACATTTGGCCCACCTACAGCTCCACATATACGACTATAACTTGACAGGTGTTGTTGCTGCGGTACCGGTACACTTTCTTCCAAGGTTACAGACTTGCTGGTTGTCGACCCCTCTTGTTGAGCAAGGTAAGAACTGGTAAGAACTTGATAAACAGGTTGAGAGTGAGCGCCTTGCTGTAGCTACATCCTAGTAGTTGTAGGGCTTTTATTTCTTCACCTGTTTTCTTGTTTCCACTTTGTTTTGTTGAACCATGTCAGGATCAGAGGACGGTAACAAGATTCCACAATCTCCTCGTACCAAGGGCATCATTCAACATTTTACAAGGCAAGTGCAGCTGCATACAGAAGGACTTGATAACGATTTACAAGTGACCAATGACAAGATTGGGCAACTGGAGACAGCACAACTTACCACCTCCACCAAGCTTACAGGGTTGGAGGCATCTGTGGCTCGTATGGACAAAAGCCTTGCTGCCCTTTTGAACCGTTTTGATGACTTCCACACAAAAGACAAAGAGCGACATAATGAAGACAAGAAGGATGAAGAGCGAGTTGAAGATAATTATGATGAAGATTATACTGCTGATACTGAATGTGATGATCAGGATGCTCATCATCGGCGTCGTCTACACCATAATCGTAGAGGTATGGGTGGTCACCGCCGACGTGAGGTACCCAATAATAATGATGCTTTCAGCAAGATTAAATTTAAAATACCTCCTTTTGATGGTAAGTATGATCCTGATGTGTACATTACTTGGGAAATTGTCGTTGACCAAAAGTTTGCATGTCACAATTTTCCTGAGGATACTCGTGTTAGGGCTGCTACTAGTGAGTTTACCGATTTTGCCTCCGTTTGGTGGATAGAACATGGCAAGAAAAATCCTGATAACATACCTCAAACTTGGGGTGCTTTGAAACGAGTCATGAGGGCTAGATTTGTTCCTTCTTATTATGCACGTGATATGTTAAATAAGATGCAGCAATTGAGACAAGGTGCCAAAAGTGTAGAAGAATATTATCAGGAATTACAAATGGGTATGTTGCGTTGTAACTTAGAGGAGGAAGAGGAATCTGCTATGGCTAGATTTTTGGGCGGGCTAAATCATGAAATCCAGGACATCCTTGCTTATAAAGATTATACTAACATAACCCGTTTGTTTCATCTTGCTTGTAAAGCTGAAAGAGAAGTGCAGGGGCGACGTGCCAGTGCCAAGACTAATTTTTTTGTAGGGAGGCGACGTGCCAGTGCCAAGACTAATTTTTTTGTAGGGAGGACTAATTCGTGGCAGCCCCGCATGACTACACGTACTCCTATGCCATCATCCAGTGATAAGCCTCGCGTTTCTCCTGCAAATTCAGCGACAAAGACAGCCCAAACGCCTGCTGCGAGTGCTACTTCCATGGCATCTACAGGTAGAACAAGGGACATTCAGTGTCACTGGTGCAAGGGATATGGACATGTGATTCGTGATTGTCCAAGCAAGCGTGTTATGGTTGTCAAAGATGATGGTGAGTATTCATCTGCTAGTGATTTTGATGAAGATACACTTGCATTGCTTGCGGCTGACCATGCAGGTAGTGAAGGACACTTGGAAGAACATATTGATGCAGGTGAAGCAGACCGCTATGAGAGCCTCATTATACAGCGAGTGCTTAGTGCACAAATGGAGAAGGCAGAGCAAAATCAGTGACACACATTGTTTCAAACAAAGTGTGTCATCAAAGAGCGTTCGTGCCGCATGATCATTGATGGAGGTAGCTGCAACAACTTGGCTAGCAGCGATATGGTGCAAAAACTGGCGCTTATCACCAAACCACACCCACATCCCTATTACATTCAATGGCTGAACAACAGTGGTAAGGCAAAGGTAACTAGACTTGTGAGAATCAATTTTTCCATTGGATCCTATAAAGATATTGTGGAATGTGATGTTGTGCCTATGCAAGCTTGTAATATTCTGCTAGGTAGACCTTGGCAATTTGATAGAGATTCTATGCATCATGGTAGAACAAATCAGTATTCCTTTCTATACCATGATCAAAAAATTGTGTTGCATCCCATGTCTCCTGAAGCTATTATGCAAAATGATGTTGCTACGGCTGCAAAGGTTCAGAATGAGAACAACAAAAGTGACAAATCTATGGCTGATGACAAGAATGAGATAAAATTGAAAGGGACTTGTTTGTTTGCTACTAAATCTGATATAAATGAGTTTAATGAATCAGCTTCCGTTGCTTATGCTTTAGTATGCAAAGATGCATTGATCTCTCTTCACGATATGCAGCATTCTTTGCCTCCTGCTATTGCTAACATTTTGTAGGAGTACTCTGATGTGTTTCCAAGTGAAATACCAGTGGGGCTGCCACCTATACACGGGATTGAGCACCAAATTGATCTTATTCCTGGTGCATCTTTGCCAAACCGTGCGCCATACAGGACAAATCCATAGGAAACAAAAGAAATCCAGCGGCAAGTGCAACAACTACTCGACAAAGGTTATGTGCGTGAGTCTCTTAGTCCTTGTGCTGTTTCGGTTATTTTGGTGCCTAAGAAAGATGGAACGTGGTGTATGTGTGTTGATTGTAGGGCTATTAATAACATCACCATTCGATATCGACACCCTATTCCCCGTTTAGATGATATGCTTGATGAATTGAGTGGTGCTGTTGTGTTTTCCAAAGTTGATTTGCGTAGTGGGTATCACCAGATTCGTATGAAATTAGGAGATGAATGGAAAACTGCTTTCAAAACTAAGTTCGGCTTATATGAGTGGTTGGTAATGCCTTTTGGGTTAACTAATGCACCTAGTACTTTCATGAGATTAATGAACGAGGTTTTGCATGCTTTCATTGGGAAATTTGTTGTAGTCTACTTTGATGATATATTGATTTATAGCAAATCTATGGATGAACACCTAGCTCACTTACGTGCTGTTTTTGATGCTCTACGAGATGCATGTTTATTTGGTAACCTTGAGAAGTGCACCTTTTGCACCGATCGAGTGTCTTTTCTTGGCTATGTTGTGACTCCACAGGTAATTGAGGTTGATCAAGCCAAGGTGGAAGCTATATAGGGATGGCCTATACCAAAGACTATCACACAGGTGCGGAGTTTCCTAGGACTTGCGGGGTTCTATCGCCGTTTTGTGAAGGATTTCAGCACCATTGCTGCACCATTGAATGATCTTACAAAGAAGGGAGTGTAATGGAACCATCCAAATTATAAGAGCACAAGTACAAAAACAATCACCGAAGTGATCAAATTCTCGCACTTGAGCCCATATAACTCCGGTAGTCCAATGAAATCATGCGGGATTTCAAACCAACCAACATACAAGCCAAGATCATAGTGATTCAACACAAGTCATATGTTACAACCATTTCACATGTAATTCAATATACATCGGAGTTCAACATAGTTGTTACAACTTAAGTTCAAAAGTAGCGGAAGCAAAGTAATTTGAAACTAACAACACCCTTATTTCAATTACATGCCAGTACCAATGTCATTTTCCAACAAAAGCATTAGAGAGAAGATAACTCAGACGGATCATGCCCATGATCACACTCCGCCTCTAAGGCAGGAGCCAACCAACTCTTGCAGTCGCCAAGATACATCACAACCTGCAACAAGTGGGAATAAAACCCTGAGTACGACAATGTACTCAGCTAGACTTACCCATCATAAACCAGAAATAAAGTGACACCAAGGATCATGCAAGGCTGATATAAAGTGGGCTAGCTTGACATCATTTTGCATAAAAGCTTATTATGGATAAGTAATCATTAATGCTTAAGCATCAAGTTAATTATCATTAACCTATCATCTATATTAGAACCTGTACTAGAGCACTCACTTTATTAGGAGCAAACAATATTAACCATAGCAGGTATAAATTGAGGCAACCTTTCCATCGTTATCCAATTAACCATCCGTTCAATTTAATGGAATCTAGTTGCCGCTGCTCAAGTCAAGTGCTCACTAACCGGGAGCGACGGCGATTCGAATCGAATTCCTATCCAGCTAGAGGGGTATTTCTAACACTCACCGAGTCACACCTGGCGAGGGCTGCTCAGGTCACCTTTCGTACAGTTCAGGAATCGCGGGTCCGAATGATGTCGCGTCCCCAAGGGCGACACTCTGCCAGGTGATAGGGACTCTAACCCCCCTTGGTCTCACGCCAATGTCCCCAAGCACATCCTTTCTCTCCTCCAAGATGCAACCTACCATTCGATTCCCGGCCTGAACCATACTACTTGACTTCGCGATCGGAACGACTTATCCGGCCAACTAAGTGTTAGACTGTGTTCAACATGACTCAAGGACGTATAACGAATCGGTCCTTAAACGACTCAGACGGGGATAGATCCACACCCAAGACCTCCATGCCTTGTTGCTTCACTATCGTCATCCCGCCCGGTCTCATTTCATTTTATTAACACATGGTTCCATTCCACGATAGCAATATAGCCAACCGTGCCATATATGAATATACCTACATCTCGCAGGTGACAGGAAATCACCTGACTTCTACCGCTTAAAGCAGGGCTAAGCATCTACTCGATCCTAGTCTATGTAGGATTCAAGGATTCATATATCTGGACAAGGAATGATATAATGCAGCAAGGTTTTCAACCAACTCCTACCACTTAATGCAACAATACTTATAGCATATATATAATTAATTGCTTTTGAAGGTAGGAGGCTTATAATGCTCCGGGGCTTGCCTGGGATCCGACTCAAGTTAGTGTTGGTCAGATGAAACTCGCTGAGTACTTCCATCTTCGGGATAGTTCCACCAAACACCGTCTTCGGGTTTGGCTCCAACACCACATCTTTCACGCGTTTTAGCTAGCGTACCTAAATGAAATACAGGATGCAAGTACATGAATACAAGGAAATACAATAGATGATGCATCACACGTTAATCAAGGCAAGTATAAGGTTATAGTAAAGACACGTAAGCACATCACATTACTTAAGTAACCTTACACAAACAAACATACCAAAGTTCGCATAAACACCTAGAGCTAATTAACTTAATCCTTATTAGGGCATAACATAGAAGATTGCAAGCACATCAATCAAGACACAAGTCTTATAAGATCCTAGGGTACCAACCCAAGTACTTTCAAAGGTATGAGTCACACTTCAACACATTAGCATGGCAAAGTTAATCAAAGTACTAGAACTAGAACTTGCTACCTTCTGGACATCAGACCAACAGCTGAGTAATTTAATCATAACTGGAGATCTACAACTCCAAATGACTTGCAAGAAGACATTATGAAAAACTTATGAAATTGTCCACATTTCATTTATAAACATCTAAACCTGATTCTAACATTTACAAGGTCGAAATACAGAAGGTACAGAATATGTCCTGGAAGGACAGAGAGCAACATAAATCTGAACCCAACTTAGAACAGCTGTAGTTTCTAAACCATATGGCCAAATGCCACCAAAATTTAATAGCAGCTAGATCATGAAATTCACAACAACTTTGTTATAGCACACAAGACATGAAAACATCATTTGCATAGGGTAATTAACAATATTCTCAAATCTGTTCAGAAACCTCATTTGCAAGAAATAATTATTAACTTATGTTGCAAACATATAATTGGATAAAACCAACTTTACCAACATTTCATACATGACTAATGAACACCAGAAAACATAGTGTCAATTACTAAATAAATTATTTTAATACATTTTCTTAATTTATTTAGACAATTAGGTGGAATTATGAACACCTACCAAAAATGCTCAATAAATTCTACCAAAATTACAATGGCCTACACCTGCTCCCAAAAGTCTACCTTCCAAATTTGAAACCATTTGGACATGTATAACAACCTCTATGAAAAAGACAAAAGGCTATAGCAATAAATCATGGGAGAGCAAGTTAAACCCAAAACTCCATATTTTCTGTGAACACAAGGCCATATTATGAATCAATATGATAGAGAAACATCATACAAAGGTAATGGGACAACATTTTCTATTTTATCATTTATATATTTTTTATAAGCTATTTATCAAGCCATAAACAAGTTAACTCAATAACTTGAGCATACAGTAAGAAATGACCATGAAATTTATACCACAGTATATCCATATCATGACAAACCTACCATAAAAATTTCACATCATTTGGAGCATCACAACTCAAGATATAAAAATGACAAGCAATATAATGTAGTTTTCCTTATTTAACAAGGTCAAATCAGAATCTTAAGAAAACAGTGAACAACTAGGGTGTTTAATATTTTTCCTAGCAAGTACATGTCATCACAAAATTAACAAAACAAGAATCACTATTTTTGGAGTTCTAAAACTCCAGATATGGCTCTGGTCAAGTTTATAAGCATTTTTGGAGCATTTTAAGGCTTAAATAAAGACATCAGAAAATATCTACAAACATGTAACAATTTATGACTCTACTGCATAGATCTTTTCTCAAGGTTTCCAAAAAGTCCCCATTTACTATTTTTGGACTTTTCTATCATGAGATATAGATTTTCAAAGATTAACATGAAATTGAAATTCAACATCGTAATTAAAACAAACCCTATTGAAATTGCTAGGCGCACCCGAACGCTTACCCCATCCCTGCCATTCATAACCGACACGTGGGACCCCTGGTTCAGCCGGGCCAGCACGTCAGTCACCCAGAGAGATACTGAGAGAGAGGGAGGCACCAGTCGTCTTCTTCATCTCGACGCCGAGTGGGGAGGTGGTGGTCCGGCTCGGTCGGCCGACATAGGGCGGCGCCGGTGGTGAGGAAGCGGCCGGTGAGGTTCGCGGCGTCGAGGCGCATCCAAAGGTGGTCGCGGCTCGGCGTGAGGTGGTCCCTATCCTCCGGACCGCATGCACGGTGACATGCCGAGGCACTGCTCCGCCGGCGGCGGCGCTCCGGCGGCTAGCAACGGCGGACTACGGTGGTGGGAGGGCGGTGGAGTGCCAGGAGACTCGCGCCCTGCACGGAAGCGCTCAACTCGGCCAGAGCTTGCCTGTAGCAGCCGGCCACAGAGCTCGACTCGGCTTGGCAATGGCGGCTATGGCCATGGCGATGGCGTCCGCGCTCGACTCAGAACGAGAAAGGGGCGAGCGAAAGTCGGAAGGAGTGGGAGATGGAGAGCTCGGCCTCGGCCTCTCCTAGTGACCCAGGGCACGGCATACAAGACAAGGAGGAGCAGCAATGGTGGGGCGCGGCGTCGGGCATGGTCGCCACGTCCAGAGCACGTGTCGGCATTTCAGACAATTCGTCGAACACGTGTCACGTGTTGCTGTGCCTGACTTGGAGACCATTTTCGGGCCTGCTCGGGTCCGAATTTGGACATGGGCCAATTATGAAAGTTGTTCATTTCATGATGCCCTACAAATTTCATTTAAGCACCATGGTCATAAGACCCACAGGTTAGGAGATAATCAGTCCCCAAATCACCAGTGTCAACAAGTTAAGCTAGGGCTCGGTTTTGGGATTTTTAAATGTCAAACTTGGTCAATTTGATCCCAACTCTTTACATGTTGCTCTCCACTAAATTGTTTCCAACTTTCATTTTTGGGTCAGCTTGAGTTACTTAACGAAATCTTGAGAACGCGAGATGCCAACGTCGATGTTACCGGAATTAGGGCTAAAAAATGGCTAAGTGCTGAAATCAGCCCTAAAACTGACTTGTGGGCCCTGTTTGAGCATGTTCCACACATTTTCATGACTTGACTCTTAAACAAAGTTTGTTCCTTATAAAATTCTCTACAACTTTGTCAAAGGGTGCACAGTCATGCAAAGCTTCTAGGTCACACTTTTGAAATGGTCAAAAAAAAGGGTTCTAGGGTCCATACACGGTCAACCATCACTTAGAAGCACATTTAGGCAAAATGATCAACATGAACATTGTTCCATGGAGTGTACTAAGTGTAGTTAAGGTGTTGTAGAGGCCAAACATACCCACCATGCATAGGTTGAACAAAAGTGTAGGCCTCACATGCCTTGAAACATAGAACTCAAGTGAAATGCTATAGTCATTTCATGTGGTTGTTTCAAGATACCTGCTACACATGTTCCACTAGGGTGTTCCACATGTGTCCAAGATGTGTTGCACATATTGCATTTGTATGTTGCACAACACTAGTTCCCATGGGATGTAAGGCAGGTTTTCGTCATAATCCAAACAAGCATATAACTTATCATTTCATGTGACTTTTTGATTCCAAACTTCATGAAACTTTTCCAGGGGTCAATATAGATAGTTATTGATGTGAGACATGTGAAGATACTTTGATAACAACACCCAAGCATATATCTTTTAATTGAGCCTATATGTAAGCAAGGGTGCAATATCCAAGTTTAGGTTAGGGTTTATTTCCATAGGTTTGACTTTGGCATCGTCATCTCCACTAATCTATCGTGTTTGAGCTTAAACCCACTACTTAATTGGTGATAAACACCTGGGGTGTTACAGGGAGTGCCCTTTAATTGGGGCAAAGCACAAGAGAATGCCTTCATCATGTTGAAAGATAAGTTGACACATGCACCTCTACTCCAACTTCCTGATTTTAATAAGACTTTCGAACTTGAATGTGATGCTAGTGAAATTGGATTGAGTGGTGTTTTATTACAAGAAGGAAGACCCATTGCATATTTTAGTGAGAAACTAAGTGGACCTGTGCTGAATTAGTCTACTTATGACAAAGAATTGTATGCTCTTGTGCGGACATTAGAAACATGGCAGCATTATTTGTGGCCCAAAGAATTTGTTATACATTCTGATCATGAATCGTTGAAGCATATTCATAGTCAAGGAAAACTGAATCGTAGACATGCTAAGTGGGTTGAATTTATTGAATCTTTTCCTTATGTAATCAAACACAAGAAAGGAAAAGAGAATATCATTGCTGATGCTTTGTCTAGGCGATATACTTTGTTGACACAACTTGACTATAAGATCTTTGGTTTGGAAACAATTAAAGAACAATATGTGCATGATGATGTTTTTAAGGACGTGTTGCTGCAATGTAAAGATGGAAAAGCATGGAATAAATTTATTGTGAATGATGGCTTTGTGTTTAGAGCTAACAAGCTATGCATTCCAGCTAGCTCCGTTCGTTTGTTGTTGCTACAGGAGGCGCACGGAGGTGGCTTGATGGGACATTTTGGAGCAAAGAAGATGGAGGACATCCTTGCTGGTCATTTCTTTTGGCCAAAGATGAGGAGAGACGTGGAGAGATTTGTCGCTCGCTGCACTACATGTCAAAAGGCTAAGTCACGGTTAAATCCACACGGTTTGTATATGCCTCTACCTGTTCCTAATGCTCCTTGGGAAGATATTTCTATGGATTTTGTGTTGGGATTGCCAAGGACTAGGAAGGGTCATGATAGTGTTTTTGTGGTTGTGGATAGATTTTCTAAGATGGCACACTTTATACCTTGTCATAAAACTGATGATGCGACACATATTGCTGATTTGTTCTTTCGTGAAGTTGTTCGTTTGCATGGTGTGCCAAATACAATTGTTTCTGATCGAGATGCTAAATTTCTTAGCCATTTTTGGAGAACTTTATGGGCTAAATTGGGGACTAAACTTTTATTTTCTACCACTTGTCATCCCCAAACTGATGGTCAAACTGAAGTTGTGAATAGAACTTTATCAACTATATTAAGGGCTGCTTTAAAGAAGAATATTAAGATGTGGGAAGATTGTTTACCTCATATTGAGTTTGCTTACAATCGTTCAATGCATTCTACTACAAAGATGTATCTATTTGAGATTGTTTATGGTTTGTTGCCACGTGCTCCTATTGATTTAATGCCTTTGCCAACTTCAGAAAAGTTAAATTTTGATGCTAAGCAACGTGCTGAATTGATGTTGAAACTGCATGAAACAACCAAACAAAACATAGAGCGTATGAATGCTAAATATAAGCTTGCTGGTGATAAAGGTCGCAAAGAATTAAAATTTGAACCTGGAGATTTGGTTTGGTTGCATTTAAGAAAGGAGAGGTTTCCTGAATTGAGAAAATCTAAACTGATGCCTACAGCTGATGGACCATTTAAAGTGTTGCAATGAATTAATGAGAATGCATATAAGCTTAATCTTCCTGCAGATTTTGGGGTTAGTCCCACATTTAACATTGCAGATTTAAAGCCATATTTGGGTGAGGAAGATGAGCTTGAGTCGAGGACGACTCAAATGCAAGAAAGGGAGGATGATGAGGACTTCAACACCAACGATGCATCCACACCGATACCAGTACCTCTTGCTGGTCCAGTACCTCTTGCTGGTCCTCTTACTCGTGCTCGCGTTCGTCAACTTAATCATCAAGTGAGTTCCTTCTTGAGCTCCTGTCCATCATGTTTAGATCTTGGAGACACGTGCACTCTTGTTTTGATTAGGAATCAGGGAGAAGACCGAAAGAGAAAAGGACTCGCGTTGGCTGGATTCGGACTGCAGCACAGCACCAACTTGTGATGGCCGCCATGACTTTATACGGACTCCGATTGGGACGTTCTAGCACTTGTTGGAAAGCTTATCAAGTCTACTTTCCAATGGATCCAACCTCATATCCATATCACGTCGGAGGCGCTTGCAGTCATTGTTTTATTGTCACGTCCTTCTCTACCTGCGGTGCTGCGTCACCTAATTTTTGGGCTGTTGGCCCATGTATCAAGTTGGGTCCATTAGGGATGCGTCCTAGGGCTGGAGGACGACCCAAACACTCCCTTAGTCGTCCTCTCATCTACTTTTATGTCTTTAGAGCTCCCAGAACAGATTGGGTTTTGTTTAGATCAAGATAGCCTTCGCTACTTGCCTGTAAACGCGCGTGCTGGAACAGCCGCCCGTCTACTTGTCTTCGGAACCCCACGTCATTGGAGATTGAGTTTGAAACCTTCATTTACATCTAGTAATTCAGTACTTGTTCTCTTGTTCTTGCGAGTTCTTCGATTGCTTGCAGGACGGGTGCCCTAGTGGCTGGTTGTCGCGCCGCAAGATCACGGCAACCATTAGATGTGGTGTATCGGTTGCCAAGGCACAACGTCCCTGGATCGTTGTAGTCGGACCGAGAACGTCATTTTTTCCACCAATCGAGTTCACCGCGATCTCTCATCGAAAGATCGGCCATCAAACCCTAGCGGGTTCATATCACAAAGTTTGTTCCACATGATATGGACTACCACTTCTATTTAAGGTCCAACTCCAAAACATGCCCCGAAGCTATTCTTTCACCTTGATCAAGACAGCAACATGATTACTCTTAAAGTATCCTTGTCAATCCATTGAGGCATTTTTTTGACCATTTGCTCAACATGAACCCTTAATAACTTTTGTTCATGAGTTCAATTAGAGTTCTTTGAGCAAGGTTGCAAGGTTTGGTTGATGATCTATAATTCCATTCACTTAATGGTGCAATCCAAGCACTTAGTAAAGACAGTGAAACAAAGACATGCTTATCATTTCATGTGACTTTTTGATTCCAAACTTCATGAAACTTTTGTAGTGATCACTAGAGATAGGGATGGATGTGAGACCCATGAAAGAAGTGTCATCAACACTCGCTTGCATTACCAAGCATGATCATCAAGCATACACACAATGAAACACACAGAATAACAAGGGTACATTGCGTATGTCTCAAGGCGATGTTTCAGATGTTTCAAAGCACATTCCATATATGCATGTTTCACATGTGTGCACTAGTATGTTTCATATGTTTCACTAATATGTTTCATATGTTTCACTAGTGTGTTACATATGTTTCATGCTCATATATGAACGAATGATGCTTAGGCTCATGCAATGCAAGTGTCAAGATGCAACCCTAACACCTAGGGTGTTACAGCCCTCCCCCCTTAAAAGAATCTCGTCTTGAGATTCAGGGTGAAAGACTTTCAGAGGAAGAGAAGCATGTTATCCATTTTCCAAAATCTTTGATAGCTTTAGGCTACTTAGCTTCAAGCATCAGGGAGGCTAATTTGGTCAAGACATTTTCTAATACTTGCTCTTTATAGTAAACTTTGTCTGAAGGATTTCCTTCATTGACTTCCATGAAGCATTGTTACTTTGGGAGAAATCCAAGACAGTACAGTACTTCATTCTCAGTGTACGAAGATCATTTGGTCCATGAGCTAACCACACACAAGTATCTCTTCTTCTCTAGTGAACATAGCATGGCCATATGAACTTCACACTAGACCGAATTCCTTAAAAGTACACTCATTGAAATGACTCTATGTTCCCAAAGTTTGAAAAGCAGTCCTCTACCAAAGTGGCTTGAGTAAAACCTTCCAAAGGGGTGAGATCATAGACGACAAATACCCTCAGAGGCTATAGGATACTGACTAACCAATAGACAAGGTCTATGCTGGTCATAAATGTTCAATCATTCAGATATCAACTAATGGAAAGCCACTTACTATTCCATGCGTGCAGTTCTCTTTCTCTGATGACAACACTGTATTATCTGAGTCTATCGAGGGATTAGTGAATGTGATAGCTGACTCTATCAGCTCCGTATTTTCTGCCAAATGTTACCTAAGAAGATCCTCTTATCCAAAGGCAACAGTTATCTGAGTTGAATCAGATGCAACCTCTTGGGTAAAAACACTTATAAGGTATCAAAGATCAGTGAGTATTAGCAATTATTGCTAAAGAAGGATATAGCGAGGTCTAGCAGCCAGCAAAAGTTGAAAGTATTTACCAACTTCGGTAAATAGTTCACTACCGAGCAAGTTGAGTACAATTTCCTTTGTGATGCAGTAGCACAGTAAGTTGAGTTGACATGCAGCGCAACAAAACTAGCTTTGTTAGGCTAACTTTTCACCTTGAGGCTTCCTCTTTAGGCTCTATTGCTTGACACTTTTCAATTTGCTTTCTCTAGTTCTTCACCTAGCTGATACAACACCTTGCACTATCTGTGTGATTGTCTAAGATGGAATTGACTTGGTCACAATGGCTCTAGAAGATAGAGTATCACTCAAGTTGTTGGCTAGTTGATTAACTTCTTGTTGGTTATTGCTCTGTAAGACATAGCCTTCGTAGCTACCAAGGAGTCGTTACCTAGCTAGAGATTAATCTTCCTATTAGTAACTAATAAGTTCGTAGCTACCAAGTTGGGTCATGTGGAATCTTATTTTGGTCCATTTGGAGATAGTGTTCGTGTCGGTGCAAGATAGCTGCATGGTTTGCGCCAAACGTACCATAGGCTCAGAAATCGTTTTGGATGCATCCGATGGTTCTCCTAGGTGAAGAGGCTCATGTGGAAGCTCGATTCGGTCTATTTGGAGATAGTGCTCGTCTTGATGCAAGATAGGGCCACGGTTCACGCCGAACATACCATAGGCTTAGAAATCATTTTGGACGTACCCGATGGCACACCTAAGTGACGTGGATCATGTGGAATCTCGTTTTGGTCCGTTTGGAGACAGTGTTCGTGTTGGTGCAAGATAGCTGCACTGTTTACACCAAATGTACCATAGGCTCAGAAATCATTTTGGATGCTCCTGATGGTACTACTAGGTGACGTGGGTCATGTGGAATCTAGTGTCGGCCCATTTGGAAATATTGTTAGTTTTGGTGCAGGATAGGTGCACGGTTTGTGCCAAATATACCATAGGCTCATAAATCGTTTTGCACACACCTTAATACTTCTAGGTGATGAGGATCAAGTGGAAGCTGGATTTGGTCTGTTTGGAGATAGTGCTAATCTTGACACAAGATAGGTGCACGATTTGCGCCAAACGTACCATAGGCTCAAAAAATGTTTGTGACGCACCCGATGGAACTCCTAGGTGACGTGGGTCATGTAGAATCTCATTTCGGTCTGTTTGGAGATAGTGTTAGTGTCGGTGCAAGATAGGTCCACCGTTTGCGCCAAACGTACCATAGGCTCAAAAATCATTTTGGACGCATCTGATGGTTCTCCTAGGTGACGAGGATCAAGTGGAAGCTGGATTCGGTCCGTTTGGAGATAGTGCTAATCTTGACGCAAGATAGGTGCACAGTTTGCACCGAAGATACCACAAGCTCGAAAATCATTTTGGACACATTCGATACAACTGTTTGGTGACGTGGGTCATGTGGAATCTTTGTTTGGTCCGTTTAGAGACAGTGTTAGTATCGGCGCAAGACAGGTGCATGGTTTGGGCTAAATGTGCCATATGCTCATAAATCATTTTGGACGCACCCGATGGTTCTCCTAGATGACGGGGCACAAGTGGAAACTCGATTCGGTCCATTTAGAGATAGTGCTAATCTTGAGTCAAGATAGTTACACGACATGCGCCGAACGTACCATTGGCTCAGAAATTGTTTTAGACGCGCCCGATGGAACTCCTCGGTGACGTGGGTCATGTGGAATCTCGTTTCGGTCCGTTTGGAGACAGTGTTTGTGTCGGTGATAGATAGGTGCACGGTTTACATCAAACGTACGATGGGCTCAGAAATTATTTTTGACACACCTTGTGGTACTTCTGGTGATGAGGATCAAGTGGAACTCGATTCAGACAGTTTGAAGATAGGGCTAATCTTGACGCAAGATAGGTGAACGGTTTGCGCCAAACATACCATAGGCTCAGAAATCGTTTTGAACGCACCCAATGATACTTCTAGGTGACGAGGATCAAGTGGAAGCTCGATTCGCTCTATTTGGAGATAGTGCTAATATTGACGCAAGATAGGTGCACGGTTTGTGTTGAACGTACCATAGGCTCAAAAACATTTTGGATGCACCCGATGGAAGTCCTAGGTGACGTGGGTCATGTGGAATCTCATTTTGGTCCGTTTGGAGATAGTGTTTGCGTCGGTGCAAAATAGCTGCACGGTTTGCGCCAAACGTACCTAAGGCTCAGAAATCATTTTGGACGCATCCGATGGTTCTCCTAGGTGAAGCGGCTCAAGTGGAAGCTCGATTCGGTCTATTTGTAGATAGTGTTAGAAAGGTGCACGATTTGTGCCGAACATAACATAGGCTCAGAAATCATTTTGGATGCACCCGATGAAACTCCTAGGTGACGTGGGTCCTATGGAATCTCATTTCGGTCTGTTTGGAGACTGTTAGTGTCGGTGCAAGATAGGTGCGCGGTTTACACCAAACGTACCATAGGCTCAGAAATGGTTTTGGATGCATCCGATGGTTCTCCTAGGTGACGAGGCTCAAGTGGAAGCTAGATTCGGTGTGTTTGGAGATAGTGCTAATCTTGACGCAAGATAGGTGCATAGTTTGCGCTGAAGATACCATAGGCTTGAAAATCATTTTGGGCACACTCGATAGAACTCCTAGGTGACGTGGGTCATGTGGAATCTCTGTTCGGTCCATTTAGAGATAGTGTTTGTATCGGCGCAACATAGATGCACGGTTTGTGGCAAATGTACCACACGCTCAGAAATCATTTTGGACACACCCAGTACCAAGGTGATGGGGCACAAATGGAAGCTTGATTCAATCCGTTTGGAGATTGTGTTAATCTTGAGTCAAGATAGGTGCCTGGTTTGCGCCGACTGTACCATTGGCTCAGAAATTGTTTTAGACGCACCCGATGGAACTCCTCGGTGACGTGGGTCGTGTGGAATCTTGTTTTGGTCCATTTGGAGACAGTGTTTGTGTCGGTGCAAGATAGGTGCATGGTTTATGTCAAACGTACCATGGGCTCACAAATTATTTTTGACACACCCAGTAGTACTTCTGGTGACGAGCATCAAGTGGACCTCGATTCGGTCAGTTTGGAGATAGGGCTAATCTTGACGCAAGATAGATGCACGGTTTGCGATGAACATACCATAGGCTCAGAAAATGTTTTGGACGCACCCGACGGAACTCCTAGGTGACGTGGGTCATGTGGAATCTTGTTTTGGCCCATTTGGAGATATTGTTAGTGTCGGTGCAGGATAGGTGCACAGTTTGCGCCAAACGTACCATAGGCTTCGAAATCCTTTTGGACGCACCTAATGATACTTCTAGGTGACGAGGATCAAGTGGAAGCTTGATTCAGTCTGTTTCGATTCAGTGTTTGTGTCAGTGCAAGATAGGTGCATGGTTTACGTCAAACGTACAATGGCTCAGAAATTATTTCTGACACACCCAATGGTACATCTAGTGACGACGATTAAGTGGAAGCTCGATTCGGTCTGTTTGGAGATAGTGCTAGTCTTGATGCAAGATAGGTGCACAGTCTACGACAAACATACCATAACGTCAGAAATCATGTTGGATGCACCCGATTGAACTCTTAGGTGACGTGGGTCATGTGGAATCTTGTTCTTGGCCCATTTGGAGACAATGTTAGTGTCGGTGCAGGACAGGTGCACGGTTTGCGCCAAACGTACCATAGGCACAGAAATCATTTTGGACGCACCCAATGATACTTCTAGGTGACAAGGATCAAGTGGAAGCTCGATTTGGTCTATTTGGAGATAGTGTTAATATCGACGCAAGATAGGTGCACAGTTTGTATTGAACGTACCATAGGCTCAAAAATCATTTTGGACACACCTGATGGAACTCCTGGGTGACGTGGGTCTTGGGAATCTCATTTTAGTCCGTTTGGAAATAGTGTTCGTATCGGTGCAAGATAGCTGCACGGTTTGCGCCAAACGTACCATAGGATCAGAAATCGTTTTGGACGTATCCGATGGTTCTCCTAGGTGAAGAGGCTCAAGTGGAAGCTCGATTTGGTCTATTTGGAGATAGTGTTAGAAAGGTGCACGGTTTACGCTGAACATACCATAGGCTCAGAAATCGTTTTGGATGCACCCGATAGAACTCCTAGGTGACGTGGGTTTTGTGGAATGTCATTTTGGTACATTTGGAGACTGTGTTAGTGTCAGTGCAAGATAGGTGCACGGTTTGCGCCGAACGTACCATAAGCTCAGAAATGGTTTTGCACGCATCTGTTGGTTCTCCTTGGTGACGAGGCGCAAAGTGGAAGCTAGATTCGGTCTGTTTGGAGATAGTGCTTGTCTTGATGCAAGATAGGTGCATAGTTTGCGCCGAAGATACCACAGGCTCAAAAATCATTTTGGGCACGCTCAATCGTTTTGTGGGTCATGTGGAATCTTCGTTCGATCCATTTAGAGATAGTGTTAGTATCGGCGCAACATAGGTGCATGGTTTGTGACAAATGTACCACATGCTCAGAAATCATTTTGGATGCACCCGATGGTACTCCTAGGTGGTGGGGCACAAGTGGAAGCTCGATTCGGTCCATTTGGAGATAGTGCTAATCATGAGACAAGATAGGTGCACGGTTTGCGCCGAATGTACCATTGGCTCGGAAAATGTTTTAGACGCGCCCGATGGAACTCTTCGGTGACGTGGGTCTTGTGGAATCTCGTTTTGGTCCATTTGGAGACATTGTTTGTGTCAGTGCAAGATAGGTGCACAGTTTACGTTAAACGTACGATGGCTCAAAATTATTTTTGACACACCCAATGGTACTTCTAGTGACGTGGATCAAGTGGAAGCTGGATTCGGTCCGTTTGGAGATAGTGCTAATCTTGACGCAAGATAGGTGCACAGTTTGCACCGAAGATACCACAAGCTCGAAAAACATTTTGGACACATTCGATACAACTCTTTGGTGACGTGGGTCATGTGGAATCTTTATTTGGTCCGTTTAGAGACAGTGTTAGTATCGGCGCAAGACAGGTGCACGGTTTGGGCCAAATGTGCCATATGCTCATAAATCATTTTGGACGCACCCGATGGTTCTCCTGGATGACGGGGCACAAGTGGAAACTCGATTCGGTCCATTTGGAGATAGTGCTAATCTTGAGTCAACATAGTTGCACGGCATGCGCCGAACGTACCATTGGCTCAGAAATTGTTTTAGACGCGCCCGATAGAACTCCTCGGTGACGTGGGTCATGTGGAATCTCGTTTCGGTCTGTTTGGAGACAGTGTTTGTGTCGGTGATAGATAGGTGCACGGTTTACATCAAACGTACGATGGGCTCAGAAATTATTTTTGACACACCTTGTGGTACCTCTGGTGATGAGGATCAAGTGGAACTCGATTCAGACAGTTTGAAGATAGGGTTAATCTTGACGCAAGATAGGTGAACGGTTTGCGCCAAACGTACCATAGGCTCATAAATCGTTTTGAACGCACCCAATGATACTTCTAGGTGACGAGGATCAAGTGGAAGCTCGATTCGCTCTATTTGGAGATAGTGCTAATATTGACGCAAGATAGGTGCACGGTTTGTGTTGAACGTACCATTGCCTCAAAAACATTTTGGACGCACCCGATGGAAGTCCTAGGTGACGTGGGTCATGTGGAATCTCATTTTGGTCCGTTTGGAGATAGTGTTTGCGTCGGTGCAAAATAGCTGCACGGTTTACGCCAAACGTACCTTAGGCTCAGAAATCGTTTCGGACACATCCGATGGTTCTCCTAGGTGAAGAGGCTCAAGTGGAAGCTCGATTCGGTCTGTTTGTAGATAGTGTTAGAAAGGTGCATGATTTGCGCCGAACGTACCATAGGCTCAAAAATCGTTTCGAACACCCGATGAAACTCCTGGGTGACGTGGGTCCTATGGAATCTCATTTCGGTCTGTTTGGAGACTGTTAGTGTCGGTGCAAGATAGGTGCACGGTTTACGCCAAACATACCATAGGCTCAGAAATGGTTTTGGATGCATCCGATGGTTATCCTAGGTGACGAGGCTCAAGTGGAAGCTAGATTCGGTGCGTTTGGAGATAGTGCTAATCTTGACGCAAGATAGGTGCACAGTTTGCGCTAAAGATACCATAGGCTTGAAAATTATTTTGGGCACACTCGATAGAACTCCTAGGTGACGTGGGTCATGTGGAATCTCTGTTTGGTCTATTTAGAGACAGTGTTAGTATCGGCGCAACATAGATGCACGGTTTGTGGCAAATGTTGGTACGCTCAGAAATCATTTTGGACACACCCAGTACCAAGGTGATGGGGCACAAGTGGAAGCTTGATTCAATCCATTTGGAGATTGTGCTAATCTTGAGTCAAGATAGGTGCACGGTTTGCGCCGACTGTACCATTGGCTCAAAAATTGTTTTAGACGCACCCGATGGAACTCCTCGGTAACGTGGATTGTGTGGAATCTTGTTTCGGTCCATTTGGAGATAGTGTTTGTGTCGGTGCAAGATAAGTGCATGGTTTATGTCAAACGTACCATGGGCTCACAAATTATTTTTGACACACCCAGTAGTACTTCTGGTGACGAGCATCAAGTGGACCTCGATTCGGTCAATTTGGAGATAAGGCTAATCTTGACACAAGATAGATGCACGGTTTGCGATGAACATACCATAGGCTCAGAAAATGTTTTGGACGCACCCGACGGAACTCCTAGGTAACGTGGGTCATGTGAAATCTTGTTTTGGCCCATTTGGAGACATTGTTAGTGTCGGTGCAGGATAGGTGCACGGTTTGCGCCAAACGTACCATAGGCTTCGAAATCCTTTTGGACGCACCTAATGATACTTCTAGGTGACGAGGATCAAGTGGAAGCTCGATTCAGTCTGTTTCGATTCAGTGTTTGCGTCAATGCAAGATAGGTGCACATTTTACGTCAAATGTACAATGGCTCAGAAATTATTTCTGACACACCCAATGGTACTTCTAGTGACGACGATTAAGTGGAAGCTCGATTCGGTCTGTTTGGAGATAGTGCTAGTCTTGATGCAAGAAAGGTGCACGGTCTACGACAAACATACCATAACCTTAGAAATCATGTTGGATGCACCCGATTGAACTCTTAGGTGACGTGGGTCATGTGGAATCTTGTTCTTGGCCCATTTGGAGACAATGTTAGTGTCGGTGCAGGACAGGTGCACGGTTTGCGCCAAACGTACCATAGGCACAGAAATCGTTTTGGACGCACCCAATGATACTTCTAGGTGACAAGGATCAAGTGGAAGCTCGATTCGGTCTATTTGGAGATAGTGTTAATATTGACGCAAGATAGGCGCACGGTTTGTATTGAACGTACCATAGGCTCAAAAATCATTTTGGACACACCCGATGGAACTCCTGGGTGACGTGGGTCTAGGGAATCTCATTTCAGTCCGTTTGGAAATAGTGTTTGTATCGGTGCAAGATAGCTGAACGGTTTGCGCCAAATGTACCATAGGATCAGAAATCGTTTTGGACGTATCCGATGGTTATCCTAGGTTAAGAGGCTCAAGTGGAAGCTTGATTCGGTCTGTTTGGAGATAGTGTTAGAAAGGTGCATGGTTTACGCCGAACATACCATAGGCTCAGAAATCGTTTTGGACGCACCCGATAGAACTCCTAGGTGACGTGGGTTTTGTGGAATGTCATTTTGGTCCGTTTGGAGACTGTGTTAGTGTTAGTGCAAGATAGGTGCACGGTTTGCGCCGAACGTACCATAAGCTCAGAAATGGTTTTGCACGCATCTGTTGGTTCTCCTTGGTGACGAGGCGCAAAGTGGAAGCTAGATTCGGTCTGTTTGGAGATAGTGCTTGTCTTGATGCAAGATAGGTGCATAGTTTGCGCCGAGATATTGTAGGCTCAAAAATCGTTTTGGGCACGCTCAATCATTTTGTGGGTCATGTGGAATCTCCGTTTGATCCATTTAGAGATAGTGTTAGTATCGGCGCAACATAGGTGCACGGTTTGTGACAAATGTACCACATGCTCAGAAATCATTTTGGACGCACCCGATGGTACTCCTAGGTGGTGGGGCACAAGTGGAAGCTCGATTCGGTCCATTTGGAGATAGTGCTAATCTTGAGACAATATAGGTGCACGGTTTGCGCCGAATGTACCATTGGCTCGGAAAATGTTTTAGACGCGCCCGATGGAACTCCTCGGTGACGTGGGTCGTGTGGAATCTCGTTTTGGTCCATTTGGAGACATTGTTTGTGTCCGTGCAAGATAGGTGCACAGTTTACGTTAAACGTACGATGGCTCAAAATTATTTTTGACACACCCAATGGTACTTCTAGTGATGAGGATTAAATGGAAGCTTGATTCGGTCTGTTTGGAGATAGTGCTAGTCTTGATGCAAGATAGTTGCATGGTTTGCAACGAACATACCACAGCCTTAGAAATCATATTGGATGCACCTGATTGAACTCCTAGGTGATGTGGGTCATGTGGAATCTTGTTTTTGGCCTATTTGAAGACAATGTTAGTGTCAGTGCAGGATAGGTGCACGGTTTGCGCCAAATGTACCATAGGCTCAGAAATCGTCTTGGACGCACCCAATGATACTTCTAGGTGACGAGGACCAAGTGGAAGCTCGATTCAGACTATTTGGAGATAGTGCTAATATTGATGCAAGATAGGTGCATAGTTCAAAAATCATTTTGGACGCACCCGATGGAACTCCAAGGTGACGTGGGTCATGTGGAATCTCATTTCGGTCCGATTGGAGGTAGTGTTTGTGTCGGCAATATAACTGCATGGTTTGCGCCAAACATACCATAGGCTCAGAAATCATTTTGGATCCATCCGATGGTTCTCCTAAGTGAAGAGGCTCAAGTGAAAGCTTGATTCGGTCTGATTGGAGATAGTGCTAGTCTTGACGCAAGATAGGTGCACGGTTCGCACCGAACGTACCATAGCCTCAGAAATCATTTTGGACAAACCTGATGGAACACCTAGGTGACGTGGATCATGTGGAATCTCGTTTCGGTCCGTTTGGACACAGTGTTCGTGTTGGTGCAAGATAGCTGCACTGTTTGCGCCAAACGTACCATATGCTCAGAAATCATTTTGGATGCTCCCGATGGTACTACTAGGTGACATGGGTCATGTGGAATCTTGTTTCGGCCCATTTGGAGACAATGTTAGTGTCGGTGCAGGGTAGGTGCACGGTTTGTGCCAAATGTACCATAGGCTCAGAAATCATTTTACACACACCCAATAATACTTCTAGGTGATGTGGATCAAGTGGAAGCTTGATTTGGTCTGTTTGGAGATAGTGCTAATCTTGACGCAAGATAGGTGCATGGTTTCCGCAAAACGTACCATTGGCTCAGAAATTATTTTGGACGCACCTGATTGAACTCCTAGGCAATGTGGGTCATGTGGAATCTCGTTTCGGTCCGTTTGGAGACAGTGCTCGTGTCAGTGCAAGATAGCTGCACGGTTTGTGCCAAACATACCTTAGGCTCAAAAATCATTTTGGACGCACCCGATGGTACTCCTAGGTGACAAGGCTCAAGTGGATGCTCGTTTTGGTCCGTTTAGAGATAGTGCTAATCTTGACGCAAGATAGGTGCACGGTTTGCGTTGAACGTGCTGTAGGTTCAGAAATCCTTTGGGACACACCTGATAGAACTCCTAGGTGACATGGTTCATGTGGAATCTGATTTTAGTCCATTTGGAGATAGCGTTAGTGTCGGTTTAAGATAGGTCCACGGTTTACGCCAAACGTTCCATAGGCTCAAAAATCGTTTTCGACGTACCCGATGGTACTCTGAGGTGATGAGGCTCAAGTGGAAGCTAGATTCGGTCCGTTTGGTGATAGAGCTAATCTTGATGCAAGATAGGTGCACAGTTTGCGCTGAACATACCACAGGCTCAAAAATCATTTTGGATGCACCCGAGGGTACTTCTAGGTGATGAGGCTTAAGTGGAAGCTGGATTCGGTCTGTTGACGCAAGATAGGTGCATGTTTTGCGCCGAACATACCACAATCTTGAAAATCATTTTGGACACACCCAATAGAACTCCTAGGTGACCTGGGTCATGTGGAATCTCATTTCAGTCCATTGGAGATAGTGTTAGATAGGTGCACGGTTTGTGCGAAACATACCATAGGCTCAGAAATCATTTTGAACGTAGCCGATGGTATTGCTAGGTGACGAGGCTAGAGTGGAAGCTCGATTCATTTCGTTTAGAGATAGTGCTAATCTTGACGCAAGATAGGTGCACGGTTTGCATCGAACGTACCATAGGCTCAGAAATTGTTTTGGACGCACCCAATATATCTCCTAGTTCACGTTGGTCATGTGGAATTCCGTTTTAGTCTATTTGGAGATAGTGTTAGTATCGGTGTAAGATAGGTGCACGGTTTGCGCCAAACGTGCCGTAGCCTCAGAAATCGTTTTGGACGCACCCGATGGTACACCTAGGTAACGAGGCTCAAGTGGATGCTCATTTTGGTCCATTTGGAGATAGTGCTATTCTTGACGCAAGATAGGCGCATATTTTGTGCCAAATGTACCATAGGCTCATAAATCATTTTAGACGCACCCGATCGTACTCCTAGGTGATGAGGGTCAAGTGGAAGCTGGATTCGGTCCATTTGAAGATAGTGCTATTCTCAACGCAAAATAGGTGCACGGCTTGCGCCAAACAAACCACAGGCTTGAAAATTATTTTGGACACACCCGATAGAACTCCTAGCAGACATGGGTCATGTGGATTCTCATTTTGATCCGTTTGGAGACAGTGTTAGATAGGTGTATGGTTCGTGCCAAACGTACCATAGGCTTAGAAATCGTTTTGGACGCACCCGATGGTACTGCTAGGTGAGGAGGCAACAGTGGAAGCTCGATTCAGTCTGGTTGGAGATAGTGCTAATCTTAACGCAAGATAGGTGTACGGTTTGTGCCGAACACACTATAGGCACGAAAATCGTTTTGGACTCACCCGATAGAACACCTAGCACTACTAAATTTTGACCCTATTTCAACGCCCAAAAAGTGTTGCAATAGGCCCGAAATAGTTGCAATATCAGAAATAGCAACACTTTTTTTCATTGGGAGGCATTGCAGGCGCTTGCGTGGGTAAAGCTTTGGACAATGCTTTTCTGCTTAGCGTTGCAAAATGCATTTTTGATTTGCAACACCTAGGCGTTGCAACATAAGCTTTTGCTACGATTATAAGTGTGGCAACAACAACTAATGCAATGCCTTAGGCATTGCTAGACCTTGCAATGGCAACTTGCCCATGTCGTAGCAAATGGTGCACTAGCAACGACGAACGTGTGTTGTAAGACAATATATTGCTACGCATAACGCGTGTGGCAACAAGGATTATGTCGCAACACCAAGAAGTGGTGGCAACATGTGCAATTGCCACGTTCACATTATCGTTGCTGTAAGGTTCAACCTCTATTGCATCACATAACGAGTGTGGTAATAAAACCTATGTGGCAACACCAAGAAGTGGTGGCAACATGTGCAATTACCACGTTTGCATTATCGTTGCTATAAGGTGCACCCTCTATTGCATCACATAACGAGTGTGGCAACAAAACCTATGTGGCAACACCAAGAAGTGGTGGCAACAGGTGCAACCTCTATTGCTACACAGATTGTTCGTTGCTATAGGATATATTGCCACATAAAATATGGTTGCCAATAGCTATTTTTACAACGCTTTTGGTTTGATGCCACCGGACAATATTACAACGCTGTTAATTAATTAGAAACTCGGTAGACATCAACAAACCATTTGAATAAAGCCATTAAACCAAAATATTAACTTGTTTAATTTGTTCACATCTAGAATTAAATGATCCAAAAATTCAAACTCTGGCCACACACATTATTCAAACCATCCCACAATAAAGTTATTCAACAACTTATGCCTAAACAACATCTAAAGTGGCTAGACACCACTAAAGGTCGAAGCGAAGCTTGACTTGAATTGACCATTCCATCACTCGAGCGCTCCACTCAAACTTTATCTTCCTGCTAAATAAAATCATTCACATTGACATATGCGTCAATTGTTCAGTACATCACGATAATAAACAAAGCCAGAATATAATAAGGGTATGTAATAAATTTTCAGCAATTAGTTAAACTAAAATTGGAGGTGTTGACAACAAAAGCATGGACTGAATCATTTCAAATTTAAGCAATGAAGAAATATGAGGTGTTCACAACAACAAAATAGTAACAATGAGTAAGAAATTGTCGTGTTCACAAACAAAGAAAATAAAAAGACACAAGTTATCCAGACCCATTGGTACTGTTTTAAGGGCACATTTCAGCTCAACAGCATAGTGGTCACAATCATTTAGAAACATAGATGGTGACAAGCAAAGCACATATCAAAACGCATAAATTATGAAGAAGCATTGGTACTATTATACTAGATAGACATTACAACTCAAAAAATCATATATTTTTTTCTAATAAATCCTAGTTTTTTAAGAAACACAAGTGTATCAACTGGCTATAGCTTACAACTATTTAGTAAAGAACCTAAAATAAAATGTTACAGTCACGAAGTTCAAATATTAGTAACGAAGTTAAACAAATCAACAAAATCCAATGCTGCATTTTTTTGTCAAAATGTTTAGCTGTTTGGCAAGAAACCAACTCTGCAATTCTCAATGTATTTTATCTGAATTCTACTAATGCTAAAGAATTACAGCATGAAAATTAAGAAAAGGTTTAGAACTGGCAGCTTAACTGGGCTATTAGTAATCTGGTATAATCTAATATCATCGATTAACTCTTCTCCTACCACATTGCATGAGCCACTGACTCATGTGCTACAGCTGCTCTCTACCAAGATGATGACTACTTTGCCTCCAGGAGTGAATCAATTCAGAATGGTTGCATGTACTCTTTTTTTAACTTAGTGGAGAACGTGAGATGCAACCAATACACAGGAAAAAACTAAAATAAAATGCCAACTACTTTGGAATGATGAAATGCAAAATGCAAAAATTTTCATGGGTGTGTTTAGTTCCATCCAAAATGCCAAATTTTTCATGGGGTGGGTGAGGGCTTTTTGGCTTTTTGGCTTTTTTGGCCTCTTGAGGCCAAAATCTAAAATAAAGAATGGATACCTTTTTGTCAAAAATTTTACATGGTGTTTAGTTTCATTCTGTAAAATGATGGGCCAAAACCCAAAATTTTTTTGGGTGAAAGGGGAATTAAACACACCCTAAGAAGAATTTGAGGAGCATAGAAGTAGCACCCCGTAATCCCAACTGTGATTTTTTATTGAGAAATTAACCATGGATCAGATCTCAGTTGCAAGGGCAGAATTTGAAATGCTGACCAACAAAGAAAAATAAACAGGCATAAGTTCTCACGAAAGATTGATGCTACTGTACAGGACACAAATTTTAGTTCAACAGCATCATGGTCACAATCATTAAGAAATTAAGCTGTTGACAAGAAAAGCAAATAGCAAAGACATTAGTCATCTAGCGTTGGTAATGTTGTACTAGGCACACATTTTAGCTAACAAAAATCACATCTGCATTGCATATGCTTTGACTCCCTGTGCATACTTGTTTAGCAGTAGTCCTCAATTGATGTTCAGAAATGCATACACCATGTGTCCTCACTACTAGTTTAGCCCCCCGCCCGTTCAAAAAAGTTTTGCCCCCCCCCCCGTGTCCTCAAGTGAAATAATAGCTACATTTCTGCAACAACAAATAATAATCTATATTATCACACATTACTAAGACTGATATGCAAACGCATGAGAATAACAATCATACCTTTTCTGCTCACATAAGTGGAGCCACCACCACCATCTTTTGGTAATAAGTATAAGAGAACAAAGTAGACATGTGACAAACTGCACAACTGATCCATCTAAGCATAACTATCAAAAAATGTGGTACTACCTATATTGAGCCATTCATTATACTCCTAAACTATATAATTATATACTTCTGGCTTGGTCCCATATGAATCTGAAACGCTCTAGTAGCATATAAACGGATGGATAGATCAAAATATTCCTGAGTTTGAATGGTTCATTTTTCTATAAAATAAATGAAATGACAGAAGTGGGCAAATGCAATTTCAGTCCACCTAATTGGGAATAGAAGAACTTTCACACAAATTTAACTTCAACAACTCAAGAAACAAGTAGATTAGATTAATCTATTTGCAGTAAATAATAGGAAAAATCAACGCTATTTAAAAGTTACAAAATTCAGTTTCAAATATTTACAAAGTTGTAAAGGAAAATGACAAATCATCAACTAACAGCATTTGATCGGCTGCTAGCAAAAAAAATCACAAATCACAACAGAGGTTATTATTGTTATCTTATATTGGTCGTGGCCTCTATTTTGGATAGTGGGTTGATCATGCCTTATCTTATATTTAGATTCAGTGGCTGAACCATCCGGAATGTAAGGCACAGATCCATTCAAGAGACAAGGCATACGGGAGGAGCAAGATTAGGGATTGGTACCTGGCAAATGAGAATGGCAAGGTCACGAGCTTAACTACTTGGTGCACTGTCGAAGAAAACTGCAGTCGCCCCTCGAGCCTTCCGCCAGTGGCAAAACACTAGGAGAGTCCGACGTCAACCCACGAGGCCTCGCGCCGGCGTCACCTGACATGTGGATGGCAAAGAGGAGGATGAGTGGAGTGAGTGCAGAGGCCGTCGTCGTCTGCTGGATGAGTGTACCTGCAGAGGGGACTCAACGGCGATGGCAGGAGTGGCGGCGGAGCTAGGACTCGACGAACACGGGGAGTGGGGATTTTGTGACGGGGACGGTGAGGGCCGAGCCGCGCTGTGGGGCTGCTGCTCCACTGCGGGGAGGGAGGAGCCGCGCCATGGGGCTGCCGTGACTCATGATGACGGGAGGAGTGGTGGCATGGCGGCGGAAGCTGGGGATGAGGGCTGCGCTGGTCGACCCCTAAGGGATGGGGAAGTGGGGAACACGATGGAGGCGTCCATAGGGACTTTTGGCGGAGGCGCGAGGAGTTGGGGCGGGTTTCTTAGGAAAAAATTAGGGTGGGTTTAGTTGTGAAAAGTTTTTATTTTTTAAATGTCACATCGGATGTTTCGTGTGATGTCGGAATTAGTTTTTGGATACTAATAAAAAAACTAATTACATAGCTTGATTGAAACCGCAAGACGAATTTATTAAGCCTAATTAATCCTTCATTAGCACATTGTTACTATAGCACTTTAGTGTCAAATCACGGACTAATTAAGCTCAAAACGTTCGTCTCATGATTTCCAATCAAATTGTGCAATTAGTTTTTTTCGTTTACATTTAATGCTCCGTGCATGTGCCGCAAGATTGTTACTGTAGTTTTAAAAGTTTTTGGATCTAAACAAGGCCTTAGGTGAGAAGCGCGCCCTTAGGGAAAAATTAGTCCTATGTGAGAAGCATGCCCTTCTTATTCTTTGGAAAAAAAATTAAGTGAAAAACGTGCGCTTCTTAGAAAATAATTAGGTGTGAAACACGGACATGAGTTTAAGAATATCCTTTTCTTTTTCTTTTGCTTTTTAGGAAAAATTTGAGAATAATTAGTTTAGCTTTTTAAATTAATACTTGTGTGATTTATTATTATGCATTTTATATTTTTAATTTGATTTGATCAATTTTAGAAAATAGCAAAAAGCTAATAAACATTTTGTATTGGGTACCCTAAACTGTTTCCAAATCCATTCAAACATTTTTTTCCTTTAGTTATTTATCAATTTTATTTAGGTCTACGAAACAAAATATATCATATATTAAAATTGGGGACCGATCTATTTGTCCTCACATTGTTCACAAATAGATTTGAAGAATCTTGTGACACAGTGATGGTTGAGGACAAATGGAGAGGGACGGTGACAGTAGAGAGACTGTGAAGCAGGACAGAGGACAAAGAGGAGAGCTATGAGAAAAGAGAGATATAAAAGAAGGGAGAGAAAAATAAAAAAACTTTTACTAAGGGCCCACATATCCAATGCATCTAACACTACCTATATCTAACCAAGAGATTGAAAAAAACAACATTTATTTCGATTTCACATGTATTACTCCATCTCATAAAAATAATTTTAATTTCAAAACTATTGAACCTATGATGGCACATTGTTCCAAGTATCCAATGTAGTTTACCGCTGATGATGTGCTTTTCTAGCATGATGGTGCTTCAATCACCATTATGATTCTTGGCGGATGAAGTGGAGCTTTGGGTTGAAGTGATCCTTCATGCTTCGAACTCATGTCGACTAGCTTTTGGTTCCTCTATGTCGAGGGCTCCGGTGAAGGTCATCCTAATAACAGGAATACCTATATTTTTGGTATCATGTTAGTTGAATTCGCTAAGTGGTTGTCACACCCGGTTTTCCAAAGAACAAAACCAGGCTAATCATATGTGTGCCCAGGAAGTCCACACATATGTCAGAATGAAAACGTATTAGAAAAAATGTTATTATATAATGTATACATAGCCATATTAACACTTACATCAGAGTATCGCGGAATGGTGACTAAATTCAGGCTCCATTCTTCTCAGGGACGGCTGACTGGTGGCTCCGTATGCCAAGCTCTTCTAAAAGACTTCTGAAAACTCCACTACATCTTTATCCTTCTTCTGAGCAACACCTTACTACACACTGGGGTGTGATGGAAATAGCAAGAGTGAGTCCATGTCGAACTCAACAAGTATAACACAGGGTTCATGAGGCACAAAAGGCTAGACACTGTTTGACTGCATTTAGCTTTTAATCATCATATAATTAGCAATTGAGTAGCATCAAGGTATTCCAATTCCCATTAATGAACCAATGATCAATTGTAATAAGAATAAGGAATAGCATCAACATGAGCATAATAATAATAATAACAGTAATTAAGCATTATATAATAATGGTGATAAACTATTCTGTAAGAATCCCCAAGGCCGCTCATATTCTACTAGGAAAAGGCTAACAGCTAGCTACGAATAAAGGAGAGTTCGCTTGCTTCCTAGATTGTCATCACGTCAAAGCACACAGGCCCAAGGAACAAAGGAAATTAATAAAAAGAAAAGATAGATTAGCGTCAACGAGAGAGAATGGTACAAGCCTTGATAGATTAGTAAAGGTTTGGACTGAGATGGACTAAGATGAGAATTAATTATTTTCAGAATTATTTAATTTCATGACTAAAAATAATTCTAGAAAAGTCAAGAATTAGTATTTAAGCCACGAGAAAATACTCTGATTCCTCAAAAGAAATTCAGGATAAATTTTCAGAGATAGATTGAACACCGAGGAACCTAAATAATGTATTTGGAGCTCATGAAAAGATTAATGAAGAGATCAATAGAAAAGATTAAGCTCACGGAAATTGAAATTTTAAATCCTAAAAATGTCAAAAAGTTTTCCAGTGAGAAGCAAACGTCGTCCTATGGTATTTTGAAAATAATAGCACTCACCAACACCAAAGACAAGCATCACACAAACACCACATTATCAAATTAATATGAAAAAGTTTAAAACCAAAATTTTCTATATTTAAATTAGCAGCAACTTAACTTATCTAATAAATTTATTCAAATATTGAAATCATTTATTTTATTTAGTGTTTTTTAAGCACAACCCAAAATTGAAAACTTTGGGGTGTGACAATTCTACCCCACTTAACAGGAATCTCGTCCTGAGATTCGGAGAGACTAGGGAGAAAGATAAAGTTGATCTGCAAATCTTCACGCTTCTCTGATCAACTCTTATCCAATGATGATGCCACAAGGTCAAAACCAACTCTGTAAAGGTGTCCTTTAGGCACTTACGATTCTTGTAGATGGTTCTAACAGGTTACCAACCCTGAGAAAAGATACCTGCGCTCAATAATGACTTTGCAACCATGTAGATAGCTGATGCTTCCAGGCGACAAAATAGAACGTATAAAACCTCCATCTTGTATCATCTTTAGTTCATCAAACCCCCTTAAGAAGAGATCAACTAGAGAACACCAAAGGATAACTTGCATTTGTTTCTGAGTGATGACTATCATCATGTCCTTCTGGCATCCCAAAGAGATTCATGAGCATATGCAAGAACAAGTAACCTGCACTTCCTCGTGAGCTGAAAAATGGCAGTGCAGAGATACAGTTATAACTCGAGTTCTATGAATCCTATGATGTTGTAGCCTATACTGTTGGAAAGCTTATCAAGTTTACTACAACTTTCTTATAGAACACTTCGCCAGATTCTGCAGTTAAGGTAGTCGAAAACTGTGCACAACCGAAACTATTCTAGGTTGCTGACAGCACAGATGCGTCGCCTTGTGATTTTCATAAATCGAAAACCATAATAGCTATCAGGGTGGTTCTTACGGTCAGATAAAATATTGAAGTCTACTATTTTCCAGAATTTATCCATGATTTTTGGGCATCGAAAAATAGAGATATAAGCTAAGAAAGATAGACTGTTCTGAAAAGACAGGATAAGGTAGGAACGAGATTCAGAGAGACTAGAGAGATAGATAACACTAATCTTCAAATCTTCATACTTCTTTGATTTGTGTTGATGAGATATAAGACATGGATCGAAGATCGCCAAAAGATGACAAGAAAGATAAAGTTTGATCTTCAGTTCTTCGTACCTCGTCGCTTGAGATATTCAGGAATTGTTGTTGTTAACAGCAGATGCTACCCCACTTAACAAAGATCCTGTTCCATCTGGCGATGTCATTGAAGGCAACACTTTCTCTAAGGCTTGCTGCTATTGATGAGTCCTTCATGTGTTGATCCTCCAATGGGTTAAGATAAAGGAGAAAGCATAGAAACCAAGAGTAAGCAAGGATGATATAGGGAAAAGACAATAAGAATTAGGATTGATTGAAGGTTAGGTAGGTCAAGAGAGGATACTACCCCACTTTAACATAGATTGAGCTACTTCTCAAGACTTATACCTTCCGGGCCACTTTCAAAACACGAGAACAAGGACAACAGACAAGCAACACATCAAGCACAATAAGCACACATCACATCATCGGTACTACACGTGCTTCTTCAACAATGGTGGTCATCCTAAGGGAAGATTATGGATGATGAAAGGCCAACGAATCTTTGAACCAGGTGGGATTAGAAAACATTTAGTAAAATAACACAAATCAAAAACCAAGGAAATAAGTAGAAATAGCTCAAAGGAAGCTATATTAAGGAGGGGATACAACAGGACAAGGAAGAGGAAATAGTCAAAATCAATGAGTCAAGGGATGACAAAATAGTTTTATAGTAAAACAAGTTTTAGAATACGTCCAGTGCTACTTGGCATACGTCCTATAGTCAACACCGCTCTGATACCACTCTGTCACACCCGATTTTCTAAAGAACAAAACCAGGCTAATCATATGTGTGCCCAGGAAGTCCACACATATGTCAGAATGAAAAAGTATCAGAAACAATGTTATTATATAACGTATACATAGCCATATTAACACTTACATCAGAGTATCACGGAACGGTGACTAAACTTTAGGCTCCATTCTTCTCAGGGACGGCTGACTGGTGGCTCCGTATGCCAGCTCTTCTAAAAGACTTCTGAAAACTCCACTACATCTTTATTCTTCTTCTGAGCAACACCTTACTACACACTAGGGTGTGATGGAAATAGCAAGAGTGAGTTCATGTCGAACTCAACAAGTATAACACAAGGTTCATGAGGCACAAAAGGTTAGACACTGTTTGACTGCATTTAGCTTTTAATCATCATATAATTAGCAATTGAGTAGCATTAATGAACCAATGATCAATTGTAATAAGAATAAGGAATAGCATCAACATGAGCATAATAATAACAACAGTAATTAAGCATTATATAATAATGGTGATAAACTATTCTGTAAGAATCCCCAAGGCCACTCGTATCCGTGAGCACGGCTAGTATACCAGTTTATTAAACTCTGCGCAGAGGTGTACACTTTCACTGTGAGTAATGATTTCCAAATGTGTGGGGAGATCAAACCCAAACACCAGAGAACCATATAAAGCCATTCAAGAGTTCATCTAACAAGTTAGGGTCATTAGATTCACTCGGCAGACAGATGTAGGAATGTAATGCCCCAAAACAAAAATTGCAATACCCAATAGAAGAAACAAAATTAAAGGAAAAATAGCTTTAGAGGGGTCCAAGTAAACTTAGGCCAGGCTATGTGGCAGCCCATCTCAAGCCCAACTTGTCCCTATCACCTAAACCATATAGAGAGGAAGCGTGCAGCAGGAAAACATGTTTTCCCTTTCCCCATTCCCTCTGTTCGACCTCCAGGACGCCCCCTCCTCTTCCCACAGAGCCCTCTCCTTCCTTAGCACCTCCTACACAGCAGAAATTACAAGGGAAAAGGAGAAAACAGATTGAGAAGGAGGACAGGTTCAAGACGAGGTATATCATCGGCGTAGATCGGCTTTTCCCCATCTCTATCTCGCTGCCCAAGGTTTAGGGTATAGCCAAGGTGAGGAATCTGACTTTCCCTTTGTTTAATTGAGATTTAGATGGCCTGTAGTCATGGGGCATATTGGTTCTATAGGGAGGATCTCCATCTGAATGCCGATCTAAGGTTCTGCTGCTCTGTAGATCGAGTGCTGCCGCTGTTTGTTCTGTTTAGGCAATAAAGACGATTTTTCCAGTGAAACTTGATATTAGGAAAGTTGTAGAGGGATTTCAGATCTATTATCTTGTAAAATTTCACGATTTTATCAGAAGTAGTTTGAGAGTTATAGTTCATTATTTGTGATGCAATCGTTCTGCCAAAAATCTGGACAGTTTTAGATCTAAGCAGTTTTTGGCCATTTAAATGAAATAATTAGATCTTTTGTTATGAACAAAAGTTGTAGGAATTTTATTAAGCTTTCCATATTGGTAAAGAGTATAATTTGTGAGCTAGTATATCTCCAGTTATGAATTTTTGAAGTTTGATGTTCTGTTCTAGTCGACAGAAATATTCAGTGAAGTTCAATGGTTAATTACGCCATATTGCAGGCATCTTATGCAAAACTTTGCAATACAAATGTTATAACTAATGGAGTTTTACATAATCTGGTGAACTTTGGCAATTGTTGGGTGTGTGGTCTAAAGTCTATGAAAAAGAGAATAGTTAGTGCTACTGTTAAGAACTGTAGGCTAAACGGTAGATGCTTTAGCGTCGGGTTTGAGGGCGCTCTAGTGTGTATTTGTTGTTGTTCTTGCTGGTATGTTTGTGTTTGTACTGAGTATTGCTTGTCATCAGGTGGTAGCACTTCGGAACATCGCTAGTGCTTTTGATCTCCTTCGGTAAAGAGGCAAGTAAATGTAGCGGTGGTTTGCTACCGTTTTGGCTTGTTATTTTCATCACCTACAGTTTAATGTCTATAATAATGTCACACCACTAATATTCACGACTTGTGAACTTGGTTTATTCAACCTTATGTGAATGTGGTCTTATTTATTTATTCATGGTGATGTTACTATTCCACATTGCTATATGTGGCTAGCCCACAACCCTGAAGATGAAGTTGAAGTATCATTGGCGGTGTATATTAATTTTATTGCAGCATGCCAAGCGCATTGCATCATTCATTTGCATTGGAAGTTATGTCATTGACCTATGGTCACGACCGTACCGGTACAGCATCATGGGATGCAGCTCCACACCTTGTTGGGTGTGCAGGCAGGAGTCATTTTGCATTGCATTCATATGCATTCATGAAGTATATTATTGAAGTGGTCTATCCATATTGTTATGAAGCTCTATCATCTGGCTATGTTTTTAAATGGAAGTCTCATTTTTTTATACCATGTCAAGTGGAAACTCCGTGTTAAATTGATGTTTAATTCCACTTGTGGTTTAAATAGCCAGTCAAAACAAGTTTGCTTGCTGAGATGTTTCATCTCACCCTTGCTTTACTCAATCCAGGTACTTGATGCTTGCTTGGAAGGGAAGGGGATTAGTTGCACGTCACACACTCCGTTAGAGCCTTCATGTTTAATTCATAATAATTTAGTTATGTTCCTTAGACATAATTGGGAGGAAATGTTTAATGTGTGGATGTTAAACTTATTCATGTTGGAGCATCTCATATTTGTGTTAGGATTTCGTTAATGTTAGTTTGGTGCTTCCGGTTATTATATATATCTTGCTTCTGCATTGTTTTTAAATACAAGGGAGGTGCTGCCAAATCTTTGTTGGTTATGTGCGGCTGTGGGTTTGTGATGTTTAGTGGCATCCTAGGATGTCTGTGGATTCTGGGGTGTTACAGTTGGTACCAAAGCGGGTTTTAGATTCTCGGAAAAAAAATTAATTTGACACACTTGCACTTTTAGGATGGGTAATTATTGTTTTCTCTATTCTTGATTGTTGTGACATGATCTGTTAAATATATAATTTGTTTCAATTTAGGTTGGCGTGGGCTTGGTTTTGTTTTTTTTAATGTGGTTGTTGTTTGCTTACCGTGGTGGCTGTAGTTATGCCGCCTAAAGGACGACGGGGTCGACCAGCGACTAATCGTTCTACGAATAATAATCCACCTCTTGATCCAGCAGCAATGGCAGCTGCGATGCAGGCGATGCAGCAGGAGTTGGAGACCTTGAGGCAAGTTGTCAATACTGGCGCTGCTACCGCTGCTACAGCTGGTGCCACTACTAGCACGGTTCCTGCTACGGGTGCTATTTCCACTGGTGTTCCTTAGACTGCACTTCCAGTCAGCGGTATTTCTCTTGTGAAGTGGATCGGCATGAAGTTGGATTCATTTGATGGTAGTGGCTCTCCAGTTGAGGCAGCAAATTGGTTGACCTATGTGGAGGACAAGATGGATGTCTTTGAGGTGGCTTATGGGGATCGTGTTCGCTATGGGACACAATTGTTGAAGGGTGAGGCTCAGATATGGTGGAGAGGCGTGCAAACATCTCATTCATCTGCACCTGGATCTTTGACTTGGCATGTCTTGGCTAGGGAGTTCGAGAGGACGTTTTACCCAGCTACTTTTCTGGAGAAGATGAAGATAGACCTGCAAACTTATAGGCAGGATAAGAAAACAGTGGCAGAGTATGAGGTGGGCTTCAACAATATTGTTCGCTTTGTTCCACATGTGGCACGTAATGAGGTAGAGAAGGCAAGCTAGTTTCGTCAGGGTTTGAAACCTTCAATCAGGCACACTTTGGGGGCCTTTCCATTGGTGGATTTCCGCACCACTGTGGAGCAGGCTTTAGGGGTGGAGATGCAACAACAGTACACTAATGAAATTCAGAAACCTTCTAGTGCGGATCAGTCTCGCTCTCAGGATGACAAGAAGGGCCAGTCTGGTGGTCCAGCTCACAAGAAGGGGAAGTTTAAGCGTCACCATCCATATCGTGGCAAGTCCTCTCACTCTAGTTCTTCAGGAGGTAGTACACCTCAGTATCGGGCTATTCCTAAACCAGGTATGGGGCTAGTGTGTTTCCGCTGTGGTGATGCGCACCGACGTGTAGAGTGCCAGTGGAGTGGAAGATGTTCTATTTGTGGCCAGGACCACAAGGATGTGGTATGTAGGAAGAATCCAAATGCAAAGCTCCGTTGGGAACCAGTGTCTTCTTCAGCTTCTAGTGGCACTGCCAACATGATGTCATCCACACAGCAGCATGCTTTTGTGCCACCTACTCAGCAGTACTTGGCTGCACCATCCTACCCTCAGTACTTAGCAGCTCCTACTTCTACACCGGCTGCTCCTTCGACGGCTCAGGCTGGGACCCTTCGGCTACCCCAACCTACTGCTCCTCTAGTGTATCCGCTGCCCTGGACTTCTACTCCTACTGGATTTTTGCCAGGTATTTCTTCCTCTGCGGGTGTTCCTGGAGCTTATGCATTGCCCTCTGTTGATGGCAATAATGGAGATGTTGTTACAGGTACTATCTCGGTTGATTCATTTGATGCATATGCTCTTTTTGACTCTGGTGCTAGTTTCTCGTTTGTCTCGGAGGGTTTTGTGGCTCGTGCTGGCCTCTCTATGCAGAAGATTGGTCAGTCCTTATGGTTAGTTCCGCTAAAGGTGTTATATCTAGTCACTCAATTTGTCCGGGTTGCTCTATCGTTCTTGCTGATGAGGGGTTTGTTGCTAATCTCGTGGTGATTCCCCTTGAGTCTTTTGATGTTATTCTAGGCATGGATTGGCTTTCTCAATACCAGGCTGTTATCTCCTGTTTCTGGAAGACAGTGTCTTTGCAGGCACCTTCAGGTAGAGAGGTAATCTTTGTAGGTAGTGCTATGAAGTACTCCTTTGCTCTTCTATGTCTATTGTTCCTAGATCGCTGGACTAGAAAATCTGGAATTCTCTTCTCTATGGTGGATGACAATGAGGTTGCCTTGCCAGTGGAGGACTTACGTGTGGTCTGTCATTACCCTGATGTGTTTCCTACTGAGCTTCCAAGTATTCCGCCTGAGCGTGATGTGGTTTTTGAAATTAAATTAGTTCCTGGTACACAACCTATCCATAAGACTCCGTATCGGATGGCTCCAAAAGAGCAGGTTGAGTTGAAGCAGCAGTTGGATGATCTTCTTGCTAAGGGTTTTATCAGACCTAGCAAGTCGCCTTGGGCTTTTCCTGTACTATTTGTGGAGAAGAAGGATGGTACCAAGAGGTTGTGTGTGGATTATCGTGACCTTAATCGGGTGACCATCAAGAATAAGTATCCTTTACCTCGTATTGATGTGCTCTTTGAGAAATTGAGAGGTGCCAAGGTATTCTCTAAGATTGATTTGAATTCTGGCTATCATCAGTTGAGAATACGGGAGGAAGATATCGAGAAGACAGCTTTTAGCACTAGGTATGGGCATTATGAATATATCGTTATGTCTTTTGGACTAACAAATGCCCCTGCTGTGTTTATGGAAGCTATGAATAGGATGCTACATGAGTACTTGGATGATTTCGTCGTTGTTTTCCTTGATGATATCTTGATTTACTCCAAGTCTGAGGAAGAGCATGAGCAGCATCTTAGTCTTGTTCTGGATGCCCTTCGGAAGAATCAGTTTTATGCGAAATTGAAGAAGTGTGCTTTTTGGCTCTCTGAAGTGGCTTTTCTAGGTCATGTTATTAATCAACATGGCATTTCAGTTGATCCCAAGAATGTTGCTAGTGTTGTTAATTGGCAGAGACCTACTACAGCAACTGAGATTCGTAGTTTTCTTGGTCTTGCTGGCTATTATCGGCGTTTTGTGCAGGATTTTTCTAGTATTGCAAAGCCGATGACGAGACTTACTGAGAAGGGTGTTCCTTTTGTATGGAACAATGATTGTGAGATCAGTTTCCAGACATTAAAGGATAAGTTGGTGAATGCTCCTATCTTGACGTTACCCGAGAGTGGCAAGCGTTTCACGGTGTATACCGATGCATCCCGTGTTGGTCTGGGATGTGTATTGAAGCAAGATGGCAAAGTGATTGCTTATGGCTCTAGGCAGTTGAAGAAACATGAGAGAAATTATCCTACCCATGATCTAGAATTGGCTGTCGTGGTGTTTGCCTTGAAGTCTTGGAGGCATTATCTCTATGGTGAGTCTTGTGACATCTATACTGACCACAAGAGTCTTAAATATATTTTCACTCAGAAGGAGCTCAATCTGAGGCAGCGTAGGTGGCTTGAGTTGATAAAAGATTATGATCTTACGATTCAGTATCATCCAGGGAAGGCGAATGTGGTGGCAGATGCTCTTAGTAGAACTAGGGTTCCTAAGGTGGCAATGCCCTTGATTGCGGATTTGGATCGTATGGGTGTCTCCTTATGCTATGCTAGCACTGCTAGAGAGGAGACCCAGTTGTTCATTCAGTCATTCCTTCTTGAGAGGGTGCGTGAGCCACAACAGCATGACCGTCTAATTCAGGAGGTTCGTAAGAGGATAGCGAATGGCAAACCTCGAGAGTTTAGTATCGATGAGAACGATGCAGTCCGGTTTAGAGGACGCCTTTGTGTGCCTAAAAAATCAGATGTGAAGATGGATATCTTGCGAGAAGGTCATCGGACTCCATACACTATTCATCCTGGTGAGACAAAGATGTATAGAGATCTTAAGAAGAGCTTCTGGTGGAAGAGAATGAAGGTTGATATTGCCAAGTATGTTGCAGCTTGTGGTGTGTGCCAGCAAGTGAAGGCTGAGCATAAGAGGCATGCAGGTTTATTGAAACCTTTAGAGATTCCAGAATGGAAGTGGGAATATATTACTATGGATTTTGTGGTTGGTTTACCACGATCTCCTCGGGGTAATGATGCAATTTGGGTTGTGGTAGATAGACTCACTAAGGTGGCTCATTTTATTCCAATGAAGACCAAGAATTCTGCTGCAGAGTTGGTCCCCTTGTATATGAAGGAGGTAGTGAGGCTGCATGGAGTGCCGAAGTCTATTGTTTCAGATCGAGACTCCAAATTTGTTTCCAATTTTTGGAGGAGTTTACATAGCGCTTTGGGGACGAAGCTTGACATGAGTGTTGCTTTTCACCCTCAAACTGATGGTCAGTCCAAGCGTACTATCCAGACTTTGGAGGACATGCTACGTGCCTGTGTCCTTTCCTAGAAGGTTAGTTGGGAGGATCATCTAGCTTTAGCTGAGTTTGCTTATAATAACAGCTATCAAGCTAGTATAAAGATGGCACCATATGAAGCTTTGTATGGTAGAAGATGCATCTCACCATTGTGTTGGGAAACATTGGGAGAGAGGTCTTTAGTCGGTCCAGATTGGATTCAACAGACAGCTCAGAAGGTACAGGAGATACGTCAGAACATGTTAGCCGCCTAGAGTCGCCAGAAAAGCTATGCGGATGTTAGAAGGCGAGACCTCGAGTTTGCAGTGGGTGATCAGGTTCTTCTCAAAGTATCGCCTACTAAGGGTGTTGTGCGGTTCGGTACTACTGGGAAGCTTAGCCCGAGGTACATTGGACCTTTTGATATCATAGCCCGAGTAGGTAGCTTGGCTTACCGCTTACAATTACCAGATTCTATGAAGGGAGTTCATAATGTCTTCCACGTTTCTATGCTGAGAAAGTATTTGCGGGATCCTGAGCATAAGATCGACTTAGAGCCGATTCATGTGGAGCAGGACTTGACTGTGAAGTGTCAGCCAGTGCGTATCTTAGAATCATCAGAGCGTGTTCTCAGGAGAAGGATTATCAAATATGTGAGAGTTCTATGGACGAATCAGCCTGAACGTGAAGCGACTTGGGAGCTTGAGGAGCAGATGCGTAAGGAGTATCCCAAACTATTTGACACTGGTGAGTTTTATGCAGATCTGTGTAGTTAACTATTCTGTTGGTTTATATCATAGAAGCGGTAGAATTCGAGGACGAATTCCCTTAAGGGGGGTAGAATGTAATGCCCCAAAACAAAAATTGCAATACCCAATAGAAGAAACAAAATTAAAGGAAAAATAGCTTTAGAGGGGTCCAAGTAAACTTAGGCTAGGCTATGTGGCAGCCCATCTCAAGCCCAACTTGTCCCTATCACCTAAACCATGTAGAGAGGAAGCGTGCAGCAGGAAAACATGTTTTCCCTTTCCCCATTCCCTCTGTTCGACCTCCAGGATGCCCCCTCCTCTTCCCACAGAGCCCTCTCCTTCCTTAGCACCTCCTACACAGCAGAAATTACAAGGGAAAAGGAGAAAACAGATTGAGGAGGACAGGTTCAAGACGAGGTATATCATCGGCGTAGATCGGCTTTCCCCCATCTCTATCTCGCTGCCCAAGGTTTAGGGTATAGCCAAGGTGAGGAATCTGCCTTTCCCTTTGTTTAATTGAGATTTAGATGGCCTGTAGTCATGGGGCATATTGGTTCTATAGGGAGGATCTCCATCTGAATGCCGATCTAAGGTTCTGCTGCTCTGTAGATCGAGTGCTGCCGCTGTTTGTTCTGTTTAGGCAATAAAGACGATTTTTCCAGTGAAACTTGATATTAGGAAAGTTGTAGAGGGATTTCAGATCTATTATCTTGTAAAATTTCACGATTTTATCAGAAGTAGTTTGAGAGTTATAGTTCATTATTTGTGATGCAATCGTTCTGCCAAAAATCTGGACAGTTTTAGATCTAAGGAGTTTTTGGCCATTTAAATCAAATAATTAGATCTTTTGTTATGAACAATAGTTGTAGGAATTTTATTAAGCTTTCCATATTGGTAAAGAGTATAATTTGTGAGCTAGTATATCTCCAGTTATGAATTTTTTAAGTTTGATGTTCTGTTCTAGTCGACAGAAATATTCAGTGAAGTTCAATGGTTAATTACGCCATATTGCAGGCATCTTATGCAAAACTTTGCAATACAAATGTTATAACTAATGGAGTTTTACATAATCTGGTGAACTTTGGCAATTTTTGGGTGTGTGGTCTAAAGTCTATGAAAAAGAGAATAGTTAGTGCTACTGTTAAGAACTGTAGGCTAAACGGTAGATGCTTTAGCGTCGGGTTTGAGGGCGCTCTATTGTGTATTTGTTGTTGTTCTTGCTGGTATGTTTGTGTTTGTACTGAGTATTGCTTGTCATCAGGTGGTAGCACTTCGGAACATCGCTAGTGCTTTTGATCTCCTTCGGTAAAGAGGCAAGTAAATGTAGCGGTGGTTTGCTACCGTTTTGGCTTGTTATTTTCATCACCTACAGTTTAATGTCTATAATAATGTCACACCACTAATATTCATGACTTGTGAACTTGGTTTATTCAACCTTATGTGAATGTGGTCTAATTTATTTATTCATGGTGATGTTACTATTCCACATTGCTATATGTGGCTAGCCCACAACCCTGAAGATGAAGTTGAAGTATCATTGGCGGTGTATATTAATTTTATTGCAGCATGCCAAGCGCATTGCATCATTCATTTGCATTGGAAGTTATGTCGTTGACCTATGGTCACGACTGTACCGGTACAGCATCATGGGATGCAGCTCCACACCTTGTTGGGTGTGCAGGCGGAGTCATTTTGCATTGCATTCATATGCATTCATGAAGTATATTATTGAAGTGATCTATCCATATTGTTATGAAGCTCTATCATCTGGCATGTTTTTAAATGGAAGTCTCATTTTTTTTATACCATGTCAAGTGGAAACTCCGTGTTAAATTGATGTTTAATTCCACTTGTGGTTTAAATAGCCAGTCAAAACAAGTTTGCTTGCTGAGATGTTTCATCTCACCCTTGCTTTACTCAATCCAGGTACTTGATGCTTGCTTGGAAGGGAAGGGGATTAGTTGCACGTCACACACTCCGTTAGAGCCTTCATGTTTAATTCATAATAATTTGGTTATGTTCCTTAGACATAATTGGAAGGAAATGTTTAAAGTGTGGATGGTAAACTTATTCATGTTGGAGCATCTCATATTTGTGTTAGGATTTCGTTAATGTTAGTTTGGTGCTTCCGGTTATTATATATATCTTGCTTCTGCATTGTTTTTAAATACAAGGGAGGTGCTGCCAAATCTTTGTTGGTTATGTGCGGCTGTGGGTTTGTGATGTTTAGTGGCATCCTAGGATGTCTGTGGATTCTGGGGTGTTACAAGGAACCCCCCTTTTCAAATGGCACAATTCCTTCTCGGCTATACTCATAGACTAGAGGCTGTCCAACACCCAACGTGGTAAGCCATTCTTACACCATTTAAGGTAACCACTAACAAGCTAGAAAAGGTCTCTTAAACAACTAGAGCTAGAGCTATATAGCCCTCACAGCTGTACTGTATGTCCTGGTTATCACTTACAGGTAAGTCCTTATGGAGAGTAACCAGAGCATCAAAATAACCCACATGCTCTAGCCCCCTTTTCAACAGTAATAAAATCATCTTAATGGTTGATTGCACCATTCATTAGTCATATTACAATATCATCGTTCATAATTAAGCGCTAGCACTAGCTACCCAAATGCACAACCCGTAGGTGACAAGGAAACATGATACCAACAACTAAGTTATAATCTCTATGGTTGTCAAGGAGGACACATGCATATGTATGATAATTTCAGTGAATAGGACAACAAGGATGGTCCCATGTTATACTTGCCTTTTTCCCAAAGTTAAGTTGCTCAGAGGTCTTCAACCTCCGTCTCTAATCTTCAGCTTATGCTGTACTTGTCGGTCCTCAGCTCCTAGTCTTCAGCACTCGCGAATCACACTTCTACTCGCAGCAATCCAAGCACGGCAAATGGACAACAAACACATCTAAGAACAAACATCATACAAAGAAGGCACTTTAAAAGGATGCGCACTAAACGTCACGGCTTGTTGCTACGGTTACGAGAGCGCAAGAACGATGGAGAATGGAGCTATTGTTTAAAAGTGTACGACTATCGAGACTTGCAACATAACGAAGAAAACAAACTAAACCTTGGTTATATTTTATTTTAGAATAAATGAGTATCTATTATTTAATTATTTAAAAATTTATAAATTAGAAAGCATAGAGAAGGTGATAACAACTAATCGAATCATTATATGCTTCTAGCATAAACTATACAAGTTATATTTAAGAAACATTTAAGTTTCTATTAATCAAGTTAATGTTTGATTATAAAAAGATCGAATTGTAAACCTAAATTGCTTTTAAATAGAAACTTGGTTGCATATATATTAACCAATGTGATATTTAACTTATAAAATTCAGAGACATGTGACATGTTAGACACCATTGCTAACACGTAGCTTACGGCCGGCATGATTTCAACGCAACACGAACATGTTTATGATGCAGGTAAAAGCTAAGCAATTTATAATTCAAAAGCACGGTGATAGCACTTATGCATATTAATATTTATATGTATAAAACATCGAGGTATTATGCTTATGTTGCTGTTAATTATAAAATTAGTTGCATGCATATTAATCATATTACTATTTAAATTGTAAAATTCAGAGATATTTGACAATAGAAAACGTAGTTGCTACGTCATTACAAGCTCAATCGCAAAAGAAAAAGCTACGGACATAGAGATACTGACCATGTTAGCTTGCTATCTGGAAACAGATCGAAGGCACAGGTACTAGGCGACGACAAAGATTTGTAGGATTGCAGTGCAGGCAACTCGACTTAAACAGCGCACGTACAGATCCTGAACTCGATCGCGTCGCGTGCCAGGTTTTGTTGGGGATGCATGGACCTTCGGACAAGGCCGGAGCAACACGCTTGCATGCTGTCCAACCTAGCTTAAGTATGGAACAGAACCGACGGAGGCGAGACGTCCACATGTCTGTCTTGGAGATTGATGATGGCTCTGGATGAAACACAGACGGCGGCAGTAGAGGTAGCTGCTGCAGATAGAACTATGGTGACCGCCACATCTTTGGCGGACAGCCAGACTCCATGCGTCCGTGGGCGACAACAAGCTCCACCGATGAGGAGGCGACAACAATGTGCAGTCGAACAGATGGCTCCATGGCAGCTCGGCGAAGCTCTCTCGGAGATGGCTTTTCGTCTTAACTTCAATGATTCACCGGAGGAGATCATAGCACAGCAACACATGCTCATTAAGCTCATGAGGCGGCGGCGACAACAAAGCACGGCAGGCAAGCCCACAAGCTGCAGGTCGATAGAGCTAGCTTCTAGGGCAGATGCGATGCGACGATGGGGAGCTACATGATGCAAAACAAGGCGGCGACGTGGATATATATATATATGTGATCAGCTATCTTAGTCTCAAAGATTTGGAAAAAATACAATCGGCCAGAGTGCTGATTGGAGTTTGAGTCGTAGTCATATTCGTGTATGTATATACACATATACACCTTGGCCTTGCTTGCCTTCTCCCTGACCAATTGGATCTCGTTTGTTATCTCAGTCGCCATGTTTGTGTCCGGCTCATCATCATTATTGTGATGGACTTGGATACGGATCCGGCAGATCAAGTGCAGTATGAGTCTGGAGTCGCATGGTGATAATCTCAGCTTGTTCCTCGTGTATATGTAGCAGCATGAATTTCCCATTGCGGCAGCGGCACCTAGGGCTTAGAGAACAATCCCATGGCAGATCGACAGTGGCACGGAACTAGGATCAAGAGGCGGCGACACTTGTCTTGGTGACGACGGTGGTGATTGCTAGGGCATGGAGTACTGGGCAGGCATGGCAGTTTGGATCGTGCGAGCGGCCGGTGATGCAAGAAGAGACCGCGGCGGTGATGGCGGTGGCAGCATAGGGCTGCGTGGGATTTGATCAAATAGATTAAAGGTTGCAAGGGTTTGGAAAATGATGCGATGGGGGCCTTGCTATTTATCGACGAGCATGTTACGATTGTTCTAGAGTCCTTGCTGTGCACAGCGTACAGATTAGACCAATCAATAATCCCAAGGGAAAAAGAAACAAAGGTTATTCTACTAGGAAAAGGCTGACGGCCAGCTACGAATAAAGGAGAGTTCGCTTGCTTCCTAGATTGTCATCACGTCAAAGCACACAGGCCCAAGGAACAAAGGAAATTAATAAAAAGAAAAGATAGATTAGCGTCAACGAGAGAGAATGGTACAAGCCTTGATAGATTAGTAAAGGTTTGCACTGAGATGGACTAAGATGAGAATTAATTATTTTCAGAATTATTTAATTTCATGACTAAAAATAATTCTAGAAAAGTCAAGAATTAGTATTTAAGCCACAAGAAAATACTCTGATTCCTCAAAAGAAATTCGGGATAAATTTTCAGAGATAGATTGAACACCGAGGAACCTAAATAATGTATTTGGAGCTCATGAAAAGATTAATGAAGAGATCAATAGAAAAGATTAAGCTCACGGAAATTGAAATTTTAAATCCTAAAAATGTCAAAAGTTTTCCGGTGAGAAGCAAACGTCGTCCTATGGTATTTTGAAAATAATAGCACTCACCAACACCAAAGACAAGCATCACACAAACACCACATTATCAAATTAATATGAAAAAGTTTAAAACCAAATTTTTCTATATTTAAATTAGCAGCAACTTAACTTATCTAATAAATTTATTCAAATATTGAAATCATTTATTTTATTTAGTGTTTTTTAAGCACAACACAAAATTGAAAACTTTGGGGTGTGACAGTGGTGTCGTATTGCATTATCAAAGGTTGAAACCCTCAACAATAAGGAACGACATGGATATTTATCATGCATGACAGGGTTAGCTTTATTAGAGTATATAGACATAAAAATTACTTAAATTTAAAGTACATATATGCCATGATTACATATCTTTGCATACTTTGCATCTAGTTTCTTAGTTACTCAGTAGATTGAATTATAATAATACCTAAATTTTATTAAAAAGATTTGAATTCCATACAGATCCATATATCTTTTTTATTTGAATTATCTTATATTATGAGTATTAAGAAGTCTTAAGAAAATTTAGTGAAAACATTCAATTACAACCATGGGTACTTAATTTGTCATTCATCCATCCTTGGCTAAAAATTGTTATTTGACTTTACAGTTTCAATTGTACGATCCATTTTTTGTTTTCTAAATCTAATAAATAAATTAGCGTCACAATAAATTAGTTTATAGCAAATTAAAATCAGCGTCACAAGAAATTATTTTTTTTAGAAATTGAGAGTTGAGACTGATAGGCAGAAAAATTGGAATTAGCATCACAAGAAATTATAGTTTATAGCAAATAGAATGTGACTGGTTGTACCTGTAAAATTGGTTTGCTACCTGTCGGCTGCAAAAATCCCAATCCCCCTTTAAGACATATTGTTGCTACTTGCATTTTTTGTATATTAAAAAAGAATAGAAACACCAAAATAACTGGACTATTGGTGCAATCTCAAATTGATAAGTTTAGATGTGTGCTTGTGCTTCAGCACCTGTTTAGTTATTACTGTACATTCTATAGGTCATTATAATACATTTGTTTGGATGGCAACGACCCAAATTTATCTACCAAATAATGAGTAGCGCAAGATCTCCAATTTTGTATTCTAATAACCTAATAATCTATATTCTATATACATGTGCAGGTTATATTTGTAGGTTGACAGTTTGCTATTCATCTGCACTAATTATAGAGGGAAAGGTATTTCCATTGTCATCTTTCTTTTAGTATATGTTTTAAACACATTAGGATCTTTAGCTGAAATAACATGGATAGCAGTTAGCACAATGTGTATTTTAGTTGTACAGATACAAGATGTTTAGCATATATTGATTTAAAGCACATTAGGATATTATGTTAAGTTAACCTGATCGGAATTTAGTTGTATATATACAAGATGTTTTAGTATATATCTTAGACCTTGGTAGTTCATATTGTGGGGTAACTAGCCTATGAGGCTCATGCTTTTTTGTGATCCAATTAGCTAGTAAATTATTTGTTAGAATTAAATGAGAGAATCTATTAGTCTGTAACTTGGGTGTTCTTTTGGTCAAGTAGGTGTTCCATAGGACTGTCGTTCTGTAACTTGGGTGTAACCTACTGTTGTTATAGTATCAATCATGGTGCTCTTTTGGCTAAGTAGGTGTTCCATACTACTGTCATTCTCTTGTTAGACCCCATTACTTTTTTAGATGGAAATTAAACAATAGAGGAAGGAAAAGAACATAAGAATCAAATTATTATCAATTTTTTGTGGTCCCTTTTGTTTTGGAAATAAATTATTACAGTAGGAGCACCATGATTTGCTTTATGTCAGATGCATTCCATATCTAATTTCCTCTAGTATTTACCTTGCATTCCTGCTAAGTGATTTCTATTTAGACTTTCTACAATTTATGATAACCTAAAATAATGTATGCTAGTTCTGTTCTAAGTTAGAAATAATGATGTGAACCTAACCAAACTCTTGATTTTCCCAACTCATCTGCAATAATGATAATATCAATGATTGAGCATTTATAAATAATTTGTATGCAAAAGTTGTTGCACGTGTTTTGTTTGCAAACAGCTTAGTTTACCACTGATTTTGAGGCCATGAGGAAAAAACAACACTAAAAGTCTTATACATATTTAATCAACTATTGATGCTGCTAACTTCGAATATCAGTTCCTTCATTTGGCTCTAAAATTGGGTTTTGCAATGTTTGCTCTTGCTGCAGAGCTAAGACTGTATCAATGGTCTCTGCCACCAACTGTGTCGATTCCTAACTCAGAGATAAGTGCTCCCTCTCAATTTCAGTAAAGGCTATTTTTATATTGATGGTTGGTTTACTGAAATCTATTGTTGCTGATGTGAAATCAGGTGCATTTAGTTGCTCTCAAGTCAGCAACCTATGATGTGTGATGTAGCTTAATTTACTAATCCTGTGGAATCAAACTTAATTTAGAAATATGTGTTCCTATTTAGAGTGCAAACTATTTAACCAGCTCATACATATAGTGCTTAAGTTTTATTTCTCTAGATTGCTTCAACGGTGTATTTTGTTCTAGACATGTACACCCGAAAAGATGATTTATGCATGCTTGATCTGTTTGTTTTCTTTTGTTTGTTTGTATACTAATATATAAAATTCATACTATAGGAATCTAGATGATGGAGAAGAATGTTAGTAGCATGGCAAGGGAATTGTTTGTGAGGAGGCCTGTGATGTGTCCATGCATCCAAGCAGACTATGTCAGATTTCTCTAAATGCTTTCTGCAACAATGCATAATATATTCTTGTAAAATAATTTGCTAGTTTAGCAAGACAATGGGATATAGTGATGTAGCACAAGAAGTAAGTGTATATATATCTATAAATGAACTGAAAATATGCATTTTTTCTTGCTGAAGTAAGCAGTATTGGGATTGCCATGCTGTTCACTGTAGTGTTACGGCTGGCAAGTATTTTCCTGGTAAAAACCTGAATTGGGAACATGGCTATGAATCCAGTGTCGATTCAAGATCTTTTGACAATGGACATATGAAGGAATGTACTATTTTTTTTAATTGAGGTATTGCTTATTCTTTCATTATTTCATGAGTTGTTATTGTTGCTGGAGGTTGACCAAGAAGCAAAAAATTATTGTTTATAGTTATCTATTATTGCTCTATGAAAATCTTATGTACACAAAGCAGTTGATGTGCCATCAAATGTAGTTTGAATATTTCTGGAATTTCTCTTGCCAAATAGGATTAGACCTATCCATGCGCATCCAACTCCGATCATCACGTCGTGACATTATATGCTTTCCAAATAAATTTCTGCATGATGATTGGGTACACCTAAGTACAATTCACATATATATGTGTATCAATCGTAACAATATGTGGTAGTTTCATCATCAGAGCATGACGCGAAGTATGTATATATGCCGACAATCAAATGATCAAGATGATGAAGATGGAGAAAGGTGTGTACACTGTAGGCACGCTGCATGCACTGCCTCGCTGATCACTTTGCGTCGCCTCCGATCCTGAACACAAATCAATTGAATGGATTAGGAGCCAGCTAGCAGCGGCCATGCATGATCGACTTACGGCCGCCCTAGCAGCATGCAGTCACTGCCAAGATCAACTTAAGATCAACTTAATTAACATGATGCATGTGCCCTAGCTAGAAAACAATTTTTCCTTATGCATGCACTCACCGCGCACGTCGTCAGGATCCAACAGCAACAAGAGGCCGAGGCACGAAGTTTCCCTTCGCTATCTCACCGGAGTATTGACGAGCCTCCTGATATAGCTTGATCGATCGATGGGTGCCGCGCGTCGCGCGTCGTTTCCACGGCGATATATATGAGAAGTCGGGAGTTAAGGGGGGCACGACAGCAGTAGATAGCCGCCGGTTGGGCCTTTCTGCTATACCTAAAGCTCACGAAATACATGTGTTTCCTACAGCAACATATTACCACGACACTAGGATTTTATAGCAACCAAACCGATATGTGGAAATAGCAATATACTATTGCCTCGCTTTAGGTTTTTAGTTGCAATAAACAGCTACCTATTGCAATGGTCGTGAAAAATATTACAACTGACAAAAACTGTGGCGATAGCAACAAACTATTACACTGCCTTAGAAATTTAGTTGCAATAAACAACTACCAATTGCAATGGTCATGAGAAATATTACAACAAACAAAAACTATGGCAATAGCAACAACCTATTACATCACCTTAGACATTTAGTTGCAATACACGGTCTACCTATTGCAATGTTCGTGACACATATTACAACCCAACAACACTGTGGCGATAATTTCAAGCAATAGCAACACTGTTCTATTTGGTTGCAAGAGCACCAGACAGTTGCAACGCCAATCAATACTAATGCAACTAAATGTCATCATGGCAATATTAATAACCAATAGCAAAACTTTTCAAAAAAGCAGTGCTATATGTCTCACCTCTTGCAACGCCGAACGTAAAAATTACAATGCACTATTTTTGTGGCAACACAGTTCCTTTATTGCCACCTTTTTGAACAAATGTTGCAAAACACGCCCCTATTACAACACAATTTGTGGTGATGAAAATGGCGTCAAGTGGCAATAGGGTCGAAATCTAGGTGACGTAAGTCATGTGGAATCTCATTTCGGTCCGTTTAGAGATAGTGTTAGATAGGTCCACGGTTTGCGCCAAACGTACCATAGGTGCATAAAATCATTTTTGACGCACCCGATGGTTCTCCTAGGTGACAAGGCTCAAGTGGAAGCTGGATTCGGGCCATTTGGAGACAGTGCTAATTTTGACACAAGATCGGTGCAAGGTTTGCGCCGAAGATACCACAGGCTCGGAAATTACTTTGGACACTCTCGATGGAACTCCTAGGTGACGTGGGTCATGTGGAATCTCCGTTTGGTCCATTTGGAGATAGTGTTAGTATCGGCATACGATAGGGGCACGGTTTGCGCCGAACCTACCATATGCTCAGAAATCATTTTAGACGCACCCGATGGTACTCTTAGGTGACGTGGCTCAAGTAGAAGCTCGATTTAGTCTATTTTGGAGATAGTGCTAATCTTGATGCAAGATAGGTGCATGGTTTGCGCCGAACGTACAACACGCTTGAAATTCATTTAGACGCACCCGATGGAACTCTTTGGTGACGTGGGTCATGTGGAATCGCGTTTTCGTCCATTTGGAGATAAGTTAGTGTCGGTGCAAGATAGGTGCACGGTTTTGTGTCAAATGTACCATAGGCTCATAAATCATTTTTGATGCACCCAATGGTACTTCGAGGTGACAAGGATCAAGTGGAAGCTCGATTCGGTCTATTTGGAGATAGTGCTAGTCTTGATGCAAGAAAGGTGCACAGTTTGCACTGAACGTACCATAGGCTTACAAATCATTTTGGACGTACTTGATGGAACTCCTAGGTGGCGTGGGTCATGTGGAATCTCGTGTCTATCCATGTGGAGACAGTGTTAGTGTTAGTGCCGGACAGGGGCACGGTTTGTGCCAAACATACCATTGGCTCAAAAATCATTCTCAACGAATCCAATGATACTTCTAGGTGACGAGGATCAAGTGGAAGCTCGATTCAGTCCTTTGGGACATAGTGCTAATGTTGACAAAAACTGTGGCGATAGCAACAAACTATTACACCGCCTTAGAAATTTAGTTGCAATAAACAACTACCAATTGCAATGGTCGTGAGAAATATTACAACCAACAAAAACTATGGCAATAGCAACAACCTATTACATCACCTTAGACATTTAGTTGCAATACACGTTCTACCTATTGCAATGTTCGTGACAAATATTACAACCCAACAACACTGTGGCGATAATTTCAAGCAATAGCAACACTGTTCTATTTGGTTGCAAGAGCACCAGACAGTTGCAACGCCAATCAATACTAATGCAACTAAATGTCATCATGGCAATATTAATAACCAATAGCAACACTTTTCAAAAAAGTGGTGCTATATGTCTCACCTCTTGCAACGCCGAACGTAAAAATTGCAATGCACTATTTTTGTGGCAACATAGTTCCTTTATTGCCACCTTTTTGAACAAAAGTTGCAAAAACACGCCCCTATTACAACACAATTTGTGGTGATGAAAATGGCGTCAAGTGGCAATAGGGTCGAAATCCAGGTGACGTGAGTCATGTGGAATCTCATTTCGGTCCGTTTAGAGACAGTGTTAGATAGGTCCATGGTTTGCGCCAAACGTACCATAGGTGCAGAAAATTGTTTTCGACGCACCCGATGGTTCTCCTAGGTGACAAGGCTCAAGTGGAAGCTGGATTCGGGCCATTTGGAGACAGTGCTAATCTTGACACAAGATAGGTGCACGGTTTGCGCCGAAGATACCACAGGCTCGGAAATTGTTTTGGACACTCTCGATGAAACTCCTAGGTGACGTGGGTTATGTGGAATCTCCATTCGGTCTGTTTGGAGACAGTGTTAGTATCGGCGCAAGATAGGGGCACGGTTTGCGCCAAACCTACCATATGCTCAGAAATCATTTTGGACGCACCCGATGGTACTCTTAGGTGACGTGGCTCAAGTAGAAGCTCGATTCAGTCTATATTGGAAACAGTGCTAATCTTGATGCAAGATAGGTGCATGGTTTGCGCCGAACGTACAACACGCTCGAAATTCTTTTAGACGCACCCGATGGAACTCTTTGGCGACGTGGGTCATGTGGAATCATGTTTTCGTCCATTTGGAGATAAGTTAGTGTCGGTGCAAGATAGTTGCACGGTTCTGTGTCAAATGTACCATAGGCTCAGAAATCATTTTTGACGCACCCAATGGTACTTCTAGGTGACGAGGATCAAGTGGAAGCTCGATTCGGTCTGTTTGGGGATAGTGCTAGTCTTGATGTAAGAAAGGTGCACAGTTTGCACCGAACGTACCATAGGCTCACAAATCATTTTGGACGCACTTGATAGAACTCCTAGGTGACGTGGGTCATTTGAAATCTCGTGTCTGTCCATGTGGAGACAGTGTTAGTGTCAGTGCGGGATAGGGGCACGGTTTGCGCCAAACGTACCATTGGCTCAGAAATCGTTCTTGACGAATCCATTGATACTTCTAGGTGACGAGGATCAAGTGGAAGCTCAATTCAGTCTGTTGGGACATAGTGCTAATGTTGACGCAAGATAGGAGAACGGTTTGCGCCGAACGTACCACATGCTCAGAAATCATTTTGGACACACCTAATAGAACACCTAGGTGACGTGGGTCATGTGGAATCTCATTTTGGTCCGTCTAGAGATAGTGTTAGTTTTGATGCAAGATAGGTCCACGATTTGCGCCAAACGTATCATGGGCCTAGAAATCATTTTAGACACATCTGATGGTTCTCCTAGGTGAAGTGGCTCAACTGGATGCTCATTTTGGTTTGTTTGGAGACAGTGTTAGATAGGTGCACGGTTTGCGCGAAACGTACCATAGGCTGAGAAATTATTTTTGACACACCCGATGGTACTGCTAGGTGACGAGGGTAGAGTGGACGCTCAATTCAGTCCGGTTAGAGATATTGCTAATCTTGACTCAAGATAGGTGCACGGTTTGTGTCGAACATACCATAGGCTTAGAAATCATTTTGGATGCACCCGATCGATCTCCTAGGTGACGCTGGTCATGTGGAATCTCGTTTTAGTCCATTTGGAGATAGTGTTAGTATCAGTGCAAGATAGGTGCACGGTTTGCGCTAAACATACGATAGGCTCAGAAATCGTTTTGGTCGCACCCCATGGTACTCCTAGGTGACGAGGCTCATGTGGATGCTCGTTCCGCCATTTGGAGATAGTGCTTATCTTGACGCAAGATAGGTGCACAGTTTGCGCCGAAGATACCGTAGGCTCAAAAATCATTTTGGGCACACTCGATAGAACTCCTAGGTGACGTGGGTCATGTGGAATCTCCGTTCGGTCTGTTTAAAGATAGTGTTAGTATCGGCGCAACATACGTGCACGGTTTGTGACAAATGTACCACATGCTCAGAAATCATTTTGGACGCACCCGATGGTACTCCTAGGTGGTGAGCCACAAGTGGAAGCTCGATTCGGTCCATTTGGAAAATAGTGCTAATCTTGAGACAAGATAGGTGCACAATTTGCGCCGAATGTACCATTGGCTCAGAAAATGTTTTAGACCCGCCTGATGGAACTCCTCGGTGACGTGGGTCGTGTGGAATCTCATTTCGGTCCATTTGGAGACATTGTTTGTGTCGGTGTAAGATAGGTGCACAGTTTACGTCAAACGTACGATGGCTCAAAAATTATTTTTGACACACCCAATGGTACTTCTGGTGACGAGGATCAAGTGGAAGCTCGATTTGGTCTGTTTGGAGATAGTGCTAGTCTTGACGCAAGATAGTTGCACGGTTTGCGATGAACATACCACAGCCTTAGAAATCATGTTGGATGCACCCGATTAAACTCCTAGGTGATGTGGGTCATGTGGAATCTTGTTTTTGGCCCATTTGGAGACAATGTTAGTGTTGGTGCAGGATAGGTGCATGGTTTGCGCCAAATGTACCATAGGCATAGAAATCGTTTTGGACACACCCAATGATACTTCTAGGAGACGAGGACCAAGTGGAAGCTCGATTCGGTTTATTTGGAGATAGTGCTAATATTGACGCAAGATAGGTGCATGGTTTGCATTGAACGTACCATAGGCTCAGAAATCATTTTGGACGCACCCGATGGAACTCCTAGGTCATGTGGAATCTCATTTCGGTCCATTTGGAGGTAGTGTTCGTGTCGGCGCAAGATAACTGCACGGTTTGCGCCAAACGTACCATAGGATTAGAAATCGTTTTGGACGCATCTGATGGTTCTCCTAGGTGAAGAGGCTCAAGTGAAAGCTCGATGATCTATTTGGAGATAGTGCCTGTCTTGACGCAAGATAGGTGCACGGTTCACGCCGAATGTACCATAGGCTCAGAAATCGTTTTGGACATACCCGATGGAACACCTAGGTGATGTGGGTCATGTGGAATCTCGTTTCAGTCTGTTTGGAGACAGTGTTCGGTTGGTGCAAGATAGCTGCACTGATTGCGTCAAATGTACCATAGGCTCAGAAATTGTTTTGGATGCTCCTGATGGTACTATTTGGTGACATGGGTCATGTGGAATCTTGTTTCGACCCATTTGGAGACAATGTTAGTGTCGGTGCAGGGTAGGTGCACGGTTTGCGCCAATTGTACCATAGGCTCAGAAATCGTTTGCACACACCCAGTAATACTTCTAGGTGATGTGGATCGAGGGGAAGCTTGGAGATAGTGCTAATCTTGACGCAAGTTAGGTGCATGGTTTGCGACGAACGTACCATAGGCTTAGAAATCATTTTGGACGCACCTGATGGAACTCCTAGGCAATGTGGGTCATGTGGAATCTCATTTCGGTCCGTTTGGATACGGTGCTTATGTCAGTGCAAGATAGTTGCACGGTTTGCGCCAAACATACCTTAGGCTCAGAAATTATTTTGGATGCACCCGATGGTACTCCTAGGTGACAAGGCTCAAGTGGATGCTCGTTTCGGTCCGTTTGGAGATATTGCTAATCTTGACGCAAGATAGGTGCACGGTTTTCGTTGAACTTGCTATAGGCTCGGAAATAGTTTCGGACACACCTGATAGAACTCCTAGGTGACGTGGTTCATGTGGAATATCATTTCAGTCTGTTTGTTGATAGCGTTAGTGTCAGTTTAAGATAGGTCCACGGTTTACGCCAAAGGTACCATAGGCTCAGAAATCATTTTCGCCGCACCCGATGGTACTCTGAGGTGATGAGGCTCAAGTGGAAGCTAGATTCGGTCAATTTGGCGATAGTGCTAATATTGATGCAAGATAGGTGCACGGTTTGCGCCGAACATACCACGGGCTCGAAAATCATTTTGGATGCACCCGAGGGTACTTCTAGGTGATGAGGTTCAAGTGAAAGCTGGATTCAGTCTGTTTGGAGATAGCGCTAATCTTGACACAAGATAGGTACATGTTTTGCGCTGAACATACCACAGGCTTAAAAATCAATTTGGACACACCCGATAGAACTCCTAGGTGACATGGGTCATGTGGACTCTCATTTCGGTCCATTTAGAGATAGTGTTAGATAGGTGCATGGTTTGTGATATGAACCCGCTAGGGTTTATGGACGATCTTTCGATGAGAGGCGTGAGATCACTCGATTTGGTGGATGGAGATGACGTTCACGGCCCGACTACAGCCTTCCAAGACCGCGCCTTAGCAACCGATACACCACCTCCAAAGGCTGTCACGATCTTGTGGAGCGCGACAACCAGCCACTAGGGCTCCCGTCCTGCAAGCAATCGAAGAACTAGCAAGAACAAGGAAACAAGCACTGAATTTGCAAGATGAAATTGAAAGCCTCAGATTGAATCTTATTATGAGTGGAGTTCTGTAGACAAGGAGACGGGTGGCTGGATCAGCACACGCGCCTACAAGCAAGTAGCAAAGGCTAAACTTGATCTAAACAAAACCCAAGTGTTCCTGGTGGCGGCTAAGGGGTATATAATGTGTGGAGGACGACCACAAGAGAGTTTGGGTCGTGCTCCAACCCTAGGACGCGTCCCTACGGGACTCTAAAAGATACAAGCCCATTGGGCTAACTTAAGGTGGCGCAGCACCCTGGACAGAATAGACCTCTCGGTGATTTTTAGACTGTTGACGCCGTTTCTGAGCAGGTATGAGTATGAGGTCAGATCCGTATGAAAGTAGACTTTATTAGCTTTCCAACAAGTCCAGAATCACCCCAATCCGACTCCGTATGTAACTGTGGCGACCGTCACAAGTTGGAGGTGTGCTGCAGTCCGAATCCAGCCTACGCGAGTTCTTTTCCCTTTCGGTCTTCTCCTTGATTCCTAATCAAAACAAGAGTGCACGTGTCTCCAAGATCTAAACAGGATGGACAAGAGCTCAAGAAGGAACTCACTTGATGATTAAGTGTTCGAGCATTAGCACGGGTAATAGGACCAGCAGGTGTCGGCGTGGACGGCGTGGATGTATGATCGGTGTTGATGTCCTCATCATCCTCCCTTTCTTGAATTTGAGTCGTCCTCGACTCAAGCTCATCTTCCTCACCCAAATAAGGCTTCAAATCTGCAATGTTAAATGTGGGACTAACCCCAAAATCTGCAGGAAGATCAAGCTTATATGCATTCTCATTTATTCGTTGCATCACTTTAAAAGGACCATCCGCTCTAGGCATCAATTTAGATTTTCTTAATTCAGGAAACCTATCCTTTCGCAAATGCAACCAAACCCAATCTCCAGGTTCAAGAATCAATTCCCTTCTACCTTTATCTACAGCAAATTTGTACTTAGCATTCATGCGCTCTATGTTTTCTTTAGTGGTTTCATGTAGTTTTAGCATCAATTCAGCACGTTGCTTAGCATCAAAATTCAACTTTTCAGAACTTGGCAATGGCATTAAATCAATAGGAGCACGTGGTAACAAGCCATAAACAATCTCAAAGGGACACATCTTCGTAGTAGAATGCAGCGAACGATTATAAGCAAACTCAATATGAGGCAAACAATCTTCCCACATCTTAATATTCTTCTTTAAAACAGTCCTTAACATAGTAGACAAAGTTCTATTCACAACTTCAGTTTGACCATCAGTTTGGGGGTGACAAGTGGTGGAAAATAAAAGCTTAGTCCCCAATTTGGCCCATAAAGTTCTCCAAAAATGGCTAAGAAATTTAGCATCACGATCAGAAACAATTGTATTTGGCACACCATGCAAGCGAACAACTTCTCGAAAGAACAAATCAGCAATATTTGTAGCATCATCAGTTTTATGACATGGTATGAAATGTGCCATTTTAGAGAATCGATCCACAACCACAAAAACACTATCTCGCCCTTTCCTAGTCCGTGGCAATCCCAACACAAAATCCATAGAAATATCCTCCCAAGGAGCACTAGGAACAGGAAGAGGCATATACAAACCATGTGGATTCAACCGGGACTTAGCCTTTTGACATGTTGTGCAGCGAGCAACAAATCTCTCCACGTCTCGTCGCATCTTTGGCCAAAAGAAATGACCAGCAAGAATGTCCTCCGTCTTCTTCGCTCCAAAATGCCCCATCAAGCCACCTCCATGCGCTTCCTGCAGCAACAACAAGCGAACGGAGCTAGCTGGAATGCATAGCTTGTTAGCTCTAAACACAAACCCATCATTGAGGATGAATTTGTTCCACGTTTTCCCATCTTTACAATGCAGCAGCACTTCTTTAAAATCAGCATCATGAGCATATCGGTCTTTAATTGTTTCTAACCCAAAGATCTTGTAATCAAGTTGATTCAGCAAAGTATATCTCCTAGACAATGCATCTGCAATGATATTATCCTTCCCTTTCTTGTGTTTGATAACATAAGGAAAAGATTCAATAAATTCAACCCATTTTGCATGTCTACGATTCAGTTTTCCTTGACTACGAATATGCTTCAAAGATTCATGATCAGAATGTATAACAAATTCTTTGGGCCACAAATAATGCTGCCATGTTTCTAATATCCGCACTAGAGCATATAATTCCTTATCATATGTAGAATAATTAAGAATAGGCCCGCTCAATTTCTCACTAAAGTATGCAACAGGTTTTCCTTCTTGTAACAAAACACCACCCAATCCAATTCCACTCGCATCACATTCAAGCTCAAAAGTCTTATTAAAATCAGGGAGTTGGAGTAGAGGTGCATGTGTTAACTTATCTTTCAGCACATGGAAGGCGTGCTCTTGTGCTTTGCCCCAAGAAAAGGGCACTCCCTTCTTTGTAAGCTCATTCAATGGTGCAGCAATGGTGCTGAAGTCCTTCACAAAACGGCGATAGAAACCAGCAAGTCCTAGGAAACTCCGCACTTGTGTGACCGTCGTGGGTACAGGCCATCCTTGTATAGCTTCCACCTTGGCTTTATCAACCTCAATTCCCTGTGGAGTGACAACATAGCCAAGAAACGATACTCGATCGGTGCAGAAAGTGCACTTCTCAAGGTTACCAAACAAACGTGCATCACGTAGAGCATTGAAAACAGCACGTAAGTGATCAAGGTGTTCATCAATGGATTTGCTATAAATCAGTATATCATCAAAGTAGACGACAACAAATTTCCCAATGAAAGCACGCAAAACCTCGTTCATTAATCTCATGAAAGTACTAGGTGCATTAGTTAACCCAAAAGGCATGACTAACCACTCATATAGACCGAACTTGGTTTTGAAAGCAGTTTTCCATTCATCTCCCAATTTCATACGAATCTGGTGGTACCCACTACGCAAATCAACCTTTGAAAACACAACAGCACCACTCACTTCATCAAGCATATCATCTAATCGTGGAATAGGGTGTCGATATCGAATGGTGATATTATTAATAGCCCTACAATCAACACACATGCGCCATGTTCCATCTTTCTTAGGCACTAAAATCACTGGAACAGCACAAGGACTAAGAGACTCACGCACATAACCTTTGTCTAGTAGTTCTTGCACTTGTCGCTGAATTTCCTTCGTTTCCTCTGGATTTGTCCTGTATGGCGCACGGTTTGGCAAAGATGCTCCAGGGATAAGATCAATTTGGTGCTCAATCCCTCGTATTGGTGGCAGCCCCGCTGGTATCTCAATGGGAAACACATCAGAATACTCCTGCAAAATGTTAGCAACAGCAGGGGGCAAAGAACGTTGCATATCCTCAAATGAAATCAAAGCATCCTTGCATACCAAAGCATAAGCAACAGAGGTGGATGCATTGAACTCATTAATATCAGATTTTGTAGCAAGCATACAACGTCCTTTCAATGTTATCTCATCTTTGTCATCAACAACAGATTTGTCACTCTCGCTCTTTGCTTTTGCAGCCTTAGTAACATCAGATTGCATAATAGCTTCAGGAGACATAGGATGCAACACAATTTTTCGATCATGGTATAGAAACGAATATTGATTTGATCTACCATGATGCATCGAATCTCTATCAAATTGCCATGGTCTACCTAGCAGAATATTGCAAGCTTGCATAGGCACAACATCACATTCAACAATATCTTTGTATGATCCGATAGCAAAATTGATTCGCACCAGTCTCGTTACCTTTGCCTTACCACTGTTGTTCAGCCATTGGATGTAGTAGGGATGGGGATGTGGTTTGGTGGTGAGAGCGAGCTTCTGTACCATGTCGCTACTTGCCAAGTTGTTGCAGCTACCTCCATCAATGATCATGCGACACGAACGCTCCTTGATGACACACTTTGTTTGGAATAAAGTGTGTCGCTGATTTTGCTCAGCCTTCTCCATTTGTGCACTAAGCACTCGCTGTACAATCAAGCTCTCATAGTGCTCCGCGTCACCTGCATTGATGTGTTCTTCTATGTGTTCCTCACTACCTGCATAGTCAGCCGCAAGCAATGCAAGTGTATCTTCATCAAAATCACTAGCAGATGAACACTCACCATCATCCTTGACAATCATAACACGCTTGTTTGGGCAGTCACGCATCATATGGCCATATCCCTTGCACCGATGACATTGTATGTTGCTTGTTCTACCTGTCGATGCCACGGATGAAGTACTTGCAGCTGGCTTTTGCGATGTCTTCACTACTGAATTGGTGGGGGCAGCTCGAGTCTTGTCACTAGATGATGGCGTAGGAGTACGTGTAGACGGAGTTGTAGATGGGCGCGGCTGCCATGAACTAGCTTTCCCTGCAGAAACATTAGTCCTTGCGCTAGCACGTCGTCCCTGCACTTCCCGTTCAGCTTTACAAGCAAGATGAAACAGTTTGGTTACGTTATTGTATTCTTTGTAAGCGAGGATATCCTGAATTTCCTGATTTAATCCACCTAAAAATCTAGCCATAGCAGGTTCCTCATCCTCCTCTAAATTACAACGCAACATACCCGTTTGTAATTCCTGATAGTATTCTTCTACACATTTAGAACCTTGTCTCAATTGCTGCAACTTATTTATCATATCACGGGCATAGTAAGATGGAACAAATCTAGCTCTCATGGCTCGTTTCAGTGCATTCCAAGTTCTAGGTATGTTATTAGGATTTTTCTTGCCATATTCGATCCACCAAACAGAAGCAAAATCTGTGAACTCACTAGTAGCAGCCCTAACACGCGTGTTCTCAGGAAATTCATGGCATGCAAACTTTTGATCAACAGCAATCTCCCAAGTAATGTATGCATCAGGGTCATATTTACCATCAAAAGGAGGTATTTTAAATTTAATCTTACTAAAAGCATCATCATTATTGTGTACCTCGCGTCGGCGGCGGCCACCCATACCTCTACGGTTGTGACGTAGGCGACGTCGATCACGAGTGTCTCGATCATCATGTTCAGTATCACCTGTGTATTCTTCATCATAGCTACCATCCTCTCGATCTTCCTCCTTTTCTTTTTTATGCTGGTCTTTATCATTGTTGTGGAGGTCATCAAAACGCCTCAACAGAGCAGCAAGGCTTTTGTCCACACTAGCAATGGACTGCTCCAAACCTGCAAGCTTGTTGTTTGCGGCAATCTGAGTAGCCTCCAACTGCCCAAGTTTGTCATTTGTCACCTGCAAGTCATTATCAAGTCCCTCCGTGTGCAACTTCACTTTCCTTTCAAAATGTTGTATGATGCCCTTTGTGCGAGGCGAATGTGGAATTTGGTTATCTTCGTCGGTCCCTGACATGGTTCAAAGACAAAGACAACAAGAAGACAAGTGAAGAAATAAAAGCCCTACAACTACTAGGATGTAGCTACAGCAAGTCGCTCACTCTCCACCTATTACACAAGTTCTTACCAGTTCTTACCTTGCTCGACAGGAGGGGTCATCTACCAACAAGTCTGCAGCAATGGATGAAGTGTATCGGTGCCGCAGCACGAGACCTGTCAAGCTGTAGAATATGTGGAGCTATAGGTGGGCTGAAACAAGGAACGAACTAGCACCACGTTAGTTACAAAAAGCAAGCTGAATAATCGTTCAACCGGCGGTACTGTGCTGGTCCTAGTCTAGACCGTGCTAGAGACGCGAGCCTGGACACAAAAGAGAGCACAACACACCACCCAAAGTGAACGAAGAATCTCTAAGATCAGCCCCTCTCTCTTCTTTCCTTTTGCTTCTTTCTTTTTCTTTTTTTTTCTTTTTCTTTTTTTTTCTTTTTTTTTTGAATATTTTTTTTTTCAGGGGCACTCAAAACTGATTATATGAACAAGAACACTCCCAAAGAGCGACTCAGCACACACACTTTTTCTGAAAGGGCAGGGGTATTCCGGTAAAAAAAAGATACTCTCTCTCTCTCTCTAGAGTAAGCCACTCGTTTAGATATGAATACTTGCTGCGTGGTTCGTTTGATATTTGTAGCACAGGGTGAACTGATTCCTCGTCTGATTAGAACTTCTAATTCTACTCGGACTTGGCCAACAGCGAGGAATACCCGATTCCTTGATCCGACTCAAACTTGAAAACCTACTTGGATTCGGCCAACAGAGAAGAACAACCGATTCCTTGTCCGATTCAAACTTCAAACCCTACTTGGATTCGACCAACTGAGAGACTATATGATAGCGCGTGTTGTGATAGAACGTGACAAGAACTCGAAACTCTAAAGGACTAAAACTAAGACCAGCAACTTGACACAACCGATGCAACCGACAACTCAACAAGCCCTAACTAGGTAGCACTAGCCACGGCCCAAAAGTCTATAGGATTGTAGGAAACTAATCTACTAATTGTTTTTTTTGGCTTTTCTGGACTATAGGAAATTAAAAACAGCGAAGGATTGGAAGTCTCTCACCGATCAACCTTGCTCTGATTACCAACTGATATGAACCCGCTAGGGTTTATGGACGATCTTTCGATGAGAGGCGTGAGATCACTCGATTTGGTGGATGGAGATGACGTTCACGGCCCGACTACAGCCTTCCAAGACCGCGCCTTAGCAACCGATACACCACCTCCAAAGGCTGTCACGATCTTGTGGAGCGCGACAACCAGCCACTAGGGCTCCCGTCCTGCAAGCAATCGAAGAACTAGCAAGAACAAGGAAACAAGCACTGAATTTGCAAGATGAAATTGAAAGCCTCAGATTGAATCTTATTATGAGTGGAGTTCTGTAGACAAGGAGACGGGTGGCTGGATCAGCACACGCGCCTACAAGCAAGTAGCAAAGGCTAAACTTGATCTAAACAAAACCCAAGTGTTCCTGGTGGTGGCTAAGGGGTATATAATGTGTGGAGGACGACCACAAGAGAGTTTGGGTCGTGCTCCAACCCTAGGACGCGTCCCTACGGGACTCTAAAAGATACAAGCCCATTGGGCTAACTTAAGGTGGCGCAGCACCCTGGACAGAATAGACCTTTCGGTGATTTTTAGACTGTTGACGCCGTTTCTGAGCAGGTATGAGTATGAGGTCAGATCCGTATGAAAGTAGACTTTATTAGCTTTCCAACAAGTCCAGAATCACCCCAATCCGACTCCGTATGTAACTGTGGCGACCGTCACAAGTTGGAGGTGTGCTGCAGTCCGAATCCAGCCTACGCGAGTTCTTTTCCCTTTCGGTCTTCTCCTTGATTCCTAATCAAAACAAGAGTGCACGTGTCTCCAAGATCTAAACAGGATGGACAAGAGCTCAAGAAGGAACTCACTTGATGATTAAGTGTTCGAGCATTAGCACGGGTAATAGGACCAGCAGGTGTCGGCGTGGACGGCGTGGATGTATGATCGGTGTTGATGTCCTCATCAGTTTGCGCCAAACATACCATAGGCTCAGAAATCATTTTGAACGCAGCCGATGATATTGCTAGGTGACGAGGCTAGAGTGGAAGCTCGAATCGTTTTGTTTGGAGATAGTGCTAACCTTGACGCAAGATAGGTGCACGGTTTGCGTCGAACGTACCTTACGCTCAGAAATTGTTTTGGACGCACCCAATATATCTCCTAGTTCATGTTGGTCATGTGGAATCCTGTTTTAGTCCGTTTGGAGACAGTGTTAGTATCGGTGCAAGATAAGTGCATGGTTTGCGCCAAATCTGTCGTAGCCTCATAAATCATTTAGGACGCACCTGATGGTACAACTAGGTGACGAGGCTCAAGTGGATGCTCATTTCGGTCCATTTGGAGATAGTGCTATTCTTGACGCAAGATAGGCGCATGTTTTGTGCCAAATGTACCATAGTCTCATAAATCATTTTGGACGCACCCGATCGTACTCCTAGGTGATGAGGGTCAAGTGGAAGCTGGATTCGGTCCATTTGTAGATAGTGCTATTCCCAACACAAGATAGGTGCATGGCTTGCGCCAAACAAACCACAGGCTCGAAAATTACTTTGGACACACCCGATAGAACTCCTAGTAGACTTGGGTCATGTGGAATCTGATTTTGATCCGTTTGGAGATAGTGTTAGATAGGTGCACGGTTCGTGCCAAATGTACCATAGGCTCATAAATCATTTTGGACGCACCCGATGGTACTCCTAGGTGACGAGGCAAGAATGGAAGGTCGATTTAGTCCATTTGGAGATAGTGCTAATCTTGACGCAAGATAGGTGCACGATTTGCGCCGAAATACCATAGGCATGAAAATCATTTTGGACTCACCCGATAGAACACCTAGGTGACGTGAGTCATGTGGAATCTTATTTCGATCCGTTTGGAGATAGTGTTAGATAGGTCCACGGTTTGCGCCAAACGTACCATAGGTGCAGAAATCATTTTTCACGCACCCGATGGTTCTCGTAGGTGACAAGGCTCAAGTGGAAGCTCGATTCGTTTCATTTGGAGATAGTGCTAACCTTGATGCAAGATAGGTGCACGGTTTGCGTCGAACGTACCACAGGCTCAGAAATTATTTTGGACGCACCCAATATATCTGCTAGTTCACGTTGGTCATGTGGAATCCTGTTTTAGTCCGTTTGGAGACAGTGTTAGTATCGGTGCAAGATAGGTGCATGGTTTTGCGCCAAACGTGTCATAGCCTCAGAAATCGTTTTGGACGCACCCGATGGTACACCTAGGTGACGAGGCTTAAGTGGATGCTCATTTCGGTCCATTTGGAGATAGTGCTATTCTTGACGCAAGATAAGCGCATGTTTTGTGCAAAATGTACCATAGTCTCATAAATCATTTTGGGCGCACCCGATCGTACTCCTAGGTGATGAGGGTCAAGTGGAAGCTGGATTCGGTCCATTTGTAGATAGTGCTATTCCCGACGCAAGATAGGTGCACAGCTTGCACCAAACAAACCACGGGCTCAAAAATTACTTTGGACACACCCGATAGAACTCCTAGTAGACTTTGGTCATGTGGAATCTGATTTTGATCCGTTTGGAGACTGTTAGACAGGTGCACGGTTCCTGCCAAATGTACCATAGGCTCAGAAATTATTTTGGACGCACCCGATGGTACTGCTAGGTGATGATCCAAGAATGGAAGGTCGATTCGGTCCATTTGGAGATAGTGCTAATCTTGATACAAGATAGGTGCACGGTTTGCGCCGAACATACCATAGGCACGAAAATCATTTTGGACTCACCCGATAGAACACCTAGGTGACGTGAGTCATGTGGAATCTCATTTCGGTCTGTTTGGGGACAGTGTTAGATAGGTCCACGGTTTGCGCTAAACGTACCAGAGGTGCAGAAATCGTTTTTGACACACCCGATGGTTCTCGTAGGTGACAAGGCTCAAGTGGAAGCTGGATTCGGGCCGTTTGGAGACCGTGGTAATCTTGACACAAGATAGGTGCACAGTTTGCGCCGAAGAGACCATAGGATCAGAAATTGTTTTGGACACTCTCGATGGAACTCCTAGGTGACGTGGGTCATGTGGAATCTCCGTTCGGCCCGTTTGGAGACAGTGTTAGTGTCGGCACAAGATAGGGGCACGGTTTGCGCCAAACCAACCATATGCTCAGAAATCATTTTGGACGCACCCGATGGTACTCTTAGGTGACGTGGCTCATGTGGAAGCTTGATCCAGTCCATTTGGAGATAGTGCTAATCTTGATGCAAGATAGGTGCATGGTTTGCGCCGAACGTACAACACGCTCGAAATTCGTTTTAAACGCACCCGATGGAACTCTTTGGCGACGTGGGTCATGTGGAATCTCGTTTTCGTCCATTTGGAGATAAGTTAGTGTCGGTGCAAGATAGGTGCACGGTTTGTTTCAAATGTACCATAGGCTCAGAAATCATTTTTGACGCACCCAATGGTACTTCTAGGTGACGAGGATCAAGTGGAAGCTCGATTCATTCTGTTTGGAGATAGTGCTAGTCTTGACGCAAGAAAGGTGCATGGTTTGCACCGAACGTACCATAGGCTCAGAAATCGTTTTGGACGCACCTGATGGAACTCCTAGGTGACGTGGGTCATATGGAATCTCGTTTCTAACCATGTGGAGACATTGTTAGTGTTAGTGTAGGATAGGGGTACGGTTTGCGCCAAACGTACGATTGGCTCAAAAATTGTTCTAGACGAATCCAATGATACTTCTAGGTGACGAGGATCAAGTGGAAGCTCAATTCAGTCTGTTTGGACATAGTGCTAACGTTGGCGCAAGATAGTAGCACGGTTTGTGCCAAACGTACCACAGGCTTAGAAATCATTTTGGACACACCCGATAGAACACCTAGGTGACGTGGGTCATGTGGAATCTCATTTCAGTCTGTTTGGAGGTAGTGTCACTGTCAGTGCAAGATAGGTCCACGTTTTGCGGCAAATATACCATAGGCTCAGAAATCATTTTGGACGCATCTGTTGGTTCTCCTAGATGACAAGGCTCAAGTGGAAGTTGGATTCGGTCCGTTTAGAGATAATGCTAATCTTGACGCAAGATAGGTGCACGGTTTGCACCCAACGTACCATAGGCTCTGAAATCATTTTGGACACACCCGATGGTACTCCTAGGTGACGCGGGTCATGTGGAATATTGTTTTGGCCCATTTAGAGACAATGTTAGTGTCGATGTAGGATTGGTGCATGGTTTGCGCCAAACGTACCATAGGCTCAGAAATCATTTTGGACGCGCCCAATAATACTTCTAGGTGATGAGGATCAAGTGGAAGCTTGATTCGGTCTATTTGGTGACAGTGCTAATCTTGACACAAGATACGTGCATGATTTGCACCGAACATACCATAGTGTCAAAAATTGTTTTGGACGCACCTAATGGAACTCCTAGGCGACGTGGGTCATTGCAATCTTGTTTCGGTCTGTTTGGAGACAATGTTCGTGTCAGTGCAAGATAGCTGCACGGTTTGCACCAAACGTACCAGAGGCTTAGAAATCATTTTGGACGCACCCGATGGTACTCCTAGATGACGAGGCTCAAGTGGATGCTCATTTTAGTCCGTTCGGAGATAGTGCTAATCTTGACGCCAGATAGGTGCATGATTTGCGTTGAACGTACCATAGGCTTAGAAATCATTTGGGACACACCTGGTAGAACATCTAGGTGACATGGTTCATGTGGAATCTCATTTCGGTCCGTTTGGAGATAGTGTTAGTGTCGGTTTCAAGATAGGTCCATGGTTTACGCCAAACGTATCGTAGGCACAGAAATCATTTTCACAGCACCCAATGCTACTCTGAGGTGATAAGGCTCAAGTGGAAGCTAGATTCGGTCCATTTGGTGATAGAGCTAATCTTGACGCAAGATAGGTGCACAGTTTACGCCAAATGTACCATAGGTTCAGAAATCATTTTGGATGCACCCAATGGTACTCCTAGGTGTCGAGGCTCAAGTGGAAACTGGATTCAGTCCATTTGGAGATAGCACTAATCTCGACGCAAGATAGGTGCACGGTTTGCGCCGAACATACCACAAGCTTGAAAATCGTTTTGGACACACCCGATAGAACTCCTAGTTGATGTGGGTCATGTGAAATCTTATTTTGGTCCATTTGGAGATACTATTAGGTGCACGGTGTGTGCCATACATACCATAGGCTCAGAAAATCATTTTGGACGCACCCGAAGGTACTACTAGGTGACGAGGCTATTGTGGAAGCTTGATTCATTCCATTTGGAGATGGTGCTAATCTTGACGCAAGATAGGTGCATGGTTTGCGTCAAATGTACCATTGGCTCAGAAATAATTTTGGACACACCCAATAGATCTACTAGGTCATGTTGGTAATGTGGAATCCTATTTTAGTCTGCTTGGATACAGTGTTAGTGTCGGTGCAAGATAGTGCTTGGTTTGCGCCAAACGTACCATAGCCACATAAATCGTTTTGGACGCACTCGATGGTACAACTAGTTGACAAGGCTCAAGTGGATGGTCATTTCGGTCTGTTTGGAGATAGTGCTATTCTTGACACAAGATAGGTGCACGGTTTGCGTTGAATGTACCATAGTCTCAGAAATCGTTTTCAACACACCCGATAGAACACCTAGGTGACGTGGGTCATGTGAAATCTCAATTCCGTACGTTTGGAGATAGTGTTAGTGTCGGTGCAAGATAGGTCCACGGCTTGCGCCAAACGTACCATAGACTCTGAAAATCGTATTGGTCACACCCGATGGTTCTCCTAGGTGACAAGGCTCAAGTCGAAGCTAGATTTGGTCTGTTTGGAAATAGTGCTAATCTTGATGCAAGATCAGTGCACGGTTTGCACCAAAGATACCACATGCTCGAAAATCATTTTGGACACACTCGATAGAACTCCTAGGTGATGTGGGTCATGTGGAATCTCCATTCAGTCCGTTTAGAGGCAATGTTAGTATCGGCGCTAGATAGGTGCACGGTTTGCGCCCAATGTACCATTTGCCTAGAAATCAGTTTGGATGCACCCGATAGAATACCTAGGTGACGTGGGTCATGTGTAATCTCATTTCGGTCCATTTGGAGATAGTGTTAGTGTCAGTGCAAGATAGGTCCGCATTTTGCACCCAATGTACCATTGGCTCAGAAATCGTTTGGGACGCACCCGATGGTTCTCCTAGGTGATGAGGCTCAAGTGGAAGCTAGATTTGGTCCATTAGGAGATAGTGCTAATCTAGACGCGAGATCGGTGCAGGTTTGCACCGAAGATACCGTAGGCTTGAAAATTGTTTTGGACACAGTCTGTAGAACACCTAGGTGACGTGAGTCATGTGGAATCTCCGTTCGGTCCGTTTAGATATAGTGTTAGTATCAGCGTAAGATAGGGGAACGATTGCGCCAAATGTACCATATGCTGAGAAATCATTTTGGACACACTTGAAGGTACCCCTAGGTGACGTAGCTCAAGTGGAGCTCGATTCCATCCGTTTGGAGATAGTGCTAATCTTGACGCAAGATAGGTGCACGGTTTGCCTTGAACGTACCACAGGCTCAGAAATCGTTTTAGACGCACCCGATGGAACTCCTCAGTGACGTAGGTCATGTGGAATCTCATTTTGGTCCGTTTAGTGTCAGCGTCAGTGTCGGTGCAAGATGGGTGCATGGTTTCTATCAAACGTACCATAGGCTCAGAAATCATTTTTAAAGCAACCTATGGAACTTCTACGTGATGAGGATCAAGTGGAAGCTCGATTCGGTCTTTTTGGAGATAGTGCTAGTCTTAAGGCAAATCAGGTGCACGGTTTGCTTCAAACGTACCATAGGCTCAGAAATCGTTTTTGACGCACCAAATGGAACTCCTAGGTGACGTGGGTCATGGGAATCTCGTTTTGATCCGTTTGGATATTGTGTTTGTGTCGATGCAAGATAGGTGCATGGTTTACACCAAATGCACAATGAGCTCAGAAATCATTTTGGACACACCCGATGGTACTCCAGGGTGACGAGGCTCAAGTGGACACTCATTTTGGTCCTATTTGGAGATAGTGCTAATCTTGATGCAAGATAGGTGCACGGTTTGCATCGAACATACCATAGGCTCGGTAATCATTTTGGAGACACCCGATAGAACACCTAGGTGACGTTGGTCATGTGAAATCTCATTTCAGTCCGTTTGGAGATAGTATTAGTGTCGGTGCAAGATAGGTCCACGGTTTGTGCCAAACATACCATAGGCTCAGAAATCATTTTGGACGCATCCGATGGTACTCTTGGGTGATGAGGCTCAAGTGGAAGCTGGATTTAGTCCATTTGGATATAGTGCTATTCTCGATGCAAGATAGGTGTACGGTTTGCACTGAATGTGCCATAGGCTCATAAATTGTTTTGGACGCAGCTGATAGAACTCCTAGGTATCGTGGGTCATGTGGAATCTTATTTTGGTCTGTTTGGAGACAGTGTTAGATAGGTGCACGGTTTGTGTCAAATGTACCTTAGGCTCAGAAATCATTTTGGAAGCACCCGATGGTACTCCTATGTGACGAGGCTCAAGTGGAAGGTGGATTCGCTCCGTTTGGATATAGTGCTAAGCACGACGTATGATGGGTGCACGACTTGCACCGAACATACCACAAGCTCTGGAATCGCTTTGGACGCACCCGATAGAACTCCTATGTGACGTGGGTCATGTGGAATCTCATTTCGGTCCGTTTGGAGATAGTTTTAAAAAAGGTGCACGGTTTTGTGCCAAATGTACCATTGGCTCAGAAATCGCTTTGGATGCACCTGATGGTATTGCTAGGTAACGAGGCTAGAGTGGAAGCTCGATTCGGTCCATTTTGGCATAGTGTTAATATTGACGCAAGATAGGTGCATGGTTTGCATCGAACGTACCATAGGCTCAAAAATAATTTTGGATGCACCCGATGGTACTCCTAGGTGATGGGGCCCAAGTGGTAGCTGGATTCGGTCCATTTGGGGATAGTGCTAATCTTGACGTAGGATAGGTGCATGGTTTGCACCAAATGTACCATAGGCTCAGAAATCATTTTGGACGCACTCGATGGTACTCCTAGGTGATGAGGCTCAAGTGAAAGCTGGATTAGGTCTGTTTGGATATAGTGCTAATCTTGACGCAAGATAGGTGCACGGCTTGCGCCAAACATTCCACAGGCTCAGAAATTATTTTGGACGCACCCGATAGAACACCTACGTGACGTGGGTCATGTGGAATCTCATTTCGGTCCGTTTGGAAACAATGTTAAAATAGGTGCACGGTTTGCGCCAAATGTACCATTGGCTCATTAATCGCTTTGGACGCACCCGATGGTACTGCTAAGTAATGAGGCTAGAGTGGAAGCTCGATTCGGTCCATTCGGACATAGTGCTAATCTTGACGCAAGATAGGTGCACAGTTTGCGTCGAATCTACCATAGGCTCAGAAATCATTTTGGATGCACCCGATGTATCTCCTAGGTGACGTTGGTCATGTGGAATCTCGTTTTAGTCCGTTTGGAGACAATATTAGTATCGGTGCAAGAAAGATGCACGGTTTGCGCCAAACATACCATAGGCTCAGAAATCGTTTGGACGCACTCGATGGTATTCCTAGGTGCCGAGGCTCAAGTGGAAGCTCGATTTGGTTCATTTGGAGATAGTGCTAATGTGCACTCAAGATAGGTGCATGGTTTGCGCCGAACAGAGCACAGGCTCAAAATTCATTATGGACACACCCGATAGAACTCGGTGACGTGGGTCATGTGGAATCTCATTTTGGTCCATTTGGAGATAGTGTTAGTTTCGGTGCAAGATAGGTGCACGGTTTTCGCCAAACGTACCATAGGCTCAGAAATAGTTTTGTACGCACCTAATGGTACTCCTAGGTGATGCGGCTCAGGTGGAAGCTAGATTCGATCCATTTGAGGATAGTGCTAATCAGGTGGAAGCTAGATTCAATCCATTTGAGGATAGTGCTACTCCTAGGTGATGCTTGTTTCGGCCCGTTTGGAGATAGTGCTAATCTTAACGCAAGATAGGTGCACGGTTTGCGTCAAACGTACCATAGGCTCAGAAATCATTTTGGACACACCGATAGAATACCTTGGTGGCGTGGGTCATGTGGAATCTCATTTTGGTCTGTTTGGACATAATGTTAGTGTCGGTGCAAGATTGGTCCACGGTTTGTGCCAAACATACTATTGGCTCAGAAACCATTTTGGATGCACCCGATGGTTCTCCAAGGTGATGAGGCTCAGGTGGAATCTAGATTCGATCCATTTGAGGATAGTGCTAATCTTGATGCAAGATTAGTTCACGGTATGCGCCGAAGATACCATAGGCTCGAAAATCATTTTAGACACACTCGACAAAACTCCTAGGTGACGAGGCTCAGGTGGATGCTCGTTTCTGTCCGTTTGGAGATAGTGCTAATCTTGACACAAGATAGGTGCACGGTTTGTGTCAAATGTACCATGGGCTTAGAAATTGTTTTGGATAGACTCGATGGTAATCCTAGGTGAAGAGGCTCAAGTGGATACTCATTTCGGTCCATTTGGAGATAGTGTTAGTGTTGGTGCAAGATAGGTCCATGGTTTACGCCAAACGTATCATAGGCTCAGAAATCATTTTGGACAAACCCGATGGTACTCCTAGGTGATGAGGCTCAAGTGGACGCCGGATTCGGTACGTTTGGATATAGTGCTAAACTCCACGCAAGATAGGTGCACGGCTTGCGCGAAATGTACCATAGTCTCACAAATCATTTTGGACGCACCCGATGGTACTCCTAGGTGATGAGGCTCAAGTGGAAGCTAGATTCGGTCCATTTGGATATAGTGCTAATCTCCACGCAAGATAGGTGCACGGCTTGCGCCAAACATACCATAGGCTCGGAAATCATTTTCGACACACCCAATAGAACTCCTAGGTGACGTGGGTCATGTGGAATCTCATTTTGGTCCATTTGGAGACATTGTTAAAATAGGTGTACGGTTTGCACTAAATGTACCATTGCCTCAGAAATCGCTTTGGACGCACCCAATGGTACTGCTAGGTAACGAGGCTAGAGTGGAAGCTCGTTTCGGTCCATTTGGACATAGTGTTAATCTTGACGCAAGATAGGTGCACGGTTTGCGTCGAACGTACCACAGGCTCAAAAATTCTTTTGGACACACCTGGTGGATCTCCTTGGTGACGTTGGTCATGTGGAATCTCATTTTAGTCCGTTTCGAGACAGTATTAGTGTCGGCGCAAGATTGGTGCACGGTTTGCGCCAAATGTACCATAGGCTCAGAAATCATTTTGGACGCACCCGATGGTACTCCTAGGTGACAAGGCTCAAGTGGAATCTCGATTCGGTTTGTTTGGAGATAGTGCATATTGACCCAAGATAGGTGCACGGTTTGCGCTGAACAGACCACAGGCTCAAAAATCATTTTGGACACACCTCATAGAACTCAGTGACATGGGTCATGTGGAATCTCATTTCGGTTTGTTTGGAGATAGTGTTAGTATCGGTGCAAGATAGGTGCACAGTTCGCGCCAAATGTACCATTCCCTCAAAAATTATTTTGGACGAACCCGATGGTACTCGTAGGTGATGAGGCTCAAGTGGATGCTCGTTTCGGTCCATTTGGAGATAGTGCTAATCTTGATGCAAGATAGGTGCACGGTTTGTGTCGAACGTATCGTAGGATTAGAAATCATTTTGGTCACACCCGATAGAATACCTTGGTGATGTGGGTCGTGTGGAATCTCATTTCAGTCTGTTTGGAGATAATGTTTGTGTCGGTGCATGGTAGGTCCATGGTTTGCGCCAAACATACCATAGGCACAGAAATTGTTTTGGACGCACCCAATGGTTCTCCTAGATGACTAGTCTCCGGTGGAAGCTAGATTCGATCTGTTTATGGATAGTGGTAATCTTGACGCAAGATCGGTTCACGGTATCCGCCGAAGATACCATAGCCTCGAAAATCGTATTGGACACACTCGATAGAACTCGAGGTGACGTGGGTCAAGTGGAATCTCCGTTCGGTCTGGTTAGAGACTATGCTAGTATCGACGCAAGATAGGGGCATAGTTTGCGCCAAACGTACCATATGCTGAGAAATCATTTTAGACGCACCCGATGGTACTTCGAGGTGATAAGGATCAAGTGGAAGCTTGATTTAGTATATTTGGAGATAGTGCTAGTCTTGATGCAGGATAGGTGCACGGTTTGTGTCGAACGTACCACAGGCTCGAGAATCATTTTAGACGCACCCGATGGAACTCCTCGGTGACGTGGGTCATGTGGAATCTCGTTTTGGTCCGTTTAGAGACAGTGTTAGTGTCAGTGCAAGATAGGTGCACGGTTTTTGTCAAACGTAGCATAGGCTCAGAAATCATTTTTGACACACCCAATGGTACTTCTAGGTGACGAGGAACAAGTGGAAGCTTGATTTGGCCTAGTTGGAGTTAGTGCTAGTCTTGACGCAAGATAGGTGCACGGTTTGGGCAAAACGTACCATAGGCTTAGAAACCATTTTGGATGCACCCGATCGAACTCCTAGGTGATGCGGGTCTTGTGGAATCTCATTTCAGTACGTTTGGAGACAGTGCTAGTGTCGGCGCAGGATAGGTACACGATTTGCACCAAACGTCCCATAGGCTTAGAAATCATTTTGGATGCACCCAATGATACTTCTAGGTCACGAGGATCAATTGGAAGCTCGATTTGGTATGTTTGGAGATAGTCTAATCTTGACACAAGATAGGTGCATGGTTTGCGCCGAACATACCACAGGCTCAGAAATCGTTTTGGACGCGCCTGATAGAACTCCTAGGTGACGTGGGTCAAGTGGAATCTTGTTTCGTTCCATTTGGAGACAGTGTTAAAATAGGTGCACAGTTTGCGCGAAATGTACCATTGACTCAGAAATCACTTTGGACGCACCCGATGGTACTGCTAGGTAACGAGGCTAGAGTGGAAGCTCGATTCAGTCCAATTGGACACAGTGCTAATCTTGATGCAAGATAGGTGCACGGTTTGCATCAAATGTACCGTAGGCTCGGAAATCATTTTGGACGCACCCGATGGATCTCCTAGGTGACGTTGATCATGTGGAATCTCGTTTTAGTCCGTATGGAGATAGTGTTAGTGTCGATGCAAGATAGGTGCACTGTTTGTGTCAAACTTACCATAGGCTCATAAATCATTTTTGATGCACCCAATGGTACTTCTAGGTGATGAGGATCAAGTGGAAGCTAAATTCGGTCCATTTGGGGATAGTGCTAATCTTGATGCAAGATAGGTGCACGGTTTGCACCAAATGTACCATAGGCTTAGAAATCATTTTGGACGCACCCGATGGTACTCCTAGGTGATGGGGCTCAAGTGAAAGCCGGATTCAGTCCATTTGGATATAGTGCTAATCTCGATGCAAGATAGGTGTATGTCTTGTGCTGAACATACCATAGGCTCAGAAATCATTTTGGACGCACCCGATAGAACTCCTAGGTGACATGGGTCATGTCGAATCTTATTTCGGTCCGCTTAGAGATAGTGTTACAATAGGTGCACGGGTTGCGCCTAATGTACCATTGGCTCAGAAATCACTTTGGACGCACCCGATCGTACTACTAGGTATCGAGGCTAGAGTGGACGCTCGATTCGGTCCATTTGGACATAGTGCTAATCTTGACGCAAGATAGGTGCATGGTTTGCGCCGACTTTACCATAGCCCCGAAAATTATTTTGGACGCACCCGATGGATCTCCTAGGTGACATTGGTCATGTGGAATCTCGTTTTAGTCCATTTAGAGACAATATTAGTATCGGTGCAAGATAGGTGCACGGTTTGCGCCAAACGTACCATAGGCTCAGAAATGTTTTGTACGCACCCGATGGTGCACCTAGGTGACGAGGCTCAAGTGGATGCTCATTTCGGTCCGTTTGGAGATAGTGCTAATCTTGACGCAAGATAGGTGCACAGTTTGCGTCGATGTACCATAGGCTCATAAATCATTTTGGAAGCACCCGATGGTATTCCTAGGTGACGAGGCTCAAGTGGATGCTCGTTTTGGTCCGTTTGTAGATAGAGCTAATCTTGACGCAAGACAGGTGCACGGTTTGTGTTGAACATACCATAGGCTCAGAAATCATTTTGGACACACCCAATAGAACACCTAGGTGACGTGGGTCTTGTGGAATCTCATTTCGGTCTATTTTGGGATAATGTTAGTGTCGGTGCAAGATAGGTCCATGGTTTGCGCCATACATACCATAGGCTCGGAAATTGTTTTGGACGCACTCGATGGTTCTGCTAAGTGACGATGCTCAGGTGGACGCTAGATTCGATCCGTTTGGGGATAGTGCTAATCTTGACAGAAGATCGGTTCACGTTAAGCGCCGAAGATACCATAGTCTTAAAAATCATTTTGGACACACTCGATAGAATTCCTAGGTGACGTGGGTCATGTGGAGTCTCCGTTCGGTCCGTTTAGAGACCGTGTTAGTATCGGTGCAAGATAGGGGCACGGTTTGTGTCAAACGTACCATATGCTTAGAAATCATTTTGGACGCACCCGATGGTACTTCGAGGTGATGAGGCTCAAGTGGATGCTCGATTCGGTCTATTTGGAGATAGTGCTAATCTTGATGCAAGATTAGTGCACGATTCGCGTAGAACGTACCATAGGCTCAGAAATCATTTTGGACACACTCGATGGTACACCTAGGTGATGAGGCTCAAGTGGATGCTCGTTTTGGTCCGTTTGGAGATAGTGTTAGTATCGGTGCAAGATAGGTGCACGGTTTGCGCCACACGTACCACAGGCTTAGAAATCGTTTTGGACGCACCCGATGGTGCTCCTAGGTGACGAGGCTCAAGTGGATGCTCGTTTCGGTCCGTTTGGAGATAGTGGTAATCTTGACGGAAGATAGTGCACGGTTTACGTCAAACGTACCATGGTCTCAGAAATCATTTTGGACACACCCGATAGAATACCTAGGTGACGTGGGTCATGTGGAATCTCATTTCGGTCTGTTTGGAGATAATGTTAGTGTCGGTGCAAGATAAGTCCACTGTTTGCGCTAAACATACCATATGCTCAGAAATCATTTTGGACGCACCTAATGGTTCTCCTAGGCGACGAGGCTCAGGTGGAAGCTGGATTCAATTCGTTTTGGGATAGTGCTAATCTTGATGCAAGATCGGTTCACGGTATGTGCCAAAATACCATAGGCTCGAAAATCATTTTGGACACACTCGATAGAACTCCTAGTGATGTGGGTCATGTGGAATCTCTGTTCCATCCATTTAGATACCGTGTTAGTATCGGCGCAAGAAAGGGGCACGGTTTGCGCCAAACGTACCATATGCTGAGAAATCATTTTGGACATACCCGATGGTACTTCGAGGTGATGAGGATCAAGTGGAAGCTCAATTCGGTCTGTTTGGAGATAGTGCTAGTCTTGACGCAAGATACGTGCACGGTTTGCGCCAAATTTACAATAGGCTTATAAATCGTTTTGGATACACCTGATGGTATCCTAGGTGATGAGGCTCAAGTAGAAGTTGGATTCGGACGATTTGGGGATATTGGTAATCTTGACGCAAGATAGGTGCACGGTTTGCGCCAAACGTACCATAGGCTCAGAAATCATTTTGGACACACCCGATGGTATTCCTAGGTGATACGGCTCAAGTGACAGCTGGATTCAGTCTGTTTGGATATAGTACAAATCTCAACGCAAGATAGGTGCACGGCTTGCGCCAAAGATACCATAGTCTCAGAAATCATATTGGGCGCACCCAATAGAACTCCTAGGTGACGTGCGTCATGTGGAATTTTATTTCGGTCTGTTTGGAGACAGAGTTAAAATAGGTGCATGGTTTGCGCGAAACATACCATTGGCTTAGAAATTGCTTTGGACGCATCTGATGGTACTGCTAGGCAACAAGGCTAGAGTGGAAGCTTGATTCGGTCTATTTGGACATAATGCTAATCTTGATGCAAGATAGGCGCACAGTTTGCGTCTAACGTACCACAGGCTCGGAAATCATTCTGGGTGCACCCCATAGATCTCGTAGGTGACGTTGATCATGTGGAATCTCGTTTTAGTCCATTTAGAAATAGTATTAGTGTCGGTACAAGATAGGTGCATGGTTTGTGCCAAACGTACCCTAGGCTCAGAAATCATTTTGGGCGCCCCCGATGGTACCCAGAGGTGAAGAGGCTCAAGTGGAAGCTCGATTTGGTTCGTTTGGAGATAGTGCTAATCTTGACTCAAGATAGGTGCACGGTTTGCGCCGAACAAACCATAGGCTCGAAAATCATTTTGGACACATCTGATAGAACTCGATGACGTCGGTCATGTGGAATCTTATTTTGGTCAATTCGGATAGAGTGTTAGTATCGGTGAAAGATAGGTGCATGGTCTCCGTCAAACGTACCATAGGCCCAGAAATCATTTTGGACGCACCCGATGGTACTCCTATGTGATGAGGCTCAAGTGGCGGCTCGTTTCGGTCCATTTGGAGATAGTGTTAGTGTCGGTGCAAGATAGATCCACGGTTTGCGCCAAACGTATCATAGGCTCAAAATTATTTTGGACGCACCCGATGGTACTCCTAGGTGATGAGGCTTGTGTGGAAGCTAGATTCGATCCGTTTGGGGATAGTGCTAATCTTGACTGAAGATATGTGCACGATTTGCGCTAAATGTAACATAGGCTCAGAAATCATTTTGGACGCATCCTATGGTTCTCCTAGGTGATGAGGCTCAAGTAGAACTAGGATTCGGTCTGTTTGGATATAGTGCTAATCTCGGTGCAAGATAAGTGCATGGCTTGCGCCGGACATACCACAGGCTCAAAAAATAATTTTGGACGCACCCGATAGAACTCCTTGGTTACGTGGGTCATGCGGATTCTCATTTCGGTCCGTTTGGAGATAGTGTTAAATAGATGCATGGTTTGCGCCAAATGTACCATTGGCTCAGAAATCGCTTTGGACGCACCCGATGGTACTACAAGATAACGAGGATAGAGTGGAAGCTCGATTCGGTCCATTAGTACATAGTGCTAATCTTGACGTAAGATAGGAGCACGGTTTGCGTTGATAGTACCATAGGCTCAGAAATCATTTTGGACGCACCCAATAGATCTCCTAGGTGACGTTGGTCATGTGGAATCTCGTGATAGGACGTTTGGAGATAGTGTGCAAGATAGGTGCACGGTTTGAGTCAAACGTACCATAGGCTCATAAATCATTTTGGACGCACCCGATGGTACTCCTAGGTGATGAGGCTCAAGTGGAAGCTCAATTCGGTTCGTTTGGAGATAGTGCTAATCTTGACGCAAGATACTTACACGATTTGTGTCGAACATACCATTGGCTTGAAAATCATTTTGGACACACGCAATGTGGAATCACATTTCGGTCTGTTTGGAGATAATGTTAGTGTCGGTGCAAGATAGGTGCACTGTTTGCGCCAAACATACCAGAGGCTCAGAAATAGTTTTGGACACACCCGATGGTTCTCCTAGGTGACGAGGCTCAGGTGGAAGCTGGATTCGATCTGTTTGGGGATAGTGCTTGATGAGGACATCAACACCGATCATACATCCACGCCGTCCACGCCGACACCTGCTGGTCCTATTACCCGTGCTCGTGCTCGAACACTTAATCATCAAGTGAGTTCCTTCTTGAGCTCTTGTCCATCCTGTTTAGATCTTGGAGACACGTGCACTCTTGTTTTGATTAGGAATCAAGGAGAAGACCGAAAGGGAAAAGAACTCGCGTAGGCTGGATTCGGACTGCAGCACACCTCCAACTTGTGACGGTCGCCACAGTTACATACGGAGTCGGATTGGGGTGATTCTAGACTTGTTGGAAAGCTAATAAAGTCTACTTTCATACGGATCTGACCTCATACTCATACCTGCTCAGAAACGGCGTCAACAGTCTAAAAATCACCGAGAGGTCTATTCTGTCCAGGGTGCTGCGCCACCTTAAGTTAGCCCAATGGGCTTGTATCTTTTAGAGTCCAGTAGGGACGCGTCCTAGGGTTGGAGCACGACCCAAACTCTCTTGTGGTCGTCCTCCACACATTATATACCCCTTAGCCGCCACCAGGAACACTTGGGTTTTGTTTAGATCAAGTTTAGCCTTTGCTACTTGCTTGTAGGCGCGTGTGCTGATCCAGCCACCCGTCTCCTTGTCTACAGAACTCCACTCATAATAAGATTCAGTCTGAGGCTTTCAATTTCATCTTGCGAATTCAGTGCTTGTTTCCTTGTTCTTGCTAGTTCTTCGATTGCTTGCAGGACGGGAGCCCTAGTGGCTGGTTGTCGCGCTCCACAAGATCGTGACAGCCTTTGGAGGTGGTGTATCGGTTGCTAAGGCGCGGTCTTGGAAGGCTGTAGTCGGGCCGTGAACGTCATCTCCATCCACCAAATCGAGTGATCTCACGCCTCTCATCGAAAGATCGTCCATAAACCCTAGCGGGTTCATATCAGTTGGTAATCAGAGCAAGGTTGATCGGTGAGAGACTTCCAATCCTTCGTTGTTTTTAATTTCCTATAGTCCAGAAAAGCCAAAAAAAAAACAATTAGTAGATTAGTTTCCTACAATCCTATAGACTTTTGGGCCGTGGCTAGTGCTACCTAGTTAGGGCTTGTTGAGTTGTCGGTTGCATCGGTTGTGTCAAGTTGCTGGTCTTAGTTTTAGTCCTTTAGAGTTTCGAGTTCTTGTCACGTTCTATCACAACACGCGCTATCATATAGTCTCTCTGTTGGTCGAATCCAAGTAGGGTTTGAAGTTTGAATCGGACAAGGAATCGGTTGTTCTTCTCTGTTGGCCGAATCCAAGTAGGTTTTCAAGTTTGAGTCGGATCAAGGAATCGGGTATTCCTCGCTGTTGGCCAAGTCCGAGTAGAATTAGAAGTTCTAATCAGACGAGGAATCAGTTCACCCTGTGCTACAAATATCAAACGAACCACGCAGCAAGTATTCATATCTAAACGAGTGGCTTACTCTAGAGAGAGAGAGAGAGTATCTTTTTTTTACCGGAATACCCCTGCCCTTTCAGAAAAAGTGTGTGTGCTGAGTCGCTCTTTGGGAGTGTTCTTGTTCATATAATCAGTTTTGAGTGCCCCTGAAAAAAAAAATATTCAAAAAAAAAAAGAAAAAAAAAGAAAAAGAAAAAAAAAGAAAAAGAAAGAAGCAAAAGGAAAGAAGAGAGAGGGGCTGATCTTAGAGATTCTTCGTTCACTTTGGGTGGTGTGTTGTGCTCTCTTTTGTGTCCAGGCTCGCGTCTCTAGCACGGTCTAGACTAGGACCAGCACAGTACCGCCGGTTGAACGATTATTCAGCTTGCTTTTTGTAACTAACGTGGTGCTAGTTCGTTCCTTGTTTCAGCCCACCTATAGCTCCACATATTCTACAGCTTGACAGGTCTCGTGCTGCGGCACCGATACACTTCATCCATTGCTGCAGACTTGTTGGTAGATGACCCCTCCTGTCGAGCAAGGTAAGAACTGGTAAGAACTTGTGTAATAGGTGGAGAGTGAGCGACTTGCTGTAGCTACATCCTAGTAGTTGTAGGGCTTTTATTTCTTCACTTGTCTTCTTGTTGTCTTTGTCTTTGAACCATGTCAGGGACCGACGAAGATAACCAAATTCCACATTCGCCTCGCACAAAGGGCATCATACAACATTTTGAAAGGAAAGTGAAGTTGCACACGGAGGGACTTGATAATGACTTGCAGGTGACAAATGACAAACTTGGGCAGTTGGAGGCTACTCAGATTGCCGCAAACAACAAGCTTGCAGGTTTGGAGCAGTCCATTGCTAGTGTGGACAAAAGCCTTGCTGCTCTGCTGAGGCGTTTTGATGACCTCCACAACAATGATAAAGACCAGCATAAAAAAGAAAAGGAGGAAGATCGAGAGGATGGTAGCTATGATGAAGAATACACAGGTGATACTGAACATGATGATCGAGACACTCGTGATCGACGTCGCCTACGTCACAACCGTAGAGGTATGGGTGGCCGCCGCCGACGCGAGGTACACAATAATGATGATGCTTTTAGTAAGATTAAATTTAAAATACCTCCTTTTGATGGTAAATATGACCCTGATGCATACATTACTTGGGAGATTGCTGTTGATCAAAAGTTTGCATGCCATGAATTTCCTGAGAACACGCGTGTTAGGGCTGCTACTAGTGAGTTCACAGATTTTGCTTCTGTTTGGTGGATCGAATATGGCAAGAAAAATCCTAATAACATACCTAGAACTTGGAATGCACTGAAACGAGCCATGAGAGCTAGATTTGTTCCATCTTACTATGCCCGTGATATGATAAATAAGTTGCAGCAATTGAGACAAGGTTCTAAATGTGTAGAAGAATACTATCAGGAATTACAAACGGGTATGTTGCGTTGTAATTTAGAGGAGGATGAGGAACCTGCTATGGCTAGATTTTTAGGTGGATTAAATCGGGAAATTCAGGATATCCTCGCTTACAAAGAATACAATAACGTAACCAAACTGTTTCATCTTGCTTGTAAAGCTGAACGGGAAGTGCAGGGACGACGTGCTAGCGCAAGGACTAATGTTTCTGCAGGGAAAGCTAGTTCATGGCAGCCGCGCCCATCTACAACTCCGTCTACACGTACTCCTACGCCATCATCTAGTGACAAGACTCGAGCTGCCCCCACCAATTCAGTAGTGAAGACATCGCAAAAGCCAGCTGCGAGTACTTCATCCGTGGCATCGACAGGTAGAACAAGCAACATACAATGTCATCGGTGCAAGGGATATGGCCATATGATGCGTGACTGCCCAAACAAGCGTGTTATGATTGTCAAGGATGATGGTGAGTGTTCATCTGCTAGTGATTTTGATGAAGATACACTTGCATTGCTTGCGGCTGACTATGCAGGTAGTGAGGAACACATAGAAGAACACATCAATGCAGGTGACGCGGAGCACTATGAGAGCTTGATTGTACAGCGAGTGCTTAGTGCACAAATGGAGAAGGCTGAGCAAAATCAGCGACACACTTTATTCCAAACAAAGTGTGTCATCAAGGAGCGTTCGTGTCGCATGATCATTGATGGAGGTAGCTGCAACAACTTGGCAAGTAGCGACATGGTACAGAAGCTCGCTCTCACCACCAAACCACATCCCCATCCCTACTACATCCAATGGCTGAACAACAGTGGTAAGGCAAAGGTAACGAGACTGGTGCGAATCAATTTTGCTATCGGATCATACAAAGATATTGTTGAATGTGATGTTGTGCCTATGCAAGCTTGCAATATTCTGCTAGGTAGACCATGGCAATTTGATAGAGATTCGATGCATCATGGTAGATCAAATCAATATTCGTTTCTATACCATGATCGAAAAATTGTGTTGCATCCTATGTCTCCTGAAGCTATTATGCAATCTGATGTTACTAAGGCTGCAAAAGCAAAGAGCGAGAGTGACAAATCTGTTGTTGATGACAAAGATGAGATAACATTGAAAGGACGTTGTATGCTTGCTACAAAATCTGATATTAATGAGTTCAATGCATCCACCTCTGTTGCTTATGCTTTGGTATGCAAGGATGCTTTGATTTCATTTGAGGATATGCAACGTTCTTTGCCCCCTGCTGTTGCTAACATTTTGCAGGAGTATTCTGATGTGTTTCCCATTGAGATACCAGCGGGGCTGCCACCAATACGAGGGATTGAGCACCAAATTGATCTTATCCCTGGAGCATCTTTGCCAAACCGTGCGCCATACAGGACAAATCCAGAGGAAACGAAGGAAATTCAGCGACAAGTGCAAGAACTACTAGACAAAGGTTATGTGCGTGAGTCTCTTAGTCCTTGTGCTGTTCCAGTGATTTTAGTGCCTAAGAAAGATGGAACATGGCGCATGTGTGTTGATTGTAGGGCTATTAATAATATCACCATTCGATATCGACACCCTATTCCACGATTAGATGATATGCTTGATGAAGTGAGTGGTGCTGTTGTGTTTTCAAAGGTTGATTTGCGTAGTGGGTACCACCAGATTCGTATGAAATTGGGAGATGAATGGAAAACTGCTTTCAAAACCAAGTTCGGTCTATATGAGTGGTTAGTCATGCCTTTTGGGTTAACTAATGCACCTAGTACTTTCATGAGATTAATGAACGAGGTTTTGCGTGCTTTCATTGGGAAATTTGTTGTCGTCTACTTTGATGATATACTGATTTATAGCAAATCCATTGATGAACACCTTGATCACTTACGTGCTGTTTTCAATGCTCTACGTGATGCACGTTTGTTTGGTAACCTTGAGAAGTGCACTTTCTGCACCGATCGAGTATCGTTTCTTGGCTATGTTGTCACTCCACAGGGAATTGAGGTTGATAAAGCCAAGGTGGAAGCTATACAAGGATGGCCTGTACCCACGACGGTCACACAAGTGCGGAGTTTCCTAGGACTTGCTGGTTTCTATCGCCGTTTTGTGAAGGACTTCAGCACCATTGCTGCACCATTGAATGAGCTTACAAAGAAGGGAGTGCCCTTTTCTTGGGGCAAAGCACAAGAGCACGCCTTCCATGTGCTAAAAGATAAGTTAACACATGCACCTCTACTCCAACTCCCTGATTTTAATAAGACTTTTGAGCTTGAATGTGATGCGAGTGGAATTGGATTGGGTGGTGTTTTGTTACAAGAAGGAAAACCTGTTGCATACTTTAGTGAGAAATTGAGCGGGCCTATTCTTAATTATTCTACATATGATAAGGAATTATATGCTCTAGTGCGGACATTAGAAACATGGCAGCATTATTTGTGGCCCAAAGAATTTGTTATACATTCTGATCATGAATCTTTGAAGCATATTCGTAGTCAAGGAAAACTGAATCGTAGACATGCAAAATGGGTTGAATTTATTGAATCTTTTCCTTATGTTATCAAACACAAGAAAGGGAAGGATAATATCATTGCAGATGCATTGTCTAGGAGATATACTTTGCTGAATCAACTTGATTACAAGATCTTTGGGTTAGAAACAATTAAAGACCGATATGCTCATGATGCTGATTTTAAAGAAGTGCTGCTGCATTGTAAAGATGGGAAAACGTGGAACAAATTCATCCTCAATGATGGGTTTGTGTTTAGAGCTAACAAGCTATGCATTCCAGCTAGCTCCGTTCGCTTGTTGTTGCTGCAGGAAGCGCATGGAGGTGGCTTGATGGGGCATTTTGGAGCGAAGAAGACGGAGGACATTCTTGCTGGTCATTTCTTTTGGCCAAAGATGCGACGAGACGTGGAGAGATTTGTTGCTCGCTGCACAACATGTCAAAAGGCTAAGTCCCGGTTGAATCCACACGGTTTGTATATGCCTCTTCCTGTTCCTAGTGCTCCTTGGGAGGATATTTCTATGGATTTTGTGTTGGGATTGCCACGGACTAGGAAAGGGCGAGATAGTGTTTTTGTGGTTGTGGATCGATTCTCTAAAATGGCACATTTCATACCATGTCATAAAACTGATGATGCTACAAATATTGCTGATTTGTTCTTTCGAGAAGTTGTTCGCTTGCATGGTGTGCCAAATACAATTGTTTCTGATCGTGATGCTAAATTTCTTAGCCATTTTTGGAGAACTTTATGGGCCAAATTGGGGACTAAGCTTTTATTTTCCACCACTTGTCACCCCCAAACTGATGGACAAACTGAAGTTGTGAATAGAACTTTGTCTACTATGTTAAGGACTGTTTTAAAGAAGAATATTAAGATGTGGGAAGATTGTTTGCCTCATATTGAGTTTGCTTATAATCGTTCGCTGCATTCTACTACGAAGATGTGTCCCTTTGAGATTGTTTATGGCTTGTTACCACGTGCTCCTATTGATTTAATGCCATTGCCAAGTTCTGAAAAGTTGAATTTTGATGCTAAGCAACGTGCTGAATTGATGCTAAAACTACATGAAACCACTAAAGAAAACATAGAGCGCATGAATGCTAAGTACAAATTTGCTGTAGATAAAGGTAGAAGGGAATTGATTCTTGAACCTGGAGATTGGGTTTGGTTGCATTTGCGAAAGGATAGGTTTCCTGAATTAAGAAAATCTAAATTGATGCCTAGAGCGGATGGTCCTTTTAAAGTGATGCAACGAATAAATGAGAATGCATATAAGCTTGATCTTCCTGCAGATTTTGGGGTTAGTCCCACATTTAACATTGCAGATTTGAAGCCTTATTTGGGTGAGGAAGATGAGCTTGAGTCGAGGACGACTCAAATTCAAGAAAGGGAGGATGATGAGGACATCAACACCGATCATACATCCACGCCGTCCACGCCGACACCTGCTGGTCCTATTACCCGTGCTCGTGCTCGAACACTTAATCATCAAGTGAGTTCCTTCTTGAGCTCTTGTCCATCCTGTTTAGATCTTGGAGACACGTGCACTCTTGTTTTGATTAGGAATCAAGGAGAAGACCGAAAGGGAAAAGAACTCGCGTAGGCTGGATTCGGACTGCAGCACACCTCCAACTTGTGACGGTCGCCACAGTTACATACGGAGTCGGATTGGGGTGATTCTAGACTTGTTGGAAAGCTAATAAAGTCTACTTTCATACGGATCTGACCTCATACTCATACCTGCTCAGAAACGGCGTCAACAGTCTAAAAATCACCGAGAGGTCTATTCTGTCCAGGGTGCTGCGCCACCTTAAGTTAGCCCAATGGGCTTGTATCTTTTAGAGTCCAGTAGGGACGCGTCCTAGGGTTGGAGCACGACCCAAACTCTCTTGTGGTCGTCCTCCACACATTATATACCCCTTAGCCGCCACCAGGAACACTTGGGTTTTGTTTAGATCAAGTTTAGCCTTTGCTACTTGCTTGTAGGCGCGTGTGCTGATCCAGCCACCCGTCTCCTTGTCTACAGAACTCCACTCATAATAAGATTCAGTCTGAGGCTTTCAATTTCATCTTGCGAATTCAGTGCTTGTTTCCTTGTTCTTGCTAGTTCTTCGATTGCTTGCAGGACGGGAGCCCTAGTGGCTGGTTGTCGCGCTCCACAAGATCGTGACAGCCTTTGGAGGTGGTGTATCGGTTGCTAAGGCGCGGTCTTGGAAGGCTGTAGTCGGGCCGTGAACGTCATCTCCATCCACCAAATCGAGTGATCTCACGCCTCTCATCGAAAGATCGTCCATAAACCCTAGCGGGTTCATATCAGTGCTAATCTTGACACAAGATCGCCGAAGATACCATAGTCTCGAAAATCGTTTTGGACACACTTGATAGAACTCCAAGGTGACGTGGGTCATGTGGAGTCTCCGTTCAGTCCGTTTAGAGACTGTGTTAGTATCGGTGCATGATAGGGGCATGGTTTGCGCCAAACGTACCATATGCTGAGAAATCATTTTGGACGCACCCGATGGTACTTCGAGGTGATGAGGATCAAGTGGATGCTCGATTCGGTCTGTTTGGAGATAGTGCTAATCTTGACGCAAGATTAGTGCACGATTCGCGTAGAACGTACCATAGGCTCAGAAATCATTTTGGACACACTCGATGGTACACCTAGGTGATGAGGCTCAAGTGGATGCTCGTTTTGGTCTGTTTGGAGATAGTGTTAGTATCGGTGCAAGATAGGTGCACGGTTTGCGCCACACGTACCACAGGCTCAGAAATCATTTTGGACGCACCCGATGGTGCTCCTAAGTGACGAGGCTCAAGTGGATGCTCGTTTCGGTCCGTTTGGAGATAGTGGTAATGTTGACGGAAGATAGTGCACGGTTTGCGTCAAACGTACCATGGCCTCGGAAATCATTTTGGACACACCCGATAGAATACCTAGGTGACGTGGGTCATGTGGAATCTCATTTTGGTCTGTTTGGAGATAATGTTAGTGTTGGTGCAAGATAAGTCCACGGTTTGCGCTAAACATACCAGATGCATAGAAATCATTTTGGACGCACCTAATGGTTCTCCTAGGCGCCGAGGCTCAGGTGGAAGCTGGATTCGATTAGTTTTGGGATAGTGCTAATCTTGATGCAAGATCGGTTCACGTTATGTGCCAAAATACCATAGGCTCGAAAATCATTTTGGACACACTCGATAGAACTCCTAGTGACGTGGGTCATGTGTAATCTCTGTTCCATCCGTTTAGATACCGTGTTAGTATCGATGCAAGATAGGGGCATGGTTTGCGCCAAACGTACCATATGCTGAGAAATCATTTTGGACATACCCGATGGTACTTCGAGGTGATGAGGATCAAGTGGAAGCTCAATTCGGTCTGTTTGGAGATAGTGCTAGTCTTGACGCAAGATACGTGCACGGTTTGCGCCAAATGTACAATAGGCTTATAAATTGTTTTGGACACACCTGATGGTATCCTAGGTGATGAGGCTCAAGTAGAAGTTGGATTCGGACGATTTGGGGATATTGGTAATCTTGACGCAAGATAGGTGCACGGTTTGCGCCAAATGTACCATAGGCTCAGAAATCGTTTTGGACGCACCCGATGGTATTCCTAGGTGATGAGGCTCAAGTGGATGCTCGTTTCGGTCTATTTGGAGATAGAGCTAATCTTGACGCAAGATACTTGCACGATTTGTGTCGAACATACCATAGGCTCGAAAATCGTTTTGGACAGACGCAATAGAACACCTAGGTGACATGGGTCATGTGGAATCACATTTCGGTCTGTTTGGAGATAATGTTAGTGTCGGTGCAAGATAGGTCCACGGTTTGCGCCAAACATACCAGAGGCTCAGAAATAGTTTTGGACACACCCGATGGTTCTCCTAGGTGACGAGGCTTAGGTGGAAGCTGGATTCGATCTGTTTGGGGATAGTGCTAATCTTGACGCAAGATCGGTTCATGGTATGCGCTGAAGATACCATAGTCTTGAAAATCATTTTGGACACACTTGATAGAACTCCAAGGTGACGTGGGTCATGTGGAGTCTCCGTTCAGTCCGTTTAGAGACTGTGTTAGTGTCGGTGCATGATAGGGGCATGGTTTGCGCCAAACGTACCATATGCTGAGAAATCATTTTGGACGCACCCGATGGTACTTCGAGGTGATGAGGATCAAGTGGATGCTCGATTCGGTCTCTTTGGAGATAGTGCTAATCTTGACGCAAGATTAGTGCATGATTCGCGTAGAACGTACCATAGGCTCAGAAATCATTTTGCACACACTCGATGGTACACCTAGGTGATGAGGCTCAAGTGGATGCTCGTTTTGGTCCGTTTGTAGATAGTGTTAGTATCGGTGCAAGATAGGTGCACGGTTTGCGCCACACGTACCACAAGCTCAGAAATCGTTTTGGACGCACCCGATGGTGCTCCTAAGTGACGAGGCTCAAGTGGATGCTCGTTTCGGTCCGTTTGGAGATAGTGGTAATCTTGACGGAAGATAGTGCACGGTTTGCGTCAAACGTACCATGGTCTCAGAAATCATTTTGGACACACCCGATAGAATACCTAGGTGATGTGGGTCATGTGGAATCTCATTTTGGTCTGTTTGGAGATAATGTTAGTGTCGGTGCAAGATAAGTCCACGGTTTGCGCTAAACATACCAGATGCTCAGAAATCATTTTGGACACACTCGATAGAACTCCTAGTGACGTGGGTCATGTGGAATCTCTGTTCCATCCGTTTAGATACTGTGTTAGTATCGGCGCAAGATAGGGGCACGGTTTGCGCCAAACGTACCATATGCTGAGAAATCATTTTGGACATACTCGATGGTAGGTGATGAGGATCAAGTGGAAGCTCAATTCGGTCTATTTGGAGATAGTGCTAGTCTTGACGCAAGATACGTGCATGGTTTGTGCCAAATGTACAATAGGCTTATAAATTGTTTTGGACACACCTGATGGTATCCTAGGTGATGAGGCTCAAGTAGAAGTTGGATTCGGACGATTTGGGGATATTGGTAATCTTGACGCAAGATAGGTGCACGGTTTGCGCCAAATGTACCATAGGCTTGGAAATCATTTTGGACGCACCCGATGGTATTCCTAGGTGATACGGCTCAAGTGACAGCTGGATTCAGTCTGTTTGGATATAGTGCAAATCTCAACGCAAGATAGGTGCACGGCTTGCACCAAAGATACCATAGCCTTAGAAATCATATTGGGCACACCCGATAGAACTCCAAGGTGACGTGGGTCATGTGGAATCTTATTTCGGTCTGTTTGGAGACAGAGTTAAAATAGGTGCACGGTTTGCGCGAAACATACCATTGGCTTAGAAATTGCTTTGGACGCATCCAATGGTACTGCTAGGCAACGAGGCTAGAGTGGAAGCTCGATTCGGTCTCTTTGGACATAATGCTAATCTTGATGCAAGATAGGCGCACAGTTTGCGTCTAACATACCACAGGCTCGGAGATCGTTCTGGATGCACCCCATAGATCTCGTAGGTGACGTTGATCTTGTGGAATCTCGTTTTAGTCTGTTTGGAAATAGTATTAGTGTCGGTACAAGATAGGTGCATGGTTTGTGCCAAACGTACCCTAGGCTCAGAAATCATTTTGGGCGCCCCTGATGGTACCCAGAGGTGAAGAGGCTCAAGTGGAAGCTCGATTTGGTTCGTTTGGTGATAGTGCTAATCTTGACTCAAGATAGGTGCACGGTTTGCGCCGAACAAACCATAGGCTCGAAAATCATTTTGGACACACCTGATAGAACTCGATGATGTCGGTCATGTGGAATCTTATTTTGGTCCATTCGGATAGAGTGTTAGTATCGGTGAAAGATAGGTGCACGGTCTCCGTCAAACGTACCATAGGCCCAGAAATCATATTGGACGCACCCGATGGTACTCCTAGGTGATGAGGCTCAAGTGGTGGCTCGTTTCGATCCATTTAGAGATAGTGTTAGTGTCGGTGCAAGATAGGTCCACGGTTTGCGCCAAACGTATCATAGGCTCAAAATTATTTTGGACGCACCCGATGGTACTCCTAGGTGATGAGGCTTATGTGGAAGCTAGATTCGATCCGTTTGGGGATAGTGCTAATCTTGACTCAAGATAGGTGCATGGTTTGCGCCAAATGTAACATAGGCTCAGAAATCATTTTGGACGCATCCTATGGTTCTCCTAGGTGATGAGTCTCAAGTAGAACTAGGATTCGGTCCGTTTGGATATAGTGCTAATCTCGGTGCAAGATAAGTGCATGGCTTGCGCCGAGCATACCACAGGCTCAAAAAATCATTTTGGACGCATCCGATAGAACTCCTTGGTTATGTGGGTCATGCGGATTCTCATTTCGGTCCGTTTGGAGACAGTGTTAAAATAGGTGCACGGTTTGCGCCAAATGTACCATTGGCTCAGAAATCGCTTTGGACGCACCCGATGGTACTACAAGATAACGAGGCTAGAGTGGAAGCTCGATTCGGTCCATTTGTACATAGTGCTAATCTTGATGTAAGATAGGAGCACGGTTTGTGTTGATCGTACCATAGGCTCAGAAATCATTTTGGACGCACCTAATAGATCTCCTAGGTGACGTTGGTCATGTGGAATCTCATGTTAGGACGTTTGGAGATAGTATTAGTGTTAGTGCAAGATAGGTGCACGGTTTGCGCCAAACGTACCATAGGCTCATAAATCATTTTGGACACACCCGATGGTACTCCTAGGTGATGAGGCTCAAGTGGAAGCTCAATTCAGTTCGTTTGGAGATAGTGCTAATCTTGACTCAAGATAGGTGCACGGTTTGCGCCGAACAGACCAAAGCTCAAAAATCATTTTGGACACACCCGATAGAACTCGGTGACGTGGGTCATGTGGAATCTCATTTTAGTCCGTTTGGAGATAGTGTTTCAAACTCAATCTCCAATAACGTGGGGTTCCGAAAACAAGTAGACGGGCGGCTGTTCTAGCACGCGCGTTTACAGGCAAGTAGCGAATGCTATCTTGGTCTAAACAAAACCCAATCTGTTCTGGCAGCTCTAGAGACATATAAGTAGATGAGAGGACGACTAAGGTTGTGTTTGGGTCGTCCTCGAGCCCTAGGACACGTCCCTAATGGACCCAACTTGATACATGGGCCAACAGCCCAAAAATTAGGTGACGCAGCACCGCAGATAGAGAAGGACGTGACAATAAAACAATGACTACAAGCGCCTCCGACGTGATATGGATATGAGGTTGGATCCATTGGAAAAGTAGACTTGATAATCTTTCCAACAAGTGCTAGAACGTCCCAATCGGAGTCTGTATGAAGTCATGGCGGCCATCACAAGTTGGTGCTGTGCTGCAGTACGAATCCAGCCAACGCGAGTCCTTTTCCCTTTCGGTCTTCTCCCTGATTCCTAATCAAAACAAGAGTGCACGTGTCTCCAAGATCTAAACATGATGGACAGGAGCTCAAGAAGGAACTCACTTGATGATTAAGTTGACGAACGCGAGCACGAGTAAGAGGACCAGCAAGAGGTACTGGTATCGGTGTGGATGCATCGTTGGTGTTGAAGTCCTCATTAATCAACACAAGATAAGTGCACGGTTTGCACCAAACGTATCATAGGCTCTGAAACCATTTTGGACGCACCCGATGGTATTCCTAGGTGATGAGGCTCAAGTGGATGCTCGTTTCGGTCCATTTGGAGATAGAGCTAATCTTGACGCAAGATACTTGCATGATTTGTGTCGAACATACCATAGGCTCGAAAATCATTTTGGACACACGCAATAGAACACCTAGGTGACATGGGTCATGTGGAATCACATTTCGGTCTGTTTGGAGATAATGTTAGTGTCGGTGCAAGATAGGTCCACAGTTTGCGCCAAACATACCAGAGGCTCAGAAATAGTTTTGGACACACCCGATGGTTCTCCTAGGTGACGAGGCTCAGGTGGAAGCTGGATTCGATCTATTTGGGGATAGTGCTAATCTTGACGCAAGATTGGTTCATGTTATGCGCCGAAGATACCATAGTCTCAAAAATCATTTTGGACACACTTGATAGAACTCCAAGGTGACGTGGGTCATGTGGAGTCTCCGTTCAGTCCGTTTAGAGACTTTGTTAGTATCGGTGCATGATAGGGGCATGGTTTGCACCAAACGTACCATATGCTGCGAAATCATTTTGGACGCACTCGATGGTACTTCGAGGTGATGAGGATCAAGTGGAAGCTCGATTCGTTCTGTTTGGAGATGGTGGTAATCTTGACGCAAGAAAAGTGCACAGTTCGCGCCGAACGTACGATAGGCTCAGAAATCGTTTTGGACACACCCGTTGGTATACCTAGGTGATGAGGATCAAGTGGATGATCGTTTCGGTCCATTTGGAGATAGTGTTAGTATCGCTGCAAGATAGGTGCACAGTTTGCGCCAAATGTACCATAGGCTCAGAAATCATTTTGGACGCACCCGATAGTGCTCCTAGGTGACGAGGCTCAAGTGGATGCTCGTTTCGGTCCGTTTGGAGATAGTGTTAATCTTGACACAAGATAGTGCACGGTTTGCGTCGAACGTACCATGGGCTCAGAACTCATTTTGGACAGACCCGATAGAATACCTAGGTGACGTGGGTCATGTGGAATCTCATTTCGGTCTGTTTGGAGATAATGTTAGTGTTGGTGCAACATAGGTCCACGGTTTGCGCTAAACATACTATAGGCTCAGAAATCATTTTGGACGCACCCGATGGTTCTCCTAGGTGACAAGGCTTAGGTGTAAGCTGGATTCGATCCGTTTGCCGATAGTGCTAATCTTGATGCAAGATCGGTTCACAGTATGCGCAAAAGATACCATAGGCTCGAAAATCATTTTGGACACACTCGATAGAACTCCTAGTGACGTGGGTCATGTGGAATCTCCTTTCGATCCGTTTAGAGACTGTGTTAGTATCGCCGCAAGATAGGGGTACGGTTTGCGCCAAACGTACCATATGCTGAGAATTCATTTTGGACGTAATCGATGGTACTTCGAGGTGATGAGGGTCAAGTGGAAGCTGGATTCGGTCTATTTGGAGATAGTGCTAGTCTTGACGCAAGATAGGTGCACGGTTTAAGCCAAATGTACAATAGGCTTATAAATCATTTTGGACATACCCGATGGTACTCCTAGGTGATGAGGCTCAAGTAGAAGTTGGATTCGGACAATTTGGGGATAGTGGTAATCTTGACACAAGATAGGTGCATGGTTTGCGCCAAATGTACCATAGGCTCAGAAATCGTTTCGGACGCACCCGATGGTATTCCTAGGTGATGCGGCTCAAGTGACTACTGGATTCGGTCTGTTTGGCTATACTGCAAATCTCAACGCAAGATAGGTGCATGGCTTGCACCAAAGATACCATAGGCTCAGAAATCATTTTGGGCGCACCCGATAGAACTCCTAGGTGACGTGGGTCATGTGGAATCTTATTTTGGTCTGTTTGGAGACAGACTTAAAATAGGTGCACGGTTTGCGTGAAATGTACCATTGGCTTAGAAATTGCTTTGGATGTACCTAGTGGTACTGCTATGCAATGAGGCTAGAGTGGCAGCTCGATTCGGCCCATTTGCACATAGTGCTAATCTTGACGCAAGATAGGTGCATAGTTTGCATCGAACGTACAATAGGCTCAAAAATCGTTTTGGACGCACCTGATAGATCTCCTAGGTGACGTTGGTCATGTGGAATCTCGTTTTAGTCCGTTTGGAGACAATATTAGTGTCAGTGCAAGATAGGTTCACGGTTTGTGCCAAACGTACCCTAGGCTTAGAAATCATTTTGGGTGCCCCGATGGTGCTCGGAGGTGAAGAGGCTCAAGTGGAAGCTCGATTTGGTTCGTTCGGAGATAGTGCTAATCTTGACTCAAGATAAGTGCATGGTTTGCACCGAACAGACCACAGGTTCGAAAATCATTTTGGACACACCCGATAGAACTCGGTGACGTCGGTCATGTGGAATCTCATTTCGGTCCGTTCGGATAGAGTGTTAGTATCGGTAAAAGATAGGTGCACGGTCTGCGTGAAACGTACCATAGGCTCAGAAATCATTTTGGATGCACCCGATGGTACTCCTAGGTGATGAGGCTCAAGTGGAGGCTCGTTTCGGTCCATTTGGAGATAGTGTTAGTGTCGGTGCTAGATAGGTCCACGGTTTGCGCCAAACGTATCATAGGCTCGAAATTATTTTGGACGCACATGATGTTACTCCTAGGTGATGAGGCTTATGAGGAAGCTGGATTAGGTCTATTTGGGGATAGTGCTAATCTTGACTCAAGATACGTGCATGGTTTGTGCCAAATGTAACATAGGCTCAGAAATCATTTTGGATGCACCCTATGGTACTCCTAGGTGATGAGGCTCAAGTAGAACTAGGATTCGGTCTGTTTGGATATAGTGCTAGTCTCGCCGCAAGATAGGTGCACGGCTTGCGTCGAACATACCACAGGCTCAAAAAATCATTTTGGACGCACTCGATAGAACTCCTTGGTGATGTGGGTCATTTGGATTCTCATTTTGGTCCGTTTGGAGATATTGTTAAAATAGGTGCACGGTTTGTGCCAAAGGTACCATTGGCTCATAAATTGCTTTGGACGCACCCGATGGTATTCCTAGGTGACGAAGCTCAAGTGCATGCTCGTTTCGGTCCGTTTGGAGATAGAGCTAATCTTGACGCAAGATAGGTGCACGGTTTGTGTCAAATATACCATAGGCTTGGAAATCATTTTTGACACAGCTAGTGGTACTTTGAGGTGACGAGGATCAAGTGGTAGCTCAATTCGATCTGTTTGGAGATAGTGCTAGTCTTGACGCAAGATTAGTGCACGGTTCGCGCCGAATGTACCATAGGCTCAGAAATCATTTTGGATGCACCCGATGGAACTCCTAGGTGGCGGGGTCATGTGGAATCTTGTTTCGATCTATTTGGAGACAGTGTTAGTGTCTGTACAAGATAGGTGCAGGTTTGCGCCAAACGTACCATTGGTTCAGAAATCATTTTAGACACACCCAATGATACTTCTAGGTCATGAGGATCAAGTGGAAGCTCGACTCGGTCTGTTTGAAGATAGTGCTAATCTTGACGTAAAATAGGTTCATGGTTTGCGATGAACGCACCGTAGGCTCAGTTGGGCACACCCAATGGAACTCCTAGGTGACGTGAGTCATATGGAATCTCATTTTGGTCTGTTTGGACAATGTTAGTGTTGGTGCAGGATTGGTGCATGGTTTGCGCCAAACGTACCATAGGCTCAGAAATCATTTTGAATGCACTCAATGTACTCCTAGGTGACGAGGCTCAAGAGGATGCTCATTTTGACCAGTTTGGAGATAGTGCTAATCTTTGCGCAAGATAGGTGCATGGTTTGTGTGGAACATGCCATAGGCTCGAAAATCATTTTTGACACACCTGATAGAACACCTTGGTGACATGGGTCATGTGTAATCTCATTTTGGTCCATTTGGAGATAGTGTTTGTGTCGGTGCAAGATAGTTCCATGGTTTGCGCCAAACATACCATAGGCTCAGAAATCCTTTTGGATGCACCCGATGGTACTCCTAGGTGATGAGGCTCAAGTGGAAGCTGGATTCAGTTCGTTTGGAGATAATGCTAATCTTGACGCAAGATAGGCGCACGGTTTGCGCCAAAGGTACCATAGGCTCGGAAATCGTTTCGGACGCACCTGAGAGCGCTCCTAGGTGACGAGGCTCAAGAGGATGCTCGTTTCGGTCCAATTGGAGATAGTGCAAATCTGGATGCAAGATAGGTGCATGGTTTGCGTCGAACATACCATGGGCTCACAAATCGTTTTGGACACACCCGATAGAATACCTAGATGACGTGGGTCATGTGAAATCTCATTTCAGTCCATTTAGAGATAGTGTTAGTGTCGGTGCAAGTTAGCTCCACGGTTTGCGCCAAGTTTATGATAGGCTAGCTCAGAAATCGTTTTGGACGCACCCGATGGAAATCCTAGGTGGCGGGGTCATGTGGAATCTCGTTTCAATCTGTTTGGAGACAGTGTTAGTGTTTGTACAAGATAGGTGTTGCGGCAAATGTACCATTGGTTCAGAAATCATTTTAGACACCCAATGATACTTCTAGGTCACGAGGATCAAGTGGAAGCTCGATTCGGTCTGTTTGAAGATAGTGCTAATCTTGACGTAAAATATGTTCATGGTTTGCGACGAACGCACCGTAGGCTCAGTTGGGCGCACCCAATGGAACTCCTAGGTGACGTGGGTCATATGGAATCTCATTTCGGTCTGTTTGGACAATGTTAGTGTCGGTGCAGGATTGGTGCATGGTTTGCGCCAAACGTACCATAGGCTCAGAAATCATTTTGAACGCACTCGATGTACTCCTAGGTGACGAGGCTCAAGAGGATGCTCGTTTTGGTCAGTTTGGAGATAGTGCTAATCTTTGCGCAAGATAGGTGCATGGTTTGTGTGGAACATGCCATAGGCTCGGAAATCATTTTTGACACACCCGATTGAACACCTTGGTGACATGGGTCATGTGTAATCTCATTTTGGTCCATTTGGAGATAGTGTTTGTGTTGGTGCAAGATAGTTCCATGGTTTGCGCCAAACATACCATAGGCTCAGAAATCCTTTTGGATGCACCCGATGGTACTCCTAGGTGATGAGGCTCAAGTGGAAGCTAGATTCAGTTCGTTTGGAGATAGTGCTAATCTTGACGCAAGATAGGTGCACGGTTTGCGTCAAACGTACCATAGGCTCGGAAATGATTTCGGACGCACCCGAGAGCGCTCCTAGGTGACGAGGCTCAAGAGGATGCTCATTTCGGTCCTTTTGGAGATAGTGCAAATCTTGATTCAAGATAGGTGCATGGTTTGCGTCGAACGTACCATGGGCTCACAAAATCGTTTTGGACACACCCGATAGAATACCTAGATGACGTGGGTCATGTGGAATCTCATTTCAGTCTGTTTAGAGATAGTGTTAGTGTCGGTGCAAGTTAGTTCCACAGTTTGCGCCAAGTTTACGATAGGCTAGCTCAGAAATCGTTTTGGAGGCACCGGATGGTTCTCCTAGGTGACGAGGCTCAATTGGAAGCTGGATTCGGTCCGTTTAGAAATAGTGCTAATCTTGATGCAAGATCGCTGCACGGTTTGCGCTGAAGATATCATAGGCTCAAAAATCGTTTTGGACACACTTGATAGAACTCATAGGTGACGTGGGTCGTGTGGAATCTCTGTTTGGTCCGATTAGAGACTGTGTTAGTATCAGTGCAGGATAGTGGCATGGTTTGCGCCAAGCATACCATATGTTGAGAAATCATTTTGGACTCATCCGATGGTACTCCTTGAAGACGTGGCTCAAGTGGAAGCTCGATTCGTTCAATTTGGAGATAGTGCTAATCTTGACGCAAAATAGGTGCACAGTTTGCGTCAAACGTACCGCAGGCTCGGAAATCATTTTAGACACTCCCGATGGAACTCCTCAGTGACGTGGGTCAAGTGGAATCTCGATTCGGTCTGTTTGGAGACAGTGTTAGTGTCGGTGCTAGATAGGTGCATGGTTTGTGTCAAACATACCATAGACTCAGAAATCATTTTTGATGCACCTAGTGGTACTTCTAGGTGGCGAGGATCAAGTAGAAGCTCGATTCAGTTTGTTTGGAGATCGTGCTACTCTTGACGCAAGATAGGTGCACGGTTTAAGCCAAACGTACCATAGGCTCAGAAATCCTTTTGGACGCACCTAATGGAACTCCTTGGTGACGTGGGTCATGTGGAATCTCGTTTTGGTTTGTCTAGAGATAGTGTTAGTGTCAGAGCAGGATAGGTGCATGGTTTGCGCCAAACGTACCATAGGCTCAAAAGCCGTTTTGGACGCACCCAATGGAACGCCTAGGTGACGTGAGTCATGTGCAATCTCGTTTTGGTCCGTTAGGAGACAGCGCTAGTGTCGGTGCAGGATAAGTGCACGGTTTGTGCCAAACATACCATAGGCTTAGGAATCATTTTGGACACACTCGATAGAATACCTATGTGACGTGAGTGACGTCGATCCTCATTTTGGTCTGTTTGAAGATAGTGTTAGTGTTGGGGCAAGATAGGTCCACGGTTTGCGCCAAATGTACCATAGGCACAGAAATCATTTTGGACGCACCCAAAATACTCCTTGGTGACGAGGCTCAAGTGGAGGCTCGTTTCACGTTTGGAGATAGTGCTAATCTTGACGCAAGATAGGTGCACGATTTGTGTCGAACATACCACAGGCACAAAAATCATTTTGGACTTAACCAATAGAACACCTAGGTGACATGGGTCATGTAGAATCTCATTTCGATCCGTTTGGGGATAGTGTTAGTGTCGGTGCAAGTTAGGTCCACGGTTTGCGTCAAACGTATCGTAGGCTTAGAAATCGATTTGGACGCAACCGGTGGTACTCATATGTGATGAGGCTCAATTGGAAGCTGGATTCGGTCCGTTTGGATATAGTGCTAATCTCAACGCAAGATAAGTGCACGGTTTGCGCCGAATAGACCATACCCCCAGAATTCGTTTTGGACACACCCGATAGAACTCCAGGGCGATGTGGGTCATGTGGAATATCATTTAAGTACGTTTGGAGACAGTGTTAAAATAGGTGCGCGGTTTGCGCTAAATGTACCATTAGCTCAGAAATTGTTTTGGACGCACCTAATGGTACTGCTAGGTGACGAGGCTAGAGTGGAAGCTCAATTTGGTCCAATTGGAGATAGTGCTAATCTTGACATAAGATAGGTGCACGGTTTGCGTCAAACGTACCATAGGCTCGAATATCATTTTGGACGCACCCGATGGTACTCCTAGGTGACGAGGCACAAGTGGAAGCTTGATTCGATCCATTTGGAGATACTGCTAATCCTGACACAAAATAGGTGCACCGTTTGTGCCAAACGTAGCATTGGATCATAAAATCATTTTGGACACACCTGATAGAATACCTAGGTGACGTGGGTCATGTGGAATCTCATTTCGATCCGTTTGGAGATAGTGTTAGTGTTGGTGCAAGTTAGGTCCATGGTTTATGCCAAAATGTACCATAGGCTTGCAAGTCATTTTGGATGCACCCGATGGAACTCCTAGGTGACGTGGGTCATGTGTAATCTCGTTTCGGTCCGTTTGGAGACAGTATTAGTGTTGGTCATGTGGAATCTCGTTACAATCCGTTGGATACAGTGTTAGTGTTGGTGCAAGATAGGTGCACGGTTTACGTCAAACGTACCATAGGCTCAGAAATCTTTTTTGATGCACCCAATGGTACTTCTTGGTGACAAGGATCAAATGGAAGCTCAGCTCAGTCTATTTGGAGACAGTGCTAGTCTTGACGCAAGATAGGTGCACGGTTTGCGCCGAACGTACCATAGGCTTTAAAATCATTTCAGACACACCCGATGGAACTCCTAGGTGATGTGGATCATGTGCAATCTCATTTCGGTCCATTCAGAGATAGTCTTAGTGTCGGAGTAGGATAGGTGCATGGTTTGCGCCAAACGTACCATAGGCTTGAAAGTCATTTTGGACGCACCCGATGGAAGGCCTAGGTGACGTGGGTCTTGTGGAATCTCGTTTCAGTCCATTTGGAAATAGTGTTAGTGTCGGTGCAAGATAGATCCACGGTTTGCGCCAAACATACCATAAGCACAGAAATTACTTAGGACGCACCTAATGATGCTCCTAGGTGATAAGGCTCAAGTGGATGCTTGTTTCAGTCCATTTCGAGATAGTGCTAATCTTTACGCAAGATAGGTGCACGATTTGCGTCGAACGTACCATAGGCTCAGAAATCATTTTGGACACACCCGATAGAACACCTAGGTGACGTGGGTCTTGTGGAATCTCATTTCGGTCCATTTGGAGATAGTGTTAGTGTCGGTGCAAGATAGGTCCACGGTTTGCACCAAATGTACCATAGGCTCAGAAATCGTTTTGGACGCACCCGATGGTACTCATAGGTGATGAGGCTCAAGTGGAAGCTGGATTCGGTCTGTTTGTATATAGTGCTAATCTCGACGCATGATAGGTGCACGGTTTGTGCCGAACATACCGTATGCTTGGAAATCATTTTGGACACACGCGATATAAATGCTAGGTGATGTGAGTCATTTGGAATCTCATTTCGGTCCATTTTTGAGATAGTGTTAAAATAGGTGCACGGTTTGCGCCAAATGTACCATTGGCTCAGAAATTATTTTGGACGCACCCAATGGTACTGCTAGGTAATGAGGCTAGAGTGGAAGCTTGATTCAGTCCATTTGGACTTAGTGCTAATCTTGACACAAGATAGTTGCACAGTTTGCATCGAATGTACCATAGGCTTGGAAATCGTTTTGGATGCACCCGATGTACCTCCTCGGTGATGTTGGTCATGTGGAATATCGTTTTAGTCCGTTTGGAGGCAATATTCATGTTGGTGCAAGATAGGTGCGCGGTTTGAGCCAAACATACCATGTGCTTAGAAATCATTTTGGACGCACCCGATGGTACTCCTAGGCAATGAGGCTCAAGTGGATGGTCGTTTCGGTCCGTTTGGTGATAGTGCTAATCTTGACTCAAGATAGGTGCACGGTTTGCATCGAATGTACCATAGGCTCAGGAATCATTTTGGACACACCCGATAGAATACCTAGGTGACGTGGGTCATTTGGAATCTCATTTCGGTCCATTTGGAGATAGTTTTAGTCTTGGTGCAAGATAGGTCCACGGTTTGCACCAAACATACAATAGGCTCAGAAATCATTATGGACGCATCCGATGGTTCTCCTAACTGACGAGGCTCAAGTGGAAGCTGGATTCGGTTCGTTTGGTGATAGTGCTAATCTTGATGCAAGTTCGGTGCATAGGTTGCGCCGAAGATATCATAGGCTTTAAAATCATTTTGTACACACTCGATAGAACTCCAAGGTGACGTGGGTCTTGTGGAATTTCCATTCGGTCTGGTTAGAGACAGTGTTAGTATCAGCGCAAGATAAGGGCATGGTTTGTGCCAAACGTACCATATGCTGAGAAATCATTTTGGCAGAACTTCCAGCAACTTTGCGGGCCGGAACTTCCAGCATTTTTCAGAACTTTCGATAGACGAAAGTCTGCAAAGTGCAACTAAGTGTTTGTGAGGTGATTTTGTTTCTCTCTTTTGATTTTAAATTTATGCTTGAGCACTCTATCTTCCCCAGACCACCTAAACTTGCATCCCTCTTTATAGTACGACATGCCTAGACGCCAAATCAAATATCAAAGAAATTAAACACCTTTGAGTCCATCACAGCGTCATTTGTAATTTGAGCTCCACCATCTCAAGTATTATCCTCATTCTTATTTTATCTGCTTGTCATCTCGATAAATCTCATTAGTCCTCTAACCGTGTGGTCATTATCATCAAAACCCACAAATAGGGCTTGATGGCACTTACACGTTCCATTGGCTCAAAAATTATTTTGGACGCACCCGATGGTACTCTTAGGTGATGGGGCTCAAGTGAATGCTCGTTTCGGTCTGTTTGGACATAGTGCTAACCTTGAAGCAGGATAGGTGCGCGGTTTGATATGAACCCGCTAGGGTTTATGGATGATCTTTCGATGAGAGGCGTGAGATCACTCGATTTGGTGGATGGAGATGACGTTCACGGCCCGACTACAGCCTTCCAAGACCACGCCTTAGCAACCGATACACCACCTCCAAAGGCTGTCACGATCTTGTGGAGCGCGACAACCAGCCACTAGGGCTCCCGTCCTGCAAGCAATCGAAGAACTAGCAAGAACAAGGAAACAAGCACTGAATTTGCAAGATGAAATTGAAATCCTCAAACTGAATCTTATTATGAGTGGAGTTCTGAAGACAAGGAGACGGGTGGCTGGATCAGCACACGCGCCTACAAGCAAGTAGCAAAGGCTAAACTTGATCTAAACAAAACCCCCAGTGTTCCTGGTGGCGGCTAAGGGGTATATAATATGTGGAGGACGACCACAAGAGAGTTTGGGTCGTGCTCCAACCCTAGGACGCGTCCCTACTGGACTCTAAAAGATACAAGCCCATTGGGCTAACTTAAGGTGGCGCAGCACCCTGGACAGAATAGACCTCTCGGTGATTTTTAGACTGTTGACGCCGTTTCTGAGCAGGTATGAGTATGAGGTCAGATCCGTATGAAAGTAGACTTTATTAGCTTTCCAACAAGTCTAGAATCACCCCAATCCGACTCCGTATGTAACTGTGGCGACCGTCACAAGTTGGAGGTGTGCTGCAGTCCGAATCCAGCCTACGCGAGTTCTTTTCCCTTTCGGTCTTCTCCTTGATTCCTAATCAAAACAAGAGTGCACGTGTCTCCAAGATCTAAACAGGATGGACAAGAGCTCAAGAAGGAACTCACTTGATGATTAAGTGTTCGAGCACGAGCACGGGTAATAGGACCAGCAGGTGTCGGCGTGGACGGCGTGGATGTATGATCGGTGTTGATGTCCTCATCATCCTCCCTTTCTTGAATTTGAGTCGTCCTCGACTCAAGCTCATCTTCCTCACCCAAATAAGGCTTCAAATCTGCAATGTTAAATGTGGGACTAACCCCAAAATCTGCAGGAAGATCAAGCTTATATGCATTCTCATTTATTCGTTGCATCACTTTAAAAGGACCATCCGCTCTAGGCATCAATTTAGATTTTCTTAATTCAGGAAACCTATCCTTTCGCAAATGCAACCAAACCCAATCTCCAGGTTCAAGAATCAATTCCCTTCTACCTTTATCTACAGCAAATTTGTACTTAGCATTCATGCGCTCTATGTTTTCTTTAGTGGTTTCATGTAGTTTTAGCATCAATTCAGCACGTTGCTTAGCATCAAAATTCAACTTTTCAGAACTTGGCAATGGCATTAAATCAATAGGAGCACGTGGTAACAAGCCATAAACAATCTCAAAGGGACACATCTTCGTAGTAGAATGCAGCGAACGATTATAAGCAAACTCAATATGAGGCAAACAATCTTCCCACATCTTAATATTCTTCTTTAAAACAGTCCTTAACATAGTAGACAAAGTTCTATTCACAACTTCAGTTTGTCCATCAGTTTGGGGGTGACAAGTGGTGGAAAATAAAAGCTTAGTCCCCAATTTGGCCCATAAAGTTCTCCAAAAATGGCTAAGAAATTTAGCATCACGATCAGAAACAATTGTATTTGGCACACCATGCAAGCGAACAACTTCTCGAAAGAACAAATCAGCAATATTTGTAGCATCATCAGTTTTATGACATGGTATGAAATGTGCCATTTTAGAGAATCGATCCACAACCACAAAAACACTATCTCGCCCTTTCCTAGTCCGTGGCAATCCCAACACAAAATCCATAGAAATATCCTCCCAAGGAGCACTAGGAACAGGAAGAGGCATATACAAACCGTGTGGATTCAACCGGGACTTAGCCTTTTGACATGTTGTGCAGCGAGCAACAAATCTCTCCACATCTCGTCGCATCTTGGGCCAAAAGAAATGACCAGCAAGAATGTCCTCCGTCTTCTTTGCTCCAAAATGCCCCATCAAGCCACCTCCATGCGCTTCCTGCAGCAACAATAAGCGAACGGAGCTAGCTGGAATGCATAGCTTGTTAGCTCTAAACACAAACCCATCATTGAGGATGAATTTGTTCCATGTTTTCCCATCTTTACAATGCAGCAGCACTTCTTTAAAATCAGCATCATGAGCATATCGTTCTTTAATTGTTTCTAACCCAAAGATCTTGTAATCAAGTTGATTCAGCAAAGTATATCTCCTAGACAATGCATCTGCAATGATATTATCCTTCCCTTTCTTGTGTTTGATAACATAAGGAAAAGATTCAATAAATTCAACCCATTTTGCATGTCTACGATTCAGTTTTCCTTGACTACGAATATGCTTCAAAGATTCATGATCAGAATGTATAACAAATTCTTTGGGCCACAAATAATGCTGCCATGTTTCTAATGTCCGCACTAGAGCATATAATTCCTTATCATATGTAGAATAATTAAGAATAGGCCCGCTCAATTTCTCACTAAAGTATGCAACAGGTTTTCCTTCTTGTAACAAAACACCACCCAATCCAATTCCACTCGCATCACATTCAAGCTCGAAACTCTTATTAAAATCAGGGAGTTGGAGTAGAGGTGCATGTGTTAACTTATCTTTCAGCACATGGAAGGCGTGCTCTTGTGCTTTGCCCCAAGAAAAGGACACTCCCTTCTTTGTAAGCTCATTCAATGGTGCAGCAATGGTGCTGAAGTCCTTCACAAAACGGCGATAGAAACCAGCAAGTCCTAGGAAACTCCGCACTTGTGTGACCGTCGTGGGTACAGGCCATCCTTGTATAGCTTCCACCTTGGCTTTATCAACCTCAATTCCCTGTGGAGTGACAACATAGCCAAGAAACGATACTCGATCGGTGCAGAAAGTGCACTTCTCAAGGTTACCAAACAAACGTGCATCACGTAGAGCATTGAAAACAGCACGTAAGTGATCAAGGTGTTCATCAATGGATTTGCTATAAATCAGTATATCATCAAAGTAGACGACAACAAATTTCCCAATGAAAGCACGCAAAACCTCGTTCATTAATCTCATGAAAGTACTAGGTGCATTAGTTAACCCAAAAGGCATGACTAACCACTCATATAGACCGAACTTGGTTTTGAAAGCAGTTTTCCATTCATCTCCCAATTTCATACGAATCTGGTGGTACCCACTACGCAAATCAACCTTTGAAAACACAACAGCACCACTCAATTCATCAAGCATATCATCTAATCGTGGAATAGGGTGTCGATATCGAATGGTGATATTATTAATAGCCCTACAATCAACACACATGCGCCATGTTCCATCTTTCTTAGGCACTAAAATCATTGGAACAGCACAAGGACTAAGAGACTCACGCACATAACCTTTGTCTAGTAGTTCTTGCACTTGTCGCTGAATTTCCTTCGTTTCCTCTGGATTTGTCCTGTATGGCGCACGGTTTGGCAAAGATGCTCCAGGGATAAGATCAATTTGGTGCTCAATCCCTCGTATTGGTGGCAGCCCCGCTGGTATCTCAATGGGAAACACATCAGAATACTCCTGCAAAATGTTAGCAACAGCAGGGGGCAAAGAACGTTGCATATCCTCAAATGAAATCAAAGCATCCTTGCATACCAAAGCATAAGCAACAGAGGTGGATGCATTGAACTCATTAATATCAGATTTTGTAGCAAGCATACAACGTCCTTTCAATGTTATCTCATCTTTGTCATCAACAACAGATTTGTCACTCTCGCTCTTTGCTTTTGCAGCCTTAGTAACATCAGATTGCATAATAGCTTCAGGAGACATAGGATGCAACACAATTTTTCGATCATGGTATAGAAACGAATATTGATTTGATCTACCATGATGCATCGAATCTCTATCAAATTGCCATGGTCTACCTAGCAGAATATTGCAAGCTTGCATAGGCACAACATCACATTCAACAATATCTTTGTATGATCCGATGGCAAAATTGATTCGCACCAGTCTCGTTACCTTTGCCTTACCACTGTTGTTCAGCCATTGGATGTAGTAGGGATGGGGATGTGGTTTGGTGGTGAGGGCGAGCTTCTGTACCATGTCGCTACTTGCCAAGTTGTTGCAGCTACCTCCATCAATGATCATGCGACACGAACGCTCCTTGATGACACACTTTGTTTGGAATAAAGTGTGTCGCTGATTTTGCTCAGCCTTCTCCATTTGTGCACTAAGCACTCGCTGTACAATCAAGCTCTCATAGTGCTCCGCGTCACCTGCATTGATGTGTTCTTCTATGTGTTCCTCACTACCTGCATAGTCAGCCGCAAGCAATGCAAGTGTATCTTCATCAAAATCACTAGCAGATGAACACTCACCATCATCTTTGACAATCATAACACGCTTGTTTGGGCAGTCACGCATCATATGGCCATATCCCTTGCACCGATGACATTGTATGTTGCTTGTTCTACCTGTCGATGCCACGGATGAAGTACTCGCAGCCGGCTTTTGCGCTGTCTTCACTACTGAATTGGTGGGGGCAGCTCGAGTCTTGTCACTAGATGATGGCGTAGGAGTACGTGTAGACGGAGTTGTATGAAAACTGATTATATGAACAAGAACACTCCCAAAGAGCAACTCAGCACACACACTTTTTCTGAAAGGGCAGGGGTATTCCGGTAAAAAAAAGATACTCTCTCTCTCTCTCTCTAGAGTAAGCCACTCGTTTAGATATGAATACTTGATGCGTGGTTCGTTTGATATTTGTAGCACAGGGAAACTGATTCCTCGTCTGATTAGAACTTCCAATTCTACTCGGACTTGGTCAACAGCGAGGAATATCCGATTCCTTGATCCGACTCAAACTTGAAAACCGACTTGGATTTGGCCAACAGAGAGGAACAGCCGATTCCTTGTCCGATTCAAACTTCAAACCCTACTTGGATTCGGCCAACAGAGAGACTATATGATAGCGTGTGTTGTGATAGAACGTGACAAGAACTCGAAACTCTAAAGGACTAAAACTAAGACCAGCAACTTGACACAACCGAGTCAACCGACGACTCAACAAGCCCTAACTAGGTAGCACTAGCCACGGCCCAAAAGTCTATAGGATTGTAGGAAAACTAATCTACTTTTTTTTTTGGCTTTTTTTTGGAACTGTAGGAAAAATAAAAACAGCGAAGAATTATAAGTCTCTCACCGATAAACCTTGCTCTGATACCAATTGATATGAACCCGCTAGGGTTTATGGATGATCTTTCGATGAGAGGCGTGAGATCACTCGATTTGGTGGATGGAGATGACGTTCACGGCCCGACTACAGCCTTCCAAGACCACGCCTTAGCAACCGATACACCACCTCCAAAGGCTGTCACGATCTTGTGGAGCGCGACAACCAGCCACTAGGGCTCCCGTCCTGCAAGCAATCGAAGAACTAGCAAGAACAAGGAAACAAGCACTGAATTTGCAAGATGAAATTGAAATCCTCAAACTGAATCTTATTATGAGTGGAGTTCTGAAGACAAGGAGACGGGTGGCTGGATCAGCACACGCGCCTACAAGCAAGTAGCAAAGGCTAAACTTGATCTAAACAAAACCCCCAGTGTTCCTGGTGGCGGCTAAGGGGTATATAATGTGTGGAGGACGACCACAAGAGAGTTTGGGTCGTGCTCCAACCCTAGGACGCGTCCCTACTGGACTCTAAAAGATACAAGCCCATTGGGCTAACTTAAGGTGGCGCAGCACCCTGGACAGAATAGACCTTTCGGTGATTTTTGGACTGTTGACGCCGTTTCTGAGCAGGTATGAGTATGAGGTCAGATCCGTATGAAAGTAGACTTTATTAGCTTTCCAACAAGTCCAGAATCACCCCAATCCGACTCCGTATGTAATCGTGGCGACCGTCACAAGTTGGAGGTGTGCTGCAGTCCGAATCCAGCCTACGCGAGTCCTTTTCCCTTTTGGTCTTCTCCTTGATTCCTAATCAAAACAAGAGTGCACGTGTCTCCAAGATCTAAACAGGATGGACAAGAGCTCAAGAAGGAACTCACTTGATGATTAAGTGTTCGAGCACGAGCACGGGTAATAGGACCAGCAGGTGTCGGCGTGGACGGCGTGGATGTATGATCGGTGTTGATGTCCTCATCACGGTTTGTGCCAAACATACCACAGGCTCGAAAATCGTTTCAGACACACCCGATAGAACTCCTAGCTAACGTGCCTCATGTGGAGTCTCATTTCGGTCCGTTTGGAGGCTGTTAGTATCAGTGCAAGATAGGTGCACGGTTTGTGCCAAATGTATCATAGGCTCAGAAATCATTTTGGACGCACCCGATGGTACTCCTAGGTGACGAGGATTGAGTGGAAGTTCGATTTGGTCCATTTGGACATAGTGCTAACCTTGATGCAAGATAGGTGCACGGTTTGTTCCGAACGTATCACATGCATGAAAATTATTTTGGACACACCCTATAGAACTCCTAGGTGACATGGGTCTTGTGGAAACTCACTGCGGTCAGAGATAGTGTTTGTATCAGTGCAAGATAGGCGCACGGTTTGCGCCAAGCGTACCATAGGCTTAGAAATCATTTTGGACGCACCCGATGGTACTCCTAGGTGACGAGGCTCAAGTGGAAGCTCGATTCGGTCTGTTTGGAGATAGTCATGACACAAGACAGGTGCACGGTTTGCACCAGACATACCACATGCTCGGAAATCATTTTAGACGCACAAGACAGAACACCTAAGTGACATGGGTCATGTGGAATCTCATTTCGGTCCATATGGAGATAGTGTTAGCATCGTTGCAAGATAGGTGCACAGTTGGTGCCAAATGTACCCTAGGCTCAGAAATCGTTTTGGACCCAGCCGATGGTACTCCTAGGTGACGAGGCTCAAGTGGAAGCTCGATTCGGCTCGTTTGGAGATAGTGCTAATCTTGATGCAAGATAGGTGCATAGTTTGCATCGAATATACAATAGGCTAAAAAATTGTTTTGAATGCACCCAATGGTTCTCCTTTGTGACAAGGGTAGAGTGGAAGCTCAATTCGGTCTATTTGGAGATTGTGCTAATCTTGATGCAAGATAGATGCATGGTTTATGTCAAACGTATCGTAGGCTCAGAAATCATTTTGGACACACCCGATGGAACTCCTAATTGATGAGGGTCATGTGGAATCTCGTTTCAGTCCGTTTAGAGACAGTGGTAGTGTCGGTGCCAGATAGGTGCACGGTTTGCGCCAAATGAACCATAGGCTCCGAAATCATTTTGGATGTACCCAATGGTACTTCTCGGTGACAACGATCAAGAGGAAGCTTGATTCAGTCTGTTTGGAGATAGTGCTAGTCTTGACGCAAGATAGGTGCACGGTTTGCGCCGAACGTACCATAGGATCAGAAATTTTTTTAGACGCACCCGATGGAACACCTAGTTGACGTGGGTCATGTGGAATCTCATTTCGGTCCGTTTGGAGACAGTGTTAGTGTCGGTGCAAGATTGGTGCACAGTTTGCGCCAAACGTACCATAGGCTCCAAAATCATTTTGGACACACCCAACGGTACTTCTAGGTCACGAGGATCAAGTGAAAGCTCGATTTGGTCTGTTTGGAGATAGTGCTAATCTTGATGTAGTATAGGTGCACGGTTTGCGCCGAACGTACCATAGGCTTTGAAATCATTTTGGACACACCTGATATAACTCCTAGGTGATGTGGGTCACGTGGAATCTCGTTTCGATACGTTTAGAGATAGTTTTAGTGTCGGTGCAAGATAGGTGCAAGGTTTGCGCCAAATGTACCATAGGCTCATAAACATTTTGGACGCTCCTGATGCTACTCCTAGGTGACGAGGCTCAAGTGGATGCTCGTTTTGGTCCATTTGGAGATAGTGCTAATCTGGACGTAAGATAGGTGGACGGTTTGTGTCGAACATACCATAGGCTTAGAAATCATTTTGGACACACCTGATAGAACACCTAGGTGACATGGGTCATGTGGAATCCACTTTCGGATCATTTGGGGATAGTGTTAGTGTCGGTGCAAGATTGGTACATGGTTTGCGTCAAGCGTACCATAGGCTCAGAAATAGTTTATGACGCACCCTATGGTACTCCTAGGTGATGAGGCTCAATTGGAAGCTGGATTCGGTCCGGTCGGAGATAGTGCTAATCTTGACACAAGATAGGTGCACGGTTTGCGCCAAATGTACTATAGGCTTAAAAATCATTCTGGACGCACCCGATGGTACTCCTAGGTGATAAGGCTCAAGTGGAAGCTAGATTTGGTCCGTTTGGTGATATTGCTAATCTTGACGCAAGATAGGTGCACGGTCTACGCCGAACATACCACAGGCTCGAAAATCATTTTGGACACAGCCGATAGAACTCCTAGGTGATGTGGGTCATGTGGAATCTCATTTCGGTCTGTTTGGAGATAGTGTTAGATAGGTGCATGGTTTGTGCGAAACGTACCATAGCTCGAAAATCATTTTGGACGCACCCGTTGGATCTCCTATGTGACATTGGTCATATGGAATCTCGTTTTTGCCTGTTTGAAGACAGTGTTAGTGTCGGTGCAAGATAGGTGTACGGTTTGCGCCAAACGTACCATTGGCTTAGAAATCATTTTGGACGCACCCGATGGTACTCCTAGGTGACGAGAGTCAAGTGGATGCTCGTTTTAGTCTGTTTAGAGATTGTGCTAATCTTGACGCGAGATAGTTGCACGATTTGCGTTAAACACACCACAGGCTCGAAATCATTTTGGACACACCTGATAGAACTCCTAGGTGATGTGGATCATGTGGAATCTCATTCTAGACCATTTGAAGATAGTGTTAGAATGTGCAAGATTGGTGCACGGTTTGCGCCAAACATACCATAGGCTCAGAAATATTTTTGGACGCACCCGATGGTACTCCTAGGTGGCTAGGATCAAGTGAATGCTTGTTTTGGTCCATTTAGAGATAGTGCTAACCTTGACGCGGATAGGTGCACGGTTTGCGCCGAACGTACCACAGGCTTGAAACTCATTTCGGACACACCCGATAGAACTCATAGCTAGTGGGGTTCTTGTGGAATCTCATTTCCGTCTGTTTCAAGACTGATAGTATCAGTGCAAGATAGGTACATGGTTTGCGCCAAACTTACCATAGGCTTGGAAATCATTTTGGATGCACCCGATGGTACTCCTAGGTGACGAGGCTCAAGTGGAAGCTCGATTCGGTCCGTTTTGGAGATGGTGCTCATCTTGATGCAAGATGGGTGCACGGTTTGCGTCGAACGTACCATAGGCTCAAAAATTGTTTATGACGCACCCGACGGAACCCTTAGGTGATGTGGGTCATGTGGAATCTCATTTCAGTCCGTTTGGAGACAGTGTTAGTGTTGGTGCAAGATAGGTCCATGGTTTGCGCCAAATGTACGATTGGCTTAGAAATAGTTTTGGATGCACCCAATGATACTCCTAGGTGATGATGCTCTAGTGGAAGCTCGATTCAGCCTGTGTGGAGATAGTGCTAATATTGATGCAAGATAGGTGCATGGTTTGAATCGAATATACCATAGGCTCAGAAATCATTTTGGACGCACCCGATGAAACTTGATTTGGAGACAATGTTAGTGCCGATGCAAGATAGGTGCACGGTTTGCGCCAAACATACTATGGGCTCATAAATCATTTTGGACGCAACCAATGGTACTCCAAGGTGACAAGGTTCAAGTGGATACTCGTTTTTGGTCCGTTTGGAGATAGTGCTAATCTTGACGCAAGATAGGTGCACGGTTTGCGCTGAACGTACCACAAGCTCAAAAATCATTTTGGACACACCCAATAGAACACCAAGGCTGACGTGGGTCGTGTGGAATATTATTTCGGTCTGTTTGGAGATAGTGCTAGATCGGTGTAAGATAGGTGCATCGTTGGAGGCACTCGATGGTTCTCCTAGGTGTCAAAGCTCAAGGGGAAGCTCGATTCGGTTAGTTTCGAGATAGTGCTAATCTTGATGCAAGATACGTGCACGGTTTGTGTTGAACGTACCATAGGCTCAGAAATCATTTTTGGCGCATCCAATAGAACTCCTATGTTATGTGGATCTTGTGGAACCTCATTTTGGTCCGTTTGGAGATAGTGTCAGTGTCGGTGCAAGATAGCTGCATGGGTTGCGCCAAACGTACCATAGGCTCAGAAATCATTTTAGACACACTCAATGGTACTCCTAGGTGACGAGGCTCAAGTGGATGCTCGTTTTGGTCCATTTGGGGATAGTGCTAATCTTAACGCAAGATAGGTGCACGGTTTGCGCTGAACGTACCACAAGCACAAAATTCATTTTGGACATGCTCTATAGAACTCCTAGATGATGTGGGTCAAGTGGAAACTCTTTTCGGTCTGTTTAGAGACATTATTATTATCAGTGCAAGATAGGCGCACGGTTTGCGCCAAGCGTACCATAGCCTCAGAAATCATTTTAGATGCACCTGATGGTACTCCTAGGTGATGAGGCTCAAGTGGAAGCTCGATTCGGTCCATTTGGAGATAGTGCTAATCTTGATGCAAGACAACTGCACAATTTTCAGAAGTCATTTTAGACGCACCCGATGGAACTCACTCGTGACGTGGGTCATGTGGAATCTCATTTCGATCCGTTTGGAGACAGTGTTATTGTCAGTGCAAGATAGCTGCTGGGTTTGCGTCAAATGTACCAAGGCTTAGAAATCGTTTTAGACGCACCCGATGGTACTCCACGGTGAGGAGGGTCAAGTGGAAGCTCAATTCCATCTGTTTGGAGATAGTGCTAATCTTGATGTAGGATAGGTACACAGTTTGCACCAAATGTGCCATAGGCTTGAAAATCATTTTTGACCCTACCGGTGGATCTCCTAGGTGATGTGGGTCATGTGGAATCTCATTTTAGTCCGTTTGGAGATAGTGTTAGTGTCGGTGCAAGATAGGTGCATGGTTTGCGCCAAATGTACCATAGGCACATAAATCATTTTGGACACACCGGATGGTACTCCTAGAGGCACAAGTGGATGCCCATTTTGCTTCATTTGGAGAAAGCGTTAATCTTGACACAAGATAGGTGCACATTTGTGCCAAAGGTACCATAGGCTCAGAAATCATTTTGGACACACCCAATATAACTCCTAGGTGACGTGAGTCACGTGGAATCTCATTTTAAGACATTGTTAGTATTAGTGTAAGATAGGTGCACTGTTTGCGCCAAACGTACCATAGGCTTAGAAATCATTTTGGACGCACCCGCTGGTACTCCTAGGTGACGAGGCTCAAGTGGAAGCTCGATTCGGTCTATTTGGAGATAGTGCTAATCTTGACGCAAGACAGGTGTAGGGTTTGCACCAAACGTACCACATGTTCGGAAATCATTTTAGACACACCCGATGGAACTCCTCTATGACTTGGGTCATGTGGAATCTCATTTCGATCCGTTTGGAGACAGTGTTATTGTCAGTGCAAGATAGCTGCTGGGTTTGCGTCAAATGTACCAAGGCTTAGAAATCGTTTTAGACGCACCCGATGGTACTCCACGGTGAGGAGGGTCAAGTGGAAGCTCAATTCGATCTGTTTGGAGATAGTGCTAATCTTGATGTAGGATAGGTACACAGTTTGCACCAAATGTGCCATAGGCTTGAAAATCATTTTTGACCCTACCGGTGGATCTCCTAGGTGATGTGGGTCATGTGGAATCTCATTTTAGTCCGTTTGGAGATAGTGTTAGTGTCGGTGCAAGATAGGTGCATGGTTTGCGCCAAATGTACCATAGGCACATAAATCATTTTGGACACACCGGATGGTACTCCTAGAGGCACAAGTGGATGCCCATTTTGCTTCATTTGGAGAAAGCGTTAATCTTGACACAAGATAGGTGCACATTTGTGCCAAAGGTACCATAGGCTCAGAAATCATTTTGGACACACCCAATATAACTCCTAGGTGACGTGAGTCACGTGGAATCTCATTTTAAGACATTGTTAGTATTAGTGTAAGATAGGTGCACTGTTTGCGCCAAACGTACCATAGGCTTAGAAATCATTTTGGACGCACCCGCTGGTACTCCTAGGTGACGAGGCTCAAGTGGAAGCTCGATTCGGTCTATTTGGAGATAGTGCTAATCTTGACGCAAGACAGGTGTAGGGTTTGCACCAAACGTACCACATGTTCGGAAATCATTTTAGACACACCCGATGGAACTCCTCTATGACTTGGGTCATGTGGAATCTCATTTCGATCCGTTTGGAGACAGTGTTATTGTCAGTGCAAGATAGCTGCTGGGTTTGCGTCAAATGTACCAAGGCTTAGAAATCGTTTTAGACGCACCCGATGGTACTCCACGGTGAGGAGGGTCAAGTGGAAGCTCAATTCGATCTGTTTGGAGATAGTGCTAATCTTGATGTAGGATAGGTACACAGTTTGCACCAAATGTGCCATAGGCTTGAAAATCATTTTTGACCCTACCGGTGGATCTCCTAGGTGATGTGGGTCATGTGGAATCTCATTTTAGTCCGTTTGGAGATAGTGTTAGTGTCGGTGCAAGATAGGTGCATGGTTTGCGCCAAATGTACCATAGGCACATAAATCATTTTGGACACACCGGATGGTACTCCTAGAGGCACAAGTGGATGCCCATTTTGCTTCATTTGGAGAAAGCGTTAATCTTGACACAAGATAGGTGCACATTTGTGCCAAAGGTACCATAGGCTCAGAAATCATTTTGGACACACCCAATATAACTCCTAGGTGACGTGAGTCACGTGGAATCTCATTTTAAGACATTGTTAGTATTAGTGTAAGATAGGTGCACTGTTTGCGCCAAACGTACCATAGGCTTAGAAATCATTTTGGACGCACCCGCTGGTACTCCTAGGTGACGAGGCTCAAGTGGAAGCTCGATTCGGTCTATTTGGAGATAGTGCTAATCTTGACGCAAGACAGGTGTAGGGTTTGCACCAAACGTACCACATGTTCGGAAATCATTTTAGACACACCCGATGGAACTCCTCTATGACTTGGGTCATGTGGAATCTCGTTTCGATCTATTTGGAGACAGTGTTAGTGTCTGTACAAGATAGGTGCAGGTTTGCGCCAAATGTACCATTGGTTCAGAAATCATTTTAGACACACCCAATGATACTTCTAGGTCATGAGGATCAAGTGGAAGCTCAATTCGGTCTGTTTGAAGATAGTGCTAATCTTGACGTAAAATAGGTGCATGGTTTGCGCCGAACGCACCGTAGGCTCAGTGTTAGTGTCAGTGCAAAAGATAGGTGCTCGGTTTGCCTCAAATGTATCTAGGCTCAGAAATTATTTTCGACGCACCCGATTGTAATCGAAGGTGACGAGCGTCAAGTGGAAGCCTGATTCGGTCCATTTGAATATAGTGCTAATCTTGACGGAGGATTGGTGCACGGTTTGCACCAAACATGCCATAGGCTCGGAAATCATTTCCAACGCTACCATGGATCTCCTAGGTGATGTGTGTCATGTGGAATCTCATTTTGGTCTATTTGGAGATAGTGCTAGTGTCAGTGCAAGATAGGTGCATGGTTTGTGCCAAACATACCATAGGCTCAAAAATCATTTTGGACACACCGGATGGTACTCCTAGAGGCTCAAGTAGATGCTCATTTTGGTCTGTTTCGATATAGCATTAATCTTGATGCAACATAGGTGCATGTTTGTGCCGAACGTACTACAGGCTCAGAAATCCTTTTGGACACACCTGATAGAACTCCTAGGTGACGTGGGTCATGTGGAATCTCATTTCAGTCTGTTTGGAGACAGTGTTAGTGTCAGTGCAAGATAGGTGCTCGGTTTGCGTCAAATCATACCAAGGCTCAGAAATCATTTTAGACGAACCCGATGGTACGCCAAGGTGAGGAGGGTCAAGTGGAAGCTTGATTCTGTCCGTTTGGACATAGTGCTAATCTTGACACAGGATAGGTACATGGTTTCCACCGAACGTGCCATAGGCTCGAAAATCATTTTTGATCCAACCGATGGATCTCCTAGGTGATGTGGGTCATGTGGAATCTCAATTTAGTCCGTTTGGAGATAGTGTTAGTGTCGGTGCAAGATAGGTGTATGGTTTGCGCCAAATGTACCATAGGCACAGAAATCATTTTGGACACACCGGATGGTACTCCTAGAGGCACAAGTGGATGCCCATTTTGCTTCGTTTGGAGAGTGTTAATCTTGACGCAAGATAGGTGCACGTTTGTGCCGAACGTACCACAGGCTTGGAAATCATTTTGGACACACCCAATAGAACTCCTAGGTGACGTGTGTCACGTGGAATCTCATTTTGGTCCATTTGGAGATAGTGTTAGTGTCGGTGCAAGATAGGTGCATGGTTTGCGCTAAACATTCCATAGGCTCAGAAAGCGTTTTGGACACACCCGATGGAACTCCTAGGTGATGTGGGTCATGTGGAATCTTATTTTGGTCTATTTGGAGATAGTGCTAGTGTCAGTGCAAGATAGGTGCACGAGTTACGCCAAACATACCATAGGTTCAGAAATCATTTTGGACACACCCGATGGTACTCCTTGGTGATAAGGCTTATGTGGAAGCTTGTTTTGGTCCATCTAGAGATAGTGCTATTCTTGACGTAACATAGGTGCACGGTTTGTGCCAAACGTACCACAGGCTCGAAAATCATTTTTGACACGCCCGATAGAACTCCTAGGTAACATGGGTCATGTGGAATCTCGTTTCGGTCTATTTTAAGACATTGTTAGTATCAGTGTAAGATAGGTGCACGGTTTGCGCCAAACGTACCATAGGCTCAGAAATCATTTTGGGAACACCTGTTGGTACTCCTAGGTGACGTGGCTCAAGTGGAAGCTCGATTCGGTCCATTTGGAAATAGTGCTAATCTTAACACAAGATAGGTGCGGGGTTTGCACCAAACGTACCACATGCTCGGAAATCATTTTAGACGCACCCGATGGAACTCCTCGGTGATGTGGGTCATGTGAAATCTCATTTCGATCCGCTGGTCCCCCTCCCTTCTCCTCCGGCATCTCGCTGGGGGCTGAAGGGAGTGGGGATCCATTGTTTTTAATAAGTTTTTCCTAATAGATCGAGTCATTAGGGTTAGCGTCTCTCCATGCCAAATTACTTGGTATTGGAGTTTTATCTCCTCCTTCTCCTCATCTCTGTCGACGGTGAAGGAGAAGGGTGGAATCGTCTTCTCCATGGCGGCTCCGTTGAAGATGAGGGCGACAACATCGGCGTCAGCATCTTCATCGACATGACGACATGGAGACTTTGGTTTCCGGACGACGGCATCAAGGCGGAGATGATGTCGCCGTCATGGAATAATTTTCTCTGGTCTTTTCTCCGTTTTGTTGTGGTTAGATCTGGCCACGATGAAGGACTAGGGAGAATAATTTTCAGATCAGTCTTCCTCACTCTTCGGTGGCAGAAAGAAGAAGACACCAGAAAGAAGAAGTTCCTCAATTCCGCCTACAGGAATGTTGGCCGTTGTTCGTTGGGCATTTGTTCTCAGGCCATTTGCCGAGTGTTTGCCTGTGCGGTCATCCATACTGCAAAGCATTTAACAGGTTAGGTTTTGAGTTGTGCTATTCACAGCGTGGGTACTATTTTGTAATCCAGAGCGCTGGTAATGTGTTGATGTACCCAGCTATCATATAATATAATTCTTCTTTCGTCGCAAAAAAAACATACCTAGGCTCAGAAATCATTTTGGATGCACCCGATGGTACTCCAAGGTGACAAGGGTCAAGTGGAAGCCCGATTCGGTCCATTTGGAGATAGTGCTAATCTTGACGGAGGATTGGTGCAAGGTTTGCCCCAAACGTGCCATAGGCTCGAAAATCATTTTCATCGCTGTCGTGGTTCTCCTACGTGATGTGGGTCATGTGGAATCTCATTTTGATCTATTTGAAGATAGTGCTAGTCTTGGTGCAAGATAGGTGCATGGTTTGCGCCAAACGTACCATAGGCTTGGAAATCATTTTGGACACATCAGATGGTACTCCTAGAGGTTCAAGTGGATGCTTGTTTTCGTCCGTTTCGAGATAGCGTTAATCTTGATGCAACATAGGTGCATGTTTGTGCCGAACGTACTCCAGGCTCAGAAATTATTTTGGACACACCTGATAGAACTCCTAGGTGACGTGGGTCATGTGGAATCTCATTGCAGTCCGTTTGGAGACAGTGTTATTGTCAGTGCAAGATAGGTGCTCGGTTTGCATCAAACGACCTAGGCTCAGAAATTGTTTTAGATGCACCTGATGGTCCTCCTAGGTGACGAGACTTAAGTGGAAGCTTAATTCGGTCCGTTTGGAGATAGTGCTAACCTTGATGCAAGATAGGTGCACGGTTTGCGTCGAACGTACCAGAGGCTCGAAATTCATTTTGGACACACCCGATAGAACACCTAGGTGACATAGGTCATGTGGAATCTCATTTCTGTCCATTTGGAGACAGTGTTAGTATCAGTGCAAGATAAGTGCACTGTTTGCACCAAATGTGCCTTAGGCTCAGAAATCATTTTGGAGGCACCCGATGGTTAGCCTGTTCATGGTCCGGGTTGACCGGATTCGAGCGGGTTTTCAACCCAAGCCGTGTGCGTGTAAACTGGGCTGGGTTGGGTATGGTCTTCACGGATTAGTGAACCATTACGCAGTCTATTGGATTGGGTTGGGTTTGGTCTTCACTGGTTGGTTTACGGTTCAGCGTTGAAGAGAAGAGGAGGTAGCACGTAGGCTATGGTAGTCCTACCGTTCGGCGGCGACGACATGGACGAGCACCGGAATTCACACAACCCAGTTGGCGAGCAAGAGGTCGGATGTCTGCGACAAGGGCGGCGACTTGTGTGTGCCCATCCATAGCTCGACATAGGGCTGACCATTGCCGCCCGCTTCGCTAGCGAGGTGCACGATGATGGAGCCCTAGGAGCAGCGCAACATCTATGGTGCAAGGTCGTCAGTGTCTACAGGGACGATGAGGAAGCTCAGACCCATCCTATCGACACTATCGTGGTGCCCCAAGGCCCAGCTGCTCTAGCATGACTACATGTGTGGAGGATGCCATGGAGAACAACATTGCACGCAGCGAGATGGACGATCTGTGGCTCTACACCTTGGCAGTGTGGCCATGCTTCGTCTAGATCACGTTGCCTTGCCCAAGTAAGCAAATCTATGTCTCTTTATTTGTTTTGCTAGCTTGCTTCTTTCCTTTTCTTGCTTCCCTTTCCTCCATCTCCCAATTTGCAGGGCCTTTACAGGAAAAAGCTCAATGTAAACTTTGACGAGCTTGATTCATGCAGGGATTTGGTGGTTTGATAACGAATTTGGCTGCAAGGAACTCGATTCATGTGAAGGTGACTGGATTTACACAGTGTCATGATTGATTAGGGGCGAGGAAACTGGATCTGTTGGGAAAAATTAAAGTAATGTTTGCAGCTTTGACTAGAGGAAGAGTGGATCGATTTGGTGTATAAGAACTTGATTCCGGTAGCAACAAGCTCGATTCAGCCATCTATGACCCTGATCCAGCCATCTTCGAGCCTGATTTGAGCGCTAACATGGAGGTTGCTAGTCTCTGGAGCGAAGCATGGAGCTAGGTTCAACCCAGGACCTGGTCATATTGTCCATGACTTGCCTGGGTTAAGAACGAACCCAACCTAACCCGTCTGGGTTCGACCACGCCGGTCTTATGTGGGCTCATTCTAGTTTAGTTTGTGGTTCTACCCAACCCATAAACTGGGCTACCTGATGGTGCTCCTAGGTGACGTGCGTCATGTGGAAACTCATTTCAATCTATTTAGAGACAGTGTTAGTATCAGTACAAGATAGGTGCACATTTTACGCCAAACGTATCATAGGCTGAGAAAACATTTTAGACACACCCGATGGAACTCCTCAATGACGAGTTTCAAGTGGAAGCTCAATTCAGTCCATTTGGAGATAGTGCTAATCTTGATGCAAGACAGGTGCACGGTTTGCACCAAACATACCACATGGTCAGAAATCATTTTAGACGCACCCGATGGAACTCCTAGGTGACGTGGCTCATGTGGAATCTCGTTTCGATCCGCTTGGAGACATGTTTGTGTCAGTACAAGATAGGTGCTCGGTTTGCGTCAAATGTACCAAGGCTCAGAAATCATTTTAGACGCACCCGATGCTACTCCAAGGTGATGAGGGTCAAGTGGAAGCTCGATTTGGTCTGTTTGGAGATAGCGTTAATCTTGATGCAAGATAGTTGCACGTTTGTGCCGAACATACCACATGCTTGGAAATCATTTTGGAGACACCCAATAGAACTCCGAAGTGACATGGGTCATGTGGAATCTCATTTCGGTCTGTTTGGGGATAGTGTTATTGTCAGTGCAAGATAGATGCGCGGTTTGCGCCAAACGTACCATAGGCTCACAAATCATTTTGGACGCACCCAATGGTACTCCTAGGTGATGAGACCCAAGTGGAAGCTTGATTCGGTTCATTTGGAGACATTTCTAATATTGGCGCAAGGTAGGTGCACGATTTGCATCGAACATAACATAGGCTCGGAAATCATTTTGGACGCACCTGATGGATCTCCTAGGTGATGTGGGTCTTGTGTTTTAGTCGTAGTTCTCAATACTGGTCAAAAACCGATGAAAACCGGCCAATATTGGTTGTACTGATCCCCTCAGGATTGGTCGGTTTTGGCCAGTTTTGACCGGTATGGAATGATCTTGTAAATTTTGATTAAATTTTTGCCAAACTTTGACCGGTATTGGTGAAATTTCGGTCGAAATTGGGCCTACCGGTCTTATCGGCCCCCTCCAATATTTTTGCTTACACCGAAATCCAAAACTATGGTTTTAGTCCGTTTGGAGATAGTGTTAGTGTCGGTGCAAGCTAGGTGCGCGGTTTGCGCCAAATGTACCATAGGTTTAGAAATCATTTTTGACACACCTGATGGTACTCCTAAGTGACGTGGGTCATGTGGAATCTCATTTCACTCCATTTGGTGACAGCGTTAGTGTCGGTGCAAAATGGTGCATAGTTTGCGCCAAACGTACCATAGACTCAAAAATCATTTTGAACGTACCCGATGGTACTCCTAGGTGACAAGGCTCAAGTGGATGCTTGTTTTCGATTCGTTTGGAGATAGTGCTAATCTTGATCCAAGATAGGAGCATAGTTTGCTCTGAACGTACCACAGGCTTGAAAATCATTTTGGACACACTCGATAGAACACCTGGTCACGTGGGTCATGTGGAATCTCATTTCGGTCGATTTGGAGAAAGTGCTAGTATCGATGCAAGATAGGTACACCATTGGCACCAAACGTACCATGGGCTCAGAAATTGTTTTGGAGGCACTCGATGGTACTCCTAGGTGTCGAGGCTCAAGGGGAAGCTCGATTCGGTTAGTTTGGAGATAGTGCTAATCCTGATTCAAGATAGGTGCACAGTTTGTGTCAAACATACCATAGGCTCAGAAATCATTTTGGACACATCCGATGGATCTCCAAGGTGATGTGGGTCATGTGGAATCTCGTTTTGGTCCATTTGTTGACAGTGTTAGTGTTGGTGCAAGATAGGTAGATGGTTTTGCGCCAACGTACCATAGGCTCAGAAATCATTTTGGACGCACCCGATGGTACACCATGGTGACGAGGCTCAAAGGATACTCGTTTTGGTCCTTTTTGTGATAGTGCTAATCTTGACACAAGATAGGGGCACCCGTTTGTGCCTAACGTACCACATGCTTGAAAATCATTTTTGACACACCCGATAGAACTGCTAGGTGACGTGGGTCATGTGGAATCTCATTTCGGTCCATTTGGAGATAGTGTTAGTATCAGTGCAAGATAGGTGCCCGGTTTGCGCCAAATGTACCATAAGCTCAGAAATCGTTTTGGACACACCCGATGGTATTCCTAGGTGACGAGGTTCGAGTGAAAACTTGATTCAGTCCATTTGGAGATAGTGGTAATCATGACGCACTTGATTCAGTCCATTTGGAGATAGTGGTAATCATGACGCAGGATAGTGATGAGGACATCATTGGCTCGAATATGACTATATTAACCACTTCTAACTAAAGGTGCAACCATTCTATATGAGGCTTATCATTGATACATTTGATGAATAAGAGAAGGTTCAATTGCATATGGAAAGAATGGAAGGTTAATGAAGTTGATTGGGGACCAAGTCCAAATATTCCTAATGTCATCCACCAAGCCACCACGTGAAAGGTCTTGATGGCTAGAGGGGGGGTGAATAGCCTTTTAAAATTTTCTACAAGGACAAGCTAAACAAGTTTATCAATACAACAAATAGCGAGATGCGAGTTTTGCTTAGCCTACGGGGTGTTTGCAAGCCACCTATCCAATTCACAATTCTAGTATATTGGCACTTAACCGCACAAGTTAAACCGAGAAGGTAACTACAACTACAACTAGCAAGCTACACAAAAGAGCTACTCTAGCAAAGCAAACTAGCTAGCAAAGATAACTAAGAAAGTAATGCGGAGATGAGTTAGGAGAGTTTCACCGAGGGGCGAAGTATTGAGCCAACCAATATGATCAACAATGAATATTGAGCCAACCAATATGATCAACAATGAATACCAAAACAACCGAACACCGGGATCAATCAATCACAATGTGAAAGTGATGACACGAAGATTTATCCCGAGGTTCACGTGCTTGTCGGCACGCTAGTCCCCGTTGTGTCCCTCTTCACCACGTGGTTCGGTGGCTAATCGGTCTCACACCGAGCCTCTCAAAAGGCGCCACAAGAACCTACCAAATGGCAAAAGGTTGCAATGACACGAGCAATTTACTAACGTTGCCTTTGGCGCTTCGCCGAGGTAGGCACAAACCCCTCACAATCACCGGAGGTGGCCAAGAACAATCACCAACTCTTGCCAACGCCTCCAAGTTGCTCCAAGTCGTCTAGGTGGCGGCAACCACCAAGAGAAACACGAATCCCGCAGCAAATCAACCACCAAGTGCCAACTAGATGCAATCTCACAATGCAAATGCACTTGGATCACTCAATCTCACTTCGAATATGCAAAGAAGCAAGAGAGATGAGTGGGAGGGGAGTTGCTTAGCTCAAAGTGCTCACAAGTATGTCAAAAGTCCAAGAGAGAGAGCCTTGAGCCGGCCAACGAGTATATATAGACGTACCCCTTTGAATATAGCCGTTAGGAACTAGAAACAGCCGAAGTCGCGCTGACCGGACGCGCTGGTCAAACTGACCGGACGCGCCGGTCGCACAACGGCTACACGTGAAGCACCGATCGGACACGCTGGTCACAACGACCGGACGCGCTGGGCTCGACCGGACGCGCCGGTCCCGTAACTGACCGGACGCGCTGGTCAAGCCTGAGCAGCGCATAACGAAACAGCGACCAGACGCGCTGGAGAACTGACCGGACGCCACAGTGCCAGCGTCCGGTTGGAGTCCAGTAAGCTCCCTGATCGACCGGATGCGTCCGGTCGACAGTGACCGGACGCACTGCGAGTCCGATCGTCAAACTAAAACTCGCGCAGACGCTGAACGCTGACCGGACGCGTCCGGTCAAACAGTGACCGCGTCCGGTCTAGCGTCCGGTCACCACTGTGACCTCCGTTCGCTTCCGTTCGATTTCCGACTTTCGGCGTAGTGGAAAATAGTCGTTTCAACTCCTCGAAAACGCCTGAATCCCGCGTCGCAAGCTCGGTGGGAGGGAGAGAGGACCCCAAACCCTCTCTACCGCTCAAACTCCAACGCCTTCGCAAACGTGCTAACATCACCAAGTGATCATCACCAAGTGCATGTGTGTTAGCATTTTCACAATCATTTTTCGAGGCGTTATTAGTTCTATCCAAATGCATATGACATGAAATGCACACCTAGAGGCACTTAGGAGTTCAATAGCCGCGTCATTCCCCTCTTTATAGTACGGCTATCTATCCTATAATGTAACCACACCCACTAGGTGTCTTGGTTACTAAAACACAACCCTTAAGCATATACCTTTGCCTTGATCACGTAGGGTTGCGTCCAAATCCAAGTGTGGCCATCATGATCACCATGTCCATCTTGCCACCAACCTTGGAATGTACTAATCCTCATATGCTACATACAACTTAGGCATAGGATTAGTACTTAGGCATTGTCACTAATTACCAACACCAAACATAGGACTTTCAATCTCCCCCTTGTTGGTAATTGGTGACAACCCTTTCACAAAGATATTATGATAAAATTTTGATTGAACCCATGTCACATTGTCCAAGTATATTACCATGTGTAAGAAGTATGGACATGTGATCATGAATTCAAATTGATAGCAATGGCTCCCCCTACATGTATGCTATATGTTTGGATTTAGGAAGCATACACGCTTAGATAGGAAAAAATATAGGAGCATTGACTATCAATAGGTGCTAAGTGTTTTAGATTATAGACCTTTGAAGCGTGATACCATCGGAGTAGCGATAAACACCATCTTAGCACCTTGTGTAGTTAGATACCACTTGGAAAAGCACAAACAAAACTAGAAACCTCGTGAGATCATCATTATAAGCAAGGTTCTAGTACCGCTTTGAAAAACATGAAGCAAGAAAAATCTAACTACTTCCTATTCATGCTAGTACTTCAATACACCATTCAATTGTATACTAGCAAAACACCACACAAGCAATGTATCGGAGAAAAAGAAATGCATAACTATGCATCATACATATGAAGTGCACATAGAAATGCAACATTCATGTTTAAGAGCTTGCTCCCCCTACTTGTGTGCTCAAAATTTTAGTTGTTAGTTGATCCCCTTCTTTTATCAATTCTCCCCTTTTAGGATCTATCTTTGTGAACAACATTTTTCTCCCCCTTTGTGCTTCTCCCCCTTTGAGTTCTATCTTTGTGAACAACATTTTTCTCCCCCTTTGGCACCAATGACCACAATAGACCAATTTTAGATAGATTATCATGTTGAATTATGGGGTGAGGATCAAGTTTGTGATTTAACCTAGATTGCTTGCATAAATAAAATGCTTCGGTTTGATCCAAGGGCAAGCTTCTTCACACCTCACTAGAAGGGTTATCATGCACCATGTTGAAGCAAATATTTAGACAAGTTTTCTAGATTAAACACTTAGGATCACAAGCTACTCAAACGAGTTATATGCTACCACTAGATCATAAAAGTCATGGAAACAATAGTGGCACCATATAAACTTCAAAGTCATTTGATTTTCATTAATGAGCCTAGAACATGTAAATTATGACTAGATGCACTAAGCATGTCCTTAGTATAGAATGTATGACATGTCAACCAATTATACCTTGGGGCTCGAAGGAGAGGCATGTCATATATGGGGTGCATCAACTCATGTTGGAGAAGTCAATTATGTTCAACTCATTCTTTAGCTTGTGAAATCTCTTCTCATCAAGTGGCTTGGTGAATAGATCGGCTAGTTGATCTTCGGTGCCCACACTCTCAATAGCAATGTCACCCTTTTGTTGATGATCTCTAATAAAATGATGACAAACATCAATATGCTTTGTTCTTTGATGTTGAACCAGATTGTTGGTTAGCTTCACGGCACTTTCATTGTCACATAGCAATGGCACATTCTTGAAATTGATTCCAAAATCCTTCAATGTTGCCTTCATCCACAAGATTTGTGCACAACAACTACCCGCAGCGATGTATTCGGCTTCGGTGGTAGATAGTGCAATACTATTTTGCTTCTTGGATGACCATGAGACAAGTGACCTTCCCAATAGTTGACAAGTACCAGAGGTGCTCTTTCTTTCAACTTTATCACCGGCATAGTCGGAATCCGAATATCCTACTAGCTCAAAGCTTGCACCCTTGGGATACCACAATCCAACATCTTGTGTATGCTTTAAGTACCTCAATATTCTCTTTGTTGCCTTCAAATGACTTTCTCTTGGTGAGGCTTGAAATCTTGCACATATGCATACACTAAACATCACATCGGGCCTTGATGCTGTCACATAGAGTAGGCTACCAATCATTGATCTATAAAGCTTTTGATCCACCATATTGCCACTCTTATCACTATCCAAACTTCCACTAGTGCCCATTGGGGTTGTAATGCCCTTTGCATCTTCCATGCCAAACTTCTTGAGCATATCTTTGATGTACTTGGTTTGGCTCACAAATGTTCCTTCCTTCATTTGTTTGATTTGAAGTCCAAGAAAGAAACTAAGTTCACCAATCATCGACATTTCAAATTCTTTTGCCATCATTTTCCCAAACTCATCACAATAATCTTGATTGGTTGAACCGAAGATGATATCATCAACATATATTTGTAATATAAACAAGTCTTTTCCAATCTTCTTGGTGAAGAGAGTAGTATCCACTTTGCCCATGACAAATCCTTTGGTTAGCAAGAAGTCCCTTAATCTTTCATACCATGCTCTAGGTGCTTGCTTCAATCCATACAAAGCTTTTCTCAATTTGTAGACATGATTGGGTTTCTTGTTATCTTCAAAACTGGGAGGTTGCTCCACATACACCTCCTCTTGAATGTACCCATTGAGAAATGCACTCTTCACATCCATTTGGTATAGCTTGATATTATGAGCACAAGCATAGGCAAGTAAGATCCTAATTGCTTCCAATCTTGCAACCGGGGCATATGTTTCACCAAAGTCAAGACCCTCGATTTGTGTGTAACCTTGAGCCACTAGTCTTGCTTTGTTCCTTACTACTATCCCATCTTGATCTTGCTTGTTGCGAAAGACCCATCTTGTTCCAATGACATTGTGATCCTTAGGCCTCTCAACTAGTTCCCATACTTCATTTCTCTTGAAGTTGTTGAGCTCTTCATGCATTGCATTTACCCAATCCGGATCTCTCAATGCTTTATCAATGTCCTTGGGTTCTTCCATTGACACAAAAGAAGAGTGAGCACAAAATGATGCCAATCTTGATCTAGTTTGAACTCCCCTTTGTATGTCACCAATGATGGAATCCAATGGATGATCTCTTGCAATGTTAGTTGGTTGAAGCACTTGGACTTGATTGCTTGGATGTTGATGTTGATCATGAGTTGGAGATGATGAACTAGCCACTTGTTGATCTTGTTGCACTTGAGATAATGTACTAGCTTGATTTTGCATTAGAGACCCACTAGCTTGTGTAATTGGACTTTGGAGCACTTGATCTTTGTTGTCATCCACATCAATCACTTACTTCGGCCTAATATCACCAATATCCATTTCTTTCATAGCATTGGTCAATTGAGTTCCTCTCACATCATCCAAGTTATTTTCCTCATCTTGAGAGCCATTTGTTTGATCAAACTCAACATCATGAACTTCCTCAAGTAAGCCACTAGCCAAATTCCAAACTCTATAAGCTTTGCTAGTAGTGGAGTAACCAAGTAAGAATCCTTCATCACATTTCTTCTCAAACTTGCTCAATCTAGAGCCCTTCTTCAAGATGTAGCATTTGCAACCAAATACCTGAAAGTATGCAATGTTGGGCTTTCTTCCATTTAAGATCTCATATGGTGTCTTCTCTAGAAACTTATGGCAATAGAGGCGGTTGCTATAGAAGCAAGCCGTGTTGATTGCTTCGGCCCAAAATGAATGACTCACATTATACTCATTTAACATTGATCTTGCCATATCAATCAAAGTTCTATTCTTCCTCTCAACTAGGCCATTAGATTGAGGTGTATACTTGGCCGAAAATTGATGCTTGATTCCAAGCTCCTCACATAGCTCATCAACTCTTGTGTTTCTAAACTCACTTCCATTGTCACTTCTTACTTTCTTGATTGTGGTCTCAAACTCATTTTGCACTCTCTTGATGAACTTCTTGAATATGTCAAATACATCACTCTTGTCCCCAAGAAAGAATACCCATGTATATCTAGTGAAATCATCCACAATCACAAAGCCATACTTGTTGCCACCAATACTTGTGTATGTAGTTGGCCCAAATAAATCCATGTGCAACAACTCAAATGCCTTGGAAGTACTCATAATGCTTTTCAATGGATGAGTGTTGCCTACTTGCTTTCCGGCTTGACATGCACTACATAGCTTATCTTTCTCAAATGTGACATCCTTCAAGCCTCTAACTAAGTCATGCTTCACTAACTTGTTCAATTGCTTCATGCCAACATGACCAAGTCTTCTATGCCATAACCAACCCATACTTGATTTGGTGAGCAAGCATGTTGAGAGTTGAGTGTCACTAGCATCGAAATCAACCAAGTATAGATTCTCATATCTAAAGCCCTTGAAGATCAAATTGGAGCCATCAACACTAACTATCTCCACATCATCAACACCAAATATGCACTTGAAACCGAGATCACACAATTGAGCAACCGAGAGAAGATTGAAGTTCAACTTTTCAACTAGGAGCACATTGGAAATGCTATGATCATTTGAGATGGCAATCCTTCCAAGAGCCTTCACATCACCCTTGCTATTGTCACCAAATGTGATACTATCAATGCCACTATCATTTGATTTGAGAGAGTTGAACATTCTTGAATCACCGGTCATATGTTGAGAGCACCCACTATCAAGCACCCAATGCCTTCCTCCGGCCTTGTAATTTACCTACAAAATAAATTAATGTTTCTTAGGTACCCATACTTGTTTGGGTCCTTGGAGGTTAGTAACTAAGCTCTTTGGTACCCAAATGGCCTTCTTCTTTGGACCCACAATTGGTGTACCAACAAACCTAGCATGCACACCTTTCTCACCCTTGGTAAGCACATAACAAGAATCAAAAGGAATGTAATCCATTTTAGCATGAAACTTGTTGTTGTTCTTGTTTGTTTTATTACAATTAATCTCTAGATGCCCAACTTGCTTGCATCTATTGCAATAACGACCATTGCTCTTCATAAAGCGAGACTTTGGAGTAGCAAAGGCCGCCTTGCCCTTCTTGGGAGTATAGCCCAAACCCTCTTTGTTAAGAGAGAACCTTTGGCTACCCAAGCATTTTAGCAAGCGGGCATCCCCACCATAGGCATTGCCTAATGCGCGGGTGAGATCATCCACTTCTCTCTTGAGAGTCTTATTCTCAACCACAAGTGATGAATCACTAGTAGTAGAGATAGAGTTGGTTGTGGTGGATGATGATGAGCTACATGAAGCATTAGTAGGACCAACACATAAAGAATCATCAATAATATCACATGTTAGTCCAATATCACAAGTGACAATTACTTGCTCCTCTTTAGCTTCCTTCATGAGCTTCTCCAACTTGAGGTCCTTTTCCTTGATGAGCTCAAGTAGAGTGGAGTGGGCTTCCTTAAGCCTAGTGTGAGCAATTTCAAGATCCTCGTGGTCTTCCTTTAGACACTCACGAGAAGCCTCTAGCTCATCAAAGGATTTCCTAAGAGCTTTGAGCTCTTGTTAAATTCCTTTGCACTCCTTACTCTTTTTGAGAGCAACAAGCTCCTCCATCAAGGTATCATTTTCATTGCTCTTGGCAATGAGCTCTTGTTCCAAGATTTTGTATTTCTTGGTGGTCCTCTTGTAGCCTTTGCTCATTTGATCTATTATGCCCAATAGATCATCCTTGGAGTAGTCCTCATCCTCCTCATCATCACTCCTACAAGCATCACTAGCACAAGAATCATCATCACTATCATCATATTTTACCTTGGTAGGCTTGGCTATAAGGCATGTCGATGTAGTGTCGAAGATGGATGGCTTGTTGGAGAGGGCGATGCTTGCAATGGCTCGCCGAGTGGTCCTCTCATCATCACTAGAGCTTTCATCATCATCACTATCGGAATTATCACTATCCCAAGTGACCACATAGCCACCACCCTTCTTCTTCTTGTTGATAGTGAAGCTCTTCTTCTCTTTCTTCTCCTTCTTATCCTTCTTGTTCTTCTTCAACTTCAACTCCCCATCATGATATCTTTTGTCTTCATAGGGACACTTTGCCACTACATGATCGGGGCTATTGCAATTGTAGCAAAGCATCTCCTTTGCCTTCATGAAGTCCCTTCTCTTTCTTGCACCATATCCTTTCTTCTTCATGAACCTCCCCATCTTGTGCACTAGGAGGGCCATGGTCTCATCATCGCTCTCCACCTTGCTCTTGCCCTTAGAAGATGAAGCCTTGAATGCAGTGGGCTTCTCTTGCTTGACCTTGATCTCCTTCTTCTCATCTTCATCTTCATCATCATCATATTGAGCATCGGTCATGACATCTCCAAGCACTTGGTTTGGAGTCACTTTGTCCAAACCCTCTCTTTGGATCATCTTCCTCAAGATAGCAAACTTCTTAGGTAAGTTCATCAAGAACTTATGTGAGAAGTCCTTGTCCTTGACATCTTCTCCTAGGCTCTTGAGATCATTGACAATAACTTGTAGCCTATAGAACATCTCCGGTATGGACTCATCATCCTTCATCTTGAAGCTTGCGAACTTATCCTTGAGCATATAGAGCTTGGCACTCTTTACCGTTGAAGTGCCCTCATATGTTTCCTCTAATCTTGTCCACACTTCACTTGCCATCTCAAGATCCTTGATTTGCTCAAAGACCTTTGCATCAATCCCATTGTAGAGAGTGTTGAGAGCCATAGTGTTGCATTGGTTGTTGATGCGGTCATTGTTGGTGAGGTTGTCGGGATCAATGATAGCATAATCATGATGTGTCACCTCCCAAACCTTCTCATTGATAGAGCCAAGATATTGCTTCATCTTTCTTTTCCAATGATCAAAAGATGAGACACCATCAAAGAATGGAGGCTTGCCCCCGACATGGTTGAACACAACTTGAGCCATCTTACACCGAGGTTGTTAAGCCTTGCACACGGTGACCACGGCTCCGATACTACTTGAAAGGTCTTGATGGCTAGAGGGGGGGTGAATAGCCTTTTAAAATTTTCTACAAGGACAAGCTAAACAAGTTTATCAATACAACAAATAGCGAGATGCGAGTTTTGCTTAGCCTACGGGGTGTTTGCAAGCCACCTATCCAATTCACAATTCTAGTATATTGGCACTTAACCGCACAAGTTAAACCGAGAAGGTAACTACAACTACAACTAGCAAGCTACACAAAAGAGCTACTCTAGCCAAGCAAACTAGCTAGCAAAGATAACTAAGAAAGTAATGCGGAGATGAGTTAGGAGGGTTTCACCGAGGGGCGAAGTATTGAGCCAACCAATATGATCAACAATGAATACCAAAACAACCGAACACCGGGATCAATCAATCACAATGTGAAAGTGATGACACGAAGATTTATCCCGAGGTTCACGTGCTTGCCGGCACGCTAGTCCCCGTTGTGTCCCTCTTCACCACGTGGTTCGGTGGCTAATCGGTCTCACACCGAGCCTCTCAAAAGGTGCCACAAGAACCTACCAAATGGCAAAAGGTTGCAATGACACGAGCAATTTACTAACGTTGCCTTTGGCGCTTCGCCGAGGTAGGCACAAACCCCTCACAATCACCGGAGGTGGCCAAGAACAATCACCAACTCTTGCCAACGCCTCCAAGTTGCTCCAAGCCGTCTAGGTGGCGGCAACCACCAAGAGAAACAAGAATCCCGCAGCAAATCAACCACCAAGTGCCAACTAGATGCAATCTCACAATGCAAATGCACTTGGATCACTCAATCTCACTTCGAATATGCAAAGAAGCAAGAGAGATGAGTGGGAGGGGAGTTGCTTAGCTCAAAGTGCTCACAAGTATGTCAAAAGTCCAAGAGAGAGAGCCTTGAGCCGGCCAACAAGTATATATAGACGTACCCCTTCGAATATAGCCGTTAGGAACTAGAAACAGCCGAAGTCGCGCTGACCGGACGCGCTGGTCAAACTGACCGGACGCGCCGGACGCACAACGGCTACACGTGAAGCACCGACCGAACGCGCTAGTCGCAACGACCAGACGCGCTGGGCTCGACCGGACGCGCCGGTCCCGTAACTGACCGGACGCGCTGGTCAAGCCTGAGCAGCGCATAACGAAACAGCGACCGGACGCGCTGGAGAACTGACCGGACGCCACAGTGCCAGCGTCCGGTTGGAGTCCAGTAAGCTCCCTGATCGACCGGACGCGTCCGATCGTCAAACTAAAACTCGCGCAGATGCTGAACGCTGACCGGACGCGTCCAGTCAAACAGTGACCGCGTCCGGTCCAGCGTCTGGTCACCACTGTGACCTTCGTTCGCTTCCGTTCGATTTCCGACTTTCGGCGTAGTGGAAAATAGTCATTTCAACTCCTCGAAAATGCCTGAATCCCGCGTCGCAAGCTCGGTGGGAGGGAGAGAGGACCCCAAACCCTCTCTACCGCTCAAACTCCAACGCCTTCGCAAACGTGATAACATCACCAAGTGATCATCACCAAGTGCATGTGTGTTAGCATTTTCACAATCATTTTTCGAGGCGTTATTAGTTCTATCCAAATGCATATGACATGAAATGCACACCTAGAGGCACTTAGGAGTTCAATAGCCGCGTCATTCCCCTCTTTATAGTACGGCTATCTATCCTATAATGTAACCACACCCACTAGGTGTCTTGGTTACTAAAACACAACCCTTAAGCATATACCTTTGCCTTGATCACGTAGGGTTGCGTCCAAATCCAAGTGTGGCCATCATGATCACCATGTCCATCTTGCCACCAACCTTGTAATGTACTAATCCTCATATGCTACATACAACTTAGGCATAGGATTAGTACTTAGGCATTGTCACTAATTACCAACACCAAACATAGGACTTTCACCACGTCACTTTGGGCTCAAAGAAAGAAAGAGTCCAAGTCCAACACGTTTTGGAAGATGAATTCGGACTGCAGAAGAGTCCCAACTTCCGATGGTCGCCACGACTTCATACGGACTCCGATTGGGACGTTCTAGGACTTTTTGGAAAGCTTATCAAGTCTACTTTCCAACGGATCTAGACTCATGCCAATATCTTGTTAAATACATCCGCAGTCCTCATTTTAATACCGAGACCTTTTTCTGTCCACGGTGCTGCGTCACCTGATTGTTGCCCGATGGGCCGTGTATCAAGTGGGGCCCAATAGGGGCGTGTCCTAGGGTTGTGGGATGACCCCCACCACATCCAGGTCATCCTCTACCCTCTCATATACCTCCATAGCCGCCACAAAGAGATTGGGTTTTTGTTTTGATGTAAGTTTAGCTCCTGCTACTTCTTGGTAGACACGTGTGTCTTTTAGACCATCTGTTCTACTCGATCTGGAACACCACCTTTATGTGTATTAGATCTGAAACTTCATCTCATATTTGCAATTGAGTGCTTGTTCTACTTGTTCTTGCTTGTTCTTCTTTAAAACAGCCCTTAACATAGTAGACAAAGTTCTATTGACAACTTCAGTTTGACCATCGGTTTGGGGATGACATGTAGTAGAAAATAAAAGCTTAGTTCCTAGTTTTCCCCATAAAGTCTTCCAAAAATGACTAAGAAATTTAGCATCACGATCAGAAACAATTGTGTTGAGTACACCATGCAAACGAATAATTTCTCGAAAGAACAAATCAGCAATATGAGTAGCATCATCAGTTTTACGACATGGTATGAAATGTGCCATCTTAGAAAATCTATCAACAATCACAAACACGCTATCATGTCCCTTTCTAGTCCTTGGCAAACCCAACACAAAATCCACAGAAATATCTTCCTAAGGGGCACTAGGAACAGGTAGAGGCAAATACAAACCGTGTGGATTTAACCGTGACTTAGCCTTTTGACATGTCGTGCAACGAGCAACAAATCTCTCCACATCTCTTCTCATCTTTGGCCAAAAGAAATGACCAGCAAGTATGTCCTCTGTTTTCTTGGCTCCAAAATGCCCCATCAAGCCACCTCCATGTGCCTCCTGCAGCAACAACAAACGAACGGAGCTAGCTGGAATGCATAGCTTGTTAGCTCTAAACACAAATCCATCACTAAAGATGAATTTGTTCCATCCTTTCCCATCTTTACAATGCAGCAACACTTCTTTAAAATCAGCATCATTAACATATTGGTCTTTAATTGTTTCTAATCCAAAGATTTTGCAATCAAGTTGATTCAGCAAAGTATATCTCCTAGACAAAGCATCAGCAATAATATTCTCTCTCTTTCTTGTGCTTAATAACATAAGGAAAAGATTCAATAAATTCAACCCACTTAGCATGTCTACGGTTCAATTTCCCTTGACTACGAATATGCTTCAAAGATTCATGATCAGAACCGGCCCAGGTGGGGTTGGCCGAGGCCCAATAAATTAAGGTTGCCCGGACCCCAACAGTTCTTATGCACACTCACTCGGGGAAAGGCCCAATGTCCCTAAAAGACTAGTCCGATAGGGGAAGGGTGACTCTCTCTTTTAAGGTGGCTTCCTCCTCCCAAGCTAAGCAAGGTGGGATTATTCAGAGGCTCACACGGTCGCTGCCCGACTACAACTAGGCCACTTGGCCCTTTTTTTGTTGCGTCCTTGCCAGCGGGTAATAGTGGAGGATGTCCTCATCATTCCCACCCCCTTAAACAAGGGCCCAGCTCTGATACCAAATGATAAGAGTATGTGTGTCCCAATCTTTCGATGGAGAAGGATAACTTCGATTTCACTGGAGAGACATTCACGACCCGACTACAACCATCTAAGGATGTTGCGCCTTAGCGATCGATACACCAATTCCAGCGGTTGTCACGATCTTGCGGATCACAACCAACCAAACCACTAGGGTTATTCCTGCAAGCAATCGAAGAACAAGCAAGAACAAGTAGAACAAGCACTCAATTGCAAATATGTGATGAAGTTTTAGATCTAATACACATAAAGGTGGGGTTCCAGATCGAGTAGAACAGATGGTCTAACCGACACACGTGTCTACCAGGAAGTAGCAGGAGCTAAACTTACATCAAAACAAAAACCCAATCTCTTTGTGGCGGCTATGGAGGTATATGAGAGGGTAGAGGACGATCTGGACATGGTGGGGGTCATCCCACAACCCTAGGACACGCCCCTATTGGGCCCCACTTGATACACGGCCCATCGGGCAATAATCAGGTGACGCAGCACCGTGGACAGAAAAGGTCTCGGTATTAAAATGAGGACTGCGGATGTATTTAACAAGATATCGGCATGAGTCTAGATCCGTTGGAAAGTAGACTTGATAAGCTTTCCAAAAAGTCCTAGAACGTCCCAATCGGAGTCCGTATGAAGTCGTGGCAACCATCGGAAGTTGGGACTCTTCTGCAGTCCGAATTCATCTTCCAAAACGTGTTGGACTTGGACTCTTTCTTTCTTTGAGCCAAAAGTGACACGATGGCTTGGTGGATGACATTAGAAATATTTGGACTTGGTCCCCAATCAACTTCATTAACCTTCCATTCTTTCCATATGCAATTGAACCTTCTCTTCATCCATGTAAGTAATTCTGAAAATAAAAATACACACACTTTATGGTGCAGCACCAATTCATCAAATGTATCAATGATAAGCCTCATATAGAACAGTTGCACCTTTAGTTTAGAAGTGGTTAATATGGTCATATTTAAGCCAATGATGTCCTCATCATTCTCCCCTTCTTGACAGCAAACCGTCCTCGGTTTGACCATTGGTGGAGGGCATGTTGTAGGTAATACCGAACCATTCTCCCCTTCTTGAGAGTTATCCTGTTTCTTTCCAACCAAACAAGGGAAACTCGACATGGCATGATTGTAGATAGTTCATTCCTCAGATTGATCATATTTTTGCATAATAATAGGGGGTTTCATATTTGAACAAATGTAAATTCAGTGTATCATATAGTCCTCTTTACAATTATATTTGCCAATAGCATGAAAACTAATATTACGAGAACATGGCAATTCAAGTCTAGCAAACTGATTATTCTCTAAGTAGCTAAGCTCACAAAGATCATCAAATTCAATATACCCCATTGTATGTAAAGATGACAACATTTGAGTTTCTTCATTTTCATTTGTAATATGAATAACATGCTTGAATTCAGCACACATTGATTCAGAATTTTTTGCTTTATTCACTAGTTATGGTATGGATATAGCTAATGTGTTAGCACACAACTCTTCTATATCACAAGGAAGATTAAGCATATCAATGTGTGACAAGGGAAAATCAGTAACTGGTTCCATAATTGATTTCTCTATGCTAGCACGATTAGTGGACAAATACAGTTCAACTAAAGCATACTCACCTTAATTTTTGTTATGAACATTTGACTTACCTTTGCTGCTCTTCTCAAATGTTGTACAAGCAGCAGGATTCTCTTCCTGAAATGAGTCACCTAATATCTCAAATTTCTTGCTCTCCATTTGAATATTGATGTCTACTTGCTGCAAGTTGTTAGTTATTGGAGAGGCAAGTGCTTCTTTTGTATTTTCTAGATCCATTTTGAGATTTCTTTCATAATCACAAGCAAGATCAAACAACTCATCAAAAGAGTTATAATATTTATCAACAAGAATATTCTGAATTTCCTCATTAAGACCTTGCAAAAATCTATGTTCCAAAAGTTCACCAGTTTCTTCTAAGCCACAACGCAACAAACATGATTTTAGTCTATCCAAGTATTCTGCTATAGTTTTGTTCTCTTGTTTTATAGATTGCAACTTTCTAAACAAAATTTCAGAATAATATTCAGGTACAAAAACATTTCTAAAATGTCTTTTCACATCTTTCCATGATTGAGAGGCTTTACCAAATCTACAAAGGTGTTTCCATTCAGTTAAAGGATATTTAGTAAAAACACTAGAAGCAACTCTAACCTTTTGATTTTCTGATAGATCAAGCTTTTTAAATTCGTTGTTTACATTTAGCTCCCATTCAATATATGCATGAGGATCATACTTTCCTTCAAAACTAGGTAGTGCAGATTTTATTCTATCAAGCAAAACATCACATACCTCATGAGTCGCATGCTTATCTCTTGCCATACCTTTGGCAAACTGATGAGAATATACAACCTGATCATCTTGTATTTCCATGTGGATTCATACCATGATTAGAAGAAAACAAGAAACATCTACAATAATATTTATGCCCCTATCAACTACTAGGATGTGGTTGTTGTAATTATCTCACTCTCAACCTATTCAAACAAGCTCTTATAAGTTCTTACCAAGCCCAACAGGAGGTGGCGGTTACCAACAAGTTGCAAACCTAGAAAATAGTGTATCGACACCGCAGCAACAACACCTGTCAAGCTGTAATCGAATATGTGGAGCTGTAGGAGGGCTCAAATTAATGTACAAGGAAGTACTAGCACCACGTTAGTCACAAAAAGCAAGTTGAGAAATCGTTCAACGATGGTACCGTGCAGGTCCTAAGCTAGACCGTGCTAGAGACGCGAGCCTGGACACAAATGAAGTCACGGTACAGTAGGAAAAAGGCACAAGAACAACAAGCTATCACTCTCCCTCTTTTCCTCCTCTCTTCTTTTCTTTCTTTTCTCTTTCTCTTTCTTTTTTTTTCTTTTGTCTTTTTTTTGAATTCTCTTCTTCTACTTCTTTTCTTTTACTTTGCACAAGACGAATCTGAACTTAACAAAACATAGTTCAGAACATCAACTTATAATGTATTTGTCTTTTGGGGGAGTAACAAGAAAAGAACTAGCAACTCAGATTTTCTTTGTGTGCCCAAATCAGATTTTCTCGGTGTGAAAAAAATAGCGTGGATGGATATGGTGCAACAAAGACGAATATGGTAGTAATGATTGCAATGGAGATGTATATGGTGTAGTAGAGATATGTATGGTGGTGGTGATGGCAGCGGATATGTATATAATTGATAGTGACCAAAACTTGACAAGAACTCGAAACTCTAAAAGCCTAACCCTAAGACCAGCAACTCGACTCAGCCGATGTAAACCAAACTCAACAAGCCCGAACTAAGCAATACTAGTCAAAGGCTCAAAGGGTCTATGGGATTATGGAAAAAATCTACTGTTTTTGTTGGCTTTTTCTGGACTATAGGAAAATAAAAGCAAACTGAAATCCCTCACTGATCAAACCTTGCTCTGAATACCACTTGATAAGAGTATGTGTGTCCCAATCTTTTGGTGGAGAAGGATAACTTCGATTTCACTGGAGAGACATTCACGACCTGACTACAACCATACAAGGACGCTGCGCCTTAGCGATCGATACACCAATTCCAGCGGTTGTCACGATCTTGCGGATCACAACCAACCAAACCACTAGGGTTATTCCTGCAAGCAATCGAAGAACAAGCAAGAACAAGTAGAACAAGCACTCAATTGCAAATATGAGATGAAGTTTCAGATCTAATACACATAAAGGTGGGGTTCCAGATCGAGTAGAACAGATGGTCTAACCAACACATGTGTCTACCAGGAAGTAGCAGGAGCTAAACTTACATCAAAACAAAAACCCAATCCCTTTGTGGTGGCTATGGAGGTATATGAGAGGGTAGAGGATGACCTGGACGTGGTGGGGGTCATCCCACAACCCTAGGACACACCCCTATTGGGCCCCACTTGATACACGGCCCATCGGGCAACAATCAGGTGACGCAGCACCGTGGACAGAAAAGGTCTCGGTATTAAAATGAGGACTGCAGACATATTTAACAAGATATCAGCATGAGTCCAGATCCATTGGAAAGTAGACTTGATAAGCTTTCCAAAAAGTCCTAGAACGTCCCAATCGGAGTCCGTATGAATTCGGCAACAATTAGGTGACGCAGCACCGTGGACAGAAAAGGTCTCGGTATTAAAATGAGGACTGCAGACGTATTTAACAAGATATCGGAATGAGTCTAGATCCGTTGGAAAGTAGACTTGATAAGCTTTCCAAAAAGTCCTAGAACGTCCCAATAGGAGTCCGTATGAAGTTGTGGCAACCGTTGGAAGTTGGGACTCTTATGCAGTCCGAATTCATCTTCCAAAACGTGTTGGACTTGGACTCTTTCTTTCTTTGAGCCAAAAGTGACGTGGTGGCTTGGTGGATGACATTAGGAATATTTGGACTTGGTCCCCAATCAACTTCATTAACCTTCCATTCTTTCCATATGCAATTGAACCTTCTCTTCATCCATGTAAGTAATTCTGAAAATGAAAATACACACATTTTATGGTGCAGCACCAATTCATCAAATGTATCAATGATAAGCCTCATATAGAATGGTTGCACCTTTAGTTTTGAAGTGGTTAATATGGTCATATTCGAGCCAATGATGTCCTCATTAAGACCTTGCAAAAATATGTGTTCCAAAAGTTCACCAGTTTCTTCTAAGCCACAACGCAGCAAACATGATTTTAGTCTATCCAAGTATTCTACTACAGTTTTGTTCTCTTGTTTTATAGATTGCAACTTTCTAAACAAAATTTCAGAATAATATTCAGGTACAAAAACATTTCTAAAATGTCTTTTCACATCTTTCCATGATTGAGAGGCTTTACCAAATCTACAAAGGTGTTTCCATTCAGTTAAAGCATATTTAGTAAAAACACTAGAAGCAACTCTAACCTTTTGATTTTCTGATATATCAAGCTTTTTAAGTTCATTGTTTACATTTAGCTCTCATTCAATATATGCATGAGGATCATACTTTCCTTCAAAACTAGGTAGTGCAGATTTTATTCTATCAAGCAAAACATCACATACCTCATGAGTCGCATGCTTATCTCTTGCCTAGCAAACTGATGAGAATATACAACCTGATCATCTTGTATTTCCATGTGCATTCCTACCATGATTAGAAGAAAACAAGAAACATCCACAATAATATTTATGCCCCTATCAACTACTAGATGTGGTTGTTGTAATTCTCTCACTCTCAACCTGTTCAAACAAGCTCTTATAAGTTCTTACCAAGCCCAACAGGAGGTGGCGGTTACCAACAAGTTACAAACCTAGAAAATAGTGTATCGACACCGCAGCAACAACACCTGTCAAGCTGTAGTTGAATATGTGGAGCTGTAGGAGGGCTCAAATTAATGTACAAGGAAGTACTAGCACCACGTTAGTCACAAAAAGCAAGTTGAGAAATCGTTCAACGATGGTACCGTGCTGGTCCTAGGCTAGACCGTGCTAGAGACATGAGCCTGGACACAAATGAAGTCACGGTACAGTAGGAAAAAGGCACAAGAACAGCAAGCTATCACTCTCCCTCTTTTCCTCCTCTCTTCTTTTCTTTCTTTTCTCTTTCTCTTTCTTTTTTTCTTTTGTCTTTTTTTTGAATTCTCTTCTTCTACTTCTTTTCTTTTACTTTGCACAAGACGAATCTGAACTTAACAAAACATAGTTCAGAACATCAACTTATAATGTATTTGTCTTTTTGGGGAGTAACAAGAAAAGAACTAGCAACTCAGATTTTTCTTTATGTGCCCAAATCAGATTTTCTCGGTGTGAAAAAAAAATAGCGTGGATGGATATGGTGCAACAAAGACGAATATGGTAGTAATGATTGCAATGGAGATGTATATGGTGTAGTGGAGATATGTATGGTGGTGGTGATGGCAGCGGATATGTATATAATTGATAGTGACCAAAACTTGACACGAACTCGAAACTCTAAAAGCCTAAAACTAAGACCAGCAACTCGACGCAACCGATGCAACCGATGACTCAACAAGCCCTACTAAGCAGTGCTAACAAAGGCTCAAAAGGTCTATAGGATTACGGAACCCTAATCTACTAATTGTTTTTTGGCTTTTCTGGACTATAGGAAATTAAAAACAGCGAAGGATTGGAAGTCTCTCACCGATCAACCTTGCTCTGATTACCAACTGATAAGAGTTATAATGTTTATCAACAAGAATATTCTGAATTTCCTCAGATTGATCATATTTTTGCATAATAATAGGGGGTTTTATATTTGAACAAATGTAAATTCGGTGTATCATATAGTCCTCTTTACAATTATATTTGCCAATAGCAAGAAAACTAATATTACGAGAACATGGCAATTCAAATCTAGCAAACAGATTATTCTCTAAGTAGCTAAGCTCACAAAGATCATCGAATTCTATATACACCATTGTATGTAAAGATGACAACATTTGAGTTTCTTCATTTTCATTTGTAATATGAATAACATGCTTGAATTCAGCACACATTGATTCAGAATTTTTTGCTTTATTCACTAGTTGTGGTATGGATATAGCTAATGTATTAGCACACAACTCTTCTGTATCACAAGGAAGATTAAGCATATCAATGTGTGACAAGGGAAAATCAGTAACTGGTTCCACAATTGATTTCTCTATGCTAGCACGATTAGTGGACAAATACAGTTCAACTAAAGCATACTCACCTTGATTTTTGTTATGAACATTTGACTTATCTTTGCTGCTCTTCTCAAAGGTTGTACAAGCAGCAGGATTCTCTTCCTGAAATGAGTCACCTAATATCCCAAATTTCTTCCTCTCCATTTGAATATTGATGTCTACTTGCTGCAAGTTGTTAGTTATTGGAGAGGCAAGTGCTTCTTTTGTATTTGCTAGATCCATTTTGAGATTTCTTTCATAATCACAAGCAAGATCAAACAACTCATCAAAAGAGTATGTGTGTCCCAATCTTTTGGTGGAGAAGGATAACTTCGATTTCACTGGAGAGACATTCACGACCCAACTACAACCATCCAAGGATGTTGCGCCTTAGCGATCGATACACCAATTCCAGCGGTTGTCACGATCTTGCGGATCACAACCAACCAAACCACTAGGGTTATTTCTACAAGCAATCGAAGAACAAGCAAGAACAAGTAGAACAAGCACTCAATTGCAAATATGAGATGAAGTTTCAGATCTCATACACATAAAGGTGGGGTTCCAGATCGAGTAGAACAGATGGTCTAACCGACACACGTGTCTACCAGGAAGTAGCAGGAGCTAAACTTACATCAAAACAAAAACCCAATCTCTTTGTGGTGGCTATGGAGGTATATGAGAGGGTAGAGGACAACCTGGATGTGGTGGGGGTCATCCCACAACCCTAGGACACGCCCCTATTGGGCCCCACTTGATACACGGCCCATCGGGCAACAATCAGGTGACGCAGCACCGTGGACAAAAAAAGGTCTTGGTATTAAAATGAGGACTGCGGACGTATTTAACAAGATATCGGCATGAGTCCAGATCAGTTGGAAAGTAGACTTGATAAGCTTTCCAAAAAGTCCGAGAACGTCCCAATCGGAGTCCGTATGAAGTCGTGGCGACCGTCGGAAGTTGGGACTCTTCTGCCATCCGAATTCATCTTCCAAAACGTGTTGGACTTGGACTCTTTCTTTCTTTGAGCCCAAAGTGACGTGGTGGCTTGGTGGATGACATTAGGAATATTTGGACTTGGTCCCCAATCAACTTCATTAACCTTCCATTCTTTCCATATGCAATTGAACCTTCTCTTCATCCATGTAAGTAATTCTGAAAATGAAAATACACACATTTTATGGTGCAGCACCAATTCATCAAATGTATCAATGATAAGCCTCATATAGAATGGTTGCACCTTTAGTTTAGAAGTGGTTAATATGGTCATATTCGAGCCATTGATGTCCTCATCAGATAGGTGCACAGCTTGCGCCAAAAGTACTATAGGCTCGGAAGTCATTTTCGACGCAGCCGGTGGATCTCCTAGGTGACGTGGGTCATGTGGAAACTCATTTCGGTCCATTTAGAGAAAAATTTTAGTATTAGTGCAAGATAGGTGCATGGTTTGTGCCAAACGTACTATAGCCTCAGAAATTATTTTGGACACATCCGATGGTACTCCTAGGTGACGAGGCTCAAGTGGAAGCTCGACTCAGACCGTTTGGAGACTATGCTAATCTTGATGCAAGACAGGTGCACGGTTTGCACCAAACGTACCACATGCTTGGAAATCATTTTAGATGCACCAGGTGGAACTCCTCGGCGACGTGGGTCATGTGGATTCTTGATTTGATCTGTTTTGAGAAAGTGTTAGTGGTAGTGCAAAAATAGGTGCTCGGTTTGCGTCAAGAGTACCAAGGCTTAGAAATCATTTTAGATGCACCAGATAGTACTCCAAGGTAACGAGGGTCAAGTGGAAACTCGATTCGGTCTGTTTGGAGATAGTACTAATCTTGACGCATGATAGGTGCATGGTTTGCACCAAATGTGCCATAGGCTCGAAAATCATTTTTGACGCAACCGGTGGATGTCCTAGGAGATGTGGGTCATGTGGAATCTCATTTTGGTCCGTTTGGAGATAGTGTTAGTGTCGGTGCAAGATAGGAGCATGGTTTGTGCCAAATGTACCATAGGCTCAGCAATCATTTTGGACACTCCGGATGGTACTCCTAGAGGATCAAGTGGATGCTTGTTTTGGTCCGTTTGGAGATAGAGTTAATCTTGATACAAGATAGGTGCACGTTTGTGCCGAACATACCATAGGCTCGAAAATCGTTTTGGACTCACCCGATAGAACTCCTAGGTGACATGGGTCATGTGGAATCTCATTTCGGTCCATTTGGAGATAGTGTTTGTGTCGGTGCAAGATAGGTGCACGGTATGCGCCGAACGTACCATAAGCTCAGATATTGTTTTGGACACACCCGATGGAACCCCTATGTGACATGGGTCATGTGGAATCTTGCTTCGGTTCGTTTGGAGATAGCATTAATCTTGACACAAGATAGGTGCACGTTTGTGCCGAACGTACCACTGGCTCAGAAATCATTTTGGACTCACCCGGTAGAAATCCTAGGTGACGTGGGTCATGCGGAATCTCATTTCAATCCGTTTGGAGATAGTGTTAGTGTCAGTGCAAGATAGGTGCATGGTTTGCGCCAAACGTACCAAAGGCTCAGAAATCATTTTGGACGCACCCAATGAAACTCCTAGGTGACAAGACTCAAGTGGAAGCTCGATTCGGTCTATTTGGAGATAGTCCTAATCTTGACACAAGATAGGTGCATGATTTTCGCTGAACGTACCATAAGATCAGAAATCATTTTGGACGCTCTCGATGGAACTCCTAGGTGACGTGGGTCATGTGGAATGTCGTTTCAGTCCATTTAGAGATAGTGTTAGTGTTGGTGGAAGATAGGTGCACGGGTTGCGCCAAACATACCATAGGCTCAGAAATTATTTTGTACGCACCGGATAGTACTCCTAGGTGATGAGGCTTAAGTGGATGCTCGTTTTGGTCCATTTGGAGATAGTGCTAATCTTGACATAAGATAGGTGCACGGTTTGCACTGAACGTACCATAGGCTTGAAAATCATTTTGGACGCACCCGATAGAACTCCTAGGTGACGTGGGTCTTGTGGAAACTTATTTCGGTCTGTTTTGAGACAGTGTTAGTATCAGTGCATGCTAGGTGCACAAGTTTGCGTCAAACGCACCGTTGGCTCAGAAATCATTTTGGACGCACCCGATGGTACTCCTAGGTAGGGACGAAAATGGTATGGATGTTTTTTGACCGTATTCAAGACTGAATCCGTTTAGATGGGTTTAAATCTATTCGTATCCGAGTCCGGATATTCAACATCCGATATTGTATGCATATCCGAATAGTCAAGTCACATGTTTATGATGTCGATATCCAATGCTATCCTATCTAGCATGGTTGACACAATCCATATTCAAATCCGAATCCGGACAGAAATATGAAAACACATGTAATATCAGTGATATCCATTCGTATTCGATCTGTTTTCGTCTAGGTGACGAGGCTCAAGTGGAACCTCGATTTGGTCCGTTTAGAGACATTGTTAATTTTGACACAAGATAGGTGCACGATTCGCACCAACCGTACCACAGGTTCAAAAATCATTTTAGATGCACCTGATGGAACTCCTTAGTGACGTGGGTCATGTGGAATCTCGTTTTGATCCATTTGGAGATCGTGCAAGATAAGTGCGTGGTTTGCGTCAAAAGTACCAAGGCTTTAAAATCATTTTAGCCACACCCGATGGTACTTCTAGGTCTCGAGGCTCAAGTGGAATCTCGATTCGGTCTGTTTGGACATATTGCTAATCCTAAAGAAAGATAGGTGCATAGTTTGCATCGAACGTACCATAGGCTCGGATGTCGTTTCGGACACACCCGATGGAACTCCTAGGTGATGTGGGTCATGTGGAATCTCGTTTCGGTCCATTCGAAGACAGTGTTAGTGTTAGTGGAAGATAGGTGTACGGGTTGCGCCAAACGTACCATATGCTCAGAAATTGTTTTGGACGCATGGGGATGGTACTCCTAGGTGGCGAAGCTTAAGTGGATGCTCGGTTTGGTCCATTTGGAGATAGTGCTAATCTTGATGTAAGATAGGTGCACTGTTTCTGCCAAACGTACCATAGGCTTGACAATCATTTTGGACACACCCGATACAACTCCTTGGTGATGTGGGTCTTGTAGAAACTCATTTCGGTCTGTTTTGAGATAGTGTTAGTATTAGGGCAAGATAGGTGCACGGTTTGCGCCAAACGTACCGTTAGCTCGGAAACCATTTTGGACGCAACCGATGGTACTCCTAGGTAGGGATGAAAATGGTACGGATATTTTTTGACCATATTCGAAACCGAATCCGTTTAGATGGGTTTAAATCTATTTGTATCTGAGTGTGGATATTCAACATCTGATACCGTATCCATATCCGAATAATCAAATCACATGTTTATGATGTCGATATCCAATGGTACACTATCCAGCATGGTTGACACAATCCGTATTCGAATCCGAATTCAGACAGAAATATGAAAACACATGTAATATCAGTGATATCCGTCCGTATTCGATCTATTTTCGTCTAGGTGACGAGGCTCAAGTGGAAGCTCGATTTGGTCCGTTTAGAGACAGTGTTAATTTTGACGCAAGATAGGTGCACGATTCGTACCAAACGTACCACAGGTTCGAAAATTGTTTTAGATGTACCTTATGGAACTCCTTAGTGACGTGGGTCATGTGGAATCTCATTTTGATCCATTTGGAGATCGTGCAAGATAAGTGTGTGGTTTGCGTCAAACGTACCAAGGCTTTAAAATCGTTTTAGCCACACCTGATGGTACTCCTAGGTCACGAGGCTCAAGTGGAATCTCGATTCGGTCCGTTTGGACATATTGCTAATCCTGAAGAAAGATAGGTGCATGGTTTGCGCCAAACGTACCATAGGCTCGGATGTCGTTTCAGACGCACTCGATGGAACACCTAGGTGACGTGGGTCATGTGGAATCTCATTTTGGTCCATTTGGAGACAGTGTTAATGTCGGTGGAAGATAGGTGCACGGGTTGTGCCAAACGTACCATAGGCTCAGAAATTATTTTGGACGCACCGGATGGTACTCCTAGGTGACAAGGCTTAAGTGGATGCTCGTTTTGGTCCATTTGGAGATAGTGCTAATCTTGACGTAAGATAGGTGCACGGTTTGTGCCGAACGTACCATAGGCTTGAAAAACATTTTGGACACACCCGATAGAACTCCTAGGTGACGTGGGTCTTGTGGAAACTCATTTCGGTCTGTTTTGAAATAGTGTTAGTATTAGTGCAAGATAGGTGCATGGTTTGCGCCAAACGTACCGTTGGCTCAGAAATCATTTTGGACGCAACCGATGGTACTCCTAGGTAGGGATGAAAATGGTATGGATATTTTTCGACCGTATTCGAAACCAAATCCGTTTTGATGGGTTTAAATCTATTCATATCCAAGTCTGGATATTCAACTTCCGATACCATATCCATATCCGAATAATCAAATCACATGTTTATGATGTCGATATCCAATGGTATACTATCCAGCATGGTTGAACAATTCGTATTCGAATCCGAATCCAGAGAGAAACATGAAAACAAATGTAATATTAGTGATATCCATCCGTATTCGATTCATTTTTGTCCAGGTGACGAGGCTCAAGTGGAAGCTCGATTCGGTCCGTTAGAGACAGTGTTAATTTTGATGCAAGATAGGTGCACGATTTGCACCAAACGTACCACAGGTTCGAAAATCATATTAGATGCACCCGATGGAACTCCTTAGTGACATGGGTCATGTGGAATCTCGTTTCGATCCATTTGGAGATAGTGCAAGATAAGTGTGCGGTTTGCGTCAAACGTACCAAGGCTGTAAAATCGTTTTAGCCACACTCGATGGTACTCCTAGGCCACGAGGCTCAAGTGGAATCTCGATTCGGTCCGTTTGGACATATTGCTAATCCTGACGCAAGATAGGTGCACAGTTTGCACCGAATGTACCATAGGCTCAGATGTTGTTTTGGACGCACCCGATGGAACACCTAGGTGACGTGGGTCATGTGGAATCTTGTTTCGGTCCATTTGGAGATAGTGTTAGTATCGGTGGAAGCTTGTTTCCGTCCGTATTTGATCCATTTTCATCTAGGTGACGAGGCTTAAGTGGAAGCTCGATTCGGTCTATTTGGAGATAGTGTCAATTTTGATGCAAGATAGGTGCACGATTTGCACCAAACATATGTGGCAGAACCACCTAAATTATATGGCCCACATGTGCCTACCATTGCCTTTCAGACCTCTGATACAACACATGTAAGCCAGACTACTCCGGTAGTCTGTCGGGTGTCCTCAGGGAAACCCGAATCATCCACTTTTTTACAACTCAAACAGGATCAACACAAAAGTTGTTACAACTTTACAACATTTGATAATAAATATCTTACATCAGAGTGCAAAATAATATAACATTAGTTTATAAAACATGTAGAAGTTAAACTTTAACCTAAGCTCCAAAAGATGAGTAGATAGCGGAAGCATCCAAGGAGAAACATCTAAGATAGAAGAGGTAGCCAGACCATGACGAGCCCACCGACATGATCTCACTAAGCTACTCAAGTTAGAACCTGCAACAGGGGTTAACAAACCCGACTAAAGAAAAGACTCCAAGGATATGTTGGCTTTAAGGTAAGGTAGAAGCAAGAAGTATCTTTTGCAGAAAAGATTACTAATCATGGGTCCTTACTTTCAATATTATAACTTTAAGACTATTAAGCAACAGTATCAGAAAAAGCACCTAATCTAATCCAATCACTTCTTAAACCATTTCATCATGTGATCATAAATATCCAGTTACAGTTATTAACTACGATGTAGATCGGGGGATTGAGTCTCCTTCTCCGAGAAGCATGACGATTCGAATCGATTAGGCCTAGCTGGGGTTTCCTTACTACATGACAAATGTAGGTTGCAAGCCTACACTCATCAACCCTCACCTAGATCCTCCAAAACAGGAACCGATCCAGCGCTACCCAAGAGCACAGTACCCACTACACTGTGTCGTTTGTCCATGACAGATTCGCAGAAGTGTGTTACACGGTACTCCCGCCATCTCTCCACTCCTAGTGTGCGGTTATCGTTTCCCATAATGGAATAGCCAAGATATTAGGCTTACCGGAGTATGTGGCCAGTACTGCAAGGTCTCAAACACGACAGGTCTACAATGGTAAGGTCCTCAATCGACACAGGCAGGGTCACTACGTCAGGCCTCAAACCGTGACGCAAGCCAAGATTCCGCCCGGTCTAGTATTTAAAAACATGATCATTCTCATATATCAGGTTTATCAAAGTTTTAGGATCACTTGCTTTATCAACCATATCACTAAGCAAGACTAAGCATTACTAAGCATGAGAGAATCATCCTTTTTAACTAACAGGGTATATCTGAGGATATCTGTATATCAAGGTAATCATGCAGCAACGGTATAGACCAACTCCTAATTACTTAATGCACATCTCACAAGACTTAAAGTGTAACAAAGATTCTATAAATACTATAGAAGGGTGTTATGCACCGGGGCTTGCCTTCGTTGCAGAGAAGTTAGTCTCCTCAGAGAGATCCAATAGACAGCAACACCTCTGGTGGATGAACCTACTCTGAGTCTTGATCAACACGACCCTTCTCACTCTCATAAACACTACACATAATAATGATGCTTTGTTTAATATGATGGACTACATGCCATGATGCATGATGTATGATTCATGATGAGGGATACAAATACATTAACAGAAGTTAAACAGGTTTAAGGAAGTTGAGTACCACTTTCCTTCACCTAACAACTAGAGTCATCATCATATAAGGAAGGTGCCAAGGAACAACGGGGTAGAGTGTCCCAAGGTCTACAATCAACCCAAAAGTACACCCAATTCTTTTTATGATTAACCCTAAGCAAAAAGCATTTATTTAATTAATTAATTAAGGCATATAATTAAGCATACAACCAAAAATTATCAAAACAGTTCAATAATTTTTGTATAGGTAGATCTAAGCATATAAACCATTCCTACAAAGTTTCATGATTTTTGGATAAATAATTTAATCTATAAAAATCATGCAAGGTCCATTTATTAATTAAAAGAGCTAACTATTACTCATAGCAAAAGTACAGAAAAGTACCATTTCATATTTTTCATGGATAAAGCATATCATGGCAAGGCTACATAATTCATTTCATGAATTTAACATGCTCCAAGAATTACTTATGAATTTAGAAAGAATTGCACTTAAAACATTTTTTAGAAAAAGGAAAACACTTTTCTTCTCCTCAGCCCACCATCTCTCTCTTCTCGGCCCAACACCAGCCCAACGCCGGCCTAATGCGCAGAGGCGAGAGGCGCGTGGCCCATGACCAAATCGGCCCGAGGCCGACCTTACCAGGACGAGCACCGTCGCTCACCGGCGGTTCCTTACTGACGGTGAACTCCGACGACGCGGTTCGCTCCAACATGCCTAGGGTGACCACACGAACTGGCCTAGGGTGAAAACGAGGTAGATGGAGATGAGCAAAGGACTCGCCGTCGTCCATGGTGGACATGGCGGGACGGCGGCAGCACGCCGAGCATTGGAAGGCTGTATAGATGAAATTGGAAGGTCGAGAAGCATCAGTGACTTGCCACGGACCTGCTCTACCACTCGGATGAGCTGCAGGTGCAGCCGAGCGGGCTAGGCACGGTGGCGGGGTGCACGGCGGTGATGGCGGGGTGCTTTCGGTGGAGATAGTGGTGCGGTCACCTCAGGCGATCGAGGCGCGGTAGATAGGCTAGGTGGGTGCGCAAGGGTAGTGCGAAGCGGCTGCTAAGCGGAATTGGCGAGAGACGCTATGAGAAGGATGAATTTGGCAATGAGGTGAGCTCACCGGCGCCGAGCTAGGGAAGAAAAAGGAGAAAAACGTTGCTGGCGTCGAGCTAAATCGGCCACGGCTGCAAACGTCTAGAAGCGCCACCTCCTGCTGGGCTTTGCCACGACTTCGGCTATGTGTCCACGTGTAATACCCAAGAATGCTCGGTAAATATGTTTTTTTTAATAAATGGATTAAGTCATTTATCTAGCAATGGATGGCTAGCTTTGGAGAGAGAAAAAAAATTATCGATTTGATCCATTCCTCTGATGGATGAGCAGAGAACACCGTTGCGTAGAGTTTGTCGATTGCTTTTCATTCGTCTATTCATACATTTTATTTGGAGTTCGGATGATAGGATTTTAACTATGGAAAGACAGTACAAGGAAAGGAAAAGAAACTTTATTACGACGCTACAGTAACCGCATAGCTACAGTACCGAACCTATCTGGAGTCTGACTCCTAGTCCTTACTGGGTCGGCAGCGTGGTTTTTTTCCCCTTTCTTTTCCCCACCGTGAAGCCTAGCCAGCCCATGAGTCACCTCCTCTATGTGTCCACGCTCAGAAAGAGAAAGAGAATAGAAGGGAGAAGGAGAGGAAGAGGAGAACTAGGGCTGCCGCTATCGACGTGCTATCCTTCTCCAAAATTTCATCGGAACGACGATCCCATCGTAGCGACGGGAATAGGTAGAGGCTTGTCATCATGCTCTTTGTGATTGACCTAGGTGAGATTTCAGATCCTAATCCCCTTCTTTGTAGCAATTTTCATGGATCCAATCATCTATTTAGGAGGTGTTTAGTTGGAGTAATGCCCGAGGTTAATCTTCCCCACGTTCTGAAACCCTATCAGATTATGCAGTTTCTGTTCATCGCTGTTTTAGGGCAACTTAGTGGCCTCAATTATTTTTGGCACTGTGAACAAAGTTGTAGGAGACTTCATTATCTTTCTTTTGACGCTAAGAGCACCCTCATAGCCTCTGTATTCAGGAAGATACAGTCGTCTGAAATAGACAGTTTTTTTGTGACGAGTTGTTAAACAGTTTTAGATCTAACGAGTTTTTGGTCAGCTTAGTTGATGAATCTGAACTTGTGTTCTAAAGAAAAGTTGTAGAATATTTCTTAATCTTTCCATATTGTTTTAGAACATGATTTTTGGACAAGTATATCTCCAGTTATGAATTTTATGATCTTGCTGTCCTGATATGACTGTCAGAATGTTCAGTTAACTTAAGGGGATAATTATGCTATTTTCGAGACCTTTTATGCTAAATCTTATAATACCAAAGTTGTAGATAATGGACTTTTCTCTCATCTGGTAGTTTTTGAGAATTTTTGAATGGATGGTTATTTGCCTATGAAAAAGAGAAGGAACAGTGCTGCTGTCACAATCGGTAGCAAGACGGTAGATGCTTAAACGACGGGATTCGGAAGCTTTATTGTGTAATTTGTTGTTTGTTTTGTTTGTATGATGTTGCTGGTGCTGAGTTTTGCTTATGATCAGGTGGTGCACCTACAGATCGCGCTTAGCTCTCAACTTTGATCTTCGGTGAAGGCAAGTAAATGTGGCGTTGTGGTCCACAAGCTTTAGCTGTTTTGTTTGAATTGCCTCCACTAAGTTTCAGTCGCTCACAATAGCCACTTAATTTGAATTGAGTAATTTATTTACTTTGAAGTGTGCTATTTTCATAGCTTGTGGTATAGCTCTTTAATGTAAGAACTATGAAGTATATGAATTGAAGTGCATACATTGCAACATTCGTATTTCTGCACTCTTTCTGTTGATATGCATTTGAAGAAACCGTAGCCAAATTGGTGCGGTAAGTACCGGTACAGCAATGCACATTGTTGAGCATTGTGGTTGCAGCCCTCACTCCCTCTTGTTGGGACGTGTGGGTAGAAGAGAAGTCATGCATTGCATTGCATCATTCGTAATTGCATTGCATCATCCTCATTTGCATTGCATCATTTGCATTTGCACTTTTAATATATTCATGTTTCCTAAAGCAATTGATGTATCTACCTTTATGTTAATTAAATATGATATTTAATCAACTGTGATTTGAATAACTCAGTTAAGGCCGTTTACTTGCTGAGGTTTTCCATAAACCTCACCCATTGTTTTTCCCCCTCAGGTGTTTGAGCTTGGAAGATGCATGCTTGGGATGGGAGTAGCAGCACGTGTGCACGTCACCTTTGAGTCATATATCTTGGGACATATGTGTAATAATAATAATAATTTTAACCATGGTTTAGTTGATTGTCCCATATGCTATTATGATGGATCATGTTTGTCTTGGTTGAGTTACGATTAACTGATGAATAATAAAGACTTTATCTTTAATCTTTGCGATTATTGTTGCTTCCGCATACTCCGTTGGTATTGTTTTTTCTCTTGTGCTGAAGTGTGGTAATTCTCTAGAAGACATTGTTGTCTTTTATTCTAGGGTGTTACAGTTGGTAATCGGAGGCTAGGTTATAGGTTCTAGGTTTAAACTGTTGTGATAAAATTTTGACTCACTAAAACTCGACACACTTGCACTTGTAGGATGGGGACAGTTTTCTTTATTGCGTTTGTCTTGTGCTATTTTTTTCTCTTGGCTGTTGTTGCTTATTGATGTGCTATTGTTGTGTGGGTTGTAGATGGCTCGAGGCCGTGGGCGTGGTCGTGGTCGTGGTCGTGGTGGCCGCGGTGGTCGTGGCCGTGGTGAGAATGAGCCTACTCCCGAGGCTCCTCAGGATATGGCAGCAATTTTAGCAGAGATGCAAGCAATGCGTGCTGAGTTGAATGCTCCACGTCAGGCTCCTCCTAATGGAGGTGGTGGTACTAGTGACCCTCCTCCTAACACTTCTGGTGGTGGTGATCCTCTGGCTGGAGGGAATGTTCAGCGTCCGTTGGAGTTGAGACAATGGTGTGCTATGCATCTGGAGCTTTTTGCTAGTATTGGTGCTCCAGTTGAGGCTGCAGATTGGCTTTCTGCTGTTATTGACAAACTGGAGGCTTTTCAGATTCCTCCTCCAAATTGGGTTCGCTATGCTGGAAAGTTGCTGAAGGGTGAGGCTCTTGTGTGGTGGAGGAATGTGATATCTTCTCGCAATGCTAGTTCTGGTCCTGTTACTTGGCAGGAGTTTGTTGGTCAGTTTGAGAGAAGGTTTTACCCTATTGCTTTCATGGACAAGATGAAGACTCAGCTTGAGAGGTGCCATCAGGGCAAAGGGACTGTGGCAGAATATGAGGTTGCTTTCAACAAGATTGTGCGCTTTGTTCCACATGTGGCGCATGATGAGTATGAGAAGGCAAGGATTTTTAGGCAAGGCTTGAAGGCATCTATTTGATGTGTTCTTGGTGCTTTTCCTATAGTGGACTTCCGCTCAGTTGTTGAGCGTGCTTTGGGAGTGGAGGTACAAGATGAATTTACTGAAGAGCTTAGAGCTGGAGGCAGAGGTAGAGATTAGTCTCATGGTCAAAGGGAACAAAAGGGGCAAACTAGCCAGACTGGAGGTCCTAGTCAGAGGAAAGACAAGCATAATCGTCACCAGCCTTATGGTGGTAGCTCTTCTCAGACTCGTGGTTCAGGTGGTGCATCTGGTGGTAACTCTATTCGATACCGAGCTATTGTGAAGCCAGGCATGGGCTTGGTGTGTTTTCGGTGTGGTGATGCTCATAGGCGTGCAGATTGCCGCTGGACTGGCCGGTGTTCTAGGTGTGGCAAGGAGGACCACAAGGAGGTGGTGTGTAGGATGAATCCTAATAGCAAGGTCAGATGGGAGCAAGTTTTCTCTTCACCTAGTCAGCATGGTTCTGCTCACATGATGGCTAATAGTTTGCTAGCACATCAATTTCTTACTCCACCAGCGCAGCAGTTCTTACCCGCACCCCCTACGCAACAGTTTTACCAACTCTCCCATCAACTTCCATGGTTGGTCATTCACTAGTACCTAGTTCTGGTGGTGCATACTGGTTTTCTCGAGCTCCTACATCTTCTGCTCCTCCTGCACAGGGGACACTTGGTTTCTCTGGACCTTCTACTTCGACTAGTGTTCAGGGGGCTTATACTATGCCCTTAGGTAACGGTCGTGACCATGGGGATGTGGTGACAGGTATTATCTCCATTGATTCTTTTGATGCATATGTCCTTTTTGATTCTGGAGCTAGTTTCTCTTTTGTCTCAGAGGGTTTTGTGGTTCATTCTGGTATCTCAATTCAGCAGATTAGTCAAGCAATTACAATTAATTCTGCTAAGGGGCCTCTATCTAGTACTTTTATTTGTCCTGGTTGTCATATTAGCATAGCAGATGAGGATTTTGTGGCTAATCTAGTGATTATACCATTGGATTTGTTCGACGTTATACTTGGGATGGATTGGCTTTCTCAGTACCAGGCTGTTATCTCTTGTTTTTGGAAGACAGTCTCTCTGCAAGCACCTTTGGGGCATGAGGTAGTCTTCCAGGGAAGTGCCTTGAAGTATTCCCTTGCTTTGCTTTGTTGCCTTTTCCCTGATTGCTGGTCGAGGAAGTCAGGTTTTTTGTGGGCTATGCATGAGGTCAAAGAATCTATCTCATGCATACAGGATATTCCAGTGGTGTGTCGGTATCTAGATGTTTTTCCAGATGAGCTGCAGGTTTGCCTCCCGAAAGGGAGCCTCTCTTTGAGATTAAGTTGATTCCTGGAACTCAACCCATCTTTAAGTCTCCATATAGGATGGCACCCGTGGAGCAAGAGGAATTGAAGAAGCAGATTGATGATCTTCTAGCGAAGGGATTTATTAGACCAAGTGTCTCACCTTGGGCTGCTCCTGTGATATTTGTGGAGAAGAAGGATGGGACCAAAAGGCTTTGTGTGGATTATAGAGGGCTTAATCAGGTGACAATCAAGAACAAGTACCCATTACCTCGTATTGATGCATTGTTTGATCAATTGAAGGGTGCCAAGGTTTTCTCCAAAATTGATTTGCAATCTGGTTATCACCAGTTGAGGATTAAGGAGGAAGACATTGAGAAGATGGCTTTTAGCAAAGGTATGGGCATTTTGAGTATGTAGTTATGTCCTTTGGACTAACCAATGCTCCTGCTGTTTTCATGGAGGCCATGAACAGGATGTTGCACCCATATTTGGATGTCTTTGTTGTGGTATTCATTGATGATATCTTGGTTTATTCAAAAACAAAGGAAGAGCATGAGGTGCATCTAAGTCTAGTGCTGGATAAACTAAGGGAATACAAATATTTTGCCAAGCTAAAGAAGTGTGCTTTCTGGCTTTCTGAGGTTTCTTTTCTTGGTCATGTTATTAATCAGGATGGAATCACTGTTGATCCCAAGACTGTTGCTTCTGTGGTCGAGTGGGAGAGACCGGCTACTGTCACGGAGGTTCGCAGTTTCCTTGGACTTGCTGGATACTATCGTCGATTTGTTCAGGATTTCTCTACTATTGCAAAGCCTATGACGAAGTTAACTATGAAAGGTGCTCCTTTTGTTTGGACTACTGAGTGTGAGGCAAGCTTTCAAACACTAAAGGAGAAATTGGTGAATGCTCCTATTTTGGTTTTGCCTGAGAGTGGCAAGCGTTTTACTGTATATACAAATTGATATGAACCCGCTAGGGTTTGATGGCCGATCTTTCGATGAGAGATCGCGGTGAACTCGATTGGTGGAAAAAGATGACGTTCTCGGTCCGACTACAACGTGTAACACCCTAAAAATTTGAACAGAAGAAAAGTAGGAAAAATATGATTTTTATATTTATTTTTGTGAAGCATGCAAATTTAGGATAAGAATAATTTTTTATAAATTTAAACATCAAATATAAGGGTAGAAACATGATTGAGCATTCATGTTGCTGCATTTAGAATTGTGTATTGAGTGGTTTAAATCAAATTCAAATTTGATTTGAAAATCATTTGAAAAATGAATTTGAAAAATTGGAAAAAGAATTTTTCTTCTCTTTCTGCTCTCAGGCCGCTTTACTTCGGCAGCCCAGCGCCTCAGCCCACCGCGACGGCCTGCTTGCTCCCGCACCCGCCTACTCCTCCTGGGCCGAGCCCAAGCTCAACAGCCGCGGCCCGCCAAGCCAGCAGCGCGGCCGTTCCCCGCTCCGAGTCGCCGACATGTGGGACCCACCTGTCAGCGTCTCCTTCCACCTTCCTTTCTTCTTCCTCCAGCTCTTTCCAACCGCGAGCTCGCCTTCCTCCTTCTCCGATTCGAATCCGCGGCTCAATCTTCTTCCTTTCCTTAATTGCGACGCCTTCGGGCTATAAAAACGAGACCCCCGCATCGTACCGCCCTCATCTCATCCTTTTGGAGCAGCCGTAGCCGCCTAGCGCCGCCACCGTGAGCACCACCGCCTCCACCGTCCGCCACCGCAAGCACGCCGCCGTCTTCGTCCATCCCGTGCCCTAGTTCTTGTCCGGGGTGAGCTCGCCATGCTCCGAGCTACCTCCCGGTGTTTCCCTTTCGTCGTATGGTGCCTGGAGTTGAGTTTTTGCATCTTCCGACGATGGCGCCGCCACGGGAGCTCACCGACGGCCGGAGTCCGGCCGGAGCGCCGCCGGGTCTTTCCAGATCCAATCTGGACCGTCCGATTTGAATATAACGATCGAAATTAGAAGATACCGGTTCGGTTGTAATTTTGTAAAAGAGTCCCTGAGTTTTTATCTTTTCAAACCCGCGGTCCAAAGCGTAAACTGGAAAATACATTTTGATTAATTGAAAACATAATTCATTTCAGAAAAAGAAAAATACGCTTTCTGATATTTACAGTTTTGCCATTCAATTTGTTTTAGTCGTAGAATCTTCGTTTTAACTCCGATTTGATCCATTCAAATTTCGTTAGATTCATATTTGCGAACTCTATGTAACTATACAACTGTACAGTAGGTTTGGATTAATTTATTTTCGAGTTTTTATTAAAGTATTTATTTTTCTATAGGAAATCTTTGGAAATTCATAACTTTGTCGTTTTAGCTCCGTTTTTCGTGATCTTCGCGTCTGTGTGATCCTAGCGAGTTGTAGATTCGTTTTAAAGACTTTTTATCTTATTTTCTTACTGATGGTGTACTGTTCTAATTATAGTCTTGTTTGTCTATGCATGATTGCCTCTGGATGTGTGTTGTTGATATTGGTTGATCGAGTATAGACGGTGAGCAATTCGTTGGAGATCAAGAGCCTTACTACGAGCAAGATCTTCAGGACCAGTTTGAGCAAGGCAAGTATAGCATGGGATTATCCTTGTTGTCCTATTCACCTTATGCAATTAATATCATTATGCATTTATTCCTTGTTAAGGATGACTTAGTGATTGATCCTATACCTTGGTACCTATTGTGATGCATTGAGTAGTATGGCTAGTGCTTAAACATGGACTATGATCATGTAAATTGATTAGAGGAATATGCAACAAACATTAAAAGATGGTTTTGATTAATATTTAAAGGGGATTAGAGCATGGGGGTTACTTTTGATGCTCTAATTGCTCGCCATAAGGACTCATCTATAAGCGACAATCCGGGATTTACAGTACAACTGTGGGGGCTATATGGCTCTGGCTTTAGTCATATAGAAGGACCTTTTCTAGCTTGTTAGAGGTAACCTCTTTGGCGTAAGAACGGCTTGACGAATCGGGTATAGTGCGGCCTCTGTCCTTATGTGTATAGGCTGCGGGTTATTGCGCCATTTGGAAGGGGGGCTCTACATCTGTTTGCCGAGTGAATCTAATGGCCCTAACATGTTAGACGAACCTTCAAAAGACTTCATAGTGTTTACCCTGCCTGCTCACCTTGGTAGTGTTTTGGGAGTAATTAACCCGGGCATTTGGGTAACACGACTCATAGTGAAAGTGTACAACCTCTGCAGAGTGTAAAACTGTTATAACAGCCGTGCTCACGGTTACGAGTGGCCTTGGACCCTTATGGAATAGTTGAATAATTGTTTATGGTTATGTTTTTGCTATTCATTAATCATTTCACATGGATCATATGTTTATTGTTTACATTGAGACATTTTGATGCTATTGTTATGCTAAAATCATGTTAACTAAAAGCTACATGTTGATAAACCAATGATATGCCTTTTTGAGCCTCATGAACCCCATGTTACACTTGTTGAGTACGAGATGTACTTACGCTTGTTTATTTTTCTTACTTGGATAAAAATCCCGGATGGGTAACAGATGGAGGTAATAGTGACTACTACGCCTACTTCCCTGAGGATTACTAGTCTTGCTGTCAACCAGTCAATGTACCTGTGACTGGAGCTACCACGAGAGTTATTTATTTATACTTCCGCTACATTTATGTTAAGACTATGTGTTTAAATATCGTGATGTAATAACATTTGTGATGATACTTCCGTTATAATTTGTGAACTTATGTGTGATTGATCTCTGGGTGCACATAAGGGTATGCATTCCATTTGGTCGATAAATGGGTGTGACAAATTGGTATCAGAGCTCTTGTTGACTGTAGGACGCAAGCCTAGCTAGAAATGGTCGATTTAGTATCATCTTTACACTATTTTTATGCTCACTATCTTGCTCTTGTTATTTGATAAATTTTTATGCTTCTTATGTCTCATTCTATTATGAAATTTTGCCTCTATTCTAACTTCATCTAAAAATTCTGTAGATGGCCCGTGACCGTAAGACTGCCCGCATCAGCTCTGGAGGATAGTACCCACCTCGTGCCCTGCTTGCAACTGAAGAGCCCTAAGAGACAGAACCTCAGGAACAGGAGCAGGCTCCTGTAGCACCAGTCCAAGCACCAGCACCTCCCCAGGAAGAGCGTGAGCCTGAAGAAGATCCAGAAATCGTCGAGATTGAAGATGATGAAGAGGAAGCTAATGGAGGAGTACAACCCCCGTCTCCACCACATGAAGCTCCTGAAGATATGCCACCTCCTCCAATGGGGTGGACTGTGAGGATCTACCACAGGAATGGAGGGAATGCTGTCTCTCATCTTCGCCTGGTGGGGATGCTCACTGCTTACTTCGCTGATTGGCATCTAGCTGTGGAGTACGTCTGCTGGGAGTACACTCATCCACTGGAGGACACGTACTGGAAGGCAAGGGCAAGCATCTTTGCACATAAGCAAGACAAGGGGGCATATCAGCTGGACAGGATGTTCTCTCACGTGGGACATCGAGCTACTATAGAGGATAGCATTGAAGATGCTGCTTTTGAAGCATGTATGGGTCTCCGCTATCTTCGCTTTAACCTTATGAAGCATGACATCCATCGTTTCTTTCCTCATGCACACCCCGAACTTGGATGGGCTATGACAGATCCAGTACAGCTGGAGCCACTACCTCGGGTGATGGTGAACCTTGTCTATGATATGATGGATAGGAAGCTGCAGCTAGAAGAGATGGTGAAGGCACAAGGGAAGACTATCAAGAGGTGCCAGGCAACCATTGATGAGCTCCAAGCAAACCAAGGCCTGCCCAAGATTTATGAGATATTAGAGCATGAGCCACTTCCTTAGGAAGTAGGAGTCCTTTATGTAATAAGAACGTTCTTAGTAACGTCAGTTGAGTCAGTCGAGTCTGTCGTGTGGTTTAAACCTTGGTGTGCTAGTTGCTTTATTATTATGCTTATGTGTGAGTTGGATCTTTGTTTGAGTGTCGGGACTTGTAGGCATGTCTACAAGTTCCATTCTTAAGAATAATAAGTTTAATAGTCAAGGAATAATAGTTGGGTTTGATATTATCTCATCTCTGTCCTTGCTGTTTTCTGGAGCAGTCTTCAATGTTTCTACTATAGTTTAAAAACGGTTCGTGCAACATTTATGAAATTTTTATGAGAGAAACTAGACTCAAGCATCTTTCAAATGCCTCTGGAATCACCTTTTTATCTGATCTGGTTCGAGAGATATAATTTTCACAAGTTAAAGTTTCTGCACAGTCTAGAATCTGGAACAGTTTCTGTTACGCCTTATTTTTCATAGACTTAACGACAGAATCTGATCTTGAGGTCTGAATAGAAATTGTGGATAATTTCATAAGCTTTCCAACCATATAAAGCACGCCTCTTTTGGACTTCTGTAGCTCGAGATATGATTGAAATACTGAACTGTCAATATTGCTACTTGTCCAGAAAACTTTCAGATCTCATTCTTAATCTTATAAGTGGTTGATAACCTGGAATTCTTAAAGTTTGCATGTTTATGGGTGGCAGATGGCCGGAAGAGGAAGAGGCAGGGGTCGTGGAAACATTCCCCCAAATCCACCACCACCACCGCCACCAACTATCGAGCAGCTGTTGGCAGTACAGACGCAGTTGATGCAACAACTAGTGCAGAATCAGCAAAATCAACCAGTTGCTGGGGCTCAACCACGTGATAAGCGTGGTGAATTTTTGAAGGGTCGTCCCCCAGTGTTCACACATGCTGCTGATCCTTTGGAGGCCGATGATTGGCTTCGTGCTGTGGAGAAACAACTCACTATTGCACAATGTGATGACCGACAGAAGGTGTTGTTCGCTTCTGGGCAACTTCAGGGAGAAGCTCAGGATTGGTGGGAGTCATATGAGTATGGTCGTCCTGCCAATGCTCCTGCAGTCACCTGGCAGGAGTTTAGAGAGAACTTCAGGGCTTACCATATACCTGAAGGAATGATAGAGTTGAAGGCGGAGGAATTCAGGAACCTGACCCAAGGGTCAATGACTGTAGCTGAGTACCGTGACAAGTTTGCTCAATTGTCACGATATGCTCCACATGAGGTGGCCAATGACAATGATAAGCAGCGCCGCTTCTTGAAGGGATTATATGATGGACTACAGTTGCAGTTGATGTCCAATACCTACCCTAACTTTCAGACGCTTGTGAACCGCGCTATCGTGGTGGATAACAAGCGCAAGGAAATGGATGCAAAGAGGAAGAGGTTACAGGGACAAGCCTCCAATAGCAACACCCGTCCGCGTACTGGCTTTCAACAGAATAATCAGCAGAGGCCTCCTTCTGGACAGTGGAATCGTGGTCAGGCCCCATTCCGTGGACAGTTCCCGCAACGTCCCCCATTCCAGCCGCAGAATAGCAACCAACGTCCTCCGCAGCAGAATGGTAATCAAGCGCAGCGTCAGGGTCCTTCCAACAACACTCCTACGAAGACTAGTGCTCCCAATACTCCCAACAGGTGTTTCCGATGTGGAAAAGAAGGTCACTTGTCCTACAATTGCCCGGAGAAGCCCAACCAGCAGACTCCCCAGAGACAGAGCAGCCACCAGAAGCCCGCACCTAACTCGGGAAGGGTGAATCACTTGTCCCAAGAAACTGCAGTGGAGGAGCCAGAAGTTATGCTTGGTACGTTCGATGTCCACTCTACTCCCGCCACTGTTCTTTTTGATTTTGGAGCATCACATTCTTTCATATCACAATCATTTGTTAGAATACATAGAATCCATTTGTGTGCCATGAAGAACCCTATCTTAGTAAACTCACTTGGTGGAAGCATGCCAGCATCTTATCGCTGTCTTCCAATTAGTCTCAACTTAAGGGGGGTAGAGTTTACAGTTAGCCCTATAGTATTGAGAACAGCTAGGATTGATCTTATATTGGGAATGGATTGGATGATGCAACAACAAGCAGAGATTCTGTGTAAGGATAAATCAGTTGTATTGACAACACCAAAGGGTGATAGAATCAAGGTTGAGGTAAAAGTGCAGAAACAAGAGACCGCTACAGTGAACCAGCTCAATGATGGTGCCAACCAGGAAGATCCAGTTGTGGAGGAGTTCCCAGATGTGTTTCCGGAGGAATTGCCAGTTATGCCACCAGACCGTGACATTGAATTTATTATTGAATTATTACCTAGAACTGCACCTATAGCTAAGCGTCCATATAGAATGGGAGTAAATGAATTAGAAGAACTTAAGAAACAAATTAAGGAGTTGCAGGATAAGGGTTTTATTCGTCCTAGTTCTTCACCATGGGGAGCACCAGTGATTTTTGTGGATAAGAAGGATGGAACTCAGAGGATGTGTGTAGATTATCGGTCCCTTAATGAGGTTACTATTAAGAACAAGTACCCATTGCCTAGAATTGATGACCTGTTTGATCAGTTGAGAGGAGCTTGTGTATTCTCCAAGATTGATCTTCGCTCTGGATATCATCAATTGAAGATTCGTGCCAGGGATATACCCAAGACAGCTTTTACCACACGGTATGGGTTATATGAGTATACAGTGATGTCCTTTGGTTTGACTAATGCTCCTGCATACTTCATGTACTTAATGAATAAGGTGTTCATGGAATATCTGGACAAGTTTGTAGTGGTATTCATTGATGATATACTAGTATTTTCCAAGACTGAGGAAGAACATGCTGAACATTTGAGGTTAGTCTTGCAAAAGCTCAGAGAACATCAACTATATGCGAAACGGAGTAAATGTGAGTTTTGGCTGAAGGAAGTTTATTTTCTGGGTCACATTGTCTCAAATGGAGGAATATCAGTAGATCCTGGCAAGGTGAAAGATGTATTGAACTGGAAACCACCCATCAATGTGAGTGAGATCCGTAGCTTCTTGGGATTGGCTGGTTACTATAGGAGATTTATAGAGGGATTTTCAAAGCTTGCAAAACCAATGACTGCATTGTTGGAGAAGAATGCCAAGTTTGTGTGGTCCGAGAAGTGTCAGGCTAATTTTGAGGAATTAAAGAAAAGATTGACTACTGCACCCGTCTTAGTTTTGCCAGATCTGAATAAACCTTTCTCTATCTATTGTGAAGCATCTCGATTGGGTTTGGGATGTGTTCTGATGCAAGAAGGTAGAGTTGTGGCATATGCATCGAGGCAGTTGAGGAAGCATGAGTTAAATTACCCTACTCATGATTTGGAATTAGCTGCAGTAGTTCATGCATTAAAGATATGGAGACATTATTTGATTGGACACAAGAGTGATATATACACTGATCACAAGAGTCTAAGGTATATCTTCACTCAAATGGATCTGAACCTGAGGCAGCGTAGATGGTTGGAGTTGATAAAAGACTATGATCTAGAGGTGCATTATCATCTAGGAAAGGCCAACGTTGTTGCTGATGCTCTTAGTAGGAAAAGTTATGCAAATGAAATACAAGTAATGCCTATGCCAAAAGAATTGTGTGCCGAGTGCAAGCATCTGAACTTAGGATTTACTACCAATGCAGTGGAATTAGTATTAGAGCCTACTTTGGAGCAAGAAATCCGTAAAGGTCAGTAGAAGGATGAAAAGTTGAGAGAGATAGCTGAAAATATAGTGAAAGGTAAATCTCTAGGATTCCGTAAGGATGATAATGGTCGCTATGGTTTGGAAAAAGGCTGTGTGTGCCCGAAGATAAGGATATCAGAATGGCAATTCTGCGTGAAGCTCATGAGTCAGCTTATTCCATACATCCGGGGAGTACTAAGATGTACTTGGATCTGAAAGAGAAATATTGGTGGTATGGTTTAAAGAGAGACGTTGCTGAGTATGTTGCTTTGTGTGACACTTGTCAAAGGGTGAAAGCTGAACATCAGAGACCTGCAGGATTGTTACAGCCTATGCAGATACCCGAGTGGAAATGGGAAGAGGTTGGTATGGACTTTATAGTTGGGTTACCACGGACTCAAAGAGGATATGATTCAATTTGGGTGATAGTGGATCGTCTGACTAAGGTTGCTCATTTTCTGCCTGTGAAGACTACATATAGCAGTGCGAAGTTGGCAGAGTTGTATATGGAAAGAATAGTGAGTCTACATGGAGTTCCTAAGAAAATTGTGTCTGATCGAGGTACTCAGTTTACATCTCATTATTGGCAAAAGATACATGAATCATTGGGGACCAAACTGAATTTTAGTACAGCTTATCATCCCCAGACAGATGGTCAAACAGAGAGAATTAATCAGATATTGGAAGATATGTTGAGAGCTTGTGCTTTGCAATATGGTACTAGCTGGGATAAGAGTTTGCCTTACGCAGAGTTCTCTTATAACAATAGTTATCAGAAGAGTCTTCAAATGGCACCGTTTGAGGCTCTGTATGGACGAAAGTGTAGGACCCCGTTGTTCTGGAATCAGACAGGGGAGAGTCAAGTGTTTGGGCCTGATGTATTAAAGGATGCTGAAAAGAAAGTGAGAATGATTAGAGATAATCTAAAAATAGCACAGTCCCGACAGAAAAGCTATGCTGATACTCGCAGAAGGGAGTTGACTTTTGAGGTAGGGGATTATGTCTACTTAAAAGTGTCACCCATGAGGAGTGTGAAGAGGTTCAACATGAAGGGTAAATTGGCACCAAGATATATTGGACCTTTCAAGATTATAGAGAGACGTGGTGAAGTGGCATATCAGTTGGAATTACCCGAAAGTTTGGCAGGTGTACATGATGTGTTCCATGTGTCTCAATTGAAGAAATGTTTACGAGTACCAGAGGAACAGATTCCATTAGAGGAACTCACTATTAAGGAGGATCTTACATATGAAGAGTTTCCGGTTAAAATTTTGGAGACTGCGGACAGAGTCACAAGAAGTAGAACAATCAAAATGTGTAAAGTACAGTGGAATCGGTACACAGCAGAAGAGGCTACATGGGAACGAGAAGAGGATCTGAGAAAAACCTACCCGCAACTGTTTGAGTAAGCATCGGTCGAATCTCGGGACGAGATTCATTTTAAGGGGGGTAGAATTGTAACACCCTAAAAATTTGAAAAGAAGAAAAGTAGGAAAAATATGATTTTTATATTTATTTTTGTGAAGCATGCAAAATTAGGATAAGAATAATTTTTTATAAATTTAAAAATCAAATATAAGGGTAGAAACATGATTGAGCATTCATGCTGCTGCATTTAGAATTTTGTATCGAGTGGTTTAAATCAAATTCAAATTTGATTTGAAAATCATTTGAAAAATGAATTTGAAAAATTGGAAAAAGAATTTTTCTTCTCTTTCTGCTCTCGGGCCGCTTTACTTCGGCAGCCCAGCGCCTCAGCCCACCGCGACGGCCTGCTTGCTCCCGCACCCGCCTACTCCTCCTGGGCCGAGCCCAAGCTCAACAGCCGCGGCCCGCCAAGCCAGCAGCGCGGCCGTTCCCCGCTCCGAGTCGCCGACATGTGGGACCCACCTGTCAGCGTCTCCTTCCACCTTCCTTTCTTCTTCCTCCAGCTCTTTCCAACCGCGAGCTTGCCTTCCTCCTTCTCCGATTCGAATCCGCGGCTCAATCTTCTTCCTTTCCTTAATTGCGACGCCTTCGGGCTATAAAAACGAGACCCCCGCATCGTACCGCCCTCATCTCATCCTTTTGGAGCAGCCGTAGCCGCCTAGCGCCGCCACCGTGAGCACCACCGCCTCCACCGTCCGCCACCGCAAGCACGCCGCCGTCTTCGTCCATCCCATGCCCTAGTTCTTGTCCGGGGTGAGTTCGCCATGCTCCGAGCTACCTCCCGGTGTTTCCCTTTCGTCGTATGGTGCCCGGAGTTGAGTTTTTGCATGTTCCGACGATGGCGCCGCCGCGGGAGCTCACCGACGGCCGGAGTCCGGCCGGAACGCCACCGGGTCTTTCCAGATCCAATCTGGACCGTCCGATTTGAATCTAACGATCGAAATTAGAAGATACCGGTTCGGTTGTAATTTTATAAAAGAGTCCCTGAGTTTTTATCTTTTCAAACCCGCGGTCCAAAGCGTAAACTAGAAAATACGTTTTGATTAATTGAAAACGTAATTCGTTTCGGAAAAAGAAAAATACGCTTTCTAATATTTACAGTTTTGCCATTCAATTTGTTTTAGTCGTAGAATCTTCGTTTTAACTCCGATTTGATCCATTCAAATTTCGTTAGATTCATATTTGCGAACTCTATGTAACTATACAACTGTACAGTAGGTTTGGATTAATTTATTTTTGAGTTTTTATTAAAGTATTTATTTTTCTATAGGAAATCTTTGGAAATTCATAACTTTGTCGTTTTAGCTCCGTTTTTCATGATCTTCGCGTCTGTGTGATCCTAGCGAGTTGTAGATTCGTTTTAAAGACTTTTTATCTTATTTTCTTACTGATGGTGTACTGTTCTAATTATAGTCTTGTTTGTCTATGCATGATTGCCTCTGGATGTGTGTTGTTGATATTGGTTGATCGAGTATAGACGGTGAGCAATTCGTTGGAGATCAAGAGCCTTACTACGAGCAAGATCTTCAGGACCAGTTCGAGCAAGGCAAGTATAGCATGGGATTATCCTTGTTGTCCTATTCACCTTATGCAATTAATATCATTATGCATTTATTCCTTGTTAAGGATGACTTAGTGATTGATCCTATACCTTGGTACCTATTGTGATGCATTGAGTAGTATGGCTAGTGCTTAAACATGGACTATGATCATGTAAATTGATTAGAGGAATATGCAACAAACATTAAAAGATGGTTTTGATTAATATTTAAAGGGGATTAGAGCATGGGGGTTACTTTTGATGCTCTAATTGCTCTCCATAAGGACTCATCTATAAGCGACAATCCGGGATTTACAGTACAACTGTGGGGGCTATATGGCTCTGGCTTTAGTCATATAGAAGGACCTTTTCTAGCTTGTTAGAGGTAACCTTTTTGGCGTAAGAACGGCTTGACGAATCGGGTATAGTGCGGCCTCTGTCCTTATGTGTATAGGCTGCGGGTTATTGTGCCATTTGGAAGGGGGGCTCTACATCTGTTTGCCGAGTGAATCTAATGGCCCTAACATGTTAGATGAACCTTCAAAAGACTTCATAGTGTTTACCCTGCCTGCTCACCTTGGTAGTGTTTTGGGAGTAATTAACCCGGGCATTTGGGTAACATGACTCACAGTGAAAGTGTACAACCTCTGCAGAGTGTAAAACTATTATAACAGCCGTGCTCACGGTTACGAGTGGCCTTGGACCCTTATGGAATAGTTGAATAATTGTTTATGGTTATGTTTTTGCTATTCATTAATCATTTCACATGGATCATATGTTTATTGTTTACATTGAGACATTTTGATGCTATTGTTATGCTAAAATCATGTTAACTAAAAGCTACATGCTGATAAACCAATGATATGCCTTTTTGAGCCTCATGAACCCCATGTTACACTTGTTGAGTACGAGATGTACTTACGCTTGTTTATTTTTCTTACTTGGATAAAAATCCCGGATGGGTAACAGATGGAGGTAATAGTGACTACTACGCCTACTTCCCTGAGGATTACTAGTCTTGCTGTCAACCAGTCAATGTACCTGTGACTGGAGCTACCACGAGAGTTATTTATTTATACTTCCGCTACATTTGTGTTAAGACTATGTGTTTAAATATCGTGATGTAATAACATTTGTGATGATACTTCCGTTATAATTTGTGAACTTATGTGTGATTGATCTCTGGGCGCACATAAGGGTATGCATTCCATTTGGTCGATAAATGGGTGTGACACAACGATCCAGGGACGTTGCGCCTTGGCAACCGATACACCACCTCCAATGGTTGCCGTGATCTTGCGGCGCGACAACCAGCCACTAGGGCACCCGTCCTGCAAGCAATCGAAGAACTCGCAAGAACAAGAGAACAAGTACCGAATTACTAGATGTAAATGAAGGTTTCAAACTCAATCTCCAATGACGTGGGGTTCTGAAAACAAGTAGACGGGCGGCTGTTCCAGCACGCGCGTTTACAGGCAAGTAGCGAAGGCTATCTTGATCTAAACAAAACCCAATCTGTTCTGGCAGCTCTAGAGACATATAAATAGATGAGAGGACGACTAAGGTTGTGTTTGGGTCGTCCTCCAGCCCTAGGACGCGTCCCTAATGGACCCAACTTGATACATGGGCCAACAGCCCAAAAATTAGGTGACGCAGCACCGCAGATAGAGAAGGATGTGACAATAAAACAATGACTGCAAGCGCGTCCGACGTGATATGGATATGGGGTTAGATCCATTGGAAAGTAGACTTGATAAGCTTTCCAACAAGTGCTAGAACGTCCCAATCGGAGTCCGTATGAAGTCATGGTGGCCATCACAAGTTGGTGCTGTGCTGTAGTCCGAATCCAGCCAACGCGAGTCCTTTTCCCTTTCGGTCTTCTCCCTGATTCCTAATCAAAACAAGAGTGCACGTGTCTCCAAGATCTAAACATGATGGACAGGAGCTCAAGAAGGAACTCACTTGATGATTAAGTTGACGAACGCAAGCACGAGTAAGAGGACCAGCAAGAGGTACTGGTATCGGTGTGGATGCATTGCTGGTGTTGAAGTCCTCATCATCCTCCCTTTCTTGCATTTGAGTCGTCCTCGACTCAAGCTCATCTTCCTCACCCAAATATGGCTTTAAATCTGCAATGTTAAATGTGGGACTAACCCCAAAATCTACAGGAAGATTAAGCTTATATGCATTCTCATTAATTTGTTGCAACACTTTAAATGGTCCATCAGCTCTAGGCATCAGTTTAGATTTTCTCAATTCAGGAAACCTCTCCTTTCTTAAATGCAACCAAACCAAATCTCTAGGTTCAAATTTTAATTCTTTGCGACCTTTATCACCAGCAAGCTTATATTTAGCATTCATACGCTCTATGTTTTGTTTGGTTGTTTCATGCAGTTTCAACATCAATTCAATACGTTGCTTAGCATCAAAATTTAACTTTTCTGAAGTTGGCAAAGGCATTAAATCAATAGGAGCACGTGGCAACAAACCATAAACAATCTCAAATGGACACATCTTTGTAGTAGAATGCATTGAACAATTATAAGCAAACTCAATATGAGGTAAACAATCTTCCCACATCTTAATATTCTTCTTTAAAACAGCCCTTAACATAGTTGATAAAGTTCTATTCACAACTTCAGTTTGACCATCAGTTTGGGGATGACAAGTGGTAGAAAATAAAAGTTTAGTCCCCAATTTAGCCCATAAAGTTCTCCAAAAATGGCTAAGAAATTTAGCATCTCGATCAGAAACAATTGTATTTGGCACACCATGCAAACGAACAACTTCACGAAAGAACAAATCAGCAATATGTGTCGCATCATCAGTTTTATGACAAGGTATAAAGTGTGCCATCTTAGAAAATCTATCCACAACCACAAAAACACTATCACGACCCTTCCTAGTCCTTGGCAATCCCAACACAAAATCCATAGAAATATCTTCCCAAGGAGCATTAGGAACAGCTAGAGGCATATACAAACCGTGTGGATTTAACTGTGACTTAGCCTTTTGACATGTAGTGCAGCGAGCGACAAATCTCTCCATGTCTCTCCTCATCTTTGGCCAAAAGAAATGACCAGCAAGGATGTCCTCCGTCTTCTTTGCTCCAAAATGTCCCATCAAGCCACCTCTGTGCGCCTCCTGTAGCAACAACAAACGAACGGAGCTAGCTGGAATGCATAGCTTGTTAGCTCTAAACACAAAGCCATCATTCACAACAAATTTATTCCATGCTTTTCCATCTTTACATTGCAGCAACACGTCCTTAAAAACATCATCATGCACATATTGTTCTTTAATTGTTTCCAAACCAAAGATCTTATAGTCAAGTTGTGTCAACAAAGTATATCGCCTAGACAAAGCATCAGCAATGATATTCTCTTTTCCTTTCTTGTGTTTGATTACATAAGGAAAAGATTTAATAAATTCAACCCACTTAGCATGTCTACGATTCAGTTTTCCTTGACTACGAATATGCTTCAACGATTCATGATCAGAATGTATAACAAATTCTTTGGGCCACAAATAATGCTGCCATGTTTCTAATGTCCACACAAGAGCATACAATTCTTTGTCATAAGTAGAATAATTCAGCACAGGTCCACTTAGTTTCTCACTAAAATATGCAATGGGTCTTCCTTCTTGTAATAAAACACCACCCAATCCAATTCCACTAGCATCACATTCAAGTTCGAAAGTCTTATTAAAATCAGGAAGTTGGAGTAGAGGTGCATGTGTCAACTTATCTTTCAACATGATGAAGGCATTCTCTTGTGCTTTGCCCCAATTAAAGGGCACTCCCTTCTTTGTAAGATCATTCAATGGTGCAGCAATGGTGCTGAAATCCTTCACAAAATGGTGATAGAACCCCGCAAGTCCTAGGAAACTCCGCACCTGTGTGTCTTTGGTATAGGCCATCCCTGTATAGCTTCCACCTTGGCTTGATCAACCTCAATTCCCTGTGGAGTCACAACATAGCCAAGAAAAGACACTCGATCGGTGCAAAAGGTGCACTTCTCAAGGTTACCAAATAAACGTGCATCTCGTAGAGCATCAAAAACAGCACGTAAGTGAGTTAGGTGTTCATCCATAGATTTGCTATAAATCAATATATCATCAAAGTAGACTACAACAAATTTCCCAATGAAAGCACGCAAAACCTCGTTCATTAATCTCATGAAAGTACTAGGTGCATTAGTTAACCCAAAAGGCATTACCAACCACTCATATAAGCCGAACTTAGTTTTGAAAGCAGTTTTCCATTCATCTCCTAATTTCATACGAATCTGGTGATACCCACTACGCAAATCAACTTTGGAAAACACAACAGCACCACTCAATTCATCAAGCATATCATCTAAACGGGGAATAGGGTGTCGATATCGAATGGTGATGTTATTAATAGCCCTACAATCAACACACATACGCCATATTCCATCTTTCTTAGGCACCAAAATAACCAGAACAGCACAAGGACTAAGAGACTCACGCACATAACCTTTGTCGAGTAGTTCTTGCACTTGCCGCTGGATTTCTTTTGTTTCCTCTGGATTTGTCCTGTATGGCGCACGGTTTGGCAAAGATGCACCAGGAATAAGATCAATTTGGTGCTCAATCCCGCGTATAGGTGGCAGCCCCACTGGTATTTCACTTGGAAACACATCAGAATACTCCTGCAAAATGTTAGCAATAGCAGGAGGCAAAGAATGCTGCATATCGTGAAGGGAGATCAATGCATCTTTGCATACTAAAGCATAAGCAACGGAAGTTGATTCATTAAACTCATTTATATCAGATTTAGTAGCAAACAAACAAGTCCCTTTCAATTTTATCTCATTCTTGTCATCAGCCATAGATTTGTCACTTTTGTTGTTCTCATTCTGAACCTTTGCAGCCGTAGCAACATCATTTTGCATAATAGCTTCAGGAGACATGGGATGCAACACAATTTTTCGATCATGGTATAGAAAGGAATACTGATTTGTTCTACCATGATGCATAGAATCTCTATCAAATTGCCAAGGTCTACCTAGCAGAATATTACAAGCTTGCATAGGCACAACATCACATTCCACAATATCTTTATAGGATCCAATGGAAAAATTGATTTTCACAAGTCTAGTTACCTTTGCCTTACCACTGTTGTTCAGCCATTGAATGTAATAGGGATGTGGGTGTGGTTTGGTGGTAAGCGCCAGTTTTTGCACCATATCGCTGCTAGCCAAGTTGTTGCAGCTACCTCTATCAATGATCATGCGGCACGAACGCTCTTTGATGACACACTTGGTTTGAAACATGTGTGTCGCTGATTTTGCTCTACCTTCTCCATTTGTGCACTAAGCACTCGCTGTACAAGGAGGCTCTCATAGCGGTCTGCTTCACCTGCATCAATATGTTCTTCCAAGTGTCCTTCACTACCTGCATGGTCACCGCAAGCAATGCAAGTGTATCTTCATCAAAATCACTAGCAGATGAATACTCACCATCATCTTTGACTCGTTTGGCACCTTGTCTCAATTGCTGCATCTTATTTAACATATCACGTGCATAATAAGAAGGAACAAATCTAGCCCTCATGACTCATTTCAAAGCACCCCAAGTTCGAGGTATGTTATCAGGATTTTTCTTGCCATGTTCTATCCACCAAACGGAGGCAAAATCGGTAAACTCACTAGTAGCAGCCCTAACACGAGTATCCTTAGGAAAATTGTGACATGCAAACTTTTGGTCAACGGCAATTTCCCAAGTAATGTACGCATCAGAATCATACTTACCATCAAAAGGAGGTATTTTAAATTTAATTTTGCTGAAAGCATCATTATTATTGGGTACCTCACGTCGGCGGTGACCACCCATACCTCTACGATTATGGTATAGACGACGCCGATGACGAGCATCCTGATCATCACATTCAGTATCAGCAGTATAATCTTCATCATAATTATCTTCAACTCGCTCTTCATCCTTCTTGTCTTCATTATGTCGCTCTTTGTCTTTTGTGTGGAAGTCATCAAAACAGTTCAAAAGGGCAGCAAGGCTTTTGTCCATACGAGCCACAGATGCCTCCAACCCTGTAAGCTTGGTGGAGGTGGTAAGTTGTGCTGTCTCTAGTTGCCCAATCTTGTCATTGGTCACTTGTAAATCATTATCAATTCCTTCTGTATGCAGCTGCACTTGCCTTGTAAAATGTTGAATGTTGCCCTTGGTACGAGGAGATTGTGGAATCTTGTTACCGTCCTCTGATCCTGACATGGTTCAACAAAATAAAGTGGAAACAAGAAAACAGGTGAAGAAATAAAAGCCCTACAACTACTAGGATGTAGCTACAGCAAGGCGCTCACTCTCAACCTGTTTATCAAGTTCTTACCAGTTCTTACCTTGCTCAACAAGAGGGGTCGACAACCAGCAAATCTGCAACCTTGGAAGAAAGTGTATCGGTACCGCAGCAACAACACCTGTCAAGTTATAGTCGTATATGTGGAGCTGTAGGTGGGCCAAATGTAATGCCAAGGAAAATGATAGCACCACGTTAGTTACAAAAGCGAGCTGAATAATCGTTCTACGGTGGTACTGTGCTGGTCCTAGCCTAGACCGTGCTAGAGATGCGAGCCTGGACACAAGGAGATCACAACACCACCTAGCAAAAGAATCAACAAAACCACCTAGCAAAAGAATCAACACAAAAATCAGCCCCCTTTTCTTTTATCTTACTTCTTTTTTTCTTTTTTTTTTCTTTTTTTTCTTTTTTTTCAGGGGTTCCTCAAAACTGATTAATGAACAGAGAGATGACAAATGAGAAATTCACCACACACACTTCTCTCTCTCTCTCTGGAGTAAGCAAATCTCATATATAAGGTATATTAAGTCGTTCAGACTCGATCACCGAAACCAACTCAGACTCGGAATTGAACGCAGAAGCAACTCAGGTTTGGAAGGAACTGGATACGAGGGTAGTACTCGGATTCTAAAAAGAACATGAACCCGAAACTGATATAGTGCACGGTTGTGACTAGAACGTGACAAGAACTCGAAACTCTAATGGAATAAAACTAAGACCAGTAACTCGACACAACCGATGCAACCGACGACTCAACAAGCCCTAACTACGTAGTACTATTCAAAGGCTCAAAATGTCTATAGGATTACGGAACCCTAATCAACTATTTTTTGGCTTTTCTGGACTATAGGAATTAAAACAGGGAAAGGATTGGAAGTCTCTCACCGATTAACCTTGCTCTGATACCAACTGATATGAACCCGCTAGGGTTTGATGGCCGATCTTTCGATGAGAGATCGCGGTGAACTCGATTGGTGGAAAAAGATGGTGTTCTCGGTCCGACTACAACGATCCAGGGACATTGCGCCTTGGCAACCGATACACCACCTCCAATGGTTGCCGTGATCTTGCGGCGCGACAACCAGCCACTAGGGCACCCGTCCTGCAAGCAATCGAAGAACTCGTAAGAACAAGAGAACAAGTACTAAATTACTAGATGTAAATGAAGGTTTCAAACTCAGTCTCCAATGACGTGGGGTTCCGAAAATAAGTAGGCGGGCGGCTGTTCTAGCACGCGCGTTTACAGGCAAGTAGCGAAGGCTATCTTGATCTAAACAAAACCCAATCTGTTCTGGCAGCTCTAGAGACATATAAATAGATGAGAGGACGACTAAGGTTGTGTTTGGGTCGTCCTCCAGCCTTAGGACACATCCCTAATGGACCTAACTTGATACATGGGCCAACAGCTCAAAAATTAGATGACGCAGCACCGCAGATAGAGAAGGACGTGACAATAAAACAATGATTGCAAGCGCATCCGACGTGATATGGATATAAGGTTGGATCCATTGGAAAGTAGACTTGATAAGCTTTCCAACAAGTGCTAGAACGTCCCAATCAGAGTCTGTATGAAGTCATGGTGGCCATCACAAGTTGGTGTTGTGCTGCAGTCCGAATCCAGCCAACGCGAGTCCTTTTCCCTTTCGATCTTCTCCCTGATTCCTAATCAAAACAAGAGTGCACGTGTCTCCAAGATCTCTAAACATGATGGACAGGAGCTCAAGAAGGAACTCACTTGATGATTAAGTTGACGAACGCGAGCACGAGTAAGAGGACCAGCAAGAGGTACTGGTATCGGTGTGGATGCATCATTGGTGTTGAAGTCCTCATCACAAATGCCTCTCGTATTGGTCTTGGTTGTGTGCTCATGCAGGAAGGTAGGGTGATTGCTTATGCTTCTAGACAGTTGAGGAGGCATGAGGTGAATTATCCTACACATGATTTGGAGTTAGCAGCTGTGGTCTTCGCATTGAAGATTTGGAGGCATTATCTTTATGGTGAGTCTTGTGATATCTTTACAGACCATCAAAGTCTCAAGTATATATTTACTCAGAAGGAGCTAAACTTGAGACAGAGGAGGTGGCTAGAGTTAATTAAGGATTATAATTTGACCATTCAATATCATCCTGGAAAGGCAAATGTCGTTGCAGATGCTCTTAGTAGGACCGGTGTTCCTAAAGCATGCATGACATTGATTGATGATTTGGACCGCATGGGTATTTCTCTTTGCTATGCTAGTGTTGCACATGAGGAGACCCAATTATTGATTCAGTCATCATTGCGTGAGAAGGTGAGAATGGCTCAGTTGCAAGATCGTCTACTCCAGGCTGTTCGCAAGCGCATCAAGGCCGGTAAACCTTGTGATTTTACTATGGACGTCGATGGCACTATTTATTTCAGAGGTCGTTTATGTGTGCCACAGAAAGCTGAGGTGAAGATGGATATTTTGAGGGAAGCTCATCGCACTCCATATACAGTACATCCAGGTGAGACAAAGATGTATCGAGATTTGAAGCAGAGTTTTTGGTGGAAGCGGATGAAAGTAGATATTGCCAAGTATGTAGCTTCATGTGGAATTTGTCAGAAGGTGAAGGCTGAGCATCAAAGGCCTGTTGGGTTACTAAAGCCTTTGGAGATCCCTGAGTGGAAATGGGAGAATATTACAATGGACTTTGTAGTTGGTTTGCCTCGCTCGCCTAGAGGCAAGGATGCTATTTGGGTTGTCATTGATAGGCTTACCAAAGTGGCTCACTTCATTCCAATGAATACAAAAAATTCAGCAGTGGATTTGGTTCCATTGTATATCAAGGAGATTGTGAGGTTGCATGGTGTGCCCAAGTCTATTGTGTCAGATCGGGACTCTAAGTTTGTCTCTAATTTCTGGAAAAGTTTGCAGAGCGCTTTGGGCACTAAACTTGAGATGAGTACTGCTTTCCATCCCTAGACAGATGGTCAGTCTGAGCGTACTATCCAAACCTTGGAGGATATGTTGCGTGCCTGTGTGCTTTCAAGGAAGGGAAGTTGGGAAGATCATCTGCCTTTGGCGGAGTTTGCTTACAATAACAGTTATCAGACGAGTATTCAGATGGCTCCATACGAAGCGTTATATGGGCATAGATGTATTTCTCCACTTTGCTAGGATGTGGTTGGTGAGCGTTCCTTAGTTGGTCTAGATTGGGTACGCCAGACTCATGATAAAGTCCGTGAAATTCGACTAAACTTGTTGGCTGCTCAGAGTCGGCAGAAGAGCTATGCAGATGTTAGACGGAGGGCTTTGGAGTTTGCCGTGGGAGATGAGGTCTTCCTGAAGGTTTCATCGACAAGAGGCATTGTTCGTTTTGGCACTAAAGGGAAGCTTAGCCCGAGGTACATTGGACCATATGTGATTATCGCTCGTGTCGGTGCATTAGCATATCGGTTGCAGTTGCCAGAGTCTATGGCTGGAGTGCACCCAGTGTTTCATGATTCTATGTTGAGGAAATACTTGAAAGATCCAGAGCAGACAATGGAAGCTGAGTCAGTGAATATAGAGCAAGACTTGACAGTTAAATACCACCCGGTGCAAATATTAGAGTTCTCTGAGCGGGTGATGCGCAATCGGACCATCAAATATGTCAAGGTCTTATGGACGAATCAGACCAAACAGGAAGCTACATGGGAGTTGGAGGATTATATGTGCAAGGAGTATCCAGAGCTCTTCGAATCTGGTGAGTAGTGTTTTTTTAGCATGTGGTTCCATTCTCTTTTGGTTAGTAGTTCTGCTTGATGAATTCGGGGACGAATTCTCTAAAGGGGGGGAGAATGTAATACCCAAGAATGCTCGGTAAATATGTTTTTTTAATAAATGGATTAAGTCATTTATCTAGCAATGGATGGCTAGCTTTGGAGCGAGAAAAAAATTATCGATTTGATCCATTCCTCTGATGGATGAGCAGAGAACACCGTTGCGTAGAGTTCATCGATTGCTTTTCATTCATCTACTCATACATTTTATTTGGAGTTCGGATCATAGGATTTTAACTATGGAAAGACAGTACAAGGAAAGGAAAAGAAACTTTATTACGCTGCTACAGTAACCGCGTAGCTACAGTAGCCGAACCTATCTGGAGTCCGACTCCTAGTCCTTACTGGGTCAGCGGCGTGGTTTTTTCCCCTTTCTTTTCCCCACCGTGAAGCCTAGCCAGCCCAAGAGTCACCTCCTTTATGTGTCCACGCTCAAAAAGAGAAAGAGAATAGAAGGGAGAAGGAGAGGAAGAGGAGAACTAGGGCTGCCGCTATCGACGTGCTGTCCTTCTCCAAAATTCCATCGGAACGACGATCCCATCGTAGCGACGGGGATAGGTACAGGCTTATCATCATGCTCTTTGTGATTGACCTAGGTGAGATTTCAGATCCTAATCCCCTTCTTTGTAGCAATTTTCATGGATCCAATCATCTATTTAGGAGGTGTTTAGTTGGAGTAATGCCCGAGGTTAATCTTCCCCACGTTCTGAAACTCTATCAGATTATGCAGTTTCTGTTCATCGCTGTTTTAGGGCAACTTAGTGGCCTCAATTATTTTTGGCACTGTGAACAAAGTTGTAGGAGACTTCGTCATCTTTCTTTTGACGCTAAGAGCACCCTCATAGCCTCTGTATTCAGAAAGATACAGTCGTCTGAATTAGACAGTTTTTTTGTGACGAGTTGTTAAACAGTTTTAGATCTAACGAGTTTTTGGTCAGCTTAGTTGATGAATCTGAACTTGTGTTCTAAAGAAAAGTTGTAGAATATTTCTTAATCTTTCCATATTGTTTTAGAACATGATTTTTAGATAAGTATATCTCCAGTTATGAATTTTATGATCTTGCTGTCCTGATATGACTGTCAGAATGTTCAGTTAACTTAAGGGGATAATTATGCTATTTTCGAGACCTTTTATGCTAAATCTTATAATACCAAAGTTGTAGATAATGGACTTTTCTCTCATCTGGTAGTTTTTGAGAATTTTTGAATGGATGGTTATTTGCCTATGAAAAAGAGAAGGAACAGTGCTGCTGTCACGATCGGTAGCAAGACGGTAGATGCTTAAACGACGGGATTCGGACGCTTTATTGTGTAATTTGTTGTTTGTTTTGTTTGTATGATGTTGCTGGTGCTGAGTTTTGCTTATGATCAGGTGGTGCACCTACAGATCGCGCTTAGCTCTCAACTTTGATCTTCGGTGAAGGCAAGTAAATGTGGCGTTGTGGTCCACAAGCTTTAGCTGTTTTGTTTGAATTGCCTCCACTAAGTTTCAGTCACTCACAATAGCCACTTAATTTGAATTGAGTAATTTATTTACTTTGAAGTGTGCTATTTTCATAGCTTGTGGTATAGCTCTTTAATGTAAGAACTATGAAGTATATGAATTGAAGTGCATACATTGCAACATTCGTATTTCTGCACTCTTTTCCGTTGATATGCATTTGAAGAAACCGTAGCCAAATTGGTGCGGTAAGTACTGGTACAACAATGCACATTGTTGAGCATTGTGGTTGCAGCCCTCACTCCCTCTTGTTGGGACGTGTGGGTAGAAGAGAAGTCATGCATTGCATTGCATCATTCGTAATTGCATTGCATCAACCTCATTTGCATTGCATCATTTGCATTTGCACTTTTAATATATTCATGTTTCCTAAAGCAATTGATGTATCTACCTTTATGTTAATTAAATATGATATTTAATCAACTGTGATTTGAATAACTTAGTTAAGGCCGTTTACTTGCTGAGGTTTTCCATAAACCTCACCCATTGTTTTTCCCCCTCAGGTGTTTGAGCTTGGAAGATGCATGCTTGGGATGGGAGTAGCAGCACGTGTGCACGTCACCTTTGAGTCATATATCTTAGGACATATGTGTAATAATAATAATAATTTTAACCATGGTTTAGTTGATTGTCCCATATGCTATTATGATGGATCATGTTTGTCTTGGTTGAGTTACGATTAACTGATGAATAATAAAGACTTTATCTTTAATCTTTGCGATTATTGTTGCTTCCGTGTACTCCGTTGGTATTGTTTTTTCTCTTGTGCTGAAGTGTGGTAATTCTCTAGAAGACATTGTTGTCTTTTATTCTAGGGTGTTACACCACGTGCGAGCAACGGTTAACCGAGGGCGGCGGGCGTTCGGCGGTGAAGCAGGCAGAGTGCTCACCGACGCCGAGCACTGTAGCAACTTGACAAGCTATGTTCATCGTCCAAGTTCTCCCAATTTCATGTGTCAACTTGTCGAGCTCCAAAAATAAATGTTGCTCACCTTCAGTTGCTTTTCCAACTTTGCTTGTAGACACAAGCTCCAATTCTTGATGGATTGAGAGAAAGAGATCAAAGACGGAAGGTATATTAAAACTGAAAAAGGGTTTCAGAAAAGGCGAGTAGCAGAACAACACTGATGTTGCATTGTTGCATACTCCTATTGCATCTTCTTGTTTCACCTTGTTCTCCCAAAATCATATAGTAACTTGAAAAACTCCAAAAATGAAAGTTGCTCAACTTTCCAAGATTTTCAACCTTGCTTTAGGAATCATCTCCAAATTCTGCCTAGATCTTGAGATGTGGAATTGGGGGCAAATGGGAACATTTTGAATTTAGGGTTTTGAAAAACATTTGATTATTTTTTAACTAAAGCATGATTAATTACTTAGCACAAAAAAACATCATTTAGGTGATAAACAAACATGGCATAAACAACATATAAAGCATTTTATTATTAAAAGCAACATAATAAATTACTATTGAAACATTAAAATGAAACATGTGAAACATTCTATCAAGAACCTATGAAACCTTACTTTGCAACATATGAAACATGTGAAACACTTGTTTGAATGCAACATATGAAACATGTGATTGCTATATTTGAAACATGTGATACATTTATGCAACAACGTTGGATGACTATGCATGATGATGCTCATGACCAAGTTTTAGTTGTTTCTTAACATCTAGGATGTTACAACATACCATAGGTTCGAAAATCATTTTAAATGCACCCGATGGAACTCCTTAGTGACGTGCGTCAAACGTGCCAAGGCTCTAAAATTGTTTTAGCCGCACCCAATGATACTCCTAGATCACGAGGCTCAAGTGGTACTTGATTCGGTCCGTTTGGACATATTGCTAATCCTGACGCAAGATAGGTGCACGGTTTGCGCCGAACGTACCATAGGCTCGAATGTCATTTCGGATGCACCTGATGGAACACCTAGGTGACGTGGGCCAAGTGGAATTGTGTTTTGATCCATTTGAAGACAGTGTTAGTGTCGGTGGAAGATAGGTGCATGGGTTGCGCCAAACATACCATAGGCTCAGAAATCATTTTGGACACACCGGATGGTACTCCTAGGTGATGAGGCTTAAGTAGAAGCTCGATTCGGTCTATTTATAGATAGTGCTAATCTTGATGCAAGATAGGTGCACGATTTGCGTCGAACGTACCATAGGCTCCAAAATCATTTTGAACACACCCGATAGAACACCTAGGTGACATGGGCAATGTGGAATCTCATTTTTTTTGTTTGGAGACAGTGTTAGTATCAAGGCAAGATAAGTCCATGTTTGCACCAAATGTACCATAGGCTGAGAAATCATTTTGGAGGCACCCGATGGTCAGCCTGTTCATGGTTCGGGTTGACTAGATTTGGGCAGGTTTTCAACCCAAGCCGTGCACATATAAACTAGGCTAGGTTGGGTATGGTCTTCACGGATTGGTGAACCGTTACGCAGTCTATTGGATTGGCTTGGGTATGGTCTTCATGGGTTGGTTTATGGTTCATCATTGAAGAGAAGAAGAGGAGGTAGCATGTAGGCCGTAGCAGTCCCACCGTTCAGTGGCAGCGATGCGGACGAGCACCGAAATTCACGCAACCCAGACGACGAGCGAGAGGTCAGATGTCTAGGACGAGGGTGACAACATGTGCGTGCCATCCACAGCTCACCGTAGGGCATGTAACACCCCAGGTGTTAAGGTTGAATCTTGACACTTGCATTGCATGAGTTTAGGCATCATTCATTCATATGTGAGCATGAAACACATGTAACACACTAGTGAAACATATGGAACATATTAGTGAAAACATATGAGACATGTTAGTGCAACATGTGAAACATGTATATATGGAATGTGCTTGCAACATCTCCTTGAAACATACGCAACATACCTTGTCATTTTGTGTTCCAATGTGTGTATGTTTGAGGCTCATGCTTTGTAATGCAAGTGAGTGTTGATTTCACTTCTTCTATGTGTCTCACATCACTCTCTATCTATAGTGATCCCTGGAAAAGTTTCATGAAGTTTGGAATCAAAAAGTCACATGAAATGATAAGCTCTATTCCTATTGGAAGGGCATGATTAAGTGAATGGAATTATAGATCATCAACCAAACCTTGCAACCCTACCCAAATGACTCTAGATGAACTCAACAACAAAAGTCATGAAGGGTTTATGTTGAGCAAATGCCAAGAAAATGGCCCAATTGGCCTAAAACCTTACTTTAGGCTTTATCGAGTTGCTACTTTACCAAAGTGAAAGTTTGACTTCTATGCCAGTTTTGATGTTGGACCTTAAATAAAAGCTGTAGTTCTTGTTATATAGAGCAAACTTTGTTTAATGGTCAAGAGCTAGTTTGGTCTCTAACCTAGTCAAATAGAGCTCACAAGATTGAATCAGCTGCTGTTTTTCAAAGCCCCGAAAATATTCTAAGTCCTGAATTGACAGCAGAAAGTTGACATGTTCATGCATTTGTATCTTCTAAATTTGTGTGGTAGCTCAATTTCATTCCTTACTATGAGTTGGAGTACTTTTCATGGTGGAAACAATGAATCAAGTGTCACCCAATTTGGAGCTCAGTTGGACCTTCAACAATAGTTCCTAAAACAGCAAGATTGTACTTTGTCGTGTAAAAGATCTTGACGTTGACATTCCGCGTTCTCCAATTTTTGTTAAGCAACTCAAGTTGAGGCAAATACAAAAGTTGGAGTAGACATTATGGAGAAGAGCATGTAAAAAGATGGCATCAGTTTGACTTCGTTAGGACCATCAATTTTGGAGTTTGCTAATCACTGTCAATGCACTGACACAGCCACTTTGGAGCCTATTTAGCCTTTGATGCAGGGCTCTAATGACCATGACCCTTAAACGAGATTTGTAGGGCGCTATGTGGGCTTAGACTTTACTTTTGGGCCTAGAGTCCAATTCGGCACAGAAGCGGCCCAAAATCGACTCCCACTTCGGTCACACCGTCGCTCGCCACCTATTCGAGGGAAGGCTAACGTTCCCTCCATGCACTAGAGCTCGCCCCACCATGGCAGTGAGTTGCTGCTGCGTGCCCTCGTCCTTGTCCCTACCTATGCTGATGGGGAGAGCGTTGCGCTGCCGAGCTCCCTCTTTTCCACTCCCTCAGGCTCGCGCTCGCCCTCACTCCACGCCACGCCGTGCGCCGAGCGCACGCTCGTCATGGGAGGCTTGCCGAGCTCCGAGGCCACCGCTGTTCCACCGCTCCAAGCCACCGCAACTATGGCCGCGTACACCATCGCCTCCGCCTCTTCCTCCTCTTACGGCCGGCGCACCTCTGCTGAGCCACAGACCACCAGAGGACCGCTGCCGCTAGCAAAGCCACCATCGAGCCACCCGTGCACATGGCCAGGAGGCCACGGCTCGCCGCCGGCTGGGCTACGGCTAGCCACGGGTGCGCCTTGACGTCGCCAAGCCGCGCCGCCACCTCCCCACCGCTGACGTGCTGCCGGTTTGTCGGAAATCGCGAGCCCGATGCCTACTTTGTTCAAGTTCACGTGAGAGACCACGTACAAGAATTCGAGGAAAGGGGAGGGCCTAACTGCAATGTCATAGACTCATATGAATAGTGCCATAAGGACTGATTTGTGGTAGTTTTGCTCATTTTTGAAAATGCATAGTAAATCATAGAAAATTCATAAAATAGCAAATGAGGACTTTTTGGAATCCTTGTGAAATTATCTATGCATTGGATCTATAATATGGCATGTTTTAGTTCTAAAAGTAGATCTTTGCATCTAGGTTTTCATTGCTAGTTGTATTTGTCATTTTCATAACTACAAATGTAGGGCTCCAAATGAATTGAAATTTTTGTGGCGTGCTACTCATGTGATGTTTGATGTGTGGTAATAATTTCATGAATTTTGGGTGCTATATGAGTGAGTTATTAGTGTATCTTGATCTCACATGATTTATTGCAATAGTCATTTGTCTTTTTCATAGAGGTTGATATACATGTCCAAATGGCTTGAAATTTGGACAGTAGACTATTGGGAGCATGTGTAGGTCACTGTAATTTTGGTAGAATTTATTGTTTACCTTTGGTATGTGTTCATAATTCCACCTAATTATCTAAATAAATTAGGAAAATGCATTAAAAGAATTTATTTAGGAATGTACACTAGGTTTTCTGGTGTTCATTAGTCATGTGTGATATGTTGGTAAAGTTGGTTTTGTCCAATTATATGTTTGCAACATAAGTTAGTATTTATTTCTTGCAAATGAGGTTTCTGGACAGATCTGGAAACTTAGCAAAGTTCTTCATGATAATGTGCTTTGTTGTAAAACTTGTTTATACAAAAGTTGTAGATAATTTATGTATCTAGCTTCTGTTAAAATTTGGTGGTATTTGGCCAAGTAGTTTGAGTTATAGATGTTTAAAGTCAGGTCCCAGATTTAGTTGCTCTCTGTTTGGAGCAGACCAGATTCTGTAATTCATCTTTTCGACCTATTAAACTTGAGAATCAGGCTTAGGTGATTATAAATGAATTGTAGACAATTTCATAAGCTTTCCATAATGCCTTGTTGCACATCTTTTGGAGTTTTCGATCTCTAGTTATGATTAATTTACTCAGCTGCTGTTCTGATGTCCAGAAGGTAGCAGATTCTAGTTGTAGTGTTTTGATTCACTTTGTCATGCTTGTGTGTTGAAGTGTGACTCATATCCTTGATGGTACTTGGTTGGTACTCTGTGATCTTATGAGACTTGTGTCTTGATTGATGTGCTTGCCATCTTCTATGTTATGCCTTAGTGAGGATCAAGTTAATTAGCTCTAGGTGCTTATGAGAACTTTGGTATGCTTGCATGATTACTTTGTTTATTGCACTTCTATGCATTCACACATATGCATTGTTGCACCTCATATAGGTATGCTAGCTGAAACGTGTGAAGGATGTGACGTTGGAGCCAAACCCGAAGACGGTGTTTGGTGGATCCATCCCGAAGATGGAAGAACTGGAAAGTGCTAGGAGGAGAGGTGCTCGCCAAGCGGGTTTCATCTGACAAACTCTGACTTGAGTCGGATTCCAGGCAAGCCCCAGAGCATTATAAGCCTCCTACTTTTAAAGCAATTAATTATATATGTTATATATGTATTGTTGCATTAAGTGGTAGGAGTTGATTGGAAACCCTTGCTGCATTATATCATTCCTTGTCCAAATATATGAATACCTGAATCCTATGTAGACAGGATTGACTCTATGCTTAGCCCTGCTTAATTAGAACGGTAATGTCAGGTGATCTCCTATCACCTGCAAGATAGGAAGTATTGGGTCATGGTTGGCTATATTTGCTATCGTGGAAAAGAACCAAGTGTTAATAATGAACTTAGACCGGGTGGGATGTCGATAGTGAAGCAACAAGGCATGGAGGTCTTGGGTGTGGAACTATCCTCGTCGGTGTCGATTAAGGATCGAGACCTGGATCCTTCTATGTCATTTTGAACACATGCCTGACATTTAGCTGGCCAGCCTGAGGTTGCTGACCGCGAAGCCGAGTAGCTCAACTCAAGCTGCGAAGTCAAAAAGTGGAAGTCGCCTCGGAAGGGAGCCAAGGGGTCTAAGGGAAGGTGAGTTAAAAGTCCTAAGCATCATGGCCACTAGTATCCCTGAGAACGCGGCACTGTTCGGGCCCACCCTAAGTTGTATCAAAGGTTATCTACAGCTGCCTTTAGCGGGGTTTGCCGGGTGAGTGTCAGGAATACCCCCTCCGCTGAGTTGGAATCGATTTGAGTCACCGTCTCTCCCGGATAGTGAGAAACTTGGCTGGTTATCTCCAGCGTAGATACACTAATTATAATGATGGTTCGGAACTGATGATATGATGATGGCCTTATTATACCTGCTATGGTTAATATTGTTTGCTCCTAATAAGTGAGTGCTCTAGTACAGGTGCTAATATATTTGACAGGTTAATGATGATGAACTTGATGCTAAGTTTAATTGGTTACTTATGCTCATAAGCTTGTTTATGCAAAGACGTCAAGCTAGCCCACTTATATAAAGCCTTGCATACTCCTTGGTGTCACTTTATTTCTAGTTTTTGATGGGTAAGTCTAGCTGAGTACCTTCTCATACTCAGGGTTTATTCCCACTTGTTACAGGTCGTGAGGTATCATGGCTACTGCAAGAATTGGATTACTCCTACCGTAGTGGCGGAGTGTGATCATGGGCATGATCCTTCTAAGTTATCTTGTCTCTAATGCTTTTGTTAGAAGTTAACCTTGGTACTGGCATGTATGTGAAATAAGAGTAATGTAAATTTCAAATTACTTTGCTTTCGCTACTTTTTAATTTAAGTTGTAATTACTATGTTGAACTCCGATATATTGAATTACTTGTGAAATGGATGTAACATGTGACTTGTTATGTTGAATCACTACGATCTTGGCTTGTATATTGGTTGGTTTGAAATCCCTTGTGATTTCATTGGACTACCGGAGTTATATGGGCTCAAGTGTGAGAATTTGATCACTTTGGTGATTGTTTTTGTACTTGTGCTCTTATAATTTGGACGGTTACGTGACAGGGCAGACCATTGCCACCCGCTTCACTGGCGAGGCGCACGATGATGGAGCCCTAGAAGCAGCGCAGCATTAGCGGCGCAAGGTCGTCGGCCCAGACCCATCCTGTTGACGCTGTCGTGGCGCCACAAGGCCTAGCTGCTCTAGCACGACTGCATGTGTGGAGGATGCCATGGAGAACAACACTGCACGTGGCGAGAAGGACGATCTATGGCTCTATACCATTGCGTCATTGCCTAGCTTCATCTAGATCACCTTGCCATGCCTGAGTAAGGAAATCTATATCTCTTTATTTGATTTGCTTGCTTGCTTCTTTCCTTTTCTTGCTTCCCTTTCCTCCGTCTCCCAATTTGCAGAGCCTTTACAGGGAAAAAGCTCGATGCAAACTCTAACGAGCTCGATTCATGGAGAGATTTGGTGGTTTGAAAATATTTTTGGCTGCAAGGAACTCAATTCGTATGAAGCTGAATGGATTTACGTGGTGGCATGATAGATTGGGGGCGGGGAAAACTGGATCTGCTGGGAAAAATTAAAGCAATGTTTGCAGCTCTGACTAGGGGAAGATAGGATCATTTTGGTGTATAAGAACTCGATTACGGTAGCAACAAGCTTGATTCAGCCATCTCTGACCTCGATCTAGCCATCTTTGAGCTTGATTTGAGCGCTAACATGGAGGTTGCTAGTCTCTAGAGCGAAGCATGGAGCAGCGGATAGGTTCTGCTGGTTTCCTGGGTTCAACCCAGGACCCAGTCATATTGTCCATGACTTGCCTAGGTTAAGAATGAACCCAACCCAACCTATCTGGGTTCAACCACACTGGTCTAATGTGGGCTTGTTCCAGTTTGGTTTGCGGTTCTACCCAACCCATAAACAGGGCTACCCGATGGTACTCCTAGGTGATGAGGCTCAAGTAGAAACTCGTTTCGGTCTGTTTGGCGACAATGCTAATCTTGATGCAAGATAGGTGCACGGTTTTTATTGAACGTACCATAGGCATGGAAATCGTTCTGGACGCATCTGATGGATCTTCTAGGTGACGTGGGTCATGTGGAATCTCATTTTGGTCCATTTGGAGACAGTGTTAGTGTTAGTGCAAGATAGATGCACGGTTTGCGCCAAACGTACCATGGGCTCATAAATCATTTTGGACGCACCCGATGGTACTCCTAAGTGACAAGGCTCAAGTAGATTCTCGTTTTGGTCTATTTGGAGATAGTGCTAATCTTGACGCAAGATAGGTGCACAGTTTGCGCTGAACGTACCACAGGCTCGAAAATCATTTTGGACACACCCGAGAGAACACCTAAGTGACGTGGGTCATGTGGAATCTCATTTCGGTCTGTTTGGAGACAATGTTAGTATCGGTGCAAGATAGGTGCACGGTTTCCACCAAATGTACCATATGCTCAGAAATTATTTTGGACACACCTGATGGTACTCCTAGGTGACATGGCTCAAGTGGAAGCTCGATTCGGTCTGTTTGGAGATAGTGTTAGTGTCGGTGCAAGATAGGTGATGTGGGTCATGTGTTTTAGTCCATTTGGAGACAGTGTTTGTGTCGGTGCAAGATGGGTGCACAGTTTGCGCCAAATGTTCCATTGGCTTAGAAATCATTTTTGACACACATGATGGTACTCCTAGGTGACGAGGCTCAAGTGGAAGCTCGATTCGGTCTGTTTGGAGATAGTCCTAATCTTAACACAAGATAGGTCCACAGTTTGCACCAAATGTACCATAAGCTCAGAAATCATTTTGGACGCATCCGATGGAACTCCTAGGTGACGTGGGTCATGTAGAATCTCATTTCGATCCGTTTGGAGATAGTGTTAGTGTTGGTGGAAGATTGGTGCACGGGTTGTGCCAAACGTACCATAGGTTCAGAAATCATTTTGGACGCACCGGATGGTACTCCTAGGTGACAAGGCTTAAGTGGATGCTCGTTTTGGTCCATTTGGAGATAGTGCTAATTTAGACGTAAGATAGGTGCACGGTTTGCGCCGAACGTACCATAGGCTTCAAAATCATTTCGGACACACCCGATAGAACTCCTAGGTGACATGGGTCTTGTGGAAACTCATTTCGGTATGTGTTTGGGACAGTGTTAGTATCAGTGCAAGATAGGTGCACAATTTGCGCCAAATGTACCGTAGGTTCAGAAATCATTTTGGACGCACCCAATGGTACTCCTAGGTTAGGATGAAAATGGTAAGGATATTTTCTGACCGTATTCGAGACCGAATTTATTTAGATGGGCTTAAGTCTATTCGTATCCGGGTCTAGATATTCAACATCTGATACCATATCCATATCTGATTACTCAAATCGTATGTTTACGATGTCGATATCCAATGGTATCCTATCGAGCATGGTTGACACTATCCGTATTCAAATCCAAATCGGGACAGAAATATGAAAACAAATGTAATATCAGTGATATCCGTTCGTATCCGATCCGTTTTCATCTTGGTGACGAGGCTCAAGTGGAAGCTCGATTCGGTCCGTTTGGAGATAGTGTTAATTTTAATGCAAGATAGGTGCACGATTTGCCCCAAACATACCACAGGTTTGAAAATAATTTTAGATGCACCCGATGGAACTCCTCAGTGATGTGGGTCAAGTGGAATCTTGTTTTGATCCATTTGGAGACAGTGTTAGTGTTAGTGCAAGATAAGACCAAGGCTTAGAAATCGTTTTAGGCGCACCTGATGGTACTCCTAGGTGACAAGGCTCAAGTGGAATCTCGATTCGGTCCATTGGACATATTGCTAATCCTGACACAAGACAGGTGCACCGTTTGCGCTAAACGTACCATAGGCTCGGATGTCGTTTCGGACACACCCGACGGAACTCATAGGTGATGTGGGTCATGTGGAATCTCGTTTCAGTCCGTTTGGAGACAGTGTTAGTATCGGTGCGAGATAGGTGCATGGTTTGTGCCAAACGTACCATAATCTCATAAATCATTTTGGATGCACCCGATGGTACACCTGGTGACGAGGCTCAAGTGGAAGCTCGATTCGGTCTGTTTGTAGATAGTGCTAATCTTGATGCAAGATTGGTGCACGGTTTGCGTCGAACGTACCATTGGCTCGAAAATCATTTTGGACACACCTGATAGAACACCTAGGTGACGTGGGTCTTGTGGAATCTCATTTCGGTCTGTTTGGAGACAATGTTAGTATTGGTGCAAGGTAGTTGTACCGTTTGTGCCAAACATAGGCTCAGAAATCATTTTTAACACACCTGATGGTACTTCGAGGTGATGAGACTCAAGTGGAAGCCTGATTCGGTCTATTTGGATATAGTGCTAATCTTGATGCAAGATAGGTATATAGTTTTCCCCAAACATACCATTGGCTCCAAAATCATTTTGGACGCACCCGATGTTACTCCTAGGTGACAAGGCTCAAGTCGAAGCTCGACTCGGTCTGTTTGGAGATAGTGTTAGTGTCGGAGCAATATAGGTGCACGGGATGCGCCTAACCTACCATAGGCTTAGAAATCATTTTGGATGCACCTCATGGTACTCTTAGGTAACAAGGCTCAAGTGGATGCTCGTTTTGGTCCATCTGGAGATAGTGCTATTCTTGACGTAAGATAGATGCATGGTTTGCGCCGAATGTACCACGGGCTCAAAAATCATTTTGGAACACCCAATAGATCATTGAGGTGACGTGGGTCATGTGGAATCTCATTTCGGTCCATGTATAGACAGTGTTAGTATCAGTGTAAGATAGGTGCACGGTTTCTGCCAAACGTACCATACGCTCAGAAATTATTTTGGACACACCCGATGATACTCCTAGGCGATGAGGCTCAAGTGGAAGCTCGATTCGGTCTGTTTGGCAATAGTGTTAGTGTCGGTGCAAGATAGGTGATGTGGGTCATGTGTTTTAGTTCATTTGGAGACAGTGTTTGTGTCGGTGCAAGATTGGTACACGGTTTGCGCCAAACGTTCCATTGGCTTAGAAATCGTTTTCGACACACCTGATGGTACTCCTAGGTGACGAGGCTCAAGTTGAAGCTCGATTCGGTCTGTTTGGAGAGAGTCCTAATCTTGACACAAGATAGGTGCATGGTTTGCGCCAAAATGTACCATAAGCTCATAAATCATTTTGGACGCATCCGATGGAACTCCTAGGTGACGTGGGTAACGTGGAATCTCATTTTGGTCTGTTTGGAGATAGTGTTATTGTCGGTGGAAGATTGGTGCACGGGTTGCGCCAAATGCACCATAGGCTCAGAAATCATTTTGGACGCACTAGATGGTACTCCTAGGTGACGGAGCTTAAGTGGATGCTCGTTTTGGTCCATTTGGAGATAGTGCTAATTTTGACGTAAGATAGGTGCACGGTTTGCGCCGAATGTACCATAGACTTCCAAATTGTCTTGGACACACCCGATAGAACTCCTAGGTGACGTGGGTCTTGTGGAAACTCATTTCGGTTTGTTTTGAGACAATGTTAGTATCAGTGCAAGATAGGTGCACAGTTTGCGCTGGACATACCATAGGATCCGAAATCATTTTGGACACACCCGATGGTACTCCTAGGTTGGGATGAAAATGGTAAGGATATTTTCTGACCGTATTCAAGACCGAATCCATTTAGATGGGTTTGAGTCTATTCATATCCGGGTCCAGATATTCAACATCCGATACCGTGTCCATATCCGAATACTCAAATCGTATGTTTATGATGTCGATATCCAATGGTATCCTATCCAGCATGGTTGACACTATCCGTATTCAAATCTGAATCAGGACATATGAAAACAAATGTAATATCAGTGATATCCGATCCGTTTTCATCTTGGTGACGAGGCTCAAGTGGAAGCTCGATTCGGCCCGTTTGGAGATAGTGTTAATTTTAACGCAAGATAGGTGCATGATTTGCACCAAACATACCACAGGTTTGGAAATCGTTTTAGATGCACCCGATGGAACTCCTTGGTGATATGGGTCAAGTGGAATCTTGTTTCGACCTGTTTGGAGACAGTGTTAGTGTCAGTGTATGATAAGTGCTCAGTTTGCATCAAACGTACCAAGGCTTAGAAATCGTTTTAGGCACACCTGATGGTAGTCCTAGGTGATGAGGCTCAAATGGAATCTCAATTCGGTCCATTTGGACAGATTACTAATCCTGACACAAGATAGGTGCATGGTTTGCACTGAACGTACCATAGGATCATATGTCATTTCAGACGCACCCGATGGGACTCATAGGTGATGTGGGTCATTTGGAATCTCGTTTTAGTCCGTTTGGAGACAGTGTTAGTATCGGTGCAAGATAGGTGCACGGTTTGCGCCAAACGTACCATAATCTCAGAAATTGTCTTAGATGCACCTGATGGTACTCCTAGGTGATGAGGCTCAAGTGGAAGCTCGATTCGGTCTGTTTGTAGATAGTGCTAATCTTGATGCAAGATAGGTGCACAGTTTGCGTCGAACGTACCATTGGCTTGAAAATCATTTTGGACACACCTGATAGAACACCTAGGTGACGTGAGTCATGTGGAATCCCATTTCTATCCATTTGGAGACAGTGTTAGTATGAGTGCAAGATAAGTGCACATTTGTGCCAAATGTACCATAGGCTCAGAAATCGTTTTGGAGGCACCCGATGGTCAGCCTGTTCATGGTTCGGGTTGACCAGATTTCAGGTCTTCACGGATTGGTGAACCATTACCGAGTCTATTACATTGGGTTGGGTATGGTCTTCACGGGTTGGTTTAAGGAGCATTGAAGAGAAGAAGAGGAGGTAGCACGTAGGCCATAGCAGTCCCATCATTCGGTGACGAGAACGTGGTCGAGCGCCTGAATTCGCGCAACCCAAACGATGAGTGAGAGGTCGGACATCTGCAACGAGGGCAATGACATGTGCGTGCCCATCCACAGCTCGCCGTAGGGCCGACCATTGCTGCCCACTTCGCTGGCGAGGCGCACGATGATGGAGCCCTAGAAGCAGCGTAGCATTAGTGGCACAAGGTCATCAGTGCTGGCAGGGACGATGAGGAGGCTTAGACCCATCCTATCGACGCTGTCATGGTGCCCCAAGGCCTAGCTGCTCTAGCACGACTGCATGTGTGGAGGATGCCGTGGAGGACAACATTGCACATGGCAAGAAGGATGATCTATGGCTCTGCACCTTTGCGTTGTGGCCTAGCTTCATCTAGATCACATTGCCATGCCTGAGTAAGGAAATCTATATCTTTTTATTTGATTTGCTTGCTTGCTTCTTTCCTTTTCTTGCTTCCCTTTCCTCCATATCCAATTTGTAGGGCCTTTTCTTGATTCATGCAGGGATTTGGTGGTTTGAAAATCAATCTGGCTGCAAGGAACTCGATTCGTACGAAGGTGACTGGATTTAAGCGGTGGCATGATTGATTGGGGGCGAGGAAAAATGGATCTGCTAGGAAAAATTAAAGCAAAGTTTGCAACTCTGACTAGTGGAAGATAGAATTGATTTGGTGTATAAGAACTCGATTTCGGTAGCAACAAGCTCGATTCAGCCATCTCTGACCTCGATCTAGCCATCTTTGAGCTTGATTTGAGCGCTAACATGGAGGTTGCTAGTCTCTGGACTGAAGCATGGAGCACCGGATTGTAACACCCCGGGTGTTATAGTTGCTAATTAATCTGCCATGTCATCATATTGCATTGCAAAGCATCCATGATTAGATCAACCCTGTGATGCATTAACTAAAAAGAGTTTACCTTTCTAGATTGGATGTGTTTCTCAGTGGTGTCATCCGAACCAAAAAACCCTAATTTCGAATGACACCGCAAATACTTAGTCCATGCCCTGTGTAATTTGAGGTGTGTGACTGTGTTACACACTAGTGTCAAGTGTAGGGTATGAGCTCAAGTGCAACACATAAAATGAAGCTCCAAGTTTGAGTTTGAATTGGAATCCAAAAACTTGTCATGACTTTTCCGATTCGAATTTAAATTCAAATTTGGGGAAATGTTAAAAGAGTTTCAAAAGCTAAATTGGTCAACCAAGAGTGGCATTTGGTCAACCATGTCATGCTTGTCCAAATGATGCCCTTGGATGACGGTTTGATCATTAAGTAATCACCAATTAAGGTAGCAACAAATTTGAATTGAAAATTCCTCCGAAAACCCTAAATTCTAAAACCCTGTTTTACCCCTTTTTAAATAATTCAAAATCTAAGAAAAATTTGGGAAAAAGTTTAAAACCAAGTTTGTAGAACTTTTCAAGGGCTACAACTTTGGTGTTTTGAGTTTTCAAAGTTTTAGTATAAAATGTGGAGCAATTTTGAAAATAAGCAAATTTGAAAAAGTGTTCAATACAAAACTTGTAGAGCTTGAAATTCTAAAGATTTCATATCTTGAGAATTTTTCAAGTTGTTACATGAATTTGGGAGTAATTTGAGAAATACAGTTTGATTTACAAAATTGGGGGGGAGGTGCTACAGTAGCCGACGTCGCGCGTATGGGCACCGCCGAGCCACCGGGCGGCGTCCAGGCCCTTCTCGCGCGCGCCAGGACCGCCAGCGCGACGTCGCGCGTCTTTCAGTGGCTATCTCTGTAACCGTTGCCTATATATAGAAGAGTTCACCGTGAGTCACTTTTCTTTCTCTGTTTTTGGTCATCGCCGCCGCTAGCTCCGCCGTTGCCACCGTCGAGCCACCTCCAGCCATGCAAAGCGCACCATCACGTTCGCCTCGTCCTCGCGAACCTCGTGAAACACCTAAGCTAACCATTTTCTCGCCCGAGCTGCCACACCACTCGTTCCCGCGCTCAACTCCGGTCAAAGCCCCGCCATCACCACCCTCACGTGGCTAGACCACTCCGGCCCCTCTCCGTCATCACCGAGAGCTCCACTGCAACCGCGGTGAGCTGCTGATGCTTCCCGTGCCCTCAATTTGATCTCTACCGTTGTATTTGCGTCGGCATGCTGCGAACCGCGGCCACCGTGCTGCCATGGCCGTCGGGGAGGGTCCAGCGGGATGCGAGCTTAGGTGTTTAGCGTCATAATCGAGTCGCGGGAAGTAGTAGATCATGTTGGATGGGTTGGTTGGGTGACCGACGTCGTGACGTCGGGCGGCCGGCATGCGGACATGGCCGTGCACGCGGGAGGGAGACCGAGGGAGGGAGGTGAGGGATGACATGCGGGGTCATCCTGTCAGCGAGCGAGAGAGAGAGAGAGCCGCGAGCGCGGGCGCGTTGCTGGGCCGCGCGGGCGAACGCGGGCGTGAGCGCGCGAGCGGGCCGCTCGGTTGGGCCACGCCAGAGAGAAGGAAGAGTCGGCCCGAGTTTGTTTTGTTTTTCTTTTTCCAAAATGTGAATAGTACTGATATTTATTTATTTCATTAAAAATTCTGTAGAGCTCCAAAAATCATGAAAAATTTGGTGTAAGCTTTTCAAGGTGTAAACTACCTAGGAAAAATATTAGATGCTAAATTTGATTACTTTGTGCAGGATATTTAATTAGTTCCATTAAAGATTAAATGCAACTTCCATGAATTTTAATAATTAAATTATTAATCCAAAAATCATGAAATTTATTTTGACACTATTTTAGATCATGATTAATCCATAGAAAAAGTTTAAGCTTATTTAGATGAAGTTTGATCAAATATTAATTATGCCCTAATTATTTAAATGTTAAATAAATGTTAAATTGATCACTTTAAGTGTTGTGTGCCCTTTTGATTGAGTGATGTCCTTGGGTCACTAATCCTTGGTGATCTTTGGCACCTTAATTTCATGATTGAGCTCGTTAGTAGCATGTTTAGTAAGAAATCTTAGTACCGCTTAAGTTATCGCTACTAGTTAATAGGTTTTACTGTTTTGCGACTGTACCGCAAAGGAAAGTTGTAGTTAAGTCGTAAACCGTGGCATATCATCATCAAGCATCATATTTATCATCAAGCATCATGTTGAGGCATGTTCTATACTCGTGTAGTTCCCGCTTTCGAAGAAGTTGAAGTTACCAAGCAAGCCTCCGGAGAAGAGTTGTCGTCGGTGGGTTCTGGACTGGAAGTCGGAGTCTTCGAGTTCGAGTCAATTGTCACGTCAGAGCAAGGCAAGCCCCGGTGCATTTAAACCCTACCTTGAGATTTACAAATCTTTAATATTACTATGGTTTACTGCATTAAGTAATTAGGAGTTGAGTGATAACCTAATTGCTGCATTGTCATCCTTGATTATTGTGATGTCAACCTTGATACCTGTTTTACTGAAAATGCGTAGTATGCTTCGCTATGCTTATGAGTTAAGCTTTTAAATGAAATGTTTACATGGCTATGACGGCATACTTAATGAATATTGAAAGATGAGAATGAACTTGAAAGATCAGGAGGGTGGTCTAGCCACTGCTAACATGCATTGGGAAAGGAGTCTCAATGTAGTGTTTCCGCCTTGTCAGTTAAGGACCGTCCGTTGTAGGCCTACTTGTGTTTCGAGACTTTGCAACTAGCCTCATGCCTTGGGTAAGCCCAAAATGTTGGTGATTCCATTACGAGAACGTCTAACCTTGCACTGGGAGTGGAGAGATGGTGGGAGTAGCGTGTACCCTCGAGGCTAGAATCGGGCCGGGTTCGAGGAGTACTGACTCTCGGGTGGCGATGGACACGTTCTGGTTTTGGGAGATCTAAATGAGGGTTGACATATGCAAGATTTGGTTCTAAATATGTCGTGAGGTTAGAGATCCTCAGCTGGGTATAATCGGTTCGAATCGTCGTTGCTCCTCGGTTATGGAGACTCGATCGCCTGACTTACATCGTAGTTAAGAACTAGAATTGAAAGAAAGAATGAGAAAGGTCTTGATGAGAATTACTTTGATCTAGATTAGGAGCACCTAGAATGGGTTAATAAACCATCAATGTTAAAAATAAAATGTTGAAGGTAAGGACTTACTTTAGTAAGCTTTTCTGCAAAAGAAAATTTGATTCTAGAATACCCGTACCTTGATTCCCTAAAGCTAGCATGCCCTTGAAGTCTTTTTCTTAGTCGGGTAAGTCTTGCTGAGTACTCTCGTACTCAGGGTTTATTGAACCCCTTGTTGCAGGTGCGGTTCATGAACAAGTCTGCTTTGAGCCTTGTTGCATGACCGTTGTGGCTGAAGAAAGTGATGACGAGTAGACTGTGTGGCCTCTGGGCAAGGCACTTCGTTTGTGTGATTGTAATAAAGTTACTACTGATACTTCTCTACTATCGGGTTGTAATAATGCTACATAAGGTTTGAGGTTTGCAAACTATGGTTTGTAAACTTAAGTTATTGTAAGACTTCCGCTACTTTACTCTGATGGTATTTTGAATAAACTGTTGTAATATTGCAATACTCCTGTGATTGGATCCTCTTCGGAGGAAAGCAGGCCTTTTAAGTTATGAGGAACATAAGTACGGCTGTCAGAGGTCATTATGACAATGATAGGTACATGTGGGCCATCATAATTAGGAGGTTCTGTGATAGCTGGTACCAGAGCATAATTACTAGAGTTATTGTAGTATTACTTTGCAAAACTTCAAAATGATTTGGATTGAACAAACTTAATATTGATATCTTGGTCCAAATTGCTTTTGGCTTATCCCAATCTATTTTCTATAGTTTCCTTAGATCATATTTGAAAGCTTCGTAGTGAAGTATCATGTTATAGTGCCCTATGTTACAAATGTTATTGCATGTGTTACTTAAACTTTTCTGTTAGATCGTAAGTACGATGCATGCATCATGTTTAATTAACCTGCTTAAGTTACCTTCCCTTTTAAAGTGGTTTGGGTTAAGTAAGGTTCAATCCTATTCATGCTAACCTTCAGATCCCTCCCATCTGTTCTCATCGTTCTAATTCTGTCTTGCTTTAGGATGGCACGTGTGAAGACGACTCCTCGCAAGAAAAGTGGTCCACAAGGAGTGCCACATCATCAGTTGGCCACCAGAGGTGATGGAGTAAGCAGTAGTCGCAATCCGAACCTAGATTCACAAGCAGAGGTCGCAAGGCTTATGTCAGAAATAGAGCGACTGAAGCGCAACATGCATTTTTGGAAGTAGTGCTAGAACGAGTCTCTAGAAAAGGAGACAGAAGCCAGGGCTCGTGTTCGAGAGTTAGAGCTTTATGCGACACACCTGGAGCAGTACAACACAATTCTGCATGAGGAAGTCCATAGGCTACATGATCTGATGAATCCCAATCATCAGCCCCAGGCGGTAGAAGATGATGTCAGTGCCGTGGTCGTTCCTAGTGGAGAGGATAATGAGGAAGAGGATCCGGAAGAAAATGAACCCATGATGGAAAGTGGGGATGAGACAAGTCATGTCATTGGTGCAAGTGCTCCGGAGAGTGAGGATGGATTGATTGTGATCAGTGATGATGATGAGGAGTGAAGTGTCGACATGGATGGTTATGTAACATAGTAGTCTTTCCTGTTTTCTAAGAACCTTAGTGGGTAGTTTCTTGCTTGCGAGCAAGTTTGTAATGAAAATAATTTAAGATAAGTTTGATGTGTGTACTAGTACTATACTAACTGCTTTTTAATTTAATAAAGCGATGTAAATAAACATGGTTTGTGTACAACAGATGGACGGTACTGGAACTTCTCAAGATGGAGATAATGCTCCAAATCCCCCACCATTCCCACCTACTTTGGCAGAAGCTATTGCAGCACTAGTTAATGCCACTACTCTGTTGGCTCAGAATCAGAATGGAAATCAAGGTCGTCGAGGCCATAATAATGGAGGAGAAACCACTTATGTGGATTTCACCAATACCCGTCCACCAGTGTTTTCAAAGGCAGATGAACCGCTAGAGGCGGATGACTGGCTCGGAACTATGGAGCAAAAGTTTGAGCTTATTCAGTGTGTGGAGTACCAGAAACCCGTGTTTGCAGCACAGCAGCTCAGAGGTGCCGCAGGGGCGTGGTGGGCGAATCTGGTCGCCGCACGGCCTGTTGGCCATCGTGTCACTTGGTAAGAGTTTCGTGATGCTTTCAGAGCACACTACATCCCAGATGGTGTCATGACCATGAAGTTAGAAGAGTTTCTCTCTCTGAAACAGGGGAACCAGACAGTTCTACAGTATGTGGGCAAATTTAGTCATCTATCCCAGTATGCAGCCGAGTATGTGAACACTGATGCAAAGAAGAAGAGTTGTTTCATGAGGGGTTTGAGCACCAAGATCCAGGAAGCATTGGTCACCTTCTATAATGCTACATATTAGAAATAGTCAATGTTGCTATCGTGTCAGAAGAGAAGTCCCGCCTTCACAAAGAGTCAAAGAAAAAGAAGCAAGTGTTGTCTAGCCCGTCAGGCGGCATTAAGAAGCGCCAAAAGTTTATCTACCACCCTCATAATCATTTCCACCCTCCTTATCGTCCACCGTAATACCAAGCTCGGCCGCAGACATTTATCCGTCCTGCCACAATCTAGCAATATCCACAACAGTCGAATGCCCCTATAGTATTCAAAATCAGAGCCCAATAACCCATAACTTTCCCTGCTACAACTATGGAAAGCCAGGCCACTTCTCCAAGGACTGCTCGTATCCAAGGTAGTACAATCCCAATTATCCCAGAGCTCCCGTACCGCAACAACCACAGCCTCAGAGCAAGAATAACAATCTGAATGTCCAGAAGGGTAAGGGTGAAAAGAAGAAGACAGGACGTGTATTCTACACCCAAGCAAGTACAATTCCAGAGGGAGAACCTGTTATGATGGGTATGTTCCCTGTTGCTAATCATCCAGCAGTACTGTTATTTGATTCTGGTGCATCGCATACATTCATAAATCACACCTTTGTTACAAAGCATGACATTCCAATTATGGGAACACAAGAGGATTTCTTTATTCAGTCGCCTGGGGGACGACTGTGTACTAAGGAGATGGTACGTGACGTACCTATAGAGTTGGGTGGGCATATATTCCCTACCTCAATGATAATATTACAGAAACAGGATATAGATGTAATCCTGGGTATGAATTAGATGTACCAACGAGGAGCTATTATAGATGCACTGCACAGAACTATAAGGTTGAACTTGTCAGATAATAAATCTCATCTTCTTATTCAACTTCCTATTCCAAAGAGAACAGTTGAAAGGATATGTGCAACCTTAGTGAAGGAGATTTGTGATATACCGGTAGTCTGTGAATTTCCAAATGTGTTTCCAGATGATCTACCTGGTCAGCCACCGGACAGAAATGTAGAGTTTGTAATTGAGTTAAAACCTGGTACTGCCCCAATATCCAGGAGAGCTTACAGAATGCCACCAAATGAATTGGCCGAACTCAAGGATCAATTGCAAGAGTTACGTGACAAAGGTTTCATCAGACCTAGTTCATCACTGTGGGGATGTCCGGCTCTTTTTGTCAAGAAGAAGGATCAGACTTTAAGGATGTGTGTTGACTATCAACCGCTGAATGAAGTAACCATTAAGAACAAGTACCCGTTGCCTCGCATTGATATACTTTTTGATCAACTTGCTGGGGCAAAGGTATTTTCAAAGATCGATCTTCGATCAAGGTACCATCAAATCAAGATTCGACCTGAAGATATCCCAAAGACTGCATTCACTACCAGATATGGATTGTATGAGTACCTAGTTATATCTTTTGGCCTCACTAATGCACCGGCACATTTCATGTATCTGATGAATTCAGTTTTCATGCCGGAACTTGACAAGTTTGTGGTTGTCTTTGTTGATGATATTTTGGTATATTCCAAAAGTGAAGAAGAGCATGCTGAGCACCTCAGACTTGTTCTTACTCGTCTGAGAGATCATCAACTGTATGTCAAGTTTAGTAAATGTGAGTTTTGGTTAAAAGAAGTACAATTCTTAGGACATGTGTTGTCAGTCGAAGGAGTAGCAGTTGATCCTGGTAAGGTGAAAGATATTTTGAAATGGAAACCACCAATCTTAGTTCATGAAGTCCGAAGTTTTCTGGGAATGGCGGGCTATTACCGTCGATTCATACCTGACTTTTCAAAGGTAGCCAAGCCAATCACAGAGTTGTTGAAGAATCAAACCAAGTTCATATGGTCTCCAGAATGTGAGAAGGCTTTTAGAATTCTAAAGAAGTCACTGACAACTGCTCCAGTCTTAGCACAGCCAGATATAGAAAAACCATTTGATGTTTACTGTGATGCCTCGGGTATTGGCCTTGGTTGTGTATTGATGCAAGAAGGCAGAGTCATTGCTTATGCCTCGAGACAGTTGAAGCGTCACGAAGAGCATTATCCAACTCATGATCTTGAATTAGCAGCTGTGGTTCATGCATTGAAAATCTGGCATCATTACTTATTGGGTAATACTTGCCACATGTATACAGTTCACAAAAGCTTGAAGTATATCTTTACTCAGTCAGAATTGAATATGAGGCAAAGAAGGTGGCTTGAGTTAATAAAGGATTATGATTTAGAAGTGCACTATCACCCTGGAAAAGCAAATATTGTTGCTGATGCACTCAGTAGAAAGAATCATTGCAATTGTATGACCATGAAACCAATGAATTACAGTTTGTGTTATGAATTGGAAAAGTTGAATATTGAAATAGTCCAACAAGGTCAATTAACCAATGTCACTGTGGAATCAACAATCAAAGATCAGATTGTGTCTGCTCAGAGAAAGAATTCCGGAATAGCTCACATCAAAGAAAAAGTTAGAACAGGTCAACAAACATATTTCAGTATTGATGATACATATGTGTTATGGTTCAAGAACTGGCTAGTGGTCCCAAAGGTTCCAGAGTTACGTCAGCTCATTCTTGATCTAAGCACATAGTACAAGGTTTTCTATTCATCCAGGGAGTAATAAGATGTATCAGGATTTGAAACAGAGATTCTGGTGAACCAAAATGAAAATTGAGATTGCTAAGTATGTTGCCAGATGTGACACTTGTTGTAGAGTGAAGGCTGTACATTTGAAGTCGGCAGGAATGTTACAACCTTTGCCCATTCCATCTTGGAAATAGGAAGATATCAGTATGGATTTCATTACGGGATTACCCAAGACCTCAAGAGGGTTTGATTCAATTTGGGTCATTGTGGACCGACTGACAAAATCAACTCATTTTATTCCAGTCAAGGTAGAACATACTGCTATGACTTATGCTAAACTATATATTGCACGAATCCTGAGTCTTCATGGAGTACCGAAGACCATTGTATCTGATAGAGGTACGCAGTTTGTTAACAATTTCTGGAGGCACTTACATGAGTCCCTGGGTACAAAACTTCTGCGCAGTACCGCTTATCATCCACAAACAAGTGGCCAGACTGAAAGGGTCAATCAAATTCTAGAAGATATGTTAAGGTCATGTGCACTCAATTATTCAGATACTTGGGACGAGCGGTTACCTTTAGCAGAATTCTCCTACAATAATAGTTATCAAGAGAGTATCAAAATGACACCATTTGAGGCATCATATGGCCGTAGATGCAGAACTCCGTTGAACTGGTCAGAACCCGGAGAAAGATGGTTTTTCGGTGTTGATATTGTAAAAAGAAATGGAAAAAAAAGTTAGGCAGACCCAGAATAATCTGAAAGTGGCTCAGTCCCGACAAAAGAGTTATGCTGACAAAAGGCGTAGACCCTTGGTATTCAAAGTAGGAGATTATGTTTATTTGAAAGTATCACCCATGAAGGGAGTTAACCGATTTGGAGTCAAAGGCAAACTCGCACCGCGTTATATTGGCCCATTTCAAATCATTGAAAGATGTGGAAAAGTGGCATATACATTAAAGTTGCCTGAACAACTGTCAGCCGTGCACAATGTATTTCATGTATCACAATTGAAGAAGTGTCTTCAAGTGCCTGATCAAGTTGTTGATGTTGATGGAGTTGAACTTGAGCCAGATTTGACATATTCTGAATATCCTGTTCGAGTTTTGGATCAAAAGGATCGTGTTACCCGAAGTAGAACAATTAAATGGTACAGGATACAATGGAATCAACATTCAGAAGAGGAAGCCACGTGGGAATCTGAAGATTATCTGTTGGAGAATTTCCCGGAGTTCTTTGCTTCTATTTAGGTTGCAATTTCTTCCTTAAATTGTAACCTGTCCTTTTCAAATTTTTGTAATGTCGAAATTCCCCTACCTGTTTTGTAGACAAGTCTTGGATGTGTTAGCTTGACACGTTTTCTTTTCCATTACTTAACTCAAGGCTTTAAATCTCGGGACGAGATTTCTTTAAGGGGGAAGGGCTATAACACCCCGGGTGTTATAGTTGCTAATTAATTTGCCATGTCATCTTATTGCATTGCAAAGCATCCATGATTAGGTCAACCCTGTGATGCATTAACTAAAAAGAGTTTACCTTTCTAGATTGGATGTGTTTCTCAGTGGTGTGATCCGAACCAAAAACCCTAATTTCGAATGACACCGCAAATACTTAGTCCATGCCCTGCGTAATTTGAGGTGTGTGACTGTGTTACACACTAGTGTCAAGTGTAGGGTATGAGCTCAAGTGCAACACATAAAATAAAGCTCCAAGTTTGAGTTTGAATTGGAATCCAAAAACTTGTCACGGGTTTTCTGATTCGAATTTAAATTCAAATTTGGGGAAATGTTAAAAGAGTTTCAAAAGCTAAATTGGTCAACCAAGAGTGGCATTTGGTCAACCATGTCATGCTTGTCCAAATGATGCCCTTGGATGATGGTTTGATCATTAAGTAATCACCAATTAAGGTAGCAACAAATTTGAATTGAAAATTCCTCCGAAAACCCTAAATTCCAAAACCCTGTTTTACCCCTTTTTAAATAATTCAAAATCTAATCAAAATTTGGGAAAAAGTTTAAAAACCAAGTTTGTAGAACTTTCAAGGGCTACAACTTTGGTGTTTTGAGTTTTCAAAGTTTTAGTATAAAATGTGGAGCAATTTTGAAAATAAGCAAATTTCAGATTTGACCCCTTTTTGTCCCCAAACTTAAATTTCAAAATGGAGACAGAATTTGAAAATGTTTTGAATAGAAAAGTTGTAGGTCTTGGCTAGATGTACAACTTTGGTGTTTGGAGTTTTTGCAGTTTCAATATAAAATCCAAAGTAATTTCTAAATTACCAAATTTCCAAAAAGTGTCCCCTTTTGAATTTAAACTCAAATTTCAAAATCCAGTTAGAATTTGAAAAAGTGTTCAATACAAAACTTGTAGAGCTTGAAATTCTAAAGATTTCATATCTTGGGAATTTTTCAAGTTGTTACATGAATTTGGGAGTAATTTGAGAAATACAGTTTGATTTACAAAATTGGGGGGGGAGGTGCTACAGTAGCCGACCAATGGCGGCCGGCCACCGGCCGGTATGGGCGCCGGCGAGCCACCGGGCGGCGTCCAGGCCCTTCTCGCGTGCGCCAGGACTACCAGCGTGACGTCGCGCGTCTTCCAGTGGCTATCTCTGTAACCGTTGCCTATATATAGACGAATTCACCGTGAGTCACTTTTCTTTCTCTGTTTTTGGTCATCGCCGCTGCTAGCTCCACCGCTCGCCGCTGCCACCGTCGAGCCACCTCCAGCCACGCAAAGCGCACCATCACGTTCGCCTCGTCCTCGCGCACCTCGTGAAACACCTAAGCTAACCGTTTTCTCGCCCGAGCCGCCGCACCACTCGTTCCCGTGCTCAACTCCGGTCAGAGCCCCGCCATCACCGCCCTCACGTGGCTAGACCACTCCAGCCCCTCTCCGTCATCACCGAGAGCTCCACTGCAACCGCGGTGAGCTGCTGATGCTTCCCGTGCCCCCAATTTGATCTCTACCGTTGTATTTGCGTCGGCGTGATGCGAACCGCGGCCACCGTGCCGCCATGGCCGTCGGGGAGGGTCCAGCGGGATGCGAGCTTAGGTGTTTAGCGTCGTAATCGAGTCGCGGGAAGTAGTAGATCATGTTGGATGGGTTGGTTGGGTGACTAACGTCGTGTCACCGGCCAGCCGCCATGTGGACATGGCTGTGCACGCGGGAGGGAGACCGAGGGAGGGAGGTGAGGGATGACATGTGGGGTCATCCTATCAGCGAGCGCGAGAGAGAGCCGCGAGCGCGGGCGCGTTGCTGGGCCGCGCAGGCGAACGCGGGCGCGAGCGCGCGAGCGGGCCGCTCGGTTGGGCCGCGCTAGAGAGAAGGAAGAGTCGGCCCGAGTTTGTTTTGTTTTTCTTTTTCCAAAATGTGAATAGTACTGATATTTATTTATTTCATTAAAAATTCTGTAGAGCTCCAAAAATCATGAAAAATTTGGTGTAAGCTTTTCAAGGTGTAAACTACCTAGGAAAATATTACATGCTAAATTTGATTACTTTGTGCAGGATATTTAATTAGTTCCATTAAAGATTAAATGCAACTTCCATGAATTTTAATAATTAAATTATTAATCCAAAAATCATGAAATTTATTTTGACACTGTTTTAGATCATGATTAATCCATAGAAAAAGTTTAAGCTTATTTAGATGAAGTTTGATCAAATATTAATTATGCCCTAATTATTTAAATGTTAAATAAATGTTAAATTGATCACTTTAAGTGTTGTGTGCCTTTTTGATTGAGTGATGTCCTTGGGTCACTAATCCTTGGTGATCTTTGGCACCTTAATTTCATGATTGAGCTCGTTAGTAGCATGTTGAGTAAGAAACCTTAGTACCTCTTAAGTTATCGCTACTAGTTAATAGGTTTTACTGTTTTGCGACTGTACCGCGAAGGAAAGTTGTACTTAAGTCGTAAACCGTGGCATATCATCATCAAGCATCATATTTATCATCAAGCATCATGTTGAGGCATGTTCTATACTCGTGTAGTTCCCGCTTTCGAAGAAGTTGAAGTTACCGAGCAAGCCTCCGGAGAAGAGTTGTCGTCGGTGGGTTCTGGACCGGAAGTCGGAGTCCTCGAGTCCGAGTCATTTGTCACATCAGAGCAAGGCTTTATTATTACTATGGTTTACTGCATTAAGTAATTAGGAGTTGAGTGATAACCTAATTGCTGCATTGTCATCCTTGATTATTGTGATGTCAACCTTGATACCTGTTTTACTGAAAATGCGTAGTATGCTTCGCTATGCTTCGCTATGCTTATGAGTTAAGCTTTTAAATGAAATGTTTACGTGGCCATGACGGCATACTTAATGAATATTGAAAGATGAGAATGAACTTGAAAGATCGGGCGGGTGGTCTGGCCACTGCTAACATGCATTGGGAAAGGAGTCTCAACATAGTGTTTCCGCCTTGTCAGTTAAGGACCGTCCGTTGTAGGCCTGCTTGTGTTTCGAGACTTTGCAACCAGCCTCATGCCTTGGGTAAGCCCAAAATGTTGGTGATTCCATTACGAGAACGTCTAACCTTGCACTGGGAGTGGAGAGATGGCGGGTGTAGCGTGTACCCTCGGGGCTAGAATCGGGCCGGGTTCGAGGAGTACTGTACTCTCGGTTGGCGATGGACACGTTCTGGTTTTGGGAGATCTAAATGAGGGTTGACATATGCAAGATTTGGTTCTACATATGTCGTGAGGTTAGAGATCCCCAGCTGGGTATAATCGGTTCGAATCGTCATTGCTCCTCGGTTATGGAGACTCGATCGCCTGACTTACATCGTAGTTAAGAACTAGAATTGAAAGAAAGAATGAGAAAGGTCTTGATGAGAATTACTTTGATCTAGATTAGGATCACCTAGAATGGGTTAATAAACCATCAATGGTAAAAATAAAATGTTGAAGGTAAGGACTTACTTTAGTAAGCTTTTCTGCAAAAGAAAATTTGATTCTGGAATACCCGTACCTTGATTCCCTAAGGCTAGGATGCCCTTAGAGTCTTTTTCTTAGTCGGGTAAGTCTTGCTGAGTACTCTCGTACTCAGGGTTTGTTGAACCCCTTATTGCAGGTGCGGTTCATGAACAAGTCTGCTTTGAGCCTTATTGCATGACCGTTGTGGCTGAAGAAAGTGACGATGAGTAGACTATGTGGCCTCTAGGCAAGGCACTTTGTTTGTGTGATTGTAATAAAGTTACTACTCATACTTCTCTACTATCGGGTTGTAATAATGCTACATAAGGTTTGAGGTTTGGAAACTATGGTTTGTAAATTTAAGTTATTGTAAGACTTCCGCTACTTTACTCTGATGGTATTTTGAATAAACTGTTGTAATATTGCAGTACTCCTGTGATTGGATCCTCTTCGGAGGAAAGCAGGCCTTTTAAGTTATGAGGAACATAAGTACGGCTGTTAGAGGTCATTATGACAATGACAGGTACATGTGGGCCATCATAATTAGGAGGTTCTGTGACATGGATGGGTTCTACTGGCTTCCTGGGTTCAACCCAGGACCCGGTCATATTGTCCATGACTTGCCCGGGTTAAGAATGAACCCAACCCAACCCGTCTGGGTTCAACCGCACCTGTCTTATGTGGGCTGGTTCTAGTTTGGTTTGCGAGTTTACCCAACCCATAAACTGGGCTACCCGATGGTACTCCTAGGTGACGAGGATCAAGTGGAAGCTCGATTTGGTCCGTTTGGTGACAATTCTAATCTTGATGCAAGATAGGTGCACAGTTATTGTTGAATGTACATAGGCCCGGAAATCGCTCTAAACGCATCCGATGGATCTCCTAGGTGACGTGGGTCATTTGGAATCTCGTTTTGGTCCGTTTGGAGACAGTGTTAGTGTTAGTGCAAGATAGGTGCACGGTTTGTGCCAAACGTTCCATAGGCTCATATATCATTTTGGATGCACCCGATGGTACTCCTAGGTGACAAGGCTCAAGTAGATGCTCATTTCAGTCCATTTGGAGATAGTGCTAATCTTGATGCAAGATAGGTGCACAGTTTGCGCCGAGCATACCACAGGCTCGAAAATCAATTTGGACACACCTGAGAGAACACTTAGGTGACATGGGTCATGTGGAATCTCATTTCGGTTCGTTTGGAGACAGTGTTAGTATCGGTGCAAGATAGGTGCACCATTTGTGCCAAACATAGGTCCATAAATCATTTTGGACACACCCGATGGTACTCTGAGGTGACAAGGCTCAAGTGGAAGCATGATTCAGTCTGTTTGGAGATAGTGCTAATCTTGATGCAAGATAGGTGCATGGTTTGCGCTAAACGTACCATTGGCTCTAAAATCATTTTAGACACATCCGATGGTACTCCTAGGTCACAAGGCTCAAGTCAAACCTTGACACGGTCCATTTGGAGACTGTGTTAGTATTGGTGCAAGGTAGGTGCACGGGTTGCGCCAAACGTACCATTGGTTCAGAAATCATTTTGGACGCACCCGATGGTACCCCTATGTGATGTGGCTCAAGTGGTTGCTCGTTTTGGTCCATCTGGAGATAGTGCTATTCTTGACATAAGATAGATGCACGGTTTGCTCCAAACGTACCATAGGCTCAAAAATTGTTTTGGACACACCCGAGAGAAAACCTAGGTGACGTGGGCCATGTGAAATCTCATTTCACTCCATTTAGAGACAGTGTTAGTATCAGTGCAAGATAGTTGCACGGTTTTTGCCAAACGTACCATACGCTCAGAAATCATTTTGGACGCACCCGATGGTACTCCTAGGTGACGAGGCTCAAGTGGAAGCTCGATTCAGTCTCTTTGGAGATAGTGCTATTCTTGACGCAAGATAGGTGCACAGTTTGCGCCAAACGTACCATAGGCTCGGAAATCGTTTTAGGCGCACCTGATGGAACTCCTCGGTGACGAGGCTCTAGTGGAAGCTTGATTCGGTCTGTTTGGAGATAGTGCTATTCTTGACGCAAGATAGGTGCACGGTTTGCACCAAACATACTATAGGCTCAGGAATCATTTTAGACGCACCCGATGGAACTCATTAGTGACGTGAGTCAAGTGGAATCTCATTTCGATCCATTTGGAAATAGTGTTAGTGTCAGTGCAAGATAGGAGCTCGGTTTGCGTCAAACGTACATAGGCTCATAAATCATTTTAGATGTGCCCGATGGTACTCCTAGGTGACGAGGCTCAAGTGAAGCTCTGTTTGGAGATATCGCTAATCCTGACGCAAGATAGGTGTATGGTTTGCTCCGAACGTACCACAGGCTCGGATGTCATTTTGGACGCAGTTGATGGAACTCCTAGGTGACGTGGGTCATGTGGAATCTCGTTTCAGTCCATTTAGAGACAATGTTTGTATTAGTGCAAGATAGGTGCACAGTTCGTGACAAATGTACCATAGGCACAGAAATCATTTTGGACGCACCCGATGGTACTCCTAGGTGATGAGGCTCAAGAGGATGCTTGATTCGGTCTGTTTGGAGATAGTGCTAATCTTGACGCAAGATACGTGCATGGTTTGTGTTGAACGTACCAAAGGCTCGAAAATCATTTTGGACGCACCTGATGGTACTCCTAGGTGACGAGGCACACGTGGATGCTCGTTTTGGTCTGTTTAGACATAGAGCTAATCCTGACACAAGATAGGAGCATGGTTTGCGCCAAACGTACCATAGGCTCAGAAATCATTTTGGACGCACCCAATGGATCTCCTCGGTGACATTGGTTATGTGGTATCTTGTTTCAATCCATTTAGAGACACTGTTAGAGTCAGTGCAAGATAGGTGCAAGGTTTGCGCCAAACGTAGCTCAGAAATCATTTTGGGATGCACCCGATTGTACTTCTAGTGATGAGGCTCAAGTGGTTACTTGTTTCAGTCTATTTCAAGAAAGTGCTAATCTTGACGCAAGATAGGGGCATGGTTTGCGCCGAACGTAACAGAAGCTCAAATATCGTTTCAGACACCCAATGGTACTCCTAGGTGACGGGCTCAAGTGGATGCTCGTTTTGGTCTGTTTGGAGATAGTGCTAATCTTGACACAAGATAGATGCATAGTTTGCGCTGAACATAACATAGGGTCAGAAATCATTTTGGACGCACCCGATGGATCTCCTATGTGACATTGGTCACGTGGAATCTCATTTGAATCCATTTGGAGACAGTGGTAGCGTCAGTGCAAGATAGGTGCACGGTTTGTGCCAAACGTACCATAGGCATAGAAATCATTTTGGACGCACCCGATGGTACTCCTAGGTGACGTGGCTCAAGTGGATGCTCGTTTTGGTATGTTTGGAGATAGTGCTAATCTTAACGCAAGATAGATGCACGGTTTGCGTCGAACGTACCATAGGCTCGAAAATCATTTTGGACGCACCCGATGGTACTCCTAGGTGACGAGGCTGAAGTGGATGCTCATTTTGGTCTGTTTGGAGATAGTGCTAATCTTGACGCAAGATAGATGCACGGTTTGCGTCGAACGTACCATAGGCTCAAAAATCATTTTGGACGCCCCGGATGGTACTCCTAGGTGACGAGGCACACGTGGATGCTCGTTTTGGTCTATTTGGACATAGAGTTAATCTTGGCACAAGATAGGTGCACGGTTTATGCCGAATGTACCATAGGCTCAGAAATCATTTTGGACACACCCGATGGATCTCCTCGGTGACATTAGTTATGTGGGATCTTGTTTCAATCCATTTGGAGACACTGTTGAAGTCAGTGCAAGATAGGTGCACGGTTTGTGCCAAACGTAGCTCAGAAATCATTTTGGGATGCACCCGATTGTACTTCCAGGTGACGAGGCTAAAGTGGTTACTTGTTTCAGTCTATTTGGAGATAGTGCTAATCTTGACGCAAGATTGGTGCACGGTTTGCGCTGAACTAACCAGAAGCTCAAAAATCGTTTCAGACACACCCGATGGTACTCCTAGGTGACGAGGCTCAAGTGGATGCTTGTTTTCGTCTGTTTGGACATGGAGCTAATCTTGACAAAAGATAGGTGCACGGTTTGCGCCGAACGTACCATAGGCTCAGAAATCATTTTGGACACACCCGATGGATCTTCTTATTGACATTGGTCATTTGGAATCTCGTTTCAATACATTTGGATACAATGTTAGTGTCAGTGCAAAATAGGTGCAAGGTTTGCGCCAAACATCGCTTAGAAATCATTTTGGACGCACCCAATGGTGCTCCTAGGTGACGAGGCTCAAGTGGATGCTCGTTTTGGTCTGTTTGGAGATAGTGCTAATCATGACGCAAGATAGGTGCACAGTTTGCGCCGAACGTACCATAGGCTCAGAAATCATTTTGGACGCACCCGATGGATCTTCTTAGTGACATTGGTCATTTGGAATCTCGTTTCAATACATTTGGATACAGTGTTAGTGTCAGTGCAAGATAGGTGCACGATTTGCGCCAAACATCACTTAGAAATAATTTTGGACGCACCCAATGGTACTCCTCGGTGACGAGGCTCAAGTGGATGCTCGTTTTGGTCTGTTTGGAGATAATGCTAACCTTGACGCAAGGTAGGTGCACGGTTTGCGCCAAACGTACCATAGGCTTAGAAATTGTTTTGGACACACCCGATGGTACTCCTAGGTGACGAGGCTCAAGTGGATGCTTGTTTTGGTCTGTTTGGTAATAGTGTTAATCGTTTTGTAAGATAGGTGCACGGTTTGCTCGTTTTAGACGCACCCAATGGTACTCCTAGGTGACGAGGCTCAAGTGGATACTCGTTTTTGTCTGTTTGGAGATAGTGCTAATCTTGATAGGTGCATGATTTGCACCTAATGTACCATAGACTCAGAGATTGTTTTGGGCGCACCCGATGGATCTCCTCAGTGACATTGGTCATGTGGAATCTCGTTTAAAAACAATTGGAGGCAGTGTCCGTGCCAGTGCAAGATAGGTGCACGATTTGCGCCAAACGTAGCTCAGAAATTGTTTTGGATACACCCGATGCTCGTTTTTTCTGTTTAGAGATAGTGCTAATCTTGATGCAAGATAGGTGCATGGTTTACGCTGAACTTATCATAGGCTCAGAAATCGTTTTGGACGCACCCGAAAGAACACCTAGGTGACCCGGGTCATGTGGAATCTCATTTTGATCCGTTTGGAGACATTGTTAGTGTCGGCGCATGAGAGGTACATGGTTTGCGCCGAACGTGCCACAGGCTCAGAAATCATTTTGGATGCACCGGATGGATTTCCTCAGTGACATTGGTGATGTGGAATATCATTTCAATCCATCTAGAGACAATGTTAATGTCAATGCAAGATAGGTACACGGTTTGCACCAAACAAACCAAGGCTTAGAAATCATTTTGGACGGACCCAATGGTACTCGTAGGTGACGAGGCTCAAGCGGATGCTCATTTCACTCTATTTGGAGATTGTGCTAATCTTGACGCAAGATAGGTGCATGGTTTGTGCCGAACATACCACTAGCTCAAAATCGTTTTGGACACGCCCGAAAGAACAACTTGGTGACCCGGGTCATGTGGAATCTCATTTTGGTCTGCATGGAGACAGTGTTAGTGTCAGTGCAAGATCCGGTTTGCGCCGAGCATACCATGAGCTCGAAAATCATTTTGGACACATCCGATAGAACAGCTTGGTGATGTGGGTCATGTGGAATCTCATTTCGATCTGTTTGGAGATAGTGTTAGTATTAGTGAAAAATAGGTGCACGGTTTGCACCAAATATACCATAGGTTCAGAAATTGTTTTGGGCGCACCTGATGTTACTTCTAGGTGACAAGGCTCAAGTCGATGCTTGTTTCGGTCCGTATGGAGATAGTGCTAATCTTAACGCAATATAGGTGCACGTTTTGCGTCGATCATACCATACGCTCTGATATCATTGTTGGACGCACACAATGGATCTCTTAGGTGACGTTGGTCTTATGGAATATCATTTCTAACGATTTGGAGATAGTGTTAGTGTTAGTGGAAGATAGGTGCACGGTTTGCGTCGAACGTACCATAGGCTCATAAATCATTGTGGACGCACCCGATGGATCTGCTAGGTGACATTGGTCATGTGGAATCTCGTTTCAATCCATTTGGAGACAGTGGTAGTGTCATTGCAATATACATGCACGGTTTGTGCCAAACGTACCATAGGCATAGAAATTGTTTTAGACACACCCGATGGTACTCCTAGGTGACGAGGCTCAAGTGGATGCTTGTTTCAGTCTGTTTGGAGATAGTGCTAATCTTGACACAAGATAGGTGCATGGTTTGCGCCAAACATACCATAGGCTCAGAAATCATTTTGGACACACCCGATGGTACTCCTAGGTGCTCAAGTGGATGCTTGTTTTCGTCTGTGTTGGTTATAGTGTTAATCGTGACGCAAGATAGGTGCACGGTTTGCACCAAACGTACCATAGGCTTAGAAATCGTTTTGGACGCACCCGATGCTCGTTTTTTTTTTCTGTTTGGAGATAGTGCTAATCTTGATGCAATATAGGTGCACGATTTGTGTCAAATGTACCATAGGCTCAGAAATCATTTTGGACAGACCCGATGGTACTCCTAGGTGACGAGGCTGAAGCGGATGCTCGTTTTGTTCCGTTTAGAGATAGTGTTGGTTTTGATGCAAGATAGGCGCAGGTTTGCGCCGAACGTAGCATAGGCTTAGAAATCATTTTGGACGCACCCGATGGATCTCCTATGTAACATTGGTTATATGGAATCTCGTTTCAATCCATTTGGAGACAGTGGTACTGTCAGTGTAAGATAGGTGCACAGTTTGCGCCAAAAGTACCATAGGCTCAAAAATCGTTTGGATGCACCCGATGGTACTCCTAGGTAACGAGGCTCAAGAGGATGCTCATTTTGGTCTGTTTGGAGATAGTGCTAATCTTGACGCAAGACAGGTGCACGGTTTATGCTGAATGCACCATAGGCTCAGAAATCGTTTTGGACGCACCCAATGGATCTCCTCGGTGACATTGGCATGTGGAATCTTGTATCAATGCAATTGGAGACACTGTTAGTGTCAGAGCAAGATAGGTGCACGGTTTGTGCCAAACGTAGCTCAGAAATCATTTTGGACGCACCCGATGGTACTTCTAGGTGACGAGGCTCAAGTGGATACTTGTTTCAGTCTATTTGGAGATAGTGCTAATCTTGACGCAAGATAGGTGCACGGTTTGTGCCGAACATACCACTAGCTCAAAAATCGTTTTGGACACCTGATAGAACACCTATGTGACGTGGGTCTTATGGAATCTTATTTCGGTCTATTTGAAGACAATGTTAGTATCGGTACATGATAGGTGCATGGTGTGCGCCATACGTACCATAGGCTCAGAAATCATTTTGGACGCACCTGATCGTACCCCTAGGTGACGAGGCTCAAGTGGATGCTTATATCGGTCCATTTGGAGATAGTGCTAATCTTGACGTAGGCTGGGTGCACGATTTGCGTCGAACGTACCATAGGCTTGGAAATCGTTTTGGATGCACTTGATGGTACTCATAGGTGACGAGGCTCAAGTGGATGCTCGTTTTGGTCTGTTTGGAGATATAATCTTGACGCAAGATAGCTGCACAGTTTGCGCCGAACGTACCATAGGCTTAGAAATCGTTTTGGACGCACCTGATGGATCTCCTAGGTGACATTGGTCATGTGGAATCTCGTTTCAATCGATTTGGAGACAGTGGTAGTGTCAGTGCAAGATAGGTGCACGGTTTACGCCAAACGTACCATAGGCACATAAATCATTTTGGACGCACCCTATGGTACTCCTAGGTGACGAGGCTGAAGTGGATGCTCATTTTGGTCTGTTTGGAGATAGTGCTAATCTTGACGCAAGATAGATGCACGGTTTGCGTCGAACGTACCATAGGCTCAAAAATCATTTTGGACGCCCCGGATGGTACTCCTAGGTGACGAGGCACACGTGGATGCTCGTTTTGGTCTATTTGGACATAGAGTTAATCTTGGCACAAGATAGGTGCACGGTTTATGCCGAATGTACCATAGGCTCAGAAATCATTTTGGACACACCCGATGGATCTCCTCGGTGACATTAGTTATGTGGGATCTTGTTTCAATCCATTTGGAGACACTGTTGAAGTCAGTGCAAGATAGGTGCACGGTTTGTGCCAAACGTAGCTCAGAAATCATTTTGGGATGCACCCGATTGTACTTCCAGGTGACGAGGCTAAAGTGGTTACTTGTTTCAGTCTATTTGGAGATAGTGCTAATCTTGACGCAAGATTGGTGCACGGTTTGCGCTGAACTAACCAGAAGCTCAAAAATCGTTTCAGACACACCCGATGGTACTCCTAGGTGACGAGGCTCAAGTGGATGCTTGTTTTCGTCTGTTTGGACATGGAGCTAATCTTGACAAAAGATAGGTGCACGGTTTGCGCCGAACGTACCATAGGCTCAGAAATCATTTTGGACACACCCGATGGATCTTCTTATTGACATTGGTCATTTGGAATCTCGTTTCAATACATTTGGATACAATGTTAGTGTCAGTGCAAAATAGGTGCAAGGTTTGCGCCAAACATCGCTTAGAAATCATTTTGGACGCACCCAATGGTGCTCCTAGGTGACGAGGCTCAAGTGGATGCTCGTTTTGGTCTGTTTGGAGATAGTGCTAATCATGACGCAAGATAGGTGCACAGTTTGCGCCGAACGTACCATAGGCTCAGAAATCATTTTGGACGCACCCGATGGATCTTCTTAGTGACATTGGTCATTTGGAATCTCGTTTCAATACATTTGGATACAGTGTTAGTGTCAGTGCAAGATAGGTGCACGATTTGCGCCAAACATCACTTAGAAATAATTTTGGACGCACCCAATGGTACTCCTCGGTGACGAGGCTCAAGTGGATGCTCGTTTTGGTCTGTTTGGAGATAATGCTAACCTTGACGCAAGGTAGGTGCACGGTTTGCGCCAAACGTACCATAGGCTTAGAAATTGTTTTGGACACACCCGATGGTACTCCTAGGTGACGAGGCTCAAGTGGATGCTTGTTTTGGTCTGTTTGGTAATAGTGTTAATCGTTTTGTAAGATAGGTGCACGGTTTGCTCGTTTTAGACGCACCCAATGGTACTCCTAGGTGACGAGGCTCAAGTGGATGCTCGTTTTTGTCTGTTTGGAGATAGTGCTAATCTTGATAGGTGCATGATTTGCACCTAATGTACCATAGACTCAGAGATTGTTTTGGGCGCACCCGATGGATCTCCTCAGTGACATTGGTCATGTGGAATCTCGTTTAAAAACAATTGGAGGCAGTGTCCGTGCCAGTGCAAGATAGGTGCACGATTTGCGCCAAACGTAGCTCAGAAATTGTTTTGGATACACCCGATGCTCGTTTTTTCTGTTTAGAGATAGTGCTAATCTTGATGCAAGATAGGTGCATGGTTTACGCTGAACTTATCATAGGCTCAGAAATCGTTTTGGACGCACCCGAAAGAACACCTAGGTGACCCGGGTCATGTGGAATCTCATTTTGATCCGTTTGGAGACATTGTTAGTGTCGGCGCATGAGAGGTACATGGTTTGCGCCGAACGTGCCACAGGCTCAGAAATCATTTTGGATGCACCGGATGGATTTCCTCAGTGACATTGGTGATGTGGAATATCATTTCAATCCATCTAGAGACAATGTTAATGTCAATGCAAGATAGGTACACGGTTTGCACCAAACAAACCAAGGCTTAGAAATCATTTTGGACGGACCCAATGGTACTCGTAGGTGACGAGGCTCAAGCGGATGCTCATTTCACTCTATTTGGAGATTGTGCTAATCTTGACGCAAGATAGGTGCATGGTTTGTGCCGAACATACCACTAGCTCAAAATCGTTTTGGACACGCCCGAAAGAACAACTTGGTGACCCGGGTCATGTGGAATCTCATTTTGGTCTGCATGGAGACAGTGTTAGTGTCAGTGCAAGATCCGGTTTGCGCCGAGCATACCATGAGCTCGAAAATCATTTTGGACACATCCGATAGAACAGCTTGGTGATGTGGGTCATGTGGAATCTCATTTCGATCTGTTTGGAGATAGTGTTAGTATTAGTGAAAAATAGGTGCACGGTTTGCACCAAATATACCATAGGTTCAGAAATTGTTTTGGGCGCACCTGATGTTACTTCTAGGTGACAAGGCTCAAGTCGATGCTTGTTTCGGTCCGTATGGAGATAGTGCTAATCTTAACGCAATATAGGTGCACGTTTTGCGTCGATCATACCATACGCTCTGATATCGTTGTTGGACGCACACAATGGATCTCTTAGGTGACGTTGGTCTTATGGAATATCATTTCTAACGATTTGGAGATAGTGTTAGTGTTAGTGGAAGATAGGTGCACGGTTTGCGTCGAACGTACCATAGGCTCATAAATCATTGTGGACGCACCCGATGGATCTGCTAGGTGACATTGGTCATGTGGAATCTCGTTTCAATCCATTTGGAGACAGTGGTAGTGTCATTGCAATATACATGCACGGTTTGTGCCAAACGTACCATAGGCACAGAAATTGTTTTAGACACACCCGATGGTACTCCTAGGTGACGAGGCTCAAGTGGATGCTTGTTTCAGTCTGTTTGGAGATAGTGCTAATCTTGACACAAGATAGGTGCATGGTTTGCGCCAAACATACCATAGGCTCAGAAATCATTTTGGACACACCCGATGGTACTCCTAGGTGCTCAAGTGGATGCTTGTTTTCGTCTGTGTTGGTTATAGTGTTAATCGTGACGCAAGATAGGTGCACGGTTTGCACCAAACGTACCATAGGCTTAGAAATCGTTTTGGACGCACCCGATGCTCGTTTTTTTTTCTGTTTGGAGATAGTGCTAATCTTGATGCAATATAGGTGCACGATTTGTGTCAAATGTACCATAGGCTCAGAAATCATTTTGGACAGACCCGATGGTACTCCTAGGTGACGAGGCTGAAGCGGATGCTCGTTTTGTTCCGTTTAGAGATAGTGTTGGTTTTGATGCAAGATAGGCGCAGGTTTGCGCCGAACGTAGCATAGGCTTAGAAATCATTTTGGACGCACCCGATGGATCTCCTATGTAACATTGGTTATATGGAATCTCGTTTCAATCCATTTGGAGACAGTGGTACTGTCAGTGTAAGATAGGTGCACAGTTTGCGCCAAAAGTACCATAGGCTCAAAAATCGTTTGGATGCACCCGATGGTACTCCTAGGTAACGAGGCTCAAGAGGATGCTCATTTTGGTCTGTTTGGAGATAGTGCTAATCTTGACGCAAGACAGGTGCACGGTTTATGCTGAATGCACCATAGGCTCAGAAATCGTTTTGGACGCACCCAATGGATCTCCTCGGTGACATTGGCATGTGGAATCTTGTATCAATGCAATTGGAGACACTGTTAGTGTCAGAGCAAGATAGGTGCACGGTTTGTGCCAAACGTAGCTCAGAAATCATTTTGGACGCACCCGATGGTACTTCTAGGTGACGAGGCTCAAGTGGATACTTGTTTCAGTCTATTTGGAGATAGTGCTAATCTTGACGCAAGATAGGTGCACGGTTTGTGCCGAACATACCACTAGCTCAAAAATCGTTTTGGACACCTGATAGAACACCTATGTGACGTGGGTCTTATGGAATCTTATTTCGGTCTATTTGAAGACAATGTTAGTATCGGTGCATGATAGGTGCATGGTGTGCGCCATACGTACCATAGGCTCAGAAATCATTTTGGACGCACCTGATCGTACCCCTAGGTGACGAGGCTCAAGTGGATGCTTATATCGGTCCATTTGGAGATAGTGCTAATCTTGACGTAGGCTGGGTGCACGATTTGCGTCGAACGTACCATAGGCTTGGAAATCGTTTTGGATGCACTTGATGGTACTCATAGGTGACGAGGCTCAAGTGGATGCTCGTTTTGGTCTGTTTGGAGATATAATCTTGACGCAAGATAGCTGCACAGTTTGCGCCGAACGTACCATAGGCTTAGAAATCGTTTTGGACGCACCTGATGGATCTCCTAGGTGACATTGGTCATGTGGAATCTCGTTTCAATCGATTTGGAGACAGTGGTAGTGTCAGTGCAAGATAGGTGCACGGTTTACGCCAAACGTACCATAGGCACATAAATCATTTTGGACGCACCCTATGGTACTCCTAGGTGACGAGGCTGAAGTGGATGCTCATTTTGGTCTGTTTGGAGATAGTGCTAATCTTGACGCAAGATAGATGCACGGTTTGCGTCGAACGTACCATAGGCTCAAAAATCATTTTGGACGCCCCGGATGGTACTCCTAGGTGACGAGGCACACGTGGATGCTCGTTTTGGTCTATTTGGACATAGAGTTAATCTTGGCACAAGATAGGTGCACGGTTTATGCCGAATGTACCATAGGCTCAGAAATCATTTTGGACACACCCGATGGATCTCCTCGGTGACATTAGTTATGTGGGATCTTGTTTCAATCCATTTGGAGACACTGTTGAAGTCAGTGCAAGATAGGTGCACGGTTTGTGCCAAACGTAGCTCAGAAATCATTTTGGGATGCACCCGATTGTACTTCCAGGTGACGAGGCTAAAGTGGTTACTTGTTTCAGTCTATTTGGAGATAGTGCTAATCTTGACGCAAGATTGGTGCACGGTTTGCGCTGAACTAACCAGAAGCTCAAAAATCGTTTCAGACACACCCGATGGTACTCCTAGGTGACGAGGCTCAAGTGGATGCTTGTTTTCGTCTGTTTGGACATGGAGCTAATCTTGACAAAAGATAGGTGCACGGTTTGCGCCGAACGTACCATAGGCTCAGAAATCATTTTGGACACACCCGATGGATCTTCTTATTGACATTGGTCATTTGGAATCTCGTTTCAATACATTTGGATACAATGTTAGTGTCAGTGCAAAATAGGTGCAAGGTTTGCGCCAAACATCGCTTAGAAATCATTTTGGACGCACCCAATGGTGCTCCTAGGTGACGAGGCTCAAGTGGATGCTCGTTTTGGTCTGTTTGGAGATAGTGCTAATCATGACGCAAGATAGGTGCACAGTTTGCGCCGAACGTACCATAGGCTCAGAAATCATTTTGGACGCACCCGATGGATCTTCTTAGTGACATTGGTCATTTGGAATCTCGTTTCAATACATTTGGATACAGTGTTAGTGTCAGTGCAAGATAGGTGCACGATTTGCGCCAAACATCACTTAGAAATAATTTTGGACGCACCCAATGGTACTCCTCGGTGACGAGGCTCAAGTGGATGCTCGTTTTGGTCTGTTTGGAGATAATGCTAACCTTGACGCAAGGTAGGTGCACGGTTTGCGCCAAACGTACCATAGGCTTAGAAATTGTTTTGGACACACCCGATGGTACTCCTAGGTGACGAGGCTCAAGTGGATGCTTGTTTTGGTCTGTTTGGTAATAGTGTTAATCGTTTTGTAAGATAGGTGCACGGTTTGCTCGTTTTAGACGCACCCAATGGTACTCCTAGGTGACGAGGCTCAAGTGGATGCTCGTTTTTGTCTGTTTGGAGATAGTGCTAATCTTGATAGGTGCATGATTTGCACCTAATGTACCATAGACTCAGAGATTGTTTTGGGCGCACCCGATGGATCTCCTCAGTGACATTGGTCATGTGGAATCTCGTTTAAAAACAATTGGAGGCAGTGTCCGTGCCAGTGCAAGATAGGTGCACGATTTGCGCCAAACGTAGCTCAGAAATTGTTTTGGATACACCCGATGCTCGTTTTTTCTGTTTAGAGATAGTGCTAATCTTGATGCAAGATAGGTGCATGGTTTACGCTGAACTTATCATAGGCTCAGAAATCGTTTTGGACGCACCCGAAAGAACACCTAGGTGACCCGGGTCATGTGGAATCTCATTTTGATCCGTTTGGAGACATTGTTAGTGTCGGCGCATGAGAGGTACATGGTTTGCGCCGAACGTGCCACAGGCTCAGAAATCATTTTGGATGCACCGGATGGATTTCCTCAGTGACATTGGTGATGTGGAATATCATTTCAATCCATCTAGAGACAATGTTAATGTCAATGCAAGATAGGTACACGGTTTGCACCAAACAAACCAAGGCTTAGAAATCATTTTGGACGGACCCAATGGTACTCGTAGGTGACGAGGCTCAAGCGGATGCTCATTTCACTCTATTTGGAGATTGTGCTAATCTTGACGCAAGATAGGTGCATGGTTTGTGCCGAACATACCACTAGCTCAAAATCGTTTTGGACACGCCCGAAAGAACAACTTGGTGACCCGGGTCATGTGGAATCTCATTTTGGTCTGCATGGAGACAGTGTTAGTGTCAGTGCAAGATCCGGTTTGCGCCGAGCATACCATGAGCTCGAAAATCATTTTGGACACATCCGATAGAACAGCTTGGTGATGTGGGTCATGTGGAATCTCATTTCGATCTGTTTGGAGATAGTGTTAGTATTAGTGAAAAATAGGTGCACGGTTTGCACCAAATATACCATAGGTTCAGAAATTGTTTTGGGCGCACCTGATGTTACTTCTAGGTGACAAGGCTCAAGTCGATGCTTGTTTCGGTCCGTATGGAGATAGTGCTAATCTTAACGCAATATAGGTGCACGTTTTGCGTCGATCATACCATACGCTCTGATATCGTTGTTGGACGCACACAATGGATCTCTTAGGTGACGTTGGTCTTATGGAATATCATTTCTAACGATTTGGAGATAGTGTTAGTGTTAGTGGAAGATAGGTGCACGGTTTGCGTCGAACGTACCATAGGCTCATAAATCATTGTGGACGCACCCGATGGATCTGCTAGGTGACATTGGTCATGTGGAATCTCGTTTCAATCCATTTGGAGACAGTGGTAGTGTCATTGCAATATACATGCACGGTTTGTGCCAAACGTACCATAGGCACAGAAATTGTTTTAGACACACCCGATGGTACTCCTAGGTGACGAGGCTCAAGTGGATGCTTGTTTCAGTCTGTTTGGAGATAGTGCTAATCTTGACACAAGATAGGTGCATGGTTTGCGCCAAACATACCATAGGCTCAGAAATCATTTTGGACACACCCGATGGTACTCCTAGGTGCTCAAGTGGATGCTTGTTTTCGTCTGTGTTGGTTATAGTGTTAATCGTGACGCAAGATAGGTGCACGGTTTGCACCAAACGTACCATAGGCTTAGAAATCGTTTTGGACGCACCCGATGCTCGTTTTTTTTTCTGTTTGGAGATAGTGCTAATCTTGATGCAATATAGGTGCACGATTTGTGTCAAATGTACCATAGGCTCAGAAATCATTTTGGACAGACCCGATGGTACTCCTAGGTGACGAGGCTGAAGCGGATGCTCGTTTTGTTCCGTTTAGAGATAGTGTTGGTTTTGATGCAAGATAGGCGCAGGTTTGCGCCGAACGTAGCATAGGCTTAGAAATCATTTTGGACGCACCCGATGGATCTCCTATGTAACATTGGTTATATGGAATCTCGTTTCAATCCATTTGGAGACAGTGGTACTGTCAGTGTAAGATAGGTGCACAGTTTGCGCCAAAAGTACCATAGGCTCAAAAATCGTTTGGATGCACCCGATGGTACTCCTAGGTAACGAGGCTCAAGAGGATGCTCATTTTGGTCTGTTTGGAGATAGTGCTAATCTTGACGCAAGACAGGTGCACGGTTTATGCTGAATGCACCATAGGCTCAGAAATCGTTTTGGACGCACCCAATGGATCTCCTCGGTGACATTGGCATGTGGAATCTTGTATCAATGCAATTGGAGACACTGTTAGTGTCAGAGCAAGATAGGTGCACGGTTTGTGCCAAACGTAGCTCAGAAATCATTTTGGACGCACCCGATGGTACTTCTAGGTGACGAGGCTCAAGTGGATACTTGTTTCAGTCTATTTGGAGATAGTGCTAATCTTGACGCAAGATAGGTGCACGGTTTGTGCCGAACATACCACTAGCTCAAAAATCGTTTTGGACACCTGATAGAACACCTATGTGACGTGGGTCTTATGGAATCTTATTTCGGTCTATTTGAAGACAATGTTAGTATCGGTGCATGATAGGTGCATGGTGTGCGCCATACGTACCATAGGCTCAGAAATCATTTTGGACGCACCTGATCGTACCCCTAGGTGACGAGGCTCAAGTGGATGCTTATATCGGTCCATTTGGAGATAGTGCTAATCTTGACGTAGGCTGGGTGCACGATTTGCGTCGAACGTACCATAGGCTTGGAAATCGTTTTGGATGCACTTGATGGTACTCATAGGTGACGAGGCTCAAGTGGATGCTCGTTTTGGTCTGTTTGGAGATATAATCTTGACGCAAGATAGCTGCACAGTTTGCGCCGAACGTACCATAGGCTTAGAAATCGTTTTGGACGCACCTGATGGATCTCCTAGGTGACATTGGTCATGTGGAATCTCGTTTCAATCGATTTGGAGACAGTGGTAGTGTCAGTGCAAGATAGGTGCACGGTTTACGCCAAACGTACCATAGGCACATAAATCATTTTGGACGCACCCTATGGTACTCCTAGGTGACGAGGCTCAAGTGGATGCTCGTTTTGGTCTGTTTGGAGATAGTGCTAACCTTGTTAAAAGATAGGTGCACGATTTGCGTCGAACGTACCATAGGCTCAGAAATTATTTTGAACGCACCCGATATTACTCCTAGGTGCCGAGGCTCAAGTGGATGCTGGTTTTGGTCTATTTGGAGATAGTGCTAATATTGACACAAGATAGGTGCACGGTTTGCGCCGAACGTACCATAGGCTCAGAGATCGTTTTGGACGCACCGGATGGGTCTCATCGGTAACATTGGTCATGTGGAATCTCGTTTCAAAACATTTGGAGACAGTGTTTGTGCCAATTCAAGATAGGTGCTCGGTTTTCGCCAAACGTAGCTCAGAAATCATTTTGGACGCACCGGATCATACTTCTAGGTGACGAGGCTCAAGTGGATACTTGTTTCGGTTTATTTGGAGATAGTGCTAATCTTGACGCAAGATAGGTGCAGGGTTTGCATCCAATGTACCTATTGGTATAAATTAAGTGCAATTAAAATATGAAGGATTCCGCAAGCACACAGAATATACCATTGTAGCATTTAAATAGGAGTAAACCAGGTATCGTTATTTATATTTTACCACAGGGAAGCAAGGGTTAAAGAATCTGATAATTCACCATCACGTATCTACTAACTTAGTAAACCCATTAGACTAAAGCAGGGGGTAAATGATATATGATAGGTATATGATTAAAATCACACATAGGAGAATTCTATGATAAATGAGTAGCTAGCTAAAGTGAGAGGACAACGGGAGAGATCAAGGTTCCTATGTACTTCTCTATTACTTTGGTTCTTTAATAACTAAAGCTTGAATAAGTATAGCGATCATACACATGACACTTTGGAGCAATAGTACCTTTCCGACTCTCGAAAGAGACTGGGAAGAAAGTAGTCGGAGGAAGGCTGCCAAAAGCTCTATGAACATCAACCCGAACGTGGTGGATTACGAAGGCCTTATAGAGCTGTCACCTCTGGGGCTACCACAACTGTAATACCCAAGAATGCTCGGTAAATATGGTTTTTTTTAATAAATGGATTAAGTCATTTATCTAGCAATGGATGGCTAGCTTTGGAGAGAAAAAAAAATTATCGATTTGATCCATTCCTCTGATGGATGAGCAGAGAACACCGTTGCGTAGAGTTCGTCGATTGCTTTTCATTCGTCTACTCATATATTTTATTTGGAGTTCGGATCATAGGATTTTTAGCTATGGAAAGACAGTACAAGGAAAGGAAAAGAAACTTTATTACGCTGCTACAGTAACCCCGCGTAGCTACAGGAAAGAAAAGAAACTTTATTACGCTGCTACAGTAACCGCGTAGCTACAGTAGCCCGCCTCCTAGTCAACTGGGTCGGCAGCGTGGGTTTTTTTCCCCTTTTCTTTTCCCCACCGTGAAGCCTAGCCAGCCCAAGAGTCACCTCCTCTATGTGTCCACGCTCAGAAAGAGAAAGAGAAAGAGAATAGAAGGGAGAAGGAGAGGAAGAGGAGAACTAGGGCTGCCGCTATCGACGTGCTGTCCTTCTCCAAAATTCTATCGGAACGACGATCCCATCGTAGCGACGGGATAGGTAGAGGCTTGTCATCATGCTCTTGGTGATTGACCTAGGTGAGATTTCAGATCCTAATCCCCTTCTTTGTAGCAATTTTCATGGATCCAATCATCTATTTAGGAGGTGTTTAGTTGGAGTAATGCCCGAGGTTAATCTTCCCCACGTTCTGAAACCCTATCAGATTATGCAGTTTCTGTTCATCGCTGTTTTAGGGCAACTTAGTGGCCTCAATTATTTTTGGCACTGTGAACAAAGTTGTAGGAGACTTCGTCATCTTTCTTTTTATGCTAAGAGCACCCTCATAGACTCTGTATTCAGGAAGATACAGTCGTCTGAAATAGATAGTTTTTTGTGACGAGTTGTTAAACAGTTTTAGATCTAACGAGTTTTTGGTCTGCTTAGTGGACGAATCTGAACTTGTGTTCTAAAGAAAAGTTGTAGAATATTTCTTAATCTTTCCATATTGTTTTAGAACATGATTTTTGGTCAAGTATATCTCCAGTTATGAATTTTATGATCTTGCTGTCCTGATATGACTGTCAGAATGTTCAGTTAACTTAAGGGGATAATTATGCTATTTTTTGAGACCTTTTATGCTGAATCTTATAATACCAAAGTTGTAGATAATGGACTTTTATCTCATCTGGTAGTTTTTGAGAATTTTTAAATGGATGGTTATTTGCCTATGAAAAAGAGAAGGAACAGTGCTGCTGTCACGATCGGTAGCAAGACGGTAGATGCTTAAACGACGGGATTCGGACGCTTTATTGTGTAATTTGTTGTTTGTTTTGTTTGTATGATGTTGTTGGTGCTGAGTTTTGCTTATGATCAGGTGGCGCACCTACAGATCGTGCTTAGCTCTCAACTTTGATCTTCGGTGAAGGCAAGTAAATGTGGCGCTGTGGTCCACAAGCTTTAGCTGTTTTGTTTGAATTGCCTCCACTAAGTTTTAGTCACTCACAATAGCCACTTAATTTGAATTGAGTAATTTATTTACTTTGAAGTGTGCTATTTTCATAGCTTGTGGTATAGCTCTTTAATGTAAGAACTATAAAGTATATGAATTGAAGTGCATACATTGCAACATTCATATTTTTGCACTCTTTCCATTGATATGCATTTGAAGAAACCGTAGCCAAATTGGTGCGGTAAGTACCGGTACAGCAACGCACATTGATGAGCATTGTGGTTGCAGCCCTCACTCCCTCTTGTTGGGACGTGTGGGTAGAAGAGAAGTCATGCATTGCATTGCATCATTCGTAATTGCATTGCAACATCCTCATTTGCATTGCATCATTTGCATTTGCACTTTTAATATATTCTTGTTTCCTAAAGCAATTGATGTATCTACCTTTATGTTAATTAAATATGATATTTAATCAACTGTGATTTGAATAACTCAGTTAAGGCAGTTTACTTGCTGAGGTTTTCCATAAACCTCACCCGTTGTTTTCCCCCCTCAGGTGTTTGAGCTTGGAAGATGCATGCTTGGGATGGGAGTAGCAGCACGTGTGCACGTCACCTTTGAGTCATATATATATCTTGGGACATATGTGTTGTAATAATAATAATTTTAACCATGGTTTAGTTGATTGTCCCATATGCTATTATGTTGGATCATGTGTGTCTTGGTTGAGTTACGATTGACTAATGAATAATAAAGACTTTATCTTTAATCCTTGCGATTATTGTTGCTTCCGCGTACTCCGTTGGTATTGTTTTTCTCTTGTACTGAAGTGTGGTAATTCTCTAGAAGACATTGTTGTCTTTTATTCTAGGGTGTTACAACAACTATACGTGGGGTTGAGCGCAACCTCAGGTAACCTACAGCCTAGACCCCATGCCTAAACTATCGATTACTACTCTAGCTATGCGCAATATCTAAAGCACTCAATACGAGCTAAGATCCCATGCCAAGGTATAACAACTATACTAACCATACATAATAAAGGCATAAAGTAAATAGAGAAGATGAAAATATATAAAGCATAAGTCTTTTAAAGAATAGATACAAAGACATACCAAATCTCTGAATACTTCTCTAGAACCGGAGCGTAGCTCCGCTCTTCCTAACTCCCATCTAGATCTAATCTACTACATTGGAATGTCTAGCCCTAATTCTCTAGGGAGGAGAGGTCATCCTTTCATGGGACACCTCTACCTCTGATCCTAGATGAGAGATAATGAAATTAGGGTTTATGGGATGCCCCTCCAGGGGCCAGGGGCCTTGCTTATATAACCCTCTAGGAAGCACCATAGCCCTTGGATCAAACCGACCTTCATCAACGACTTTTTATTGATCCTCAAAGGCGGTGGAGGCAGGATCCACGAGAAGGAGCCTGGTTGGCTAGAGGACCTGGGCGAGCGCCCAAGGAGGGGGGCGGGCGCCCCACTTCTGGGCCCGTTTTGCCTTCCGTTTGTTTCCAGAGTCTTCTCGTACCTTCTAGATTACAGAAAAGTTATGCGTGGCCCTATTGTCTCTATGTAAACCTGACATGTGGGCCGTCCTTGGTTCTTTTCACCTGACACCCTACAGAAATAGACATTCACCAAAACTCGTGGAATTATGTCAGCAAACCCCCTATATCTAAGTGGTAATTATTGTCTAGTCCTTTTTCTTGCTATGTTGATGGTTAAAAAATGATACTTATCTACCGTCAATAGTACCATAGGCTCAAAAATAGTTTGGACGCACCCTATGGTACTCCTAGGTGACGAGGCTCAAGTGGATGCTCATTTTGGTCTGTTTGGAGATAGTGCTAATCTTGATGCAAGAAAGGTGCACGGTTTATGCTGAATGTACCATAGGCTCAAAAATCATTTTGGATGCACCCGATGGATCTCCTCAGTGACATTGGCATGTGGAATCTTGTTTCAATCCATTTGGAGATATTGTTAGTGTCAAAGCAAGATAGGTGCACAGTTTGCGCCAAACGTAGCTCAGAAATCATTTTGGACGCACCCGATGGTACTTCTAGGTGACGAGGCTCAAGTGGATACTTGTTTCTGTCTATTTGGAGATAGTTCTAATCTTGATGCAAGATAGGTGCATGGTTTGTGCTGAACATACCACCGGCTCAAAAATCATTTTTGACACACCCGATAGAACACCTAGGTGACGTGGGTCTTGTGGAATCTTATTTCGGTCCGTTTGGAGACAGTGTCAGTATTGGTGCATGATAGGTACATGGTGTGCACCAAAAATTTTCCATAGGCTAAGAAATCATTTTGGACGCACCCGATCGTACCCCTAGGTGACGAGGCTCAAGTGGATGCTTATATCGGTCTGTTTGGAGATAGTGTAATCTTGACGTAAGATAGGTGCACGGTTTGCGTTGAACGTACCATAGGCTCGGAAATCATTTTGGACGCACCTGATGGTACTCCTAGGTGACGAGGCTCAAGTGGATGCTTGTTTTGGTCTGTTTGGAGATAGTGCTAATCTTGACGCAAGATAGGTGCACGGTTTACGCCGAACGTACCATAGGCTCAGAAATCATTTTAGACGCACCCGATGGATCTCCTAGGTGACATTGGTCATGTGGAATCTCGTTTCAATCCATTTGGAGACAGTGTTAGTGTTAGTGCAAGATAGGAACACGGTTTGCGCCAATCGTACCATAGGCACATAAATCATTTTTGACGCACCCTATGGTACTCCTAGGTGACGAGGCTCAAGTGGATGCTCGTTTTGGTCTGTTTGGAGATAATGCTAACCTTGTTGCAAGATAGGTGCACGATTTGCGTCGAACGTACCATAGGCTCAGAAAATTATTTTGAACACACCCGATGGTACTCCTAGGTGACGAGGCTCAAGTGGATGCTCGTTTTGGTCTATTTGGAGATAGTGCTAATCTTGATTCAAGATAGGTGCACGATTTGCGCCGAACGTACCATAGGCTCAGAGATCATTTTGGATGCACGCGATGGGTCTCCTCGGTAACATTGGTCATGTGGAATCTTGTTTCAAAACGTTTGGAGACAATGTTTGTGTCAGTTCAAGATAGGTGTACGGTTTGCGCCAAACGTAGCTTAGAAATCATGTTGGACACACCGGATGGTACTTCTAGGTGGCGTGGCTCAAGTGGATACTTGTTTAGGTCTATTTGGAGATAGTGCTAATCTTGACACAAGATAGGTGCATGGTTTGCGCCGAACGTACCACAGGCTCGAAATCATTTTGGACGCACACGATAGAACACCTAGGTTACGTGAGTCGTGTGGAATATTATTTCAGTCTATTTGGAGATAGTGTTAGTATCAGTGCAAAATAGGTGCATGGTTTGCGCCAAACGTATCTGTGACGAGGCTCAAGTAGATGCTCGTTTTGGTCTGTTTGGAGATAGTGCTAATCTTGACACAAGATAGGTGCACGGTTTGCACTGAGCGTACCATATGTTCAGAAATCGTTTTGGATGCACCGATGGATCTCCTCAGTGACATTGGTCATTTGGAATCTTATTTCAATCCATTTGGAGACTGTGTTAGTGTCAGTGCAAGATAGGAGCACGGTTTGCGCCAAATATAGCTCAGAAACCATTTTGGACGCACCCGATGGTACTCCTTGGTGAATAGGCTCAAATGCATGCTCGTTTTGGTCTATTTAGAGATAGTGCTAATCTTGATGCAAGATAGGTGCACGGTTTGTGCCGAACGTACCATAGGCTCAGAAATAGTTTTGGATGCAACCGATGGATCTCCTAGGTAACATTGGTCATGTGGAGTCTCATTTCAATCTATTTGCAGACAGTGGTAGTGTGAGTGCAAGATAGGTGCACGGTTTGCACCAAACGTACCATGGGCACATAAATCGTTTTGGATGCACCCGATGGTACTCCCAGGTGACGTGGCTCAAGTGGATGCTCGTTTTGGTCTGTTTGGAGATAGTGCTATTCTTGACGCAAGATAGCTGCACGGTTTGCATTAAACGTACCATAGGCTCAAAAATCGTTTTGAACGCACCCGATGGTACTCCAAGATGACGAGGCTCAAGTGGATGCTCATTTTGGTCTATTTGGAGATAGTGCTAATCTTGACGCAGGATAGGTGCACAGTTTGCGCCGAATGTAACATAGGCTCAGAAATCGTTTTGGACGCACCCGATGAATCTTCTCGGTGACATTGGTCATTTAGAATCACGTTTCAATCCATTTGGAGACAGTGTTAGTGTCTGTGCAAGATAGTGGCACGGTTTCCATCAAATATCGCTCAGAAATCGTTTTGGACGCATCCGATGGTACTCCTAGGTGACGTGGCTCAAGTGGATGCTCATTTTGGTCTGTTTGGAGATTGTGTTAACCTTGACGCAAGATAGGTGCACGGTTTGTGCCGAACATACCGTAGGCTCAGAAATCACGTTGGACGCACCCGATGGATCTCTTAGGTGACATTGGTCATGTGGAATCTCATTTCAATCCATTTGGAGATAGTGGAATTGTTAGTGCAAGATAGGTGCACGGTTTGCGCCAAACGTACCATAGGCACAGAAATCATTTTGGACGCACCCGATGGTAGTCCTAGGTGACGAGGCTCAAGTGGATGCTCGTGTTGGTCTATTTGGAGATAGTGCTAACCTTGACGTAAGATAAATGCACGGTTTGCGCTGAACGTAGCATTGGGTCAGAAATCATTTTGGACGCACCTGATGGATCTCCTATGTGACATTGGCCATGTAGAATCTTGTTTCAATCCATTTGGAGACATTGGTAGTGTCAGTACAAGATAGGTGCATGGTTTGCGCCAAACGTACCATAGGCACAGAAATCGGTATGGACACACCCGATAGTACTCCTAGGTGACCTAGCTGAAGTGGATGCTTGTTTTGGTATGTTTGGAGATAGTGCTAATCTTGAGGCAGGATAGGTGCACGACTTGCGTCGAACTTACCATAGGCTTAGAAATCATTTTGGACGCACCCGATGGTACTCCTAGGTGACGAGGCTCAAGTGGATGCTCATTTTGGTCTGTTTGGATATAGTGCTAATCTTGATGCAGGATAGTTGCATAGTTTGCGCTGAACATACCATAGGCTCTGAAATTAATTTGGATGCACCCGATGGATCTCCTCGGTGACATTGGTCATTTAGAATCTCGTTTCAATCCATTTGGAGACAGTGTTAGTGTCAGTGCAACATAGGTGCATGGTTTCTGCCAATCGTCACTTAGAAATCATTTTAGACGCTCCCGACGGTACTCCAAGGTGACGAGGCTCAAGTGGATACTCGTTTTGGTCTATTTGGAGATAGTGCTAACCTTGAGGCAAGATAGGTGCACGGTTTGCGCCGAACGTACTGTAGGCTTAAAAATCATTTTGGACGCACCCGATGGATCTCCTAGGTGACCTATGTTGGCTCGAATATGACCATATTAACCACTTCAAAACTAAAGGTGCAACCATTCTATATGAGGCTTATCATTGATACATTTGATGAATTGGTGCTGCACCATAAAATGTGTGTATTTTCATTTTCAGAATTACTTACATGGATGAAGAGAAGATTCAATTGCATATGGAAAGAATGGAAGGTTAATGAAGTTGATTGGGGACCAAGTCCAAATATTCCTAATGTCATCCACCAAGCCACCACGTCACTTTTGGCTCAAAGAAAGAAAGAGTCCAAGTCCAACACGTTTTGCAAGATGAATTCAGACTGTAGAAGAGTCCCAACTTCCGACGGTTTCCACGACTTCATACGGACTCCGATTGGGACGTTTTAGGACTTTTTGGAAAGCTTATCAAGTCTACTTTCCAACGGATCTAGACTCATGCCGATATCTTGTTAAATACGTCTGTAGTCCTCATTTTAATACCAAGACATTTTCTGTCCACGGTGCTGCGTCACCTGATTGTTGCCCGATGGGCCGTGTATCAAGTGGGGCCCAATAGGGGCGTGTCCTAGGGTTGTGGGATGACCCCCATAACGTCCAGGTCATCCTCTACCCTCTCATATACCTCCATAGCTGCCACAAAGAGATTGGGTTTTTGTTTTGATGTAAGTTTAGCTCCTGCTACTTCCTGGTAGACACATGTGTTGGTTAGACCATTTGTTCTACTCGATCTGGAACCCCACCTTTATGTGTATTAGATCTAAAACTTCATCTCATATTTGCAATTGAGTGCTTGTTCTACTTGTTCTTGCTTGTTCTTCGATTGCTTGCAGGAATAACCCTAGTGGTTTGGTTGGTTGTGATCCGCAAGATCGTGACAACCGCTGGAATTGGTGTGTCGATCGCTAAGGCGCAGCGTCCTTGGATGGTTGTAGTCGGGTCGTGAATGTCTCTCCAGTGAAATCGAAGTTATCCTTCTCCACCGAAAGATTGGGACACACATACTCTTATCAAGTGGTATCGGAGCAAGGTTTGATCGGTGAGAGATTTCAGTTTGCTTTTATTTTCCTATAGTCTAGAAAAAGCCAACTAAAACAGTAGATTTTTTTTCCATAATCCCATAGACCCTTTGAGCCTTTGACTAGTATTTCTTAGTTCGGGCTTGTTGAGTTTGGTTTACATCGGCTGAGTCGAGTTGCTGGTCTTAGGGTTAGGCTTTTAGAGTTTCGAGTTCTTGTCAAGTTTTGGTCACTATCAATTATATACATATCCGCTGCCATCACCACCACCATACATATCTCCACCACACCATATACATCTCCATTGCAATCATTACTACCATATTCGTCTTTGTTGCACCATATCCATCCACGCTATTTTTTTCACACTGAGAAAATCTGATTTGGGCACACAAAGAAAAATCTGAGTTGCTAGTTCTTTTCTTTTTACTCTCCAAAAAGACAAATACATTATAAGTTGATGTTCTGAACTATGTTTTGTTAAGTTCAGATTCGTCTTGTGCAAAGTAAAAGAAAAGAAGTAGAAGAAGAGAATTAAAAAAAAGACAAAAGAAAAAAAAGAAAGAGAAAGAGAAAAGAAAGAAAAGAAGAGAGGAGGAAAAGAGGGAGAGTGATAGCTTGCTGTTCTTGTGCCTTTTTCCTACTGTACCGTGACTTCATTTGTGTCCAGGCTCACGTCTCTAGCACGGTCTAGTTTAGGACCAGCACGGTACCATCGTTGAACGATTTCTCAACTTGCTTTTTGTGACTAATGTGGTGCTAGTACTTCCTTGTACATTAATTTGAGCCCTCCTACAGCTCAACATATTCGACTATAGCTTGACAGGTGTTGTTGCTGTGGTGTCGATACACTATTTTCCAGGTTTGCAACTTGTTGGTAACCGCCACCTCCTGTTGGGCTTGGTAAGAACTTATAAGAGCTTGTTTGAACAGGGTGAGAGTGAGAGAATTACAACAACCACATCCTAGTAGTTGATAGGGGCATAAATATTATTGTGGATGTTTCTTGTTTTCTTCTAATCATGGTAGGAATCCACATGGAAATACAAGATGATCAGGTTGTATATTCTCATCAGTTTGCTAAAGGTATGGCAAGAGATAAGCATGCGACTCATGAGGTATGTGATGTTTTGCTTGATAGAATAAAATCTGCACTACCTAGTTTTGAAGGAAAGTATGATCCTCATGCATATATTGAATGGGAGCTAAATGTAAACAATGAATTTAAAAAGCTTGATCTATCAGAAAATCAAAAGGTTAGAGTTGCTTCTAGTGTTTTTACTAAATATGCTTTATCTGAATGGAAACACCTTTGTAGATTCGGTAAAGCCTCTCAATCATGGAAAGATGTGAAAAGACATTTTAGAAATGTTTTTGTACCTGAATATTTGTAACACCCAAAAATTCCAAATTTTAGAGTTAGTGTATTCTAAATAATTTAGATAACAATTAATGGCAAATTAACATTTTAAAAAGAATAAGTGGTGTTGCATTCATGCTGTTGCATTTCTTTTATTTTGTGTTGTGGAGATTATTTCATTTGATTTGGTTTTGGAAAATATATATATAAGTGAAGAGAAGAAAGAAAAAAAAATATAAAACCACTTACCTGTGCAGCCGGCGGCCTAGAAGCCCAACCGGGATGGCCTGCCTTTCCCTCCCTTTCCCTTGGGCCATCGGGCCGAAGCCTGTTTTTCTTCCGCGCTCGCGTCTGAGTGGGCCGGCCCAGCGTCGCAGCGGTCCAGTCGGCCAAGCCCAGCAGCTGCGTCCCTCCCTCCTTTCTTTCACTGACAAGTGGGGCCCGGAGGTCGGTCGTCTTCTACCTCCCGTGTTCAAGCCGGACTTCGAACCGGAGGCGGACGCAACAACCGTCTCACGATTTCTGGGATCTCCTACCCGTATACGGCATTTTGGGGCTACAAAAAGGAAGTTGTGACCCTCTATTTTCTGTTTTTCATCTAAATCGTGAGTTCCACCGCAAGAAGTTGAGTTCTAGGGCTTGAGTTCGTTTGAGGACGGCGGTCGTCGGGGTGGGGTGCCTTCGGGTGAATCGGAGGTCTAACTCGTCACGTTGGTGAGTCCGCACTTGTCTCCTCTACCCTCTTGTGCTCTTCTTTTGGTTCGAGAGGCTTTGAAGAGAGCTTTTGAAGCTCACAGTGGGTCGGCAATGGTGCCGCCGTCTCACCCTTGCCGCGCTCTCTACTTGGGACATCTTGGGGGGGCATGAATCGTGTAGAGGAGTTAGGGTTGATCTTCTCGACCGATTGGAAGAGATTGGGGGACGTTTGGTGGTCGGGAACAGCGAAGCCGAGCTTTTCCGGCGAGCTCCGGTGGTCAGCTATGGTGGCCGCCGGCCGGAGGGGAGAAAGAAGCCGTGCTCCCTCTCTCTTCTTTTGCTGGGAACGATTCCGGCCGTTCGATCTTAGATAAACGGCCAAGATTAGAACTTACCTTTTCGCGTGGCAAAATTTTTAAAGAGCCCCTTAGTTTTTCAGAATTTAACCCGCCATCCAAAGCGTAAAGCTGGAAATACGTATTCGCGTTTTGAAAGAGTATTTTCTTCCGGTTAAATTAAAAATACGTTTTCAGGTATTTACAGTTTTGCCACTAGGATTGTTTTGGTCATAAAATCTTCGTTTTAACTCCGATTTGATCCGTTCAAGTTGCGTTAGGTTCGTATTTGCGAGCTCTACGTGTTAGTGTAGTTGTACAGTTAATTTTGATAATTTATTTTTCGAGTTTATAATTAAGTATTTATTTATCTATAGGAAATCTTAGAAAATTCATAACTTTCACGTTTTAACTCTAAATTTGGTGATCTTTGCGTCTGTGTGATCATAGAAACGTGTAGAAGAGTTTTATAAACTTTTATTACTGTTTTGCTACTGTTGGTGTACTGTTCTAATTATATCTCTTTGTTTGCTTCGTGTATGTTTGATTGGATGCATGTGTGTTGTTGATTGATGATCGAGTATAGAAGGTGAGCAGTATCTGGACGATCAGGAGTATTACTTTGAGCCAGATCAGCAGTATCACTCGGAGAGTTTTGATCAAGGCAAGTATAACACAGGACTATCCTTGTTACCTATACATTGAAATTATCATACATGTGCATGTGCTTACCTTGACAACCCTAGAGATTATAATTTAGTGATTGTTATCTTGATTCCTTGTCAACCTTGGGAATGCATATGGGTAGCTACTGCTAGTGCTTAAACTATGAACAATGATCTTGTAATTTGATTAATGGATTAAGCAATCAACCATTAAGATGATTTAATTATTGTTAAAAGGGGGCTAGAGCATGTGTATTATTTTTGATGCTCTGGTTACTCTCCATAAGGACTTATCTGTACGTGATCATCCGGGACATACAGTACAGCTATGAGGGCTATATGGCTCTGGCTTTAGTTGCTTAAAGGACCTTTTCTAGCTTGTTAGTGGTTACCTTAAATGGCGTAAGAAAGGCTTGCCACGTTGGGTGTAGGGCGAGCCCCTGGCCTAGTGTGTATAGGCTGCGGTTGTTGTGCCACTGGGAAGGGGGATTCTACATCTGCCTGCCGAGTGAATCTAATGGCCCTAACTTGTTAGACAAACTTTTAAGTGGCTTTATATGATTTCCGGTGTTTTGGGCCTAGCTAACCCATGCATTTGGAAGGCATGACTCACAGTGAAAGTGTACACCTCTGCACAGAGTTAAAAACTGGTATACTAGCCGTGCTCACGGATACGAGCGGCCTTGGAACATTTACAGATAGATGATCACCATTGCTATATCATGCTTAATTATTGTTGTTATTATGTTCCTGTTAAACGTTATTCATTATTCTTAATTACAATTGATCATTTGTTCACTATTGGGAATTGGTTCATCTTGATGCTACACAATTGCTAAATATATGATGACTAAAAGCTAAACGCAGTCAAACAGTGTCTAGCCTTTTGAGCCTCATGAACCCTGTGTTATATTTGTTGAGTTCGACATGGACTCACCCTTGCTATTTCCACCATAACAGATGAAGATTATGAGGAAGATTATCGTAATGAGTACTAGTCTTGGTGTCAACCAGTCAACCGTGTCCCTGTGTTTGGAGTTCCCGCTGGAGATCTACTATTAGTTATTATTATTTACAGTTCAAGACTATGTTTAAATATTATTTCGCTATGTAATAAGCACTGTGATGATACTATGTAATTTGTCTACTTATGTGTGCGATCATGTCCTGGGGCGCACATGAGTACTTTATGCATCCTATTTTTGTCCTTAAAAATGGGTGTGACAATATTATTCTGAAATTTTGTTTAGAAAGTTGCAATCTATAAAACAAGAGAATCCACATGGAAATACAAGATGATCAGGTTGTATATTCTCATCAGTTTGCTAAAGGTATGGCAAGAGATAAGCATGCGACTCATGAGGTATGTGATGTTTTGCTTGATAGAATAAAATCTGCACTACCTAGTTTTGAAGGAAACTAAATGTAAACAATGAATTTAAAAAGCTTGATCTATCAGAAAATCAAAAGGTTAGAGTTGCTTCTAGTGTTTTTACTAAATATGCTTTAACTGAATGGAAACACCTTTGTAGATTTGGTAAAGCCTCTCAATCATGGAAAGATGTGAAAAGACATTTTAGAAATGTTTTTGTACCTGAATATTATTCTGAAATTTTGTTTAGAAAGTTGCAATCTATAAAACAAGAGAACAAAACTGTAGCAGAATACTTGGATAGACTAAAATCATGTTTGCTGTGTTGTGGCTTAGAAGAAACTGGGGTACTTTTGGAACATAGAGTTTTGCAAGGTCTTAATGAGGAAATTCAGAATATTCTTGTTGATAAACATTATAACTCTTTTGATGAGTTGTTTGATCTTGCTTGTGATTATGAAAGAAATCTCAAAATGGATCTAGCAAATACAAAAGAAGCACTTGCCTCTCCAATAACTAACAACTTGCAGCAAGTAGACATCAATATTCAAATGGAGAGCAAGAAATTTGGGATATTAGGTGACTCATTTCAGGAAGAGAATCCTGCTGCTTGTACAACCTTTGAGAAGAGCAGCAAAGGTAAGTCAAATGTTCATAACAAAAAACAAGGTGTGTATGCTTTAGTTGAACTGTATTTGTCCACTAATCGTGCTAGCATAGAGAAATCAATTGTGGAACCAGTTACTGATTTTCCCTTGTCACACATTAATATGCTTAATCTTCCTTGTGATACAGAAGAGTTGTGTGCTAACACATTAGCTATATCCATACCACAACTAGTGAATAAAGCAAAAAATTCTGAATCAATGTGTGCTGAATTCAAGCATGTTATTCATATTACAAATGAAAATGAAGAAACTCAAATTTTGTCATCTTTACATACAATGGGGTATATTGAATTTGATGATCTTTGTGAGCTTAGCTACTTAGAGAATAATCTGTTTGCTAGATTTGAATTGCCATGTTCTCGTAATATTAGTTTTCATGCTATTGGCAAATATAATTGTAAAGAGGACTATATGATATACCGAATTTACATTTGTTCAAATATGAAACCCACTATTATTATGCAAAAATATGATCAATCTGAGGAATGCACTATCTACAATCATGCCATGTCGAGTTTCCCTTGTTTGGTTGGAAAGAAACAGGATAACTCTCAAGAAGGGGAGAATGGTTCGGTATTACCTACAACATGCCCTCCACCAATCGTCAAACCGAGGATGATTTGCTGTCAAGAAGGGGAGAATGATGAGGACATCATTGGCTCGAATATGACCATATTAACCACTTCAAAACTAAAGGTGCAACCATTCTATATGAGGCTTATCATTGATACATTTGATGAATTGGTGCTGCACCATAAAATGTGTGTATTTTCATTTTTAGAATTACTTACATGGATGAAGAGAAGGTTCAATTGCATATGGAAAGAATGGAAGGATAATGAAGTTGATTGGGGACCAAGTCCAAATATTCCTAATGTCATCCACCAAGCCGCCACGTCACTTTTGGCTCAAAGAAAGAAAGAGTCCAAGTCCAACACATTTTGGAAGATGAATTCGGACTGCAGAAGAGTCCCAACTTCCGACGGTTGCCACGACTTCATACGGACTCCGATTAGAACGTTTTAGGACTTTTTGGAAAGCTTATCAAGTCTACTTTCCAACGGATCTGGACTCATGCCGATATCTTGTTAAATACGTCCGCAGTCCTCATTTTAATACCAAGACCTTTTCTGTCCACGGTGCTGCGTCACCTGATTGTTGCCCGATGGGCCGTGTATCAAGTGGGGCCCAATAGGGGCATGTCCTAGGGTTGTGGGATGACCCCCACCACGTCTAGGTCATCCTCTACCCTCTCATATACCTCCATAGCCACCACAAAGAGATTGGGTTTTTGTTTTGATGTAAGTTTAGCTCCTGCTACTTCGTGGTAGACACATGTGTTGGTTAGACCATCTATTCTACTCGATCCGGAACCCCACCTTTATGTGTATTGGATCTGAAACTTCATCTCATATTTGCAATTGAGTGCTTGTTCTACTTGTTCTTGCTTGTTCTTCGATTGCTTGCAGGAATAACCCTAGTGGTTTGGTTGGTTGTGATCCGCAAGATCGTGACAACCGCTGGAATTGGTGTATCGATCGCTAAGGCGCAGCGTCCTTGGATGGTTGTAGTCGGGTCGTGAATGTCTCTCCAGTGAAATCGAAGTTATCCATCTCCACCGAAAGATAGGTGCACATTGGTCACTAGGTAACATTGGTCATGTGGAATCTCATTTCAATCTATTTGCAGACAGTGGTAGTGTCAGTGCAAGATAGGCGCATGGTTTGCACCAAACGTACCATGGGCACATAAATCGTTTTGGATGCACCCGATGGTACTCCCAGGTGACGTGGCTCAGGTGGATGCTCATTTTGGTCTGTTTGTAGATAGTGCTATTCTTGACGCAAGATAGCTGCACGGTTTGCATTAAACGTACCATAGGCTTAGAAATCATTTTGAACGCACCCGATGGTACTCCTAGATGACGAGGCTCAAGTGGATGCTCATTTTGGTCTATTTGGAGATAGTGCTAATCTTGATGCAAGAGAGGTGCATGGTCTGCGCCGAACGTACCATAGGCTCAGAAATCGTCTTGGACGCATCCGATGGATCTCCTATGTGACGTTGGTCATGTGGAATCTCGTTTCAATCCATTTGGAGAGAGTGGTACTATCAGTGCAATATAGGTGCACGGCTTGCGCCAAACGTACCATAGGCACAGAAATCGTTTTGGACTCACCCGTTGGTACTACTAGTTGACGAGGCTCAAGTGGATACTCGTTTTGGTCTGTTTGGAGATAGTGCTAATCTCGACGCAAGATAGGTGCATGGTTTGCGCCGAACGTACCATAGGCTCAGAAATCATTTTGGACGCACTCGATGGATCTCCTATGTGACATTAGTCATGTGGAATCTCGTTTCAATCCATCTGGGGATAGTTGAAGTGTCTGTGCAAGATAGGTGCACGGTTTTCGCCAAACATCACTCAAAAATCGTTTTGGACACATCCGATGGTACTCCTAGGTGACGAGGTTCAAGTGGATGCTCATTTTCGTGTGTTTGGAGATAGTGCTAACCTTCACACAAGATAGGTGCACGATTTGCGCCTAACGTACCGTAGTCTCAGAAATCATTTTGGACGCTCCCGATGTATCTCCTAGGTGACATTGGTCATGTGGAATCTCGTTTCAATCTATTTGGAGACAATGGTACTGTCAGTGCGAGATAGGTGCACGGTTTGCGCCAAACATACCATAGGCAAAGAAATAGTTTTGGACGCACCCGATGGTACTCCTAGGTGACGAGGCTCAAGTGGATGCTCGTTTTGGTCTGTTTTGAGATAGTGCTAATCTTGACACAAGATAGATGCACGGTTTGCGCCGAACGTACCATAGGCTTAGAAATCATTTTGGACGCACCCACTGGTACTCCTAGGTGACGAGGCTCAAGTGGACACTCGTTTTGGTCTGTTTGGAGATAGTGCTAATCTTGACGCAGGATAGGTGCACGGTTTGCGCCGAACGTACCATAGGCCCAGAAATAATTTTGGACGCACCCGATGGTACTCCTAGGTGAATAGGCTCAAATGCATGCTCATTTTGGTCTGTTTAGAGACAGTGCTAATCTTGACGCAAGATAGGTGCACAGTTTGCGCTGAACGTACCATAGGCTCAGAAATAGTTTTGGATGCACCCGATGGATCTCCAACGTGACATTGGTCATGTGGAATCTCGTTTCAATCCATTTGGAGTCAGTGGTAGTGTCAGTGCAAGATAGGTGCATGGTTTGCGCCTAACATCGCTCATAAATCATTTTGGACGCACACAATGGTACTCCTAGGTGACGAGGCTCAAGTGGATGCTCATTTTGGTGTGTTTGGAGATAGTGCTAACCTTGATGCAAGACAGGTGCACGGTTTGCACTGAACGTACTATCGGCTCAGAAATCATTTTGGATGCACCCAATGGATCTCCTAGGTGACATTGGTCACGTGGAATCTCATTTCAATCCATTTGGAGACAATGGTACTATCGGTGCAAGATAGGTGCACGATTTGCACCAAACGAACCATAGGCACAAAAATCATTTTGGACGCACCCTATGGTACTCCTAGGTGATGAGGCTCAAGTGGATGCTCGCTTTGGTCTGTTTGTAGATAGTGCTAATCTTAACGCAAGATAGATGCACGGTTTGCGCCAAACGTAGCATAGGGTCAGAAATCATTTTGGCCGCACCCGATGGATCTCCAATGTGACATTGATCATGTGGAATCTCGTTTCAATCCATTTGGAGACAATGGTAGTGTCAGTGCAAGATAGGTGTACGGTTTGCGCCAAACGTATCATAGGCACAAAAATCGATATGGACACACCCGATGGTACTCCTAGGTGACGTGGCTTAAGTGGATGCTTGATTTGGTCTGTTTGGAGATAGTGCTAGTCTTGATGCAAGATAGGTGCACGGTTTGCATCGAACGTACCATTGGCTCAGAAATCGTTTTGAACGCACCCGATGGTACTCCTAGGCGACGAGGCTCAAGTGGACGCTTGTTTTGGTCTGTTTGGAGATAGTGCTAATCTTGCCGCAAGATCGGTGCACGGTTTTGCGCCGAACGTACCATAGGCTCAGAAATCATCTTGGAGGCATCCGATGGATCTCCTAGGTGACATTGGTCATGTGGAATCTCATTTCAATCCATTTGGAGACAGTGGTACTATCTATGTAAGATAGGTGCACGGTTTGCGCTAAACGTATCACAGGCATAGAAATTGTTTTGCACGCACCCGATGGTACTCCTAGGTGATGTGGCTCAAGTGGATGCTCATTTTGGTTGGTTTGGAGATAGTGCTAATCTTGAGGCAAGATAGGTGCACGGTTTGCGCCAAACGTACCATAAGCTTAGAAATTGTTTTGGACGCACCTGATGGATCTCTTATGTGACATTGGTCATGTGGAATCTTGTTTCAATCCATTTGGAGACAGTGGTAGTGTCAGTGCAAGATAGATGCATGGTTTGTGCCAAACATCGCTCAGAAATCATTTTGGACACACCTGATGGTACTCCTAGGTGACGAGGCTCAAGTGGATGCTTGTTTTGGTGTGTTTGGAGATAGTGCTAACCTTGACACAAGATATGTGCATGGTTTGCGCCGAACGTACCGTAGGCTCAGAAATCATTTTGGACGCACCCGATGGATCTCCTAGGTAATGTTGGTCATGTGGAATCTTATTTCAATCCATTTGGAGACAATGGTACTGTCAGTGCAACTTAGGTGCACGGTTTGCGCCAAACATACCATAGCCACAGAAATCATTTTGGATGCACCCAATGGTACTCCTAGGTGACGAGGCTCAAGTGGATGCTCGCTTTGGTCTATTTGGAGATTGTGCTAATCTTGACGCAAGATAGATGCACGGTTTGCGCTGAACATAGCATAGGGTCAGAAATCATTTTGGACGCACCTGATGGATCTACTATGTGACATTAGTCATGTGGAATCTCGTTTCAATCCATTTGGAGACAGTGGTAGTGTTAGTGCAAGATAGGTGCACGGTTTGCGCAAAATGTGCCATCGGCATAGAAATCGATAGGGACGTACCCGATGGTACTCCTAGGTGACGTGGCTCAAGTGGATCCTCGTTTTGGTCTGTTTGGAGATAGTGCTAATCTTGATGCAAGATAGGTGCATGATTTGCGTCGAACGTACCATAGGCTCATAAATCATTTTGGACACATCCGATGGTACTCCTTGTTGATGAGGCTCAAGTGGACGCTTGTTTTGGTCTGTTTCGAGATAGTGCTAACCTTGACGGAAGATAGATGGACGGTTTGCGCTGAACGTAGCAGAGGCTCATAAATCATTTCGGACGCACTCGATGGTACTCCTAGGTGACGAGGCTTAAGTGGACGCTCGTTTTGGACTGTTTGGAGATAGTGCTAATCTTGACGCAGGATAGGTGCACGGTTTGCGCGAACGTACCATAGGCTCAGAAATCATTTTGGACGCACCCGAAGGATCTCCAATATGACATTGGTCATGTGGAATCTTGTTTTAATCCATTTGGAGACAATGGTAGTGTCAGTGCAAGATAGGTGCACGGTTTGCGCCAAACATCGCTCATAAATCGTTTTGGACGTGCCCAAAGGTACTCCTAGGTGACGAGGCTCAAGTGGATGCTCGTTTTGTTGTGTTTGGGAGATATGCTAACCTTGACGCAAGATAGGTGCACCTTTTGCGCCGTACGTACTGTAGGCTCAGAAATCATTTTGGACACAGCCAATGGATCTCCTAGGTGACATTGGTCATGTGGAATCTCGTTTCAATCCATTTGGAGACAATGGTTATGTCAGTGCAAGATAGGTGCACGGTTTGCGCCAAACGAACCATAGGCATAGAAATCATTTTGGACGCACCCTATGGTACTCCTAGGTGATGAGGCTCAAGTGGGTGCTCGCTTTTGTGTGTTTGGAGATAGTGCTAATCTTGACGTAAGATAGATGCACGGTTTGCGCCAAACATAGCATAGGGTCAGAAATCATTTTGGACGCACCTGATGAATCTCCATTGTGACATTGGTCATGTGGAATCTCGTTTCAATCCTTTTGGAAACATTTGTAGTGTCAGTGCAAGATAGGTGCACTGTTTGCGCCAAACGTACCATAGGTACAGAAATCGATAAGGACACACCCGATGGTACTCCTAGCTGACGTGGCTCAAGTGGATGCTTGTTTTGGTCTGTTTGGAGATAGTGCTAATCTTGACGCAAGATAGGTGCACGATTTGCGTCAAACGTACCATAGGCTCAGAAATCGTTTTGGATGCACTCGATGGTACTCCTAGGTGACAAGGCTCAAGTGGATGCTCATTTTGGTCTGTTTGGAGATAGTGTTAGTCTTGACGTAAGATAGGTGCAGGTTTGCGTCGAATCTACCATAGGCTCAGAAATCATTTTGGACACACCCGATGGTACTCCTAGGTGACGAGACTCAAGTGGATGCTCGTTTTGGTCTACTTGGAGACAGTGCTAATCTTAACTCAAGATAGGTGCACGGTTTGAGCCAAACGTAGCATAGGCTCAGAAATCATTTTGGACTCACCCGATGGATCTTCTCAGTGACGTTGGTCATTTGGAATCTCATTTCAATCCATTTGGAGACAGTGTTAGTCCCAGTGCAAGATAGGTGCACTGTTTGCACCAAACATTGCCTAGAAATCATTTTGGACGCGCCCGATGGTACTCCTAGGTGACAAGGCTCAACTAGATGCTCGTTTTGGTCTGTTTGGAGATAGTGCTAACCTTGACGCAAGATAGGTGCACGGTTTGCGCCGAACGTACCGTAGGCTCAGAAATTGTTTTGGACGCACCCGATGGATCTCCAAGCTGACATTGGTTATGTGGAATCTCGTTTCAATCCATTTGGAGACAGTGGTACTGTTAGTGTAGGATAGTTGCACGGTTTGCGCTAAATGTACCATAGGCGCAGAAATCATTTTGGACGCACTCGATGATACTCCTAGGTGACGAGACTCAAATGGATGCTCGCTTTGGTCTATTTGGTGATAGTGCTAATCTTGACGCAAGATAGATGCATGGTTTGCGCCGAACGTAGCATAGGGTCAGAAATCATTTTGGATGCACCCGATGGATCTCCTATGTGACATTGGTCATGTGGAATCTCATTTCTATAACACCAGAGGTGTTATGGTAACTAAAACTGGCCATGTCATCATATGCACTGCAAAGCATTCTTGTTAAGTTAACCGTGATGTGCATCAAATAAAACAAAGTTACATTTATAGGTTGAATGTGTTTTTTGTGAGGTGTGATTTGAATCAAAACTCTAGTTTTGAATGACATTTCAAATACTTGGATTATGCCCTATGTAATTTGAGGTGTAAAGCTATGCTCTACACTAGTATTAAGTGTAGGGGATACATTCAAGTGCAACATTTAAAAATGAACTCCAAGTTTGAAGTTGGATTTGAGTTCCAAAACTCGCTCCGAGTTTTCCAATTCAAATTAGGAGGTTTATTAAAATGAATTTATAATTCAAAATCGGTTCATACAAATGTGGCATTGGGTAGGTCACTTGTGACTTGACTCCATGGTACATTTGGATGATAGTTGTGATCACAAATTAATCACCAATTAAAGTAGAAATCAAATCGAGTTTAAATTTGATTCAAAACCCTGATTTCCAGAAAACCCCGTTTTACCCCCTTTTGTGTAATTCAGAATCTAAAATTAATTTAGGGTTGGGCCAAAAAGCAAAGTTGTAGATCTGGTCATGTTGTACAACTTTGGTTTTTGGAGTTTTCAAAGTTTTAGTATAAAATTTGGAGTAATGTTGAAAAGATTCAAATCCCAATTTTGACCCCTTTTCAATTCCCTATTCCAATTTCAAAATGGATTCAAAATTTGGAAACAATTTAAAAAGAAAAGTTGTAGATCTTTCCAAGAACAACTTTGGTGTTTTGAGTTTTTGAAGTTTCAATATAAAATTCAAAGTAATTTTTTATTTACAAAAATCTAAAAAATGTCGCCTGTTGATTTCAAATTCAAATTTCAAAAACCAAGCTGAATTTGAAAAAGTTGTTATTGAGAAAGTTGTAGAGCTTTAAAAATTAAGCAACTTTTGTATTTACATATTTTCAACTTCTGTAGAATTTTTGTGAGTAATTGGGAAATTACTTTTAGTGGCATTTTTGTAATTAATTCGAAAGTCAGTTGGAAGCAGGGCGCCACCTCCTGCTCGCCACCGAGCTGCTTGCCGCCGATTGGCCACCGCTCTCTCGTGCCGTCTTCGCATGCGTGGCCACACACCTGCCGCGTGGTGACCGCAGGCTGCTGCTGGCTTGTCCAGAAGCATCACCGAGCGGTCGGGTTGAATCGAGCCGACGCCGTAGCCCTCTGCTCGCCATCGTCGTTATCGAGTCTCAGTGCCTCATCGAAGCAATTCGCCCGATGGTACTCCTAGGTGACGTGGCTCAAGTGGATGCTCGTTTTGGTATGTTTGGAGATAGTACAAATCTTGACGCAAGATAGGTGCATGGTTTGTGTTGAATGTACCATAGGCTAAAAAATTGTTTTGGATGCATCCGATGGTACTCCTAGGTGACGAGGCTCAAGTGGATGCTTGTTTTGGTCTGTTTGGAGATAGTGCTAATCTTGATAGGTGCATGGTTTGCGCCAAATGTACCATAGACTTTGAAATCGTTTTGGACGCACTCGATCGTACCCCTAGCTGACGAGGCTCAAGTGGATGCTCATTTCGGTCTGTTTGGAGATAGTGCTAATCTTGACATAAGATAGGTGCACGGTTTGCATCGAACGTACCATAGGCTCGGTAATCGTTTTGAACAGACCTGATGGATCTCCTAGGTGACGAGGCTCAAGTGCATGCTAGTTTTGGTCTATTTGGAGATAGTGCTAATCTTGACGAAAGATAGGTGCACGGTTTGCGCCGAACGTAGCATAGGCTTAGAAATCATTTTGGACGCACCCCGATGGATCTTCTCAGTGACATTGGTCATTTGGAATCTCGTTTCAATCCATTTGGAGACAGTGTTAGTGTCAGTGCAAGATACCGCACAGTTTGCACCAAACATCACTTAGAAATCGTTTTGGACGCACCCGATGGTACTCCTAGGTGACGAGGCTTAACTAGATGCTCGTTTTGGTCTGTTTGGAGATAGTACTAACCTTGTTCCAAGATAGGTGCACGGTTTGCGCCAAACATACCATAGGCACAGAAATCGTTTTGGACGCACCCAATGGTACTCCTAGGTGACGAGGCTCAAGTGGATGCTCGCTTTGGTATATTTGGAGATACTGCTAATCTTGACGCAAGAACATAGCATAGGGTTAGAAATCATTTTGGATGCACCTGATGGATCTACTATGTGACATTGGTCATGTGGAATCTCGTTTCAATCCATTTGGAGACAGTGGTAGTGTCAGTGCAAGATAGGTCCACGGTTTGCGCCAAACATCGCTCAGAAATCATTTTGGACGCATCTGATGGTACTCCTTGGTGACGAGGCTCAAGTGGATGTTCGTTTTGGTGTGTTTAGAGATAGTGCTGACCTTGACTCAAGATAGGTGCATGGTTTTCACCGAACGTACCTGTCGGTGTTTGGTCCCGTGGGGATCCTAAGCCGACGAGTGAGTGCTGCGTGTCCCTATCCTGGATGGTGATGCAAGGGAAATACACGGAGGTTTATCCTGGTTCGGGCAAAAGAAGGCCCTACATCCAGCGGGGAGGGGAGAGTTTTATATTTTGTTGCACCGAGGTGCTTGCGTAGGGGTTACAAGCTTGTGAGAGAGGGCGCCAAGCCCAAGTCTCAAAGGGAGAAAAAGAGTACAAGGGTGATTGCTTGAGATGTTGATCTCTGAGTTGGGTGCCTTTGCTCGCTTGCACTTGGCCGATAACTTGCTTTTTTTTCTCCCCCTTGTAGAGCCCTGACCTGCCCTTTTATAGAGTAAGAGGAGGCCGGGACGCCGGGGGTGTCTTGAGGTGAAGTTTTGTCGATCCCTGTGGGGGTGACTGTAGCGACGTGCCTTAGGAATGGCCGGCCATCCCTGGACACCGTGATGACGTCGGTAATGAGGCGGTGAAAAGACCTTGAGTCTTGTGCCACGTCAGTCTTTCTTTCTTACTGACCAGTGGTGGGCGTCAAGGCCAGGTCGAGGCTGGGTGGATAAGGCCAAATCCCCGAGATAGGGGGATATGGACCTTGTCGTTTCTGTCCTCGAGGGTGGTCGGTGGTAGAACAGTGTGCGGTAGGGTGTGTATAGTGACAGGCTTTCACCTCCCATCCCGTGATGGGCAGTAAAAAGTGAGAACTGACGTTGGTATTGCTCCCATGTAGGTCGCGGCTGTAGCCATGTCGGTAGGAGGTAGTAGGTAGTCGCATTAAATGTCCTGACTCGGAGTAGGCGAGTAAGCTGGGTCGAGCGATTCAACCCAGGGTCATACGAGTCATAGTTCACTGGTAGTCGAGATACCTTATCGAGCGGGCTTCGTACGAATCGTGACGCAGTCGAGGCGTCCCGCCGAGGGTGCCTCATACGAGTCGGAGTCGGAGCACGGTCGAGACGCTCTGTCGAGCCGGCCTCGTGCGAGGCGGAACGTAGTCGAGGTGCATCGTCTACTGTCCTTTGGCTTTGCTATGTGGGTGCATTAGTGCTTCGTTCGTTCTAACCACTGATTGTGGGTACCCCTATACTATTGGTACCGACAGTAGCCCCCGAGCCTTTGGGTGAGTGTGGGTCACTCGCTTAGAGCCTCATCGGTTAATAAACTAGAGTCAGCGTCGTAGCTTTTTCGGTCGGGGTGCGTGAGCGCACCCGCCAGGTGTAGCTCCCGAGGCCTTGGTGGAGTACTTGGACTCCTCCGAGGTCTTTTATATGCTCTATTGAGGAATCGGTCTCGCATCGTGGTGTGTTTTGTTGTGTTTTTTATTTTCGGTTTCTTGTGTCTGAGCCCCCGAGCCTCGTTCGTGTGAGGTCGATCAGAGTCTCGTCCGTCTTCTATCGTTCGACCCTCACGCTCCCTTTTTAGAAAAAGGAGGAGGGGTAGGGGATGTCGTACTACCCTCGCTTGGGCGAGTTCCGACGGCCTCTGGTGAGCTACTAACGGGGTAATTCGAGTGTGAGCCTGTGCTCCATTTGATAGGAGTCGGCTAGTGGCCCACGGGCGCTCTCAAGAATGCCAAAGAGTAGTCGTGTGGATCTCGATTCCTTTCGATGGGACTCGAGGGCTCGGTGCCTCCCTCCGAGGGGATTCCTAAGTCAACCTTCTCTCTCAGCCTTGAATACGTCTTGAGGTGCCTTGAGAGCGCGGCTCGAGCCCTGGCCTTGTATGGGCGCATCCCTAGTCGTCCCTAACTCTGTTACTTGAGGGATGCTATCGAACCCTGGTCGAGGGCCAGCTTTTGCCCCCTCGTGATTCATTCCGTGCTCGGAGCCCGTTATCCAGATGTTCTGGGAATATCCGTCTGCAGATCCTTTCCCTGCCCATTTTTGGGCGCGCTTTTTTAGGAAGGGAAGTGGGATCGGTGTGGTAGTGGGCGGTGTGGTGTGACGGTTATGGCGTGGATAGCGGCCACGTGCCCATATCTGCGAGTTTTGAGGAAACGGTTAGGTAAGGGCATTGAATGCAAAAACTACTCTTACCTTTTCGCGCGCCCGTTGGGCTTCCGTCAGGGTATAAGAGCAAAGCCCAGGGGTCCGTCTTCTCTCACAGGCCCTTTGCATTCTCGCCCTCCTGTGTTAGATTGCTTTCCTTGCACCCTTCAGCCCTCACCCAGCGCCGCCATCGTCAACCGTCCGCGTAGTTTTCCCGGCGACGATGGCGAGCAAGAGCCAGCTCCTCCCTGCCGATGCCTGGGCCGCCTCCTCAGTAACGGAGAAGCAGTTGGAAGAGCTGGTCCATGATGGACTTCTGCGACCGAGGACGAGCCGGGCTCAGCCGGAGTGGAGGGCTCCGCCGTCCGACCACTGGGAGCTGGCACCCCCGGAAGTCTACGTGGTGAGCTTCATTTGCTTCCACGAGAGGGGGTTCGACGTGCCGGCCAGCCCCTTCATGCACGCGCTCCTCAACTACTACAAGGTGGAGCTGGAGCACCTCACCCCCAATACCATCTCACAGGCCACCATCTTCACGGTGGTCTGTGAGGGGTACCTGGGGATGGATCCGTAGTGGAATCTGTGGCTCCATCTCTTCAGGGCGGAGTTCTTCGCCAAGAAGGCGGGAGAGCGGGGAGCGCGGCGCACGGTGCCCGTGGGGAGCTGCGTGCTGCAAGTCCGATCCGGTCGCAGCGACCAGTACATCCTGGCACAGCTGATCTCCTCAAACAGCGACTGGCATGACGGCTGGTTTTACCTTCGTAATGACGGCGATCAGCTGCCGAGGTATACCGGCCGGGTGCTCGTCGCTCGAGAGGAGAACTAGTCGTACGGCGTGGTGGACGACGAGAAGCCAAAGCTGGATCCGCTGCTCGATGCGCTATGGAGGCTCCGCCAGCATGGACTGACGGACGGGATGGTGGCCGCGCCGTTTCACCACCGGAGGGTGATGCCGCTGACGCATCGTCGACTTCGGCTCGACCAGATGACGCCAGAGGCGCCGCTAGAGGGGAGCAGAATGTCCCACGAGTGCCTCTCCCTCGACGAGGTCACCCGGCGCGCGCGTCGGATGGTGGGGAGCTTCAAGCCGGAGGAGGTCGACAGGGTGCCGATGCGGCCTACTCAAGGATTCGAGCCCCTGGTAAGCGTTATCGTTAGTGTCTTTTGAGTTTGTTTGTTTTCGGACTCCTTTTACTGATTTAGTCGAGGTCGGTGTATATGATTTGTCGGCTGTGAAGGAGACGCGGCCACCGCTTTCGGAAGACCAGCCTGCTCGGGAAGCTCGACGCCACTTGGCGTCCCAGCAGAAGAAGGCAAAGGATGCTGCCAAGAAGCGCCAGATCCGTAAGGCCAAGGAGCAGGAGGAGCTGAAGAAACGTCGACGCCAGTAGAGCCTCGACGGGCTTCCCCTCGAGGAGTCTCCCTCTGAGACGGTCTTGGGGGAGGACGACGACGACAGTGACGGGGACGATGATGCCTTGTTGCGGTATGACGCCGCGACCGGTCTGGCGGACCTCCCCGATGTGCGCCCCTTTTTGGAGCCCATCGGGGGGTCGACCTCCCAGGCATTGGGGCTGGCCCCCATGACCATCGAGGTGGAGGAGGAGCCGGAAGAGGTGGGGGCCGGTGCGGGCCCCTCGACGGGAGGGGCCGCCTCATCCGAGACCCCACAAGAGGGGTCGACGGCGCTGCCCCCATGAGTCCAAGCTCCGCGGGCTCAGGCGACGGCCGAGGCGGCGACGCCATTGTCGACGTCCGGGGCGCCGTCAACAGGCGTAAGGACCCGGGGTCAACTAGCCTCGGTGACGCAGGGTACTCAGGGGGCTCCGCCGACCAGGGCCCCAAGGAGCGCCCAGCGAGCGGGAGGTCCGACGGTAGGGCCGCCACGGGCGCCATCATCAGTTTCTGGTGGACCGGGGTCGAGGCCCTTGGTTCCCATTTCTGGGTAAGTCTGTTCTGCCTCGTCTTCTTCGTGATCGGTGATCGTATTTTTTGACGTGGTTGTTCGTTCCTCAGGCATAAGCGCAAGGCGGAGCTCGCGGGTCCGACCCCAGTGAAGGCGCTCCGGTCGAGCGCCGCCATCATAATGCGGACGGTGGCTGACGACGCCGCCTAGGTCGCGGAGTGCCGGGCTACGACGGAGCGGCTCAAGCAGCGGGAGGCGGCTGCCCAAGTGGCGGTGGGCGCCCAGGAAGCTGTTGGTTCCATCCCTGCCGCACAGAGGTGGTGGCGCCCAGCACTAGCGGGCCAGAGCCTGGGTCGACATCGACTGCCTAGGCTTCCGTTGAGGCCGCTGAGGTGGGAGCATCCGTCCGCGACGTGGGGCGGATGGACGCCGTACAGGAGGTGGTGGAAGTCCCGTCAGAGGCGGGACAGGAGTCGGCGCAACCGGAGGAGGTGCAGCCGCAGCGGGACTAGCTGGCGGAGCTGGCGGTCGAGGTGGAAAGTGGGGCGGACGCGCTCCTGCCCGGCGTCCCAGTGGTGGCGCCGGTGGTCGAGGTGCCAGCCCCGGCACAAGGGTCGACCCCGGCCCTGATCGACCTTACCCTTGACGACTCCCTTGTTATCAAGGGGAAGCAAGTGGTAGGCGTCGAGGGGGCCGAGGCCGCGGACCAGGCCGGTCCCTCTGCTGCAACAGTCGAGGGGGCTGAGGCCACGGACCAGGCCGGTCCCTCTGCTGCGCTAGAGGGTTAACTGGCTGAGGCGCCGGCCGCATGGTTGGATCTTGCTGAGCTGGCCCTCGTACGGGCAGAGGAGGAGCTGCCGCGCTGGGGGAGGTCGGCCCTAGAGTTTAGGGACACAACCAACCCTAGCGCGGAGCCTGTCTTTGCGCTCGATGACAGAGACGAGGTGCACCACTGGGAGTACCTTGAGGGTCTCCGGCAGCACACGATGTGATCTCTTCGAGTGGCTTCGAAGGCCCTGGCACGAGGTATGTCAGATGCTTTTGAGGTAAGTCAGATTTGGTAGTTTTTTCATTCTCTCTCTGTCCCTTTTCCCTGATTCTGATTCTTCTTTGGGTTTGAACTGTGGTCAGGAGCTCAAGGAGCGTTCCCACCGTAAGTCGCTTTTCATTCGTAATGAGAGCGGCGTGTGGGCCGTGCTTTCCCGACAACGGGCTCTTGTCGAGGAGGCTAACCAGCGGCTCTCCCGACAGAGCGCCGAGGCGACCAATCTTCGCGTTGCTTATGCGACGGCCAAGGAGGAGGCTGCCTAGGCCCGGGCGGCCGAGGCCTCGGCGCGTGAAGACGTGACGAGGGCCCGGGAGGAGGCTGCTAAAGCCCGTGAAGACCTCGTGCCGTTGTCGGCGCGCATGAAAGAGCTTTAGGAAGACGTGGCCCTTGTCAGCAGGCACCGTGATGCCCTCAACGTCCAGGTCGGGGAGGTGTCCGCTCACTTGGGGGCCTTGAAGGACGAGGTCACGACGCTGAGCGGAGTCGTCCGGGAGAGGGACGAGGCCCTCTCGAACGCCGGTCGAGAGATCGAGGTGTTGAGGGAGACCATTCGTGGCAAGAATGAAACTCTCCAGGCGCTCGAGAGGACGTGTGGGGGGCTCCGTGATGAGGCCGTGGGTTGGCAGACCCACTCCGAGGGTAAGCTTTTGGCTATGCAGTGGCCCTGGTGTTGAGGTTCCCGGCTTGCACTAACTTAATGTTTGTGTTCCAGAGTTGGAAAAGGAGCAGCAGGCGGCTTAGGCGGCGGCCACCTCGTTCTAGAATCTCTTCGAGGCCGAGGCCCAGCAGACTTAGTTGCTTCAGGGCGCTATCTCCTCCGTGTGCGATGGCCTGGGGGTCGAGCCCGACGCCGACACTTAGGAGGACAACCTGGGGAACTCCTTTGTCCACCGGATGGTGGCACTGGGCCGCCTCGTTCGAGAGAGGATACGAGGCGGCCTTCATCATGGCGTGAAGAGGGCACTGGTCGTCGTTTGATCCGAGTTTGTGTATGACATGGAGCTCGTTGCCGACGGCTTCATCACGGATCCGGATCGGATGGATGAGGAGAATGAAGCTGCCTGCCTAGACCTGATTCAAGCCGCTGAGGAGCCTGGAAGCCACCTAGCCAAACTTTTCGAGGTCGAGGTGGTCCTGCCTGCCGATGACGAGGGCCTGTGAGCCAAATCTGGGCATTGAGCCCGTGTAATAAGTTAGTGTTTATAACTTTGGTCGTGGTGGCCTCGGAGGCCTTGAACACTTGGATGTAAACCTGCACTGACTGTTTAAGTTTTGCGTGAGTTTTTCTTTTTCCTTTGTTGCTCGAATCGTGTTCTCATATGATTTACTTAGTGCGCAGTTACACCCCTTGGCACAAAGGAGCAAGTGGAGGTACCGTAGCCTCAGAGGCGTGGGTGATCTCGCGGCTCGACTACCCTCGAGCCTTTAGGGTGCGTTTGCGGCTTTGTAGATCGTGTAAGAATTTGATTTGAAGCGACCGAGGATGTTTTCTTTTTCAAAGTTATAATGCGTCACTAGGTCTACTTAGCGTTTGGTCGCTCCCCTAGGTGTGACCTTTGAGTTTTGGGGCGCTCCCGTGGTATTGTCGACTTAAATGACAGCTTTCTTTTTTGAAAAAGAATACGAATTTTTTCGGGGACAAGGGTTCCCCCCTTGTAGCCCCCGAGGGAGGGTCGATTCTGAGAGAACAGAGTCGATCCTTCCTGGTTGTTATGAAAACAAAGCTTTGAACACTGCTGTATTCTTTATTGATGAGATTGAAAAGAATTTACAGAGCCTCGAGGCTTTTAAGGGAAAAAGCGACGTAGCTATTCAATGTTCCACGCGTTGGTGAAGATTTCACCCTTCTCGTTCGATAGCTTGTAGGTGCCGGGCTTTAGCACTTCTGCGATGATGTATGGTCCTTCCCATGGCGGCGTGAGTTTGTGCCATCCCTTGGTGTTCTGGCTTCGACGTAGCACCAGGTCACCAACGTTGAGGTCGCACCTGTGGATGTGTCTGTCGTGGTAGCGTCGGAGACTCTGTTGATACCTGGCAGAATGCAATAGAGCCATGTCGTGGGCTTCCTCGAGCTGGTCGAGGGCGTCCTCTCTCATGGCATCATTATTTTTTTTGTTGTAGGCCTTTAGCCTCGAGGATCCGTATTCTACATCGGTGGGGAGCATAGCCTCGGATCCATAGACCAAGAAGAACGGAGTGAACCCCGTGGCTCGACTCGGCGTTGTTCTTAGGCTCCATAGGACCGAGGGAAGCTCAGCGACCTATTTTTTGCCATGTTTATTTAACTTGTCAAAGATTCTAGGTTTCAGGACTTGTAGGATCATGCCGTTGGCATGTTCTACTTGGCCATTTGTCTTTGGATGAGCTACGGCCGACCAGAGCACACGGATGTGGTGGCTGTCACAGAAATCCAGAAACTTTTTACCAGTGAATTAGGTGTCATTGTACGTGATGATGCAGTTGGGAACCCCAAAGCGGTGGATGATGTCGATGAAAAAGAGCACAGCTTGCTCAGACCTGATGCTAGTGATAGGACGGGTCTCGATCCACTTGGAAAATTTGTCAATGGCAACAAGCAAGTGGGTGAAGCCGCCAGTTGTCCTTTTCAAGGGTCCGACAAGGTCAAGCCTCCAAACAGCAAACGACCATGTGATGGGAATGGTTTGCAGGGCATGAGCTGGGAGATGGGTCTGCCTTGCATAGTACTGGCAGCCTTTGCAGGAGCGTACTAACTTGACAGCGTCGGAGACTGCGGTTGGCCAATAGAAACCTTATCGGAAAGCATTTCTAACGAGGGTCCGAGGCACTGCGTGGTGACCGCAAGCCCCCGAGTGTAAATCATTTAGTAGGCTTCTGCCTTCCTCATTTGTGATACAGCGCTGGAGGATGCCTGTAGGGCTGCGGTGATACAACTCTCTACTGTCGCCAAAGATCACGAAGGTTTTAGACCGGCGTATGATCCGTCGAGCCTCGATCTTATTCGAGGGGAGGTCCTCTCGAATGAGATGGTAAGGTACAGAATGCGCCAGTCAGGCTCGGGTCAGATGGTGGGGTCAGGCCTCCCACCTGCATGGCCTCAGCCCCGGTCGAGGGGGCCTCTGCCTCAGGTTGGGGGTCGGGCGATGGCCCGTCGACCCCTCTGTCTGATCCGAGGTCGACGGATGGTTAGTGGAGGTCTCTCGCGAAAATGTCTGGCGGGACCGTAGCTCGACTGGACGCAATTTTCACGAGTTCATCTGCGGCCTCATTATACCTGCGTGCGATGTAGTTGAGCTCGAGGTCATGAAACTTGTCCTCAAGGCGTCGTACCTCTTCACAGTAGGCCTCCATCTTGGGATCACGGCAGCTCGAGCTCTTCATGACCTGGTCGATCACGAGCTGAGAATCACCTCGAACATCGAGGTGTCGGACCCCTAGTTCGACGGCGATTCGCAAGCCCGTGACGAGTGCCTCGTATTCGGTGACGTTATTTGATGTAGGAAAATGAAGCCGGATGATATAGCGCATGTGAACTCCGAGGGATGAGATGAAGAGCAAACCCGCGCCCGCTCCCATTTTCATCAACGACCCGTCGAAGTACATGGTCCACAGCTCAGCCTGGAGCTGAACCGCGGGGAGTTGAGTGTCGGTCCACTCCGCTAGGAAATCTGCTACTGCCTAGGACTTGATGGCCTTGCGCGGTGCATATGAGAGGGTCTTGCCCATGAGCTCTACCGCCCACTTGGCTATCCTACCCGAGGCTTCCCGGTTCTAGGCTATCTCTCCTAGGGGGAAAGAAGAAACCACAGTCACCGGGTGGCCCTTGAAGTAGTGACGGAGTTTGCGCCGTGTTAAGACGATGGCATATAGCAGCTTCTGGATCTGTAGGCAGCGAACCTTAGTTTCCGAGAGCACCTCGCTAATGAAGTAGACTGGTCTCTGGACGAGCAGGGTATGTGCTTCCTCAGCCCTCTCGACAACCAAGACTGCGCTGACTACTTGTGTTGTCACGGTGACATAAAGTAGGAACGGTTCCCCTGGGGTCAGAGGGACGAGGATCGGCGAGTTAGAGAGTGTAGCTTTGAGTTTTGCAAGAGCTTCTTAGGCCTCGAGGGTCCATGAGAAGTGTTCCGATTTCTTTAGGAGACGATACAGAGGGAGCGCTTTTTCGTCGAGGCACGAAATGAAGCGACTGAGTGCTGCCAAGCAGCCCGTGACCCTCTGCACGCTCTTTAGTTCTCGGATCGGGCCCATCTTGGTTATCGCAGTGATCTTTTCTAGGTTGGCCTCGATGCCACGCTTGGAAACGATGAACCCTGAAAGCATGCCTCGAGGAACGCTGAAAACGCATTTCTCAGGATTGAGCTTGATGTTCTTTGCCCGGAGGCACTTGAACGCAACGTCGAGATCGTTTATCAAGTTATTGGCTTTTTTGTTTTTGACAACGATGTCATCGACGTAAGCTTCGACGGTTGGTCTGATGTGTTCTTCGAAAACATGCTGCATGCATCGTTGGTACGTAGCCCCTGCGTTCCGGAGATCGAAGGGCATAGTAACATAGCAATGCATGCCGAATGGGGTGATGAACGAAGTCGTGAGCTAGTCGGACTCCTTCATTTTGATCTGGTGGTAGCCGGAGTATGCATCTAAGAACGAAAGAGTTTCACATCCCACAGTGGAATCAATGATTTGATCAATACATGGCAAAGGAAAGGGAACTTTTGGACTTATTTAAACTAGTGTAGTCTATACACATCCTCCACTTCCCACTCTTTTTCTTAACTAATACAGGATTAGCTAGCCACTCGGGATGATGAACCTCCTTGATGAATCCGGCCTCCAACAGTTTGTGTATCTCCTCACCGATGACCTTACGCTTCTCCTCGTCGAAGCGGCGCAAGCGTTGCTTCATCCGTTTGGAGCTGGCTCGGATCTCCAAGGCATGCTCGGTGACTTCCCTAGGTATGCCCGGCATATCCGAGGGACTCCACGCAAAGATGTCGATGTTTGCGTGGAGAAAGTCGACGAGCACTGTTTCCTATTTGGGGTCGAGGGTGGCGCTGACACTTAGTGCCTTTCCCTCTGGATCGGCGGGGTTGAGAGGCACGAGCTTGATGTCCTCCGTGGGCTCGAAGCTGCCAGCGTGGCGCTTGGGGCCGGGGATCTTGTTGGCTAGACCATCGAGGTCCGCCGCCAAGGTTGCCGACTCCAAGATGGCTTCTCCGTGCTCGACGCACACGACGTCGCACTCATAGGCATGTTCATATGAGGGCCCAACAGTTATGACGCCATTAGGGCCTGGCATCTTGAGCTTGAGGTAAGTGTAGTTCGGGACCGCCATGAACCGGGCATAGCATGGGCGCCCAAGGATAGCGTGGTACATTCCACGGAATTCAACCACTTCAAAAGTGAGGGTCTCCTTTCTGAAGTTGGTGGGAGTGCCAAAGCAGACAGGCAGGTCGATTCAACCGACAGGCTCCGCCCGCTTTCCTGGCACGACTCCATGGAAGCCCCCGACGCTAGGTTGGAGGCGCGTCCTCTCGATCCCCAGGAGGTTGAGGGTCTGAGCATAGATGATGTTGAGGCTGCTACCGCCATCCATGAGCACCTTGGTGAGGCGTGTGTTGGCGATGATGGGATCAACAACAAGCGGGTAGACCCCTGGATTGGGGACGTAGTCGGGGTGGTCATCATGGTCGAAAGTGATGGCCACCTCAGACCAGTCAAGCAAGTGGGGATCGCCGGCTACATGGAGAAAACCTCTCGCCATTCTCGCTTGTGCTGGCGCATCGAGAGGTGGGTCGAGGGTCCTCCGTAGATCATGAAGTAGTCGTGGATTTCGGGGAACCCCCCATCCTTGTCGTCGCCCTTGGGATCTTCCTTCTTGTCGTCCTTCTTGATGCCTATGCCCTCAAAGTACCTCCGGAGCGTATGGCAATCCTCGAGGTTGTGGTTTGTGGGCCCCTTGTGGTAGGGACATGGTTCTTTGAGCATTTTGTCAAAAACGCACCCGCCGGGGGGCCCTCGAGGCTTCTTGCGTTCAGTGGCAGCAATAAGCTTGTTAGCCGGGGCCTCGAGCTTGCTCTGCTGGTTCTTCTTCTTGTTGTTGTTGTTCCTTTTGGAACCCCGGCTGGGGCTTACGGGATCGTCAACCTTGCGCTTCCCTTTGTCCTGATTGCCGCCAAAGATGGCACTAACCGCCTCCTCACCGGCGGCGAAGTTGGTGACGATGTCCATTAAACCGTTGGCGGTGATCGGGGTGTTACGGCCCAGCTCTCGGACCAACTCTTTGCAGGTGGTGCCGGAGAGGAAGGCCATAATCACGTCGGAGTCAGTGACGTTGGGGAGCTCGGTACGTTGCCTGGAGAAACACCGGATGTAATCCCGGAGGGATTCACCTGGCTTCTGCTTGCAGCTCCGGAGGTCCCATGAGTTGCCAGGGCGCATGTAGGTCCCTTTGAAGTTTCCCTCGAACACCCTCACGAGATCGTCCTAGTCGTGGATCTGTCGAGGTGGAAGATCCTGGAGCCAGGCACGAGCGGTGTCAGACAGGAACATGGGGAGTTGCCGGATGATGACCCGGTCATCGGTGGCCCCGCCCAATTAACAGGCCAAGCGGAAATCAGCGAGCCAAAGCTCAGGTTTGGCCTCGCCGTTGTACTTGGTGAGAGTTGTGGGAGGGCAAAACCAAGCTGGGAGTATTGTCTCACGGATAGCTTTACTGAAGACCCAAGGACCCGGAGGCTCGGGTGAAGGGCTACGATCTTCTGAGCTGTCGTAGCGCCCGCCCTTGTGCATGCGGTAACCTCGAGCCACACCGTCACCGTGTTTGCACGTCCGGCGCTTGACGATGTTGCCTTGGGTATCTCGAGGTTCATGGTCGTCGATGATAAGCTCAGGGGTGGGGGCCGCCTGGTTCCGCTGGACATGCTCGGGATGAACCGAGGCCTCTCTCTCCTGTCGGGAGGGCTCGGCGGGCCGCTCCGTGGCTGGCCCGCGTCGCCTCGAGGTAGAGCTCTCGGCCTGCTGCATAGCAGCGATCTTGAGGAGTTCTCGGAATTCATCTCGGGCTCGACGAGCGTCAGGGTTCGATGGCTCGGGCATGTTACGAAGGAGCATGGTGGCAGTGACTACATTCTGGCTGGCTCGACCGAAAACCGGGGGGTCGATTGCCCGATCCTCGGCGATGCGACGATTGACGTCACGAGCTCTTTCTCGAGCTCCACCGCCATGTGCGTGTGCCGCACGTTCATGCTCGAGGGTTTGTTGAAGTAGGCGCAGGTTTTCTTGCTCCTCGTCGAGCCTGTCCTGCAACTCGCGTATCTGCTCGAGCTGTATTCCTTGATCCACAAGGAATTGAGCCTCGTTGCGCTCGGCAGGGAGTTCGACATGAGGTGGCGTGTTCCTTCCTTCGACGGGTTCCTTGTCCTCCGAATCTGACGTGCTTACCCTGTCGATGTTGAAGCACTCACGAGTCAGATCGTAGGTGTCATCGGCAGAGTCAGAGTTAGGGGCACTGAAGTAGTAGTAAGATGGGTGGATGTAAGGTCGTCGCCACTCATCTCTGGGGTTATAATGTCAAGGAGGAGTCGCACGTGGCTCCATTTCTGGGGTCTCCGTAGAGTCCGGATACTCAGAAGCCGGTGTGGATGCAACTAGGTGCAGAGTGGAGCGTAGATGGTGTCCGGGGAGTTCCTCGTAAGTGCTCATGCTAGTGCTCACAGAGGAAGCGTACGCCCGGAAAACCGAGTCTAGCCTAAACGGGAATGCGGATGGGGACGTCGTTCCTTGTGCCAGTGTAGTCGGACTGGGCGGTGGTGGCGTCACACCGAGCGGCAGAGCGGTGGAACCCCCTGTTGGCATCTTACCCTCAGCAAGATTGGTGCATGGTTTGCGCCAAACATCGCTTAGAAATCGTTTTGGACGCACTCGATGGTACTCCTAGGTGACAAGGCTCAACTAGATGCTTGTTTTGGTCTGTTTGGAGAAAGTGCTAACCTTGACGCAAGATAGGTGCACGGTTTGCGTCGAATGTACCATAGGCTCAAAAATTATTTTGGATGCAGCCGATGGTACTCCTAGGTGACAAGGCACACGTGGATGCTCGTTTAGGTCTGTTTGGACATAGAGCTAATCTTGACACAAGATAGTTGCACGGTTTGCACTGAATGTACCATAGGCTCAAAAATCATTTTGGATGCACCTGATGGATCTCCTCGGTGACATTGGTCATGTGGAATCACGTTTCAATCCATTTGGAGACACTGTTAGAGTCAGTGCAAGATAGGTGCACGGTTTGCACCAAACGTAGCTCAGAAATCATTTTGGGATGCACCCGATGGTACTTCTACGTGACGAGGCTCAAGTGGTTACTGTTTCAGTCTATTTGGAGATAGTGCTAATCTTGACGCAAGATAGGTGCACGGTTTGCGCCGAACGTAGCATTGGGTTAGAAATCATTTTGGACACACCCAATGGATCTTCTCAATGACATTGGTCATTTGGAATATCATTTCAATCCATTTGGAGATAGTGTTAGTGTCAGTGCAAGATAGGTGCACGGTTTGCGCAAAACATCGCTTAGAAATCGTTTTGGACGCACTCGATGGTACTCCTAGGTGACAAGGCTCAACTAGATGCTCGTTTTGGTCTGTTTGGAGAAAGTGCTAACCTTGACGCAAGATAGGTGCACGGTTTGTGCCGAACGTACCTTAGGCTCAGAAATTGTTTTGGACGCACCCGATGGATCTCCTAGGTGACGAGGCCCAAGTGGATGCTCGCTTTGGTCTATTTTCTGATAGTGCTAATCTTGACGCAAGATAGATGCACGGTTTGGGCCGAACGTAGCATATGTTTAGAAATCATTTTGGATGCACCCGGTGGATCTCCTATGTGACATTGGTCATGTGGAATCTCATTTCAATCCATTTGGAGACAGTGTTAGTGTCAGTGCAAAATAGGTGCATGGTTTGCGCCAAATGTACCATAGGCATAGAAATCATTTTGGATGCACCCGATCGTAACCCTAGCTGACAAGGCTCAAGTGGATGCTCATTTCGGTCCGTTTGGAGATATTGCTAATCTTGACGTAAGATAGGTGCACGGTTTACGCCGAATGTAGCATAGGGTCAGAAATCATTTTGAACGCACCCGATTGATCTCCAAGGTGACATTGGTCATGTGGAATCTCCTTTCAATCCATTTGGAGATAGTGGTACTGTCAGTGCAAGATAGGTGCATGGTTTGCGCCAAACGTACCATAGGCACAGAAATCGTTTCGGCCTCACCCGATGGTACTCCTAGGTGATGAGACAAAAGTAGATGATCGCTTTGGTCTATTTGGTGATAGTGCTAGTCTTGACGCAAGATAGATGCACGGTTTGCGCCGAACGTAGCATAGGGTGAGAAATCATTTTGGACGCATCCGATGGTACTCCTAGGTGACGAGGCTCAAGTGGATGCTCGTTTTGGTCTGTTTGGAGATAGTGCTAATCTTGATAGGTGCATGGTTTGCGCCAAATGTACCATAGACTTAGGAATCGTATTGGACGCACCCGATCGTACCCCTAGCTGACGAGGCTCAAGTGGATGCTTGTTTCGGTCCATTTGGAGATAGTGCTAATCTTGACGTAAGATAGGTGCACGGTTTGTCTCGAACGTCCCATAGGCTCACAAATCATTTTGGACACACCCGATGGTACTCCTAGGTGACGAGGCTCAAGTGGATGCCCGTTTTGGTCTATTTGGAGATAGTGCTAATCTTGACGAAAGATATGTGCATGGTTTGCGCCGAACGTACCATAGGGTCAGAAATCGTTTTGGACACAACTGATGGATCTTCTCAGTGACATTGGTCATTGGGAATCTCGTTTCAATACATTTGGAGACAGTGTTAGTGTCAGTGCAAGATAGGTGCATGGGTTGCGCCAAACATCGCTTAGAAATCTTTTTGGACGCACCTGATGGTGCTCCTAGGTGACGAGGCTCAAGTGGATGCTCGTTTTGGTCTGTTTGGAGATAGTGCTTATCTTAGGTGCAAGGTAGGTGCACGGTTTGCGCCGAATGTACCGTCGGCTCAAAAATCATTTTGGATGCACCCAATGGATCTGCTAGGTGACATTGGTCATGTGGAATCTCGTTTCAATCCATTTGGAGACAGCGGTCAGTGCAAGATAGGTGCACTGTTTGCGCCAAACGTACCTAGGCACAAAAACTGTTTTTGATGCACCCGATGGTACTCCTAGGTGACGAGGCTTAAGTGGATGCTCATTTTGGTCTGTTTGGAGATAGTGCTAATCTTGATGCGAGATTGGTGCACGGTTTGCGTCGAACGTACCATAGGCTCAGAAATCGTTTTGGACGCGCTCGATGGTACACCTAGGTGACGAGGCTCAAGTGGATGCTCATTTTGGTCTGTTTAGACATAGTGCTAACCTTGACGCAAGATAGGTGCACGGTTTGCGCTGAACATAGCATAGGCTCGGAAATCATTTTGGATGCACGCGATGGATCTGCTATGTGACTTTGGTCATGTGGAATCTCATTTCAATGAATTTGGTAACAGTGGCAGTGTTAGTACATGATACGTCCACGGTTGCGGTAAACGTACCATAGGCATAGAAATCATTTTGGATGCACCCGATGGTACTCCTAGGTGACGAGGCTCAAGTGGATGCTCATTTTGGTCTGTTTGGAGATAGTGCTAATCTTGACGCAAGATAGATGCACGGTTTGCGTCGAATGTACCATAGGCTCAAAAATTATTTTGGATGCAGCCGATGGTACTCCTAGGTGACGAGGCACACGTGGATGCTCGTTTAGGTCTGTTTGGACATAGAGCTAATCTTGACATAAGGTAGTTGCACGGTTTGCACTGAATGTACCATAGGCTTAAAAATCATTTTGGATGCACCTGATGGATCTCCTCGGTGACATTGGTCATGTGGAATCATGTTTCAATCCATTTGCAGACACTGTTAGAGTCAGTGCAAGATAGATGCACGGTTTGCGCCAAACGTAGCTCAGAAATCATTTTGGGATGCACCCGATGGTACTTCTACGTGACGAGCCTCAAGTGGTTACTGTTTCAGTCTATTTGGAGCTAGTGCTAATCTTGACGCAAGATAGGTGCACGGTTTGCGCCGAACGTAGCATTGGGTTAGAAATCATTTTGGACGCACCCAATTGATCTTCTCAGTGACATTGGTCATTTGGAATATCATTTCAATCCATTTGGAGACAGTGTTAGTGTCAGTGCAAGATAGGTGCACGGTTTGCGCCAAACATCGCTTAGAAATCATTTTGGACGCACTCTATGGTACTCCTAGGTGACAAGGCTCAACTAGATGCTCGTTTTGGTCTGTTTGGAGAAAGTGCTAACCTTGACGCAAGATAGGTGCACGGTTTGTGCCGAACGTACCTTAGGCTCAGAAATTGTTTTGGACGCACCCGATGGATCTCCTAGGTGACGAGGCCCAAGTGGATGCTCGCTTTGGTCTATTTTCTGATAGTGCTAATCTTGACGCAAGATAGATGCACGGTTTGTGCCGAACGTAGCATATGTTTAGAAATCATTTTGGATGCCCCCGATGGATCTCCTATGTGACATTGGTCATGTGGAATCTCATTTCAATCCATTTGGAGACAGTGTTAGTGTCAGTGCAAAATAGGTGCACGGTTTGCGCCAAATGTACCATAGGCATAGAAATCATTTTGGATGCACCCGATCGTAACCCTAGCTGACAAGGCTCAAGTGGATGCTCATTTCGGTCCGTTTGGAGATAGTGCTAATCTTGACGTAAGATAGGTGCACGGTTTACGCCGAATGTAGCATAGGGTCAGAAATCATTTTGAACGCACCCGATGGATCTCCAAGGTGACATTGGTCATGTGGAATCTCGTTTCAGTCCATTTGGAGACAGTGGTACTGTTAGTGCAAGATAGGTGCATGGTTTGAGCCAAACGTACCATAGGCACAGAAATCGTTTTGGCCTCACCCGATGGTACTCCTAGGTGACGAGACAAAAGTGGATGATCGCTTTGGTCTATTTGGTGATAGTGCTAGTCTTGACGCAAGATAGATGCACGGTTTGCGTCGAACGTAGCATAGGGTGAGAAATCATTTTGGACGCATCCGATGGTACTCCTAGCTGACGAGGCTCAAGTGGATGCTCGTTTTGGTCGGTTTGGAGATAGTGCTAATCTTGATAGGTGCATGGTTTGTGCCAAATGTACCATAGGCTTAGGAATCATATTGGACGCACCTGATCGTACCCCTAGTTGACGAGGCTCAAGTGGATGCTCGTTTCAGTCCATTTGGAGATAGTGCTAATCTTGACGTAAGATAGGTGCACGGTTTGCCTCGAACGTACCATAGGCTCAGAAATCATTTTGGACACACCCGATGGTACTCCTAGGTGACGAGGCTCAAGTGGATGCCCGTTTTGGTCTATTTGGAGATAGTGCTAATCTTGACGAAAGATATGTGCATGGTTTGCGCCGAACGTACCATAGGGTCAGAAATCGTTTTGGACACAACCGATGGATCTTCTCAGTGAATTGGTCATTGGGAATCTCGTTTCAATACATTTGGAGACAGTGTTAGTGTCAGTGCAAGGTAGGTGCATGGGTTGCACCAAACATCGCTTAGAAATCGTTTTGGACGCACCCGATGGTACTCCTAGGTGATGAGGCTCAAGTGGATGCTCGTTTTGGTCTTTTTGGAGATAGTGCTTATCTTAGGCGCAAGGTAGGTGCACGGTTTGCGCCGAACGTACCGTCAGCTCAAAAATCATTTTGGATGCACCCAATGGATCTGCTAGGTGACATTGGTCATGTGGAATCTCGTTTCAATCCATTTGGAGACAGCGGTCAGTGCAAGATAGGTGCACTGTTTGCGCCAAAACTACCTAGGCACAAAAACTGTTTTTGATGCACCCGATGGTACTCCTAGGTGACGAGGCTTAAGTGGATGCTCGTTTTGGTCTGTATGGAGATAGTGCTAATCTTGATGCGAGATTGGTGCACGGTTTGCGTCGAACGTACCATAGGCTCAGAAATCGTTTTGGACGCGCTCGATGGTACACCTAGGTGACGAGGCTCAAGTGGATGCTCATTTTGGTCTGTTTAGACATAGTGCTAACCTTGACGCAAGATAGGTGCACGGTTTGCGCTGAACGTAGCATAGGCTCAGAAATCGTTTTGGATGCACCCGATGGATCTGCTATGTGACTTTGGTCATGTGGAATCTCATTTCAATCCATTTGGTGACAGTGGTAGTGTTAGTACAAGATACGTCCACGGTTGCGGTAAACGTACCATAGGCATAGAAATCATTTTGGATGCACCCGATGGTACTCCTAGGTGACGAGGCTCAAGTGGATGCTCATTTTGGTCTATTTGGAGATAGTGCTAATCTTGACGCAAGATAGATGCACGGTTTGCGTCGAATGTACCATAGGCTCAAAAATTATTTTGGATGCAGCCGATGGTACTCCTAGGTGACGAGGCACACGTGGATGCTCGTTTAGGTCTGTTTGGACATAGAGCTAATCTTGACACAAGATAGTTGCACAGTTTGCACTGAATGTACCATAGGCTCAAAAATCATTTTGGATGCACCTGATGGATCTCCTCGGTGACATTGGTCATGTGGAATCACGTTTCAATCCATTTGGAGACACTGTTAGAGTCAGCGCAAGATAGGTGCACGGTTTGCACCAAACGTAGCTCAGAAATAATTTTGGGATGCACCCGATGGTACTTCTACGTGACGAGGCTCAAGTGGTTACTGTTTCAGTCTATTTGGAGATAGTGCTAATCTTGACGCAAGATAGGTGCACGGTTTGCGCCAAACGTAGCATTGGGTTAGAAATCATTTTGGACACACCCAATGGATCTTCTCAATGACATTGGTCATTTGGAATATCATTTCAATCCATTTGGAGACAGTGTTAGTGTCAGTGCAAGATAGGTGCACGGTTTGCGCCAAACATCGCTTAGAAATCGTTTTGGACGCACTCGATGGTACTCCTAGGTGACAAGGCTCAACTAGATGCTCGTTTTGGTCTGTTTGGAGAAAGTGCTAACCTTGACACAAGATAGGTGCACGGTTTCTGCCGAACGTACCTTAGGCTCAGAAATTGTTTTGAACGCACACGATGGATCTCCTAGGTGACGAGGCCCAAGTGGATGCTCGCTTTGGTCTATTTTCTGATAGTGCTAATCTTGACGCAAGATAGATGCACGGTTTGCGCCGAACGTAGCATATGTTTAGAAATCATTTTGGATGCACCCGATGGATCTCCTATGTGACATTGGTCATGTGGAATCTCATTTCAATCCATTTGGAGACAGTGTTAGTGTCAGTGCAAAATAGGTGCACGGTTTGCGCCAAATGTACCATAGGCATAGAAATCATTTTGGATGCACCCGATCGTAACCCTAGCTGACAAGGCTCAAGTGGATGCTCATTTCGGTCCGTTTGGAAATAGTGCTAATCTTGACGTAAGATAGGTGCACGGTTTACGCCGAATGTAGCATAGGGTCAGAAATCATTTTGAACGCACCCGATGGATCTCCAAGGTGACATTGGTCATGTGGAATCTCGTTTCAGTCCATTTGGAGACAGTGGTACTGTTAGTGCAAGATAGGTGCATGGTTTGAGCCAAACGTACCATAGGCACAGAAATCGTTTTGGCCTCACCCGATGGTACTCCTAGGTGACGAGACAAAAGTGGATGATCGCTTTGGTCTATTTGGTGATAGTGCTAGTCTTGACGCAAGATAGATGCACGGTTTGCGTCGAACGTAGCATAGGGTGAGAAATCATTTTGGACGCATCCGATGGTACTCCTAGCTGACGAGGCTCAAGTGGATGCTCGTTTTGGTCGGTTTGGAGATAGTGCTAATCTTGATAGGTGCATGGTTTGTGCCAAATGTACCATAGGCTTAGGAATCATATTAAACGCACCTGATCGTACCCCTAGTTGACGAGGCTCAAGTGGATGCTCGTTTCAGTCCATTTGGAGATAGTGCTAATCTTGACGTAAGATAGGTGCACGGTTTGCCTCGAACGTACCATAGGCTCAGAAATCATTTTGGACACACCCGATGGTACTCCTAGGTGACGAGGCTCAAGTGGATGCCCGTTTTGGTCTATTTGGAGATAGTGCTAATCTTGACGAAAGATATGTGCATGGTTTGCGCCGAACGTACCATAGGGTCAGAAATCGTTTTGGACACAACCGATGGATCTTCTCAGTGAATTGGTCATTGGGAATCTCGTTTCAATACATTTGGAGACAGTGTTAGTGTCAGTGCAAGGTAGGTGCATGGGTTGCACCAAACATCGCTTAGAAATCGTTTTGGACGCACCCGATGGTACTCCTAGGTGATGAGGCTCAAGTGGATGCTCGTTTTGGTCTGTTTGGAGATAGTGCTTATCTTAGGCGCAAGGTAGGTGCACGGTTTGCGCCGAACGTACCGTCAGCTCAAAAATCATTTTGGATGCACCCAATGGATCTGCTAGGTGACATTGGTCATGTGGAATCTCGTTTCAATCCATTTGGAGACAGCGGTCAGTGCAAGATAGGTGCACTGTTTGCGCCAAAACTACCTAGGCACAAAAACTGTTTTTGATGCACCCGATGGTACTCCTAGGTGACGAGGCTTAAGTGGATGCTCGTTTTGGTCTGTATGGAGATAGTGCTAATCTTGATGCGAGATTGGTGCACGGTTTGCGTCGAACGTACCATAGGCTCAGAAATCGTTTTGGACGCGCTCGATGGTACACCTAGGTGATGAGGCTCAAGTGGATGCTCATTTTGGTCTGTTTAGACATAGTGCTAACCTTGACGCAAGATAGGTGCACGGTTTGCGCTGAACGTAGCATAGGCTCAGAAATCGTTTTGGATGCACCCGATGGATCTGCTATGTGACTTTGGTCATGTGGAATCTCATTTCAATCCATTTGGTGACAGTGGCAGTGTTAGTACAAGATACGTCCACGGTTGCGGTAAACGTACCATAGGCATAGAAATCATTTTGGATGCACCCGATGGTACTCCTAGGTGACGAGGCTCAAGTGGATGCTCATTTTGGTCTATTTGGAGATAGTGCTAATCTTGACGCAAGATAGATGCACGGTTTGCGTCGAATGTACCATAGGCTCAAAAATTATTTTGGATGCAGCCGATGGTACTCCTAGGTGACGAGGCACACGTGGATGCTCGTTTAGGTCTGTTTGGACATAGAGCTAATCTTGACACAAGATAGTTGCACAGTTTGCACTGAATGTACCATAGGCTCAAAAATCATTTTGGATGCACCTGATGGATCTCCTCGGTGACATTGGTCATGTGGAATCACGTTTCAATCCATTTGGAGACACTGTTAGAGTCAGCGCAAGATAGGTGCACGGTTTGCACCAAACGTAGCTCAGAAATAATTTTGGGATGCACCCGATGGTACTTCTACGTGACGAGGCTCAAGTGGTTACTGTTTCAGTCTATTTGGAGATAGTGCTAATCTTGACGCAAGATAGGTGCACGGTTTGCGCCAAACGTAGCATTGGGTTAGAAATCATTTTGGACACACCCAATGGATCTTCTCAATGACATTGGTCATTTGGAATATCATTTCAATCCATTTGGAGACAGTGTTAGTGTCAGTGCAAGATAGGTGCACGGTTTGCGCCAAACATCGCTTAGAAATCGTTTTGGACGCACTCGATGGTACTCCTAGGTGACAAGGCTCAACTAGATGCTCGTTTTGGTCTGTTTGGAGAAAGTGCTAACCTTGACACAAGATAGGTGCACGGTTTCTACCGAACGTACCTTAGGCTCAGAAATTGTTTTGAACGCACACGATGGATCTCCTAGGTGACGAGGCCCAAGTGGATGCTCGCTTTGGTCTATTTTCTGATAGTGCTAATCTTGACGCAAGATAGATGCACGGTTTGCGCCGAACGTAGCATATGTTTAGAAATCATTTTGGATGCACCCGATGGATCTCCTATGTGACATTGGTCATGTGGAATCTCATTTCAATCCATTTGGAGACAGTGTTAGTGTCAGTGCAAAATAGGTGCACGGTTTGCGCCAAATGTACCATAGGCATAGAAATCATTTTGGATGCACCCGATCGTAACCCTAGCTGACAAGGCTCAAGTGGATGCTCATTTCGGTCCGTTTGGAGATAGTGCTAATCTTGACGTAAGATAGGTGCACGGTTTACGCCGAATGTAGCATAGGGTCAGAAATCATTTTGAACGCACCCGATGGATCTCCAAGGTGACATTGGTCATGTGGAATCTCGTTTCAGTCCATTTGGAGACAGTGGTATTGTTAGTGCAAGATAGGTGCATGGTTTGAGCCAAACGTACCATAGGCACAGAAATCGTTTTGGCCTCACCCGATGGTACTCCTAGGTGACGAGACAAAAGTGGATGATCGCTTTGGTCTATTTGGTGATAGTGCTAGTCTTGACGCAAGATAGATGCACGGTTTGCGTCGAACGTAGCATAGGGTGAGAAATCATTTTGGACGCATCCGATGGTACTCCTAGCTGACGAGGCTCAAGTGGATGCTCGTTTTGGTCGGTTTGGAGATAGTGCTAATCTTGATAGGTGCATGGTTTGTGCCAAATGTACCATAGGCTTAGGAATCATATTGGACGCACCCGATCGTACCCCTAGTTGACGAGGCTCAAGTGGATGCTCGTTTCGGTCCATTTGGAGATAGTGCTAATCTTGACGTAAGATAGGTGCACGGTTTGCCTCGAACGTACCATAGGCTCAGAAATCATTTTGGACACACCCGATGGTACTCCTAGGTGACGAGGCTCAAGTGGATGCCCGTTTTGGTCTATTTGGAGATAGTGCTAATCTTGACGAAAGATATGTGCATGGTTTGCGCCGAACGTACCATAGGGTCAGAAATCGTTTTGGACACAACCGATGGATCTTCTCAGTGAATTGGTCATTGGGAATCTCGTTTCAATACATTTGGAGACAGTGTTAGTGTCAGTGCAAGATAGGTGCATGGGTTGCGCCAAACATCGCTTAGAAATCGTTTTGGACGCACCCGATGGTACTCCTAGGTGATGAGGCTCAAGTGGATGCTCGTTTTGGTCTGTTTGGAGATAGTGCTTATCTTAGGCGCAAGGTAGGTGCACGGTTTGCGCCGAACGTACCGTCAGCTCAAAAATCATTTTGGATGCACCCAATGGATCTGCTAGGTGACATTGGTCATGTGGAATCTCGTTTCAATCCATTTGGAGACAGCGGTCAGTGCAAGATAGGTGCACTGTTTGCGCCAAAACTACCTAGGCACAAAAACAGTTTTTGATGCACCCGATGGTACTCCTAGGTGACGAGGCTTAAGTGGATGCTCGTTTTGGTCTGTTTGGAGATAGTGCTAATCTTGATGCGAGATTGGTGCACGGTTTGCGTCGAACGTACCATAGGCTCAGAAATCGTTTTGGACGCGCTCGATGGTACACCTAGGTGACGAGGCTCAAGTGGATGCTCATTTTGGTCTGTTTAGACATAGTGCTAACCTTGACGCAAGATAGGTGCACGGTTTGCGCTGAACGTAGCATAGGCTCAGAAATCGTTTTGGATGCACCCGATGGATCTGCTATGTGACTTTGGTCATGTGGAATCTCATTTCAATCCATTTGGTGACAGTGGCAGTGTTAGTACAAGATACGTCCACGGTTGCGGTAAACGTACCATAGGCATAGAAATCATTTTGGATGCACCCGATGGTACTCCTAGGTGACGAGGCTCAAGTGGATGCTCATTTTGGTCTATTTGGAGATAGTGCTAATCTTGACGCAAGATAGATGCACGGTTTGCGTCGAATGTACCATAGGCTCAAAAATTATTTTGGATGCAGCCGATGGTACTCCTAGGTGACGAGGCACACGTGGATGCTCGTTTAGGTCTGTTTGGATATAGAGCTAATCTTGACACAAGATAGTTGCACGGTTTGCACTGAATGTACCATAGGCTCAAAAATCATTTTGGATGCACCTGATGGATCTCCTCGGTGACATTGGTCATTTGGAATCACGTTTCAATCCATTTGGAGACACTGTTAGAGTCAGCGCAAGATAGGTGCACGGTTTGCACCAAACGTAGCTCAGAAATAATTTTGGGATGCACCCGATGGTACTTCTACGTGACGAGGCTCAAGTGGTTACTGTTTCAGTCTATTTGGAGATAGTGCTAATCTTGACGCAAGATAGGTGCACGGTTTGCGCCAAACGTAGCATTGGGTTAGAAATCATTTTGGACACACCCAATGGATCTTCTCAATGACATTGGTCATTTGGAATATCATTTCAATCCATTTGGAGACAGTGTTAGTGTCAGTGCAAGATAGGTGCACGGTTTGCGCCAAACATCGCTTAGAAATCGTTTTGGACGCACTCGATGGTACTCCTAGGTGACAAGGCTCAACTAGATGCTCGTTTTGGTCTGTTTGGAGAAAGTGCTAACCTTGACACAAGATAGGTGCACGGTTTCTGCCGAACGTACCTTAGGCTCAGAAATTGTTTTGAACGCACACGATGGATCTCCTAGGTGACGAGGCCCAAGTGGATGCTCGCTTTGGTCTATTTTCTGATAGTGCTAATCTTGACGCAAGATAGATGCACGGTTTGCGCCGAACGTAGCATATGTTTAGAAATCATTTTGGATGCACCCGATGGATCTCCTATGTGACATTGGTCATGTGGAATCTCATTTCAATCCATTTGGAGACAGTGTTAGTGTCAGTGCAAAATAGGTGCACGGTTTGCGCCAAATGTACCATAGGCATAGAAATCATTTTGGATGCACCCGATCGTAACCCTAACTGACAAGGCTCAAGTGGATGCTCATTTCTGTCCGTTTGGAGATAGTGCTAATCTTGACGTAAGATCGGTGCACGGTTTACGCCGAATGTAGCATAGGGTCATAAATCATTTTGAACGCACCCGATGGATCTCCAAGGTGACATTGGTCATGTGGAATCTCGTTTCAATCCATTTGGAGACAGTGGTACTGTCAGTGCAAGATAGGTGCATGGTTTGCGCCAAACGTACCATAGGCACAGAAATCGTTTTGGCCTCACCCGATGGTACTCCTAGGTGACGAGACAAAAGTGGATGATCGCTTTGGTCTATTTGGTGATAGTGCTAGTCTTGACGCAAGATAGATTCACGGTTTGCGCCGAACGTAGCATAGGGTGAGAAATCATTTTGGACGCATCCGATGGTACTCCTAGCTGACGAGGCTCAAGTGGTTGCTCGTTTTGGTGTGTTTCGAGATAGTGCTAATCTTGATAGGTGCATGGTTTGCGGCAAATGTATCATAGGCTTAGAAATCATTTTGGACGCACCTGATCATACCCCTAGCTGACGAGGTTCAAGTAGATGCTCGTTTCAGTCCGTTTGGAGATAGTGCTAATCTTGATAGGTGCATGGTTTGCGCCAAATGTACCATAGGCTTAGGAATCGTATTGGACGCACCCGATCATACCCCTAGCTGACGAGGCTCAAGTGGATACTCGTTTCGGTCCATTTGGAGATAGTGCTAATCTTGACGTAAGATAGGTGCACGGTTTGCCTCGAACGTACCATAGGCTCAGAAATCATTTTGGACACACCCGATGGTACTCCTAGGTGACGGGGCTCAAGTGGATGCCCGTTTTGGTCTATTTGGAGATAGTGCTAATCTTGACGAAAGATATGTGCATGGTTTGCGCCGAACGTACCATAGGGTCAGAAATCATTTTGGACACAACCGATGGATCTTCTCAGTGACATTGGTCATTGGGAATCTCGTTTCAATACATTTGGAGACAGTGTTAATGTCAGTGCAAGATAGGTGCATGGGTTGCGCCAAACATCACTTAGAAATCGTTTTGGACGCACCCGATGGTACTCCTAGGTGACGAGGCTCAAGTGGATGCTCGTTTTGGTCTGTTTGGAGATAGTGCTTATCTTAGGCGCAAGGTAGGTGCACGGTTTGCGCCGAACGTACCGTCGGCTCAAAAATCATTTTGGATGCACCCAATGGATCTGCTAGGTGACATTGGTCACGTAGAATCTCGTTTCAATCCATTTGGAGATAGTGCTAATCTTGATGCGAGATTGGTGCACGGTTTGCGTCGAACGTACCATAGGCTCAGAAATCATTTTGGACGCGCTCGATGGTACACCTAGGTGACGAGGCTCAAGTGGATGCTCATTTTGGTCTATTTAGACATAGTGCTAACCTTGACGCAAGATAGGTGCACGGTTTGCGCTGAACGTAGCATAGGCTCAGAAATCGTTTTGGATGCACCCGATGGATCTGCTATGTGACTTTGGTCATGTGGAATCTCATTTCAATCCATTTGGTGACAGTGGCAGTGTTAGTACAAGATACGTCCACGGTTGCGGTAAACGTACCATAGGCATAGAAATCATTTTGGATGCACCCGATGGTACTCCTAGGTGATGAGGCTCAAGTCGATGCTCATTTTGGTCTGTTTGGAGATAGTGCTAATCTTGACGCAAGATAGATGCACGGTTTGCGTCGAATGTACCATAGGCTCAAAAATTATTTTGGATGGAGCCGATGGTACTCCTAGGTGACGAGGCACACGTGGATGCTCGTTTTGGTCTGTTTGGACATAGAGCTAATCTTGACACAAGATAGTTGCACGGTTTGCACTGAATGTACCATAGGCTCAAAAATCATTTTGGATGCACCTGATGGATCTCCTCGGTGACATTGGTCATGTGGAATCACGTTTCAATCCATTTGGAGACACTGTTAGAGTCAGTGCAAGATAGGTGCACGGTTTGCGCCAAACGTAGCTCATAAATCATTTTGGGATGCACCCGATGGTACTTCTACGTGATGAGGCTCATGTGGTTACTTGTTTCAGTCTATTTGTAGATAGTGCTAATCTTGACGCAAGATAGGTGCATGATTTGCGCCGAACATACCAGAAGCTCAAAAATCATTTAAGACACCCGATGGTACTCCTAGGTGATGAGGCACAAGTGGATGCTCGTTTTGGTCTGTTTGGAGATAGTGCTAATCTTGACGCAAGATAGATGCACGGTTTGCGCCGAATGTAACATAGGGTCAGAAATCATTTTGGACGCACCCGATGGATCTCCTATGTGACATTGGTCATGTGGAATCTCATTGCAGTCCATTTGGATACAGTGGTAGTGTCAGTGCAAGATAGGTGCATGGTTTTTGCGCCAAACGTACCATAGGCATAAAAATCATTTTGGACGCACCCGATAGTAGTCCTAGTTGACGTGGCTCAAGTGGATGCTCATTTTGGTATGTTTGAAAATAGTGCTAATCTTGACACAAGATAGGTGCACTGTTTGCATTGAATGTATCATACGCTCATAAATCATTTTGGACACATCCGATGGTACTCCTAGGTAACGAGGCTCGAGTGGATGCTTGTTTTGGTCTATTTTGAGATAGTGCTAATCTTGATAGGTGCATGGTTTGTGCCAAATGTACCATAGGCCTAGAAATCATTTTGGACGCACCCGATCGTACCCCTAGCTCACAAGGCCCAAGTGGATGCTCATTTCGATCCGTTTGGAGATAGTGCTAATCTTGATGTAAGATAGGTGGATGGTTTGCATCGAACGTACCATAGGCTCAAAAATCGTTTTGGACGCACCCGATGGTACTCCTAGGTAACGAGGCTCAAGTGGATGCTCGTTTTGGTCTGTTTGGAGATAGTGCTAACCTTGACGCAAGATAGGTGCATGGTTTGCGCCGAAGGTGGCATAAGCTCAGAAATCATTTTGGATGCACCCGATGGATCTCCTATGTGACTTTGGTCATGTGAAATCTTGTTTCAATCCATTTGGTGACAGTGGCAGTGTTAGTGCAAGATACGTCCACGGTTGCGGTAAACGTACCATAGGCATAGAAATCATTTTGGATGCACCCGATGGTACTCCTAGGTGACGAGGCTTAAGTGGATGCTCATTTTGGTCTGTTTGGAGATAGTGCTAATCTTGATGCAAGATAGATGCACGGTTTGCGTCGAATGTACCATAGGCTCAAAAATTATTTTGGATGTAGCCGATGGTGCTCCTAGGAGACGAGGCACACGTGGATGCTCGTTTTGGTCTGTTTGGACATAGAGCTAATCTTGACACAAGATAGGTGCACGGTTTGCACTGAATGCACCATAGGCTCAAAAATCATTTTGGATGCACCCGATGGATCTCCTCGGTGACATTGATCATGTGGAATCTCGTTTCAATCCATTTGGTGACACTGCTAGAGTCAGTGCAAGATAGGTGCACGGTTTGCGCCAAACGTAGCTCAGAAATCATTTTGGGATGCACCCGATGGTACTTCTACGTGACAAGGCTCAAGTGGTTACTTGTTTCAGTCTATTTGCAGGTAGTGCTAATCTTGACGCAAGATAGGTGCATGATTTGCGCCGAACGTACCAGAAGCTCAAAAATCATTTAAGACACACCCGATGGTACTCCTAGGTGATGAGGCACAAGTGGATGCTCGTTTTGGTCTGTTTGGAGATAGTGCTAATCTTGACGCAAGATAGATGCACGGTTTGCGCCGAACGTAACATAGGGTCAGAAATCGTTTTGGACGCACCCGATGGATCTCCTATGTGACATTGGTCTTGTGGAATCTCATTTCAGTACATTTGGATATAGTGGTAATGTCAGTGCAAAATAGGTGCATGGTTTGCGCCAAACGTACCATAGGCATAGAAATCATTTTGGACGCACCCGATGGTACTCCTAGGTCACATGGCTCAAGAGGATGCTTGTTTTGGTATGTTTGAAGATAGTGCTAATCTTGATGCAAGATAGGTGCACTGTTTGCATTGAATGTACCATAGGCTCATAAATCGTTATGGACACATCCGATGGTACTCCTAGGTAACGCGGCTCAAGTGGATGCTTGTTTTGGTCTGTTTTGAGATAGTGCTAATCTTGATAGGTGCATGGTTTGCGCCAAATGTACAATAGGCCTAGAAATCGTTTTGGACGCACCTGATCGTACCCCTAGCTCATGAGGCTCAAGTGGATGCTCGTTTCGGTCTGTTTGGAGATAGTGCTAATCTTGACGTAAGATAGGTGCATGGTTTGCGTCAAACGTACCATTGGCTCGAAAATCATTTTGCACGCACCCGATGGTACTCCTAGGGACGAGGCTTAAGTGGATGCTCGTTTTGGTCTGTTTAGAGATAGTGCTAATCTTGACGTAAGATAGGTGCATGGTTTGCGTCGAATGTATCGTAGCCTCAGAAATCATTTTGGACGCACCCGATGGATCTCCTAGGTGACATTGGTCATCTGGAATCTCATTTCAATCCATTTGGAGACAGTTGTACTGTCAGTGCAAGATAGGTGCACTGTTTGTGCCAAATGTACCATAGGCACAGAAATCGTTTTGGACGCACCCGATGGTACTCCTAGGTGACGAGGCTTAAGTGGATGCTTGTTTTGGTCTCTTTGGAGAAAGTGCTAATCTTGATGCGAGATTGGTGCACGGTTTGCGTCGAACGTTCCATAGGCTTGGAAATTGTTTTGGACGCGCTCGATGGTACTCCTAGGTGATGAGGCTCAAGTGGATGCTCATTTTGGTCTGTTTAGACATAGTGATAACCTTGACGCAAGATAGGTGCACGGTTTACGCCGAACGTGGCATAAGCTCAGAAATCGTTTTGGATGCACCCGATGGATCTCCTATGTGACTTTGGTCATGTGAAACCTTGTTTCAATCCATTTGGTGACAGTGGCAGTGTTAGTGCAAGATACGTCCACAGTTTGTGCTAAACGTACCATAGGCACAGAAATCATTTTGGACGCACCCGATGGTACTCCTAGGTGACGAGGCTCAAGTGGACGCTCGTTTTGGTCTATTTGGAGATAGTGCTAACCTTGATGCGAGATTGGTGCATGGTTTACGCTAAACGTACCATAGGCACAAAAATCGTTTTGGTCTGTTTGGACATAGAGACAATCCTGACACAAGATAGGTGCACGGTTTGCGCCGAACATACCATAGGCTCAGAAATTATTTTGGACGCACCCGATGGATCTCCTCGGTGACATTGGTCATGTGGAATCTCATTTGAATCCATTTGGAGACAGTTGATGAGGACTTCAACACCAATGATGCATCCACACCGATACCTGTACCTCTTTCTGGTCCAGTACCTCTTGCTGGTCCTCTTACTCATGCTCGCGTTCGTCAACTTAATCATCAAGTGAGTTCCTTCTTGAGCTCCTGTCCATCATGTTTAGATCTTGGAGACACGTGCACTCTTGTTTTGATTAGGAATCAGGGCGAAGACCGAAAGGGAAAAGGACTCGCGTTGGCTGGATTCGGACTGCAGCACAGCACCAACTTGTGATGGCCGCCATGACTTCATACGACTCCGATTGGGACGTTCTAGCACTTGTTGGAAAGCCTATCAAGTCTACTTTCCAATGGATCCAACCTCATATCCATATCACATCGGAGGCGCTTGCAGTCATTGTTTTATTGTCACGTCCTTCTCTACCTGTGGTGCTGCATCACCTAATTTTTGGGTTGTTGGCCCATGTATCAAGTTGGGTCCATTAGGAACGCGTCCTAGGGCTGGAGGACGACCCAAACACTCCCTTAGTCGTCCTCTCATCTACTTATATGTCTCTAGAGCTCCCAGAACAGATTGGGTTTTGTTTAGATCAAGATAGCCTTCGCTACTTGCCTGTAAACGTGCGTGCTGGAACAGCTGCCCGTCTACTTGTCTTCGGAACCCCACGTCATTGGAGATTGAGTTTGAAACCTTCATTTACATCTAGTAATTTAGTACTTGTTCTCTTGTTCTTGCGAGTTCTTCGATTGCTTGCAGGACGGGTGCCCTAGTGGCTGGTTGTCGCGCCGCAAGATCACGGCAACCATTGGAGGTGGTGTATCGGTTGCCAAGGCGCAACGTCCTTGGATCGTTGTAGTCGGACCGAGAATGTCATCTTTTTCCACCAATCGAGTTCACCGCGATCTCTCCTCGAAAGATCGGCCATCAAACCCTAGCGGGTTCATATCAACAGTGCTAGTGTCTGCGCAAGATAGGTGCACGGTTTGCGCCAAACGTACCATAGCCATATTTTGGACACACCCGATGGTACTCCTAGGTGATGTGGCTCAAGTGGATACTCGTTTTTGTATGTTTGGAGATAGTGCTAATCTTGACGCAAGATAGATGCACGGTTTGCGCCGAATGTAACATAGGCTCGAAAATCGTTTTGGACGCACCCGATGGTACTCCTAAGTGACGAGGCTCAAGTGGATGCTCGTTTAGGTCTATTTAGAGATAGTGCTAATCTTGACGAAAGATAGATGCACGGTTTGCGTTGAAAGTACCATAGGCTCGAAAATCATTTTGAACGCACCTGATGGTACTCCTAGGTGACGAGGCACACGAGGATGCTCGTTTTGGTCTATTTGGACATAGAGCTAATCTTGAGACAAGATAGGTGGACGGTTTGTGCCGAATGTACCATAGGCTCAGAAATCATTTTGGACACACCCGATGGATCTCCTCGGTGACATTAGTTATGTGGAATCTCGTTTCAATCCATTTGGAGACACTGTTAGAGCAAGTGCAAGATAGGTGCACGGTTTGCGCCAAACATAGCTCAGAAATCATTTTGGGATGCACCCGATTGTACTTCTAGGTGACGAGGCTAAAGTGGTTACTTGTTTCAGTCTATTTCAAGAAAGTGCTAATCTTGACGCAAAGATAGGTGCACGGTTTGCGCCAAACGTAACAGAAGCTCGAAAATCATTTCAGACACACCCGATGGTACTCCTAGGTGACGAGGCTCAAGTGGATGCTCGTTTTGGTCTGTTTGGAAATAGTGCTAATCTTGACACAAGATCGATGCATAGTTTGCGCCGAACGTAACATAGGGTCAGAATTCATTTTGGACGCACCCGATGGATCTCCTATGTGACATTCGTCATGTGGAATCTCATTTCAATCCATTTGGAGACAGTGCTTGTGTCAGCGCAAGATAGGTGCACGGTTTGCGCCAAACGTACCATAGGCATAGAAATCATTTTGGACACACTCGATGGTACTCCTAGGTGACGTGGCTCAAGTGGATGCTCGTTTTTGTATGTTTAGAGATAGTGCTAACCTTGACGCAAGATAACTGCATGGTTTGCGTCGAACGTACCATAGGCTCGAAAATCATTTTGAACGCACCTGATGGTACTCCTAGGTGACGAGGCACATGAGGAAGCTTGTTTTGGTCTATTTGTACATAGAGCTAATCTTGACACAAGATAGGTGGACGGTTTGCGCCAAACGTACCATAGGCTTAGAAATCATTTTGGACACACCCGATGGATCTCCTCGGTGACATTAGTTATGTGGAATCTCGTTTCAATCCATTTGGAGACACTGTTAGAGCTAGTGCAAGATAGGTGCACGGTTTGCGCCAAACGTAGCTCAGAAATCATTTTGGGATGCACCCGATTGTACTTCTAGGTGACGAGGCTAAAGTCATTACTTGTTTCAGTCTATTTGGAGATAGTGCTAATCTTGACGCAAGATAGGAGCACAGTTTGCGCCGAACATACCAAAAGCTCGAAAATCATTTTAGACACACCCGATGGAACTCCTAGGTGACGAGGCTCAAGTGGATGCTTGTTTTGGTATGTTTGGACATAGAGCTAATCTTGACACAAGATATGTGCACGGTTTGCGTTGAACGTACCATAGGCTCAGAAATCTTTTTGGACGCACCCGATGAATCTTCTTAGTGACATTGGTCATTTTGAATCTCGTTTCGATACATTTGGATACACTGTTATTATCAGTGTAAGATAGGTGCACGGTTTACGCCAAACATCGCTTAGAAATCATTTTGGACGCACCCGATGGAACTCCTAGGTGACGAGGCTCAAGTGGATGCTCGTTTTGGTCTGTTTGGAGATAGTGCTAACCTTGATGAAAGGTAGGTGCACGGTTTGCGAAGAACATACCGTAGGCTCAGAAATCATTTTGGATGCACCCAATGGATCTGCTAGGTGGCCTTGGTCTTGCGGAATCTCGTTTCAATCCATTTGGAGACAGCGGTACTGTTAGTGCAAGATAGGTGCACTGTTTGCGCCAAACGTACCATAGGCACAGAAATTGTTTTGGACGCACACGATGGTACTCCTAGGTGACGAGACTTAAGTGGACGCTCATTTTGGTCTGTTTGGAGATAGTGCTAATCTTGATGCGAGATTGGTGCACGGTTCGCGTCGAACGTACCATAGGCTTGGAAATCAATTTGGACGCGCTCGATGGTACTCCTATGTGACGAATCTCAAGTGGATGCTCGTTTTGGTCTGTTTGGAGATAGAGCTAACATTGATGCAAGATAGGTGCACGGTTTGCGCCGTACGTACCTTAGGCTCAGAAATTGTTTTGGACGCACCTGATGGAACTCCAAGGTAACATTGGTCATGTGAAATCTCGTTTCAATCCATCTGGAGACAGTGGTACAATCAGTGCAAGATAGGTGCAAAGTTTGCGCCAAACGTACCATAGGCACAGAAATCATTTTGGACTCACCCGATGGTACTCCTAGGTGACGAGGCTCAAGTGGACGCTCGCTTTGGTCTATTTGGTGATAGTGCTAATCTTGACGTAAGATAGATGCATGGTTTGTGCCGAACGTAGCATAGGGTCAGAAATCATTTTGGACGCACCCGATGGATTTCCTATGTGACATTGGTCATGTGGAATCTCATTTCAATCCATTTGGAGACAGTGTTAGTGTTAGTGTAAGATAGGTGCACGGTTTGCGCCAAATGTACCATAGGCATAGAAATCGTTTTGGATGCACCGATGGTACTCCTAGGTGACGTGGCTCAAGTGGATGCTCATTTTGGTATGTTTGGAGATAGTGCTAATCTTGACGCAAGATAGGTTCACGGTTTGCGTTGAACGTATCATAGGCTCAGAAATCATTTTGGACGCATTCGATGGTACTCCTAGGTGACGAGGCTCAAGTGGATGCTCGTTTTGGTCTGTTTAGAGATAGTGCTAATGTTGATAGGTGCATGGTTTGCGCCAAATTTACCATAGGCTTAGAAATCATTTTGGACGCACCCGATCATACCCCTTGCTGACGAGGCTTATGTGGATGCTCGTTTCGGTCCATTTGGAGATAGTGCTAATCTTGACGTAAGATAGGTGCACGGTTTGCGTTGAACGTACCATAGGCTCATAAATCATTTTGGACACACCCGATGGTACTCCTAGGTGACGAGGCTCTAGGGGATGCTCATTTTGGTCTGTTTGTAGACAGTGCTGATCTTGACAAAAGATAGGTGCACGGTTTGCGCCGAACGTACCACAGGCTCAGAAATCATTTTGGACACACCCGATGGATCTTCTTAGTGACATTAGTCATTTGGAATCTCGTTTCAATACATTTGGATACAGTGTTAGTGTCAGTGCAAGATAGGTGAACGGTTTGCGCCAAACATCGCTTAGAAATCATTTTGGACGCACCCAATGGTACTCCTAGGTGACGAGGCTCGAGTGGATGCTCGTTTTGGTCTGTTTGGAGATAGTACTAACCTTGATGCAAGGTAGATGCACGGTTTGCGAAGAACATACAGTAAGCTCATAAATCATTTTGGATGCACCCAATGGATCTGCTATATGACCATGGTCATGTGGAATCTTGTTTCAATCCATTCGGAGACAGTGGTAATGTCAGTGCAAGATAGGTGCACTATTTGCGCCAAATGTACCATAGGCATAGAAATTGTTTTGGACGCACCTGATGGTACTCCTAGGGGACGAGCCTTAAGTGGATGCTCGTTTTGGTCTCTTTGGAGGTAGTGCTAATCATGAAGCGAGATTGGTGCACGGTTCGCATCGAACGTACCATAGGCTCGGAAATTGTTTTGGACGCGCTCGATGGTACTCCTAGGTGACAAGGCTCAAGTGGATGCTCGTTTTGGTCTGTTTAGACATAGTGCTAACCTTGACGCAAGATAGGTGCACGGTTTGCGCCAAACGTAGCATAGGCTCATAAATCGTTTTGGACGCACCCGACGGATCTCCTACGTGACTTTGGTCATGTGGAATCTCGTTTCAATCCATTTGGAGATAGTGTTAGTGTCAATGCAAGATAGGTGCACGGTTTGCGCCAAACGTACCATAGGCACAGAAATCATTTTGGACGCACCCGATGGTACTCCTAGGTGACGTGGCTCAAGTGGATGCTCATTTTGGTCTGTTTGCAGATAGTGCTAATCTTGACACAAGATAGGTTCACGGTTTGCGTCGAACGTACCATAGGCTCGAAATTTTTTTGGACACAGCCGATGGTACTCCTAGGTGACGAGGCACACGTGGATGCTTGTTTTGGTTTGTTTGGACATAGAGCTAATCTTGACACAAGATCGGTGCACGGTTTGTGCTGAATGTACCATAGGCTCAGAAATCATTTTGGACGCACCCGATGGATCTCCTCGGTGACATTGATCACGTGGAATCTCGTTTCAATCCATTTGGAGACACTGTTAGAGTCAGTGCAGGATAGGTGCACGGTTTGCGCCAAATGTAGCTTAGAAAACATTTTGGGCACACCCAATCGTTTTGGACGCAGCCGATGGTACTTCTAGGTGACGAGGCTCAAGTGGTTTCTTGTTTCGGTCTGTTTGGGGATAGTGCTAATCTTGACGTAAGATAGGTGCACGATTTGCACCGAACGTACCACAAGCTCAAAAATTGTTTAAGACACACCCGATGGTACTCCTAGGTGACGAGGCTCAAGTGGATGCTCGTTTTGGTCTGTTTGGAGATAGTGCTAATCTTTACGCAAGATAGATGCATGGTTTGCGCCAAACGTAGCATATGGTCAGAAATCATTTTTGATGCACCTGATGGATCTCCTATGTGGCATTGGTCATGTGGAATCTCATTTCAATCCATTTGGAGACAGTGTTAGTTTCAATGCAGGATAGGTGCACGGTTTACGCCAAATGTATCATAGCCACAGAAATCATTTTGGATGCACCCAATGGTACTCCTAGGTGACGTGGCTCAAGTGGATGCTCCTTTTGGTATGTTTGGAGATAGTGTTAATCTTGACGCAAGATAGGTTCATGGTTTTTGTTGAACATACCATAGGCTCAGAAATCATTTTGGACGCATCCGATGGTACTCCTAGGTGACGAGCCTCAAGTGGTTGCTTGTTTTGGTTTGTTTGGAGATAGTGCTAATCTTGATAGGTGCATGTTTTGTGGCAAATGTACCATAGGCTTAGAAATCGTTTTGGACGCACCCGATCATACCCCTAGCTAACGAGGTTCAAGTAGATGCTCATTTCAGTCCGTTTGGAGGTAGTGCTAATCTTGACGTAAGATAGGTGCACGGTTTGCGTCGAATGTACCATAGGCTCGGAAATCGTTTTGGACACACCCGATGGTAAAGGTGACGAGGCTGAAGTGGATGCTCGTTTTGGTCTGTTTGGAGACAGTGTTAATCTTGACGAAAGATAGGTGCACGGTTTGTGCCGAATGTACCATAGGCTCAGAAATCATTTTGGACGCACCCGATGGATCTTCTCAGTGACATTGGTCACTAGGAATCTCGTTTCGATACATTTGAAGACAATGTTAGTGTCCGTGCAAGATAGGTGCACGGTTTGCGCCAAACATCGCCTAGAAATCATTTTGGACGCACCCAATGGTACTCCTAGGTGACGAGGCTCAAGTGGATGCTCGTTGTGGTGTGTTTGGAGATAGTGCTTACCTTGACGCAAGGTAGGTGCACAGTTTGCGCCGAACGTACCGTAGGCTTAGAAATCATTTTGGCTGCTCCCAATTGATACATTCGGCCCAGGTGGGGTTGGCCGAGGCCCAATAAATTAAGGTTGCCCGGACCCCAACAGTTCTTATGCACACCCACTTGGGGAAAGGCCCAATGTCCCTAAAAGACTAGTCTGATAGGGGAAGGGTGACTCTCTCTTTTAAGGTGGCTTCCTCCTCCCAAGCTAAGCAAGGTGGGATTATTCAGAGGCTCACACGGTCGCCGCCCGACTACAACTAGGCCACTTGGCCTTTTTTTGTTGCGTCTTTGCCAGCGGGTAATAGTGTAGGATGTCCTCATCACCAATGGATCTGCTTGGTGACATTGGTCATGTTGAATCTCGTTTCAATCCATTTGGAGACAGCGATACTGTCAGTGCAAGATAGGTGCACTGTTTGCGACAAACGTACCATAGGCACAGAAATTGTTTTGGACACACTCGATGGTACTCCTAGGTGACGAAGCTTAAGTTGATGCTCATTTTGGTCTGTTTGGAGATAGTGCTAATCTTGATGCGAGATTGGTGCACGGTTTGCGTCGAACGTACCATAAGCTCGGAAATCGTTTTGGACGCGTTTGATGGTACTCCAAGGTGACGAACCTCAAGTGGATGCTCGTTTTGGTCTGTTTAGACATAGTGCTAACCTTGACGCAAGATAGGTGCACGGTTTGCGCCAAACATAGCACAAGCTCGAAAATCGTTTAAGACACACCCAATGGTAGTCCTAGGTGACGAGGCTCAAGTGGATGCTCGTTTGGGTCTGTTTGGAGATAGTGCTAACCTTGACGCAAGATAGATGCACGGTTTGCGCCGATCGTAGCATAGGGTCAGAAATCATTTTCGATGCACCCGATGGATCTCCTATGTGACATTAGTCATGTGGAATCTCATTTCAATCCATTTGGAGACAGTGTTAGTGCCAATGCAAGATAGGTGCACGGTTTGCGCCAAATGTACCATAGGCACAGAAATCATTTTGTATGCACCCAATGGTACTCCTAGGTGACGTGGCTCAAGCGGATGCTCGCTTTGGTATGTTTGGAGATAGTGCTAATCTTGACGCAAGATAGGTTCACAGTTTTCGTTAAACATACCATAGGCTAAGAAATTGTTTTGGACGCATCTGATGGTACTCCTAGGTGACGAGGCTCAAGTGGTTGCCCGTTTTGGTGTGTTTGTAGATAGTGCTAATCTTGATAGGTGCATGGTTTCCGGCAAATGTACTATAGGCTTAGAAATCATTTTGGACGCACCTGATCATACCCCTAGCTGACGAGGTTCAAGTAGATGCTCATTTCAGTCCGTTTGGAGGTAGTGCTAATCTTGACGTAAGATAGGTGCACGGTTTGCGTCGAACGTACCATAGGCTCGGAAATCGTTTTGGACACACCCGACGGTAAAGGTGACGAGGCTGAAGTGGATGCTCGTTTTGGTCTGTTTGGAGACAGTGCTAATCTTGACGAAAGATAGGTGCACGGTTTGCGCCGAATGTACCATAGGCTCAGAAATCATTTTGGACGCTCCCGATGGATCTTCTCAGTGACATTGGTCACTAGGAATCTCGTTTCGATACATTTGAAGACAATGTTAGTGTCAGTGCAAGATAGGTGCACGGTTTGCGCCAAACATCGCCTAGAAATCGTTTTGGACGCACCCAATGGTACTCCTAGGTGACGAGGCTCAAGTGGGTGCTCGTTGTGGTCTATTTGGAGATAGTGCTTACCTTGACGCAAGGTAGGTGCACGGTTTGCACCGAACGTACCGTAGGCTTAGAAATCATTTTGGCTGCTCCCAATGGATCTGCTTGGTGACATTGGTCATGTTGAATCTCGTTTCAATCCATTTGGAGACAGCGATACTTTCAGTGCAAGATAGGTGCACTATTTGCGACAAACGTACCATAGGCATAGAAATTGTTTTGGACACACCCAATGGTACTCCTAGGTGACGAAGCTTAAGTTGATGCTCATTTTGGTCTGTTTGGAGATAGTGCTAATCTTGATGCGAGATTGCTGCACGGTTTGCATCGAACGTACCATAAGCTCGAAAATCGTTTTGGACGCGTTCGATGGTACTCCAAGGTGACGAGCCTCAAGTGGATGCTCGTTTTGGTCTGTTTAGACATAGTGCTAACCTTGACACAAGATAGGTGCACGGTTTGTGCTGAACATAGCACAAGCTCGAAAATCGTTTAAGACACACCCAATGGTAGTCCGAGGTGACGAGGCTCAAGTGGATGCTCGTTTGGGTCTGTTTGGAGATAGTGCTAACCTTGACGCAAGATAGATGCACGGTTTGCGCCGAACGTAGCATAGGGTCAGAAATCGTTTTCGATGCACCCGATGGATCTCCTATGTGACATTGGTCATGTGGAATCTCATTTCAATCCATTTGGAGACAGTGTTAGTGCCAATGCAAGATAGGTGCATGGTTTGCGCCAAATGTACCATAGGCACAGAAATCATTTTGGATGCACCCAATGGTACTCCTAGGTGACGTGGCTCAAGTGGATGCTCGCTTTGGTATGGTTGGAGATAGTGCTAATCTTGACGCAAGATAGGTTCACAGTTTTCGTTGAACATACCATAGGCTAAGAAATCATTTTGGACGCATCTGATGGTACTCCTAGGTGACGAGGCTCAAGTGGTTGGTCGTTTTGGTGTGTTTGTAGATAGTGCTAATCTTGATAGGTGCATGGTTTCTGGCAAATGTACCATAGGCTTAGAAATCGTTTTGGACGCACCTGATCATACCCCTAGCTGACGAGGTTCAAGTAGATGCTCGTTTCAGTCCGTTTGGAGTTAGTGCTAATATAAGATTGGTGCAGGGTTTGCGCCGAACGTAGCATAGGGTCAGAAATAATTTTGGATGCACCCGATGGATCTCCTATGTGACATTGGTCATGTGGAATCTCGTTTCAATCCATTTGGAGACAGTGTTAGTGTCAATGCAAGATAGGTGCACGGTTTGCGAAAACGTACCATAGGCACAGAAATCATTTTGGACACACCCGATGGTACTCCTAGGTGACGTGGCCCAAGTGGATGCTCATTTTGGTATGTTTGGAGATAGTGCTAATATTGACGCAAAATAGGTGCACGGTTTGCGTCGAACGTACCATAGGCTCGGACATCGTTTTGGACACACGCGATGGTACACCTAGGTGATGAGGCTCAAGTGGATGCTCGTTTTGGTGTGTTTGGACATAGTGCTAATCTTGACGCAAGATAGATGTACAGTTTGCACCGAACATAGCATAGGGTCAGAAATCGTTTTGGACGGACCCGATGGTTCTCCTATGTGATATTGGTCATGTTGAATCTTATTTCCATCCAATTGGAGGCAATGGTAGTGTCAGTGCAAGATAGGTGCATAGTTTGCGCCAAATATACCATAGACATAGAAATCGTTTTGGACACACCCGATGGTAGTCCTAGGTGAGGTGGCTCAAGTGGATGCTCGTTTTGGTATGTTTGGAGATAGTGCTAATCTTGATGCAATATAGGTTCACGGTTTTCGTTGAACCTACCATAGGCTCAGAAATCGTTTTGGACGCATCCGATGGTACTCCTAGGTAACGAGGCTCAAGTGGTTGCTCGTTTTGGTGTGTTTCGAGATAGTGCTAATCTTGATAGGTGCATGGTTTGCGGCAAATGTATCATAGGCTTAGAAATCATTTTGGACGCACCTGATCATACCCCTAGCTGACGAGGTTCAAGTAGATGCTCGTTTCAGTCCGTTTGGAGATAGTGCTAATCTTGACATAAGATTGGTGCAGGGTTCGCGCCGAACATAGCATAGGGTCAGAAATAATTTTGGATGCATCCGATGGATCTCCTATGTGACATTGGTCATGTGGAACCTCATTTCAATCCATTTGGAGACAGTGTTAGAGTCAATGCAAGATAGGTGCAAGGTTTGCGCCAAACGTACCATAGGCACAGAAATCGTTTTGGACGCACCCGATGGTACTCCTAGGTGACGTGGCCGAAGTAGACGCAAAATAGGTGCACGGTTTGCGTCGAACGTACCATAGGCTCGAAAATCATTTTGGACACACCCGATGGTACTCCTAGGTGATGAGGGTCAGTGGATGCTCGTTTTGGTCTGTTTGGACATAGTGCTAATCTTGACGCAAGATAGAGCACAGTTTGCACCTAACGTAACATAGGGTCAGAAATCGTTTTGGACGCACTCGATGGATCTCCTATGTGACATTGGTCATGTGGAATCTTATTTCCATCCAATTGGACACAATGGTAGTGTCAGTGCAAGATAGGTGCACAGTTTGCGCTAAACATACCATAGACATAGATATCGTTTTGGACACACCCGATGGTAGTCCTAGGTGACGTGGCTCAAGTGGATGCTCATTTTTCTCTGTTTGGAGATAGTGCTAACCTTGACGCAAGATAGATGCACGGCTTGCGCCGAACGTAACATAGGGTCACAAATCGGTTTGGACGCACCCGATGGCTCTCCTCTAGGACATTGGTCATGTGGAATCTCATTTCAATCCATTTGGAGACAATGGTAGTGTCAGTGTAAGATAGGTGCATGGTTTGCGCCAAAAGTAGATCAGAAATCATTTTGGGATGCACCCGATGGTACTTCAAGGTGACGAGGCTCAAGTGGTTACTTGTTTCAGTCTACTTGGAGGTAGTGCTAATCTTGACGCAAGATAAGTGCACGGCTTGCGCCGAACGTACCACAAGCTCGAGAATCGTTTCAGAAACACCCGATGGTACTCCTAGGTGACGAGGCTCCAGTGGATGCTCGTTTTGGTCTGTTTGGAGATAGTGCTAACCTTGACACAAGATAGATGCACGGCTTGCGCCGAACGTAACATAGGGTCAGAAATCGTTTTGGACGCACCCGATGAATCTCCTATGTGACATTCGTCATGTGGAATCTCATTTCAATCCATTTGGAGACAATGGTAGTGTCAGTGCAAGATAGGCGCACGGTTTGCGCCAAACGTACCATAGGCACAGAAAAATCGTTTTGGACACACCCGATGGTACTCCTAGGTGACGTGACTCAAGTTGATGCTCGTTTTGGTATGTTTGGAGATAGGGCTAACCATGATGCAAGATAGATGCATGGCTTGCGCCGAACGTAACATAGGGTTAGAAATCATTTTGTACGCACCCGATGGATCTCCTATGTGATATTGGTCATGTGGAATCTCATTTCAATCCATTTGGAGACAATGGTAGTGTCAGTGCAAGATAGGTGCACGGTTTGCGCCAAACATACCATAGGCACAGAAATCGTTTTGGACACCCCGATGGTACTCCAAAGTGACGTGGCCCAAGTAGATGCTTGTTTTGGTATGTTTGGAGATTGTGCTAATCTTGACGCAAGAAAGGTGCACGATTTGCATTGAACGTACCATAGGCTCAAAAATCGTTTTGGACGCATCCGATGGTACTCCTAGGTGACGAGGCTCAAGTGGATACTCGTTTTGGTCTGTTTGGAGATAGTGCTAATCTTGATAGATGCAAGGTTTGTGCCAAATGTACCATAGGCTTAGAATTCGTTTTGGACACACTCGACCGTACCCCTAGTTGTCAAGGCTCAAGTGGAGGCTCGTATCGGTCCGTTTGGAGATAGTGTTAATCTTGACGTAAGATAGGTGCACGGTTTCCGTCGAACGTACCATAGGCTCAGAAGTTGTTTTGGACACACCTGATGGTACTCCTAGATGACGAGGCTCAAGTGGATGCTCGTTTTGGTCTATTTGGAGATAGTGCTAATCTTGATGCAAGATGGATGCACGGTTTTGCGTCGAACGTACCATAGGCTCGAAAATCATTTTGGACGCACCCGATGGTACTCCTTGGTGACGAGGCAGAGTTGGATGCTCGTTTTGGTCTGTTTGGACATAGAGCTAATCTTGACACAAGATAGTTGCACGGTTTGCGCCGAATGTACCATAGGCTCAGAAATCATTTTGGACGCACCCGATGGATCTCCTCGGTGACATTGGTCATGTGGAATATCGTTCCAAACCATTTGGAGACACTATTAGAGTCCATGCATGATAGGTGCATGGTTTGCGCCAAACGTAGATCAGAAATTATTTTGGGATGCACCCGATGGTACCTTAAGGTGACGAGGCTCAAGTGGTTACTTGTTTTAGTCTATTTGGAGATAGTGCTAATCTTTACGCAAGATAAGTGCACGGCTTGCGCCGAACGTACCACAAGCTCGAAAATCGTTTCAGACACACCCGATGGTACTCCTAGGTGACGAGGCTCAAGTGGATGCTTGTTTTGGTCTGTTTGGAGATAGTGCTAACCTTGACGCAAGATAGATGCACGGCTTGCGCCGAACGTAACATCGGGTCTAAAATCGTTTTGGACGCACCCTCCTATGTGACATTGGTCATGTGGAATCTCATTTCAATGCATTTGGAGACAATGGTAGTCTCAGTGCAAGATAGGCGGACGGTTTGCGCCAAACGTACAATAGACACAGAAAATCATTTGTGGACACACCCGATGGTACTCCTAGGTGACGTGGCTCAAGTAGATGCTCGTTTTGGTATGTTTGGAGATAGTGCTAACCTTGACGCAAGATAGATGCACGGCCTGCGCCGAACGTAACATTGGGTCAGAAATCGTTTTGGACGCACCCGATGGATCTCCTATGTGACATTGGTCATGTGGAATCTCATTTCAATCCATTTGGAGACAATGGTAGTGTCAGTGCAAGATAGGTGCACGGTTTGCGCCAAACGTACCATAGGCACAAAAATCATTTTGGACACACCCGATGGTACTCCTAGGTGACGTGGCTCAAGTAGATGCTCGTTTTGGTATGTTTGGAGATTGTGCTAATCTTGACGCAAGAAAGGTGCACGATTTGCATTGAACGTACCATAGGCTCAGAAATCGTTTTGGACGCATCCGATGGTACTCCTAGGTGACGAGGCTCAAGTGGATACTCGTTTTGGTCTGTTTGGAGATAGTGTTAATCTTGATAGGTGCATGGTTTGCGCCAAATGTACCATAGGCTTAGAAATAATTTTGGACGCACCCAACCGTACCCCTAGCTGTCAAGGCTCAAGTGGATGCTCGTATCGGTCCATTTGGAGATAGTGCTAATCTTGACGTAAGATAGGTGCATGGCTTGCGTCGAACATACCATAGGCTCGGAAGTCATTTTGGACACACCTGATGGTACTCCTAGGTGATGAGGCTCAAGTGGATGCTTGTTTTGGTCTGTTTGGAGATAGTGCTAATCTTGATGCAAGATAGATGCATGGTTTGCGTCGAACGCACCATAGGCTCAAAAATCGTTTTGGACGCACCCAATGGTACTTCTTGGTGACGAGGCACACGTGGATGCTTGTTTTGGTCTGTTTGGACATAGAGCTAATCTTGACACAAGATATGTGCACGGTTTGCGCCGAATGTACCATAGGCTCAGAAATCATTTTGGACGCACCTGATGGATCTCCTCGGTGACATTGGTCATGTGGAAACTTGTTCCAATCCATTTGGAGACACTATTAGAGTCAGTGCAAGATAGGCGCATGGTTTGCGCCAAACGTAGATCAGAAATTATTTTGGGATGCACCTGATGGTACTTCAAGGTGACGAGGCTCAAGTGGTTACTTGTTTCAGTCTATTTGGAGATAGTGCTAATCTTGATGCAAGATAAGTGCACGGCTTGCGCCGAATGTACCACAAGCTCGAAAATCGTTTCAGACACACCCGATGGTACTCCTAGGTGACGAGGCTCAAGTGGATGCTCGTTTTGGTCTGTTTGGAGATAGTGCTAACCTTGACGCAAGATAGATGCACGGCTTGCGCCGAACGTAACATCGGGTCTGAAATCGTTTTGGACGCACCCGATGGATCTCCTATGTGACATTGGTCATGTGGAATCTCATTTCAATCCATTTGGAGACAATGGTAGTGTCAGTGCAAGATAGGCGCACGGTTTGCGCCAAACGTACCATAGGCATAGAAAATCGTTTTGGACACACCCAATGGTACTCCTAGGTGACGTGGCTCAAGTAGATGCTCGTTTTGGTATGTTTGGAGATAGTGCTTGATGAGGACATCAACACCACACCTACACCATCGCTAGCACCACTTGGTCCTCTTACTCGTGCTCGTGCCCGTCAACTCAACCATCAAGTAAGTTTATTCTTAAACTCTTGTCCATCATATTTAGACAATGGAAACACGTGCACTCTTGTTTTACTTAGGAATGATGGAGAGGATCAGAAGGGCATGGGATTGGCGTCGGCTGGATTTGGACTACAGGATAGCACCAACTTGTGATGCATGCTACGACTTCATATGGACTCGGATTGGGACGTTCTAGCACTTTTTGGAAAGCATATCAAGTCTACTTTCCAACGGATCTAGCCTCATGGATATATCTTATCAGATGCTTCTGCAGTAACTATTTTTGTACCGAGACCTTTTCTGTCAACGGTGCTGCGTCACCTTATTTTGGGCCGATGGCCCATGTATCAAGTTGGGTCCATTAGGGACGCATCCTAGGGTTGGAGAACGACTCAAACACCCTTGTGGTCGTCCTCCCATCTACTTATATGCCTCTAGGGCCGCCACAAACAGATTAGGTTTTGTTTCGTCGAGTTAGCTATTGCTACCGCCTTTCAGCGCGCGTGTTGGATCAACCGCCTGACTGATTGTTTTCAGAACCTCACCATCTTGTGTTTTTAGATTGAAACCTTCATATTTATTTGGCAATTAAGTGCTTGTTCTTCTTGTTCTTGCTGGTTGTTCGATTGCCTGCAGGACGGGTGCCCTAGTGGCTGGTTGTCGCGCCTCAAGATCACGGCAGCCATCGGAGGAGGTGTATCGGTTGCTAAGGCGCAGCGTCCTTGGACGGTTGTAGTCGGGCCGTGAATGTCGTCTCCATCCACAAATCGAGTTATCCACCATCTCTCATCGAAATATCGGCCAGCGAACCCTACGGGATCTTATTAGTTGGTAATCAGAGCAAGGTTGATCGGTGAGAGACTTCCAATCCTTCGCTGTTTTTAATTTCCTATAGTCCAGAAAAGCCAAAAACAATTAGTAGATTAGGGTTCCGTAATCCTATAGACCTTTTGAGCCTTTGCTAGCACTGCTTAGTAGGGCTTGTTGAGTCATCGATTGCGTCGAGTTGCTGGTCTTAGTTTTAGTCCTTTCGAGTTTCGAGTTCTTGTCACGTTATAGTCACAGCCGTGTGCTACCATATAAACCTTTTGTTAGCTAAATCCGAATACATCCTTGTGTTCAAGTTTGAGTAGGAATCTGAGTTGTTTTCAGACCGAATTCCACGTGGGGTTGAGTTCGAGTTGGAATCGGTTTAGAGTCCGAATTGACAGCTGCCTTGTTGCTGTTTTGAGTCTGAATCTAAGTACATCTTTGTGCAGCAGTAGTCCTACCTATACTCAAACTCTCTACGTCTTTTTTTTTACCGGAATACCCCTATTTTTTTCAGAAAAAGTGTGTGTGGTGAATTGCTCATTTGATATCTCTCTGATCATATAATCAGTTTTGAGGATTCAAAAAAAAGAAAAAAAGAAAAAAGGAAAAAAAGAAAAAAAAAAGAAAAAAAAGAGAAAAAAAGAGAAAAGGGGCTGATCTTTGTGTTGTCTCATTTTGTTAGGTGGAGTTTGTGATTTCCTTTGTGTCCAGGCTCGCGTCTCCATCACGGTCTAGGCTAGGACCAGCACAGTACCACCATTGAACGATTATTCAGCTCGCTTTTCTAACTAACGTGGTGCTAGTATCTTTCCTTGTGCATAGCATTTGGGCCACCTACAGCTCCACATATACGACTACAGCTTGACAGGTGTTGTTGCTGCGGTACCGATACATTCTCTTCCAAGGTTGCAGACTTGCTGGTTGTTGACCCCTCCTGTTGAGTAAGGTAAGAACTGGTAAGAGCTTGATAAACAGGTTGAGAGTGAGCGCCTTGCTGTAGCTACATCCTAGTAGTTGTAGGGCTTTTATTTCTTCACCTGTTATCTTGTTTCCACTTTGTTTTGTTGAACCATGTCAGGATCAGAGGATAGTAACAAGATTCCACAATCTCCTTGCACCAAGGGCATCATTCAACATTTTACAAGGCAAGTGCAGCTGCATACAGAAGGACTTGATCAAGATTTACAGGTGACCAATGACAAGATTGGGCAATTGGAGGCCACCCAACTTGCCACCAACACCAAGCTTGCAACATTGGAGGCATCTGTTGCTCGTGTGGACAGAAGCCTTGCTGCTCTTCTGCAGCGTTTTGATGACTTCCACACGAAAGACAAAGAGTAGCATAATGAAGACAACAAGGACGAAGAGCAACTCGAAGATAATTTTAATGATGACTATACTGCTGATACTGAACAGGATGATCATGACACTCGTGATCGGCGTCGTCTACGCCATAATCGTAGAGGTATGGGTGGTCACCGCCGACGCGAGGTACACAATAATAATGATGCTTTTAGTAAGATTAAATTTAAGATACCTCCTTTTCATGGTAAGTATGATTCTGATGCATACCTTTCTTGGGAAATTGCTGTTGACCAGAAGTTTTAATGTCATGAATTTCCTGAGAATACATGTGTTAGGGCTGCTACTAGTGAGTTTACTGACTTTGCTACTGTTTGGTGGATAGAACATGGCAAGAAAAATCCTAATAACATACCATGAACTTGGAATGCTTTGAAACGAATCATGAGGGCTAGATTTGTTCCTTCTTACTATGCACGTGATTTGTTACATAAATTGCAACAACTGAGATAGGGTACTAAAAGTGTAGAAGAATATTATCAAGAATTGCAAATGGGTATGTTGCGTTGTAATTTAGATGAGGATGAAGAACCTGCTATGGCAAGATTTTTGGGTGGGTTAAATCGAGAAATTCAGGACATCCTTGCTTATAAAGAATACACTAACGTAACCCGTTTGTTTCATCTTGCTTGTAAAGCTGAAAGGGAAGTGCAGGGGCGACGTGCCAGTACCAAGAATAATTTTTCTGCAGGGAAGACTAATTCATGGCAGCCCCGCACGAGTACTACTCCGACTACACGTACTCCTATGCCATCATCCAGCGACAAGCCATGTGCTACTCCTGCAAATTCAGTGGCCAAGACGATCCAGAAGCCTGCTGCAAGCGCTTCATCCATGGCATCTACTAGTAGAACAAGAGACATTTAGTGTCACCGGTGCAAGAGGTATGGACATGTGATGCGTGACTGTCCAAGCAAGCGTGTTATGGTCATCAAAGATGATGGCGAGTATTCCTCTGCTAGTGATTTTGATGAAGATGCATTTGCTTTGCTTGCTGCTGACCATGCAGGTAGAGACGAACAACCAGAAGAGCAGATTGGTGCAGAGAATGCAGATCATTATGAGAGCCTCATTGTGCAGCGTGTGCTTAGCGTTCAAATGGAGAAGGCGGAGCAAAATCAGTGACACACATTGTTTCAAACAAAGTGTGTCATCAAAGAGCGTTCGTGCTGCATGATCATTGATGGAGGTAGTTGCAACAACTTGGCTAGCAGTGACATGGTGGAGAAGCTTGCGCTTACCACCAAACCACACCCACATCCATATTACATTCAATGGCTGAACAACAGTGGTAAGGCAAAGGTAACTAGACTTGTGCGAATCAATTTTTCCATTGGATCCTATAAAGATGTTGTTGAATGTGATGTTGTGCCTATGCAAGCTTGTAATATTCTGCTAGGTAGACCTTGGCAATTTGATAGAGATTCTATGCATCATGGTAGAGCAAATCAGTATTCTTTTCTATACCATGATAGAAAAATTGTGTTGCATCCTATGTCTCCTGAAGCTATTATGCAAAATGATCTTGCTAAAGCTGCAAAAGCTAAAAGTGAGAGCGATAAAAATGTCAAATCTGTGAGTAGTAAGAAAGATGAGATAAGATTGAATGGACATTGCTTGCTTGCTACTAAATCTGATATTAATGAATTGGTTGCTTCCACTTCTGTTGCCTATGCTTTGGTGTGCAAGGACATTTTGATTTCAATTCATGATATGCAGCATTCTTTGCCCCCTGCTGTTGCTAACATTTTGCAGGAGTATTCTGATATTTTTCTAAGTGAGATACCAGCGGGGCTGCCACCAATATGAGGGATTGAGCACCAAATTGATCTTATTCCTGGTGCATCTTTGCCAAATCGTGCGCCATACAGGTCAAATCCAGAAGAAACGAAGGAAATACAGCGACAAGTGCAAGAACTACTCGACAAAGGTTATGTGCGTGAGTCCCTTAGTCCTTGTGCTGTTCCTGTTATTTTAGTGCCTAAGAAAGATGGTACATGGCGCATGTGTGTTGATTGTAGAGCTATTAATAATATCACCATTCGATATCGACACCCTATTCCACGTTTGGATGATATGCTTGATGAACTGAGTGGTGCTGTTGTGTTTTCTAAAGTTGATTTGCGTAGTGGGTACCACCAGATTCGTATGAAATTGGGAGATGAATGGAAAACTGCTTTCAAAACTAAATTTGGTTTATATGAGTGGTTAGTCATGCCTTTTGGGTTAACTAATGCACCAAGTACTTTCATGAGATTAATGAACGAGGTTCTGCGTGCTTTCATTGGAAAATTTGTTGTAGTCTATTTTGATGATATATTGATTTACAGCAAATCTATGGATGAACATCTTCATCATTTACGTGCTGTTTTTAATGCTTTACGAGATGCACGTTTATTTGGTAACCTTGAGAAGTGCACCTTTTGCACCGATCGAGTGTCTTTTCTTGGCTATGTTGTGACTCCACAGGGAATTGAGGTTGATCAAGCCAAGGTAGAAGCTATACAGGGATGGCCTATACCAAAGACTATCACCCAAGTGCAAAGTTTCCTAGGACTTGCTGGTTTCTATCGCTGTTTTGTGAAGGACTTCAGCACCATTGCTGCACCTTTGAATGAGCTTACGAAGAAGGGAGTGCCTTTTAGTTGGGGCAAAGTACACGAGAACTCCTTCAACATGCTGAAAGATAAGTTGACACATGCACCCCTCCTCCAACTTCCTGATTTTAATAAGACTTTTGAGCTTGAATGTGATGCTAGTGGAATTGGATTGGGTGGTATTTTGTTACAAGAAGGCAAACCTGTTGCGTATTTTAGTGAAAAATTGAGTGGGTCTGTTCTAAATTATTCTACTTATGATAAGGAATTGTATGCTCTTGTTCGCACATTAGAAACATGGCAGCATTACTTGTGGCCCAAAGAGTTTGTTATTCATTCTGATCATGAATCTTTGAAGCATATTCGTAGTCAAGGGAAATTGAACCATAGACATGCTAAGTGGGTTGAATTTATTGAATCTTTTCCTTATGTTATTAAGCACAAGAAAGGGAAAGAGAATATTATTGCTGATGCTTTGTCTAGGAGATATACTTTGCTGAATCAACTTGATTGCAAAATCTTTGGATTAGAAACAATTAAAGACCAATATGTTAATGATGCTGATTTTAAAGAAGTGTTGCTGCATTGTAAAGATGGGAAAGGATGGAACAAATTCATCTTTAGTGATGGATTTGTGTTTAGAGCTAACAAGCTATGCATTCCAGCTAGCTCCGTTCGTTTGTTGTTGCTGCAGGAGGCACATGGAGGTGGCTTGATGGGGCCTTTTGGAGCCAAGAAAACAGAGAACATACTTGCTGGTCATTTCTTTTGGCCAAAGATGAGAAGAGATGTGGAGAGATTTGTTGCTCGTTGCACGACATGTCAAAAGGCTAAGTCACGGTTAAATCCACACGGTTTGTATTTGCCTCTACCTGTTCCTAGTGCCCCTTGGGAAGATATTTCTATGGATTTTGTGTTGGGTTTGCCAAGGACTAGAAAGGGACATGATAGTGTGTTTGTGGTTGTTGATAGATTTTCTAAGATGGCACATTTCATACCATGTCGTAAAACTGATGATGCTACTCATATTGCTGATTTGTTCTTTCGAGAAATTGTTCGTTTGCATGGTGTACCCAACACAATTGTTTCTGATCATGATGCTAAATTTCTTAGTCATTTTTGGAAGACTTTATGGGGAAAACTAGGAACTAAGGTTTTCTTTTCTACTACATGTCATCCCCAAACCGATGGTCAAACTGAAGTTGTCAATAGAACTTTGTCTACTATGTTAAGGGCTGTTTTAAAGAAGAACATTAAGATGTGGGAAGATTGTTTGCCTCATATTGAATTTGCTTATAATCATTCACTGCATTCTACTACAAAGATGTGCCCATTTCAGATTGTATATGGTTTCTTGCCTCGTGCTCCTATTGATTTGATGCCTTTGCCATCTTCTGAAAAACTAAATTTTGACGCTACTAAGCGTGCTGAACTGATGTTAAAATTGCATGAAACAACTAAAGAAAACATAGAGCGTATGAATGCTAAATATAAGTTTGCTGGTGATAAAGGTAGAAAGGAACTAATATTTGAACCTGGAGATTTAGTTTGGTTGCATTTGAGAAAGGATAGGTTTCCTGAATTGAGAAAGTCTAAATTGATGCCTAGGGCTGATGGACCATTTAAAGTGTTAGAGAAAATTAATGATAATGCATATAAGCTGGATCTGCCTGCAAATTTTGGGGTTAGTCCCACATTCAACATTGCAGATTTAAAGCCATATTTGGGTGAGGACGTTGAGCTTGAGTCGAGGACGACTCAAATGCAAGAAGGGGAGGATGATGAGGACATCAACACCACACCTACACCATCGCTAGCACCACTTGGTCCTCTTACTCGTGCTCGTGCCCGTCAACTCAATCATCAAGTAAGTTTATTCTTAAACTCTTGTCCATCATATTTAGACAATGGAAACACGTGCACTCTTGTTTTACTTAGGAATGATGGAGAGGATCAGAAGGGCAGGGGATTGGCGCCGGCTGGATTTGGACTGCAGGATAGCACCAACTTGTGATGCATGCCACGACTTCATATGGACTCGGATTGGGACGTTCTAGCACTTTTTGGAAAGCTTATCAAGTCTACTTTCCAACGGATCTAGCCTCATGGATATATCTTATTAGATGCTTCTGCATTAACTATTTTTGTATCGAGACCTTTTCTGTCAACGGTGCTGCGTCACCTTATTTTGGGCCGATGGCCCATGTATCAAGTTGGGTCCATTAGGGACGCGTCCTAGGGTTGGAGAACGACTCAAACACCCTTGTGGTCGTCCTCCCATCTACTTATATGCCTCTAGGGCCGCCACAAACAGATTAGGTTTTGTTTCGTCGAGTTAGCTATTGCTACCACCTTTCAGCGCGCGTGTTGGATCAACCGCCTGACTGATTGTTTTCAGAACCTCACCATCTTGTGTTTTTAGATTGAAACCTTCATATTTATTTGGCAATTAAGTGCTTGTTCTTCTTGTTCTTGCTGGTTGTTCGATTGCCTGCAGGACGGGTGCCCTAGTGGCTGGTTGTCGCGCCTCAAGATCACGGCAGCCATCGGAGGAGGTGTATCGGTAGCTAAGGCGCAGCGTCCTTGGACGGTTGTAGTCGGGCCGTGAATGTCGTCTCCATCCACAAATCGAGTTATCCACCATCTCTCATCGAAATATCGGCCAGCGAACCCTACGGGATCTTATTAGTTGGTAATCAGAGCAAGGTTGATCGGTGAGAGACTTTCAATCCTTCGCTGTTTTTAATTTCCTATAGTCCAGAAAAGCCAAAAACAATTAGTAGATTAGGGTTCCGTAATCCTATAGACCTTTTGAGCCTTTGCTAGCACTGCTTAGTAGGGCTTGTTGAGTCATCGGTTGCATCGGTTGCGTCGAGTTGCTGGTCTTAGTTTTAGTCCTTTCGAGTTTCGAGTTCTTGTCACGTTATAGTCACAGCCGTGTGCTACCATATAAACCTTTTGTTAGCTAAATCCAAATACATCCTTGTGTTCAAGTTTGAGTAGGAATCTGAGTTGTTTTCAGACCGAATTCCACGTGGGGTTGAGTTCGAGTTGGAATCGGTTTAGAGTCCGAATTGACAGCTGCCTTGTTGCTGTTTTGAGTCTGAATCTAAGTACATCTTTGTGCAGCAGTAGTCCTACCTATACTCAAACTCTCTACGTCTTTTTTTTTACCGGAATACCCCTATTTTTTTCAGAAAAAGTGTGTGTGGTGAATTGCTCATTTGATATCTCTCTGATCATATAATCAGTTTTGAGGATTCAAAAAAAAGAAAAAAAAGAAAAAAGGAAAAAAAACAAAAAAAAGAAAAAAAAGAGAAAAAAAGAGAAAAGGGGCTGATCTTTGTGTTGTCTCATTTTGTTAGGTGGAGTTTGTGATTTCCTTTGTGTCCAGGCTCGCGTCTCCATCACGGTCTAGGCTAGGACCAGCATAGTACCACCATTGAACGATTATTCAGCTCGGTTTTCTAACTAACGTGGTGCTAATATCTTTCCTTGTCCATAGCATTTGGGCCATCTACGGCTCCACATATACGACTACAGCTTGACAGGTGTTGTTGCTGCGGTACCGATACATTCTCTTCCAAGGTTGCAGACTTGCTGGTTGTTGACCCCTCTTGTTGAGTAAGGTAAGAACTGGTAAGAGCTTGATAAACAGGTTGAGAGTGAGCGCCTTGCTGTAGCTACATCCTAGTAGTTGTAGGGCTTTTATTTCTTCACCTGTTATCTTGTTTCCACTTTGTTTTGTTGAACCATGTCAGGATCAGAGGATAGTAACAAGATTCCACAATCTCCTTGCACCAAGGGCATCATTCAACATTTTACAAGGCAAGTGCAGCTGCATACAGAAGGACTTGATCAAGATTTACAGGTGACCAATGACAAGATTGGGCAATTGGAGGCCACCCAACTTGCCACCAACACCAAGCTTGCAACATTGGAGGCATCTGTTGCTCGTGTGGACAGAAGCCTTGCTGCTCTTCTGCAGCGTTTTGATGACTTCCACACGAAAGACAAAGAGTAGCATAATGAAGACAACAAGGACGAAGAGCAACTCGAAGATAATTTTAATGATGACTATACTGCTGATACTGAACAGGATGATCATGACACTCGTGATCGGCGTCGTCTACGCCATAATCGTAGAGGTATGGGTGGTCACCGCCGACGCGAGGTACACAATAATAATGATGCTTTTAGTAAGATTAAATTTAAGATACCTCCTTTTCATGGTAAGTATGATTCTGATGCATACCTTTCTTGGGAAATTGCTGTTGACCAGAAGTTTTAATGTCATGAATTTCCTGAGAATACATGTGTTAGGGCTGCTACTAGTGAGTTTACTGACTTTGCTACTGTTTGGTGGATAGAACATGGCAAGAAAAATCCTAATAACATACCATGAACTTGGAATGCTTTGAAACGAATCATGAGGGCTAGATTTGTTCCTTCTTACTATGCACGTGATTTGTTACATAAATTGCAACAACTGAGATAGGGTACTAAAAGTGTAGAAGAATATTATCAAGAATTGCAAATGGGTATGTTGCGTTGTAATTTAGATGAGGATGAAGAACCTGCTATGGCAAGATTTTTGGGTGGGTTAAATCGAGAAATTCAGGACATCCTTGCTTATAAAGAATACACTAACGTAACCCGTTTGTTTCATCTTGCTTGTAAAGCTGAAAGGGAAGTGCAGGGGCGACGTGCCAGTACCAAGAATAATTTTTCTGCAGGGAAGACTAATTCATGGCAGCCCCGCACGAGTACTACTCCGACTACACGTACTCCTATGCCATCATCCAGCGACAAGCCATGTGCTACTCCTGCAAATTCAGTGGCCAAGACGATCCAGAAGCCTGCTGCAAGCGCTTCATCCATGGCATCTACTAGTAGAACAAGAGACATTTAGTGTCACCGGTGCAAGAGGTATGGACATGTGATGCGTGACTGTCCAAGCAAGCGTGTTATGGTCATCAAAGATGATGGCGAGTATTCCTCTGCTAGTGATTTTGATGAAGATGCATTTGCTTTGCTTGCTGCTGACCATGCAGGTAGAGACGAACAACCAGAAGAGCAGATTGGTGCAGAGAATGCAGATCATTATGAGAGCCTCATTGTGCAGCGTGTGCTTAGCGTTCAAATGGAGAAGGCGGAGCAAAATCAGTGACACACATTGTTTCAAACAAAGTGTGTCATCAAAGAGCGTTCGTGCTGCATGATCATTGATGGAGGTAGTTGCAACAACTTGGCTAGCAGTGACATGGTGGAGAAGCTTGCGCTTACCACCAAACCACACCCACATCCATATTACATTCAATGGCTGAACAACAGTGGTAAGGCAAAGGTAACTAGACTTGTGCGAATCAATTTTTCCATTGGATCCTATAAAGATGTTGTTGAATGTGATGTTGTGCCTATGCAAGCTTGTAATATTCTGCTAGGTAGACCTTGGCAATTTGATAGAGATTCTATGCATCATGGTAGAGCAAATCAGTATTCTTTTCTATACCATGATAGAAAAATTGTGTTGCATCCTATGTCTCCTGAAGCTATTATGCAAAATGATCTTGCTAAAGCTGCAAAAGCTAAAAGTGAGAGCGATAAAAATGTCAAATCTGTGAGTAGTAAGAAAGATGAGATAAGATTGAATGGACATTGCTTGCTTGCTACTAAATCTGATATTAATGAATTGGTTGCTTCCACTTCTGTTGCCTATGCTTTGGTGTGCAAGGACATTTTGATTTCAATTCATGATATGCAGCATTCTTTGCCCCCTGCTGTTGCTAACATTTTGCAGGAGTATTCTGATATTTTTCTAAGTGAGATACCAGCGGGGCTGCCACCAATATGAGGGATTGAGCACCAAATTGATCTTATTCCTGGTGCATCTTTGCCAAATCGTGCGCCATACAGGTCAAATCCAGAAGAAACGAAGGAAATACAGCGACAAGTGCAAGAACTACTCGACAAAGGTTATGTGCGTGAGTCCCTTAGTCCTTGTGCTGTTCCTGTTATTTTAGTGCCTAAGAAAGATGGTACATGGCGCATGTGTGTTGATTGTAGAGCTATTAATAATATCACCATTCGATATCGACACCCTATTCCACGTTTGGATGATATGCTTGATGAACTGAGTGGTGCTGTTGTGTTTTCTAAAGTTGATTTGCGTAGTGGGTACCACCAGATTCGTATGAAATTGGGAGATGAATGGAAAACTGCTTTCAAAACTAAATTTGGTTTATATGAGTGGTTAGTCATGCCTTTTGGGTTAACTAATGCACCAAGTACTTTCATGAGATTAATGAACGAGGTTCTGCGTGCTTTCATTGGAAAATTTGTTGTAGTCTATTTTGATGATATATTGATTTACAGCAAATCTATGGATGAACATCTTCATCATTTACGTGCTGTTTTTAATGCTTTACGAGATGCACGTTTATTTGGTAACCTTGAGAAGTGCACCTTTTGCACCGATCGAGTGTCTTTTCTTGGCTATGTTGTGACTCCACAGGGAATTGAGGTTGATCAAGCCAAGGTAGAAGCTATACAGGGATGGCCTATACCAAAGACTATCACCCAAGTGCGAAGTTTCCTAGGACTTGCTGGTTTCTATCGCTGTTTTGTGAAGGACTTCAGCACCATTGCTGCACCTTTGAATGAGCTTACGAAGAAGGGAGTGCCTTTTAGTTGGGGCAAAGTACACGAGAACTCCTTCAACATGCTGAAAGATAAGTTGACACATGCACCCCTCCTCCAACTTCCTGATTTTAATAAGACTTTTGAGCTTGAATGTGATGCTAGTGGAATTGGATTGGGTGGTATTTTGTTACAAGAAGGCAAACCTGTTGCGTATTTTAGTGAAAAATTGAGTGGGTCTGTTCTAAATTATTCTACTTATGATAAGGAATTGTATGCTCTTGTTCGCACATTAGAAACATGGCAGCATTACTTGTGGCCCAAAGAGTTTGTTATTCATTCTGATCATGAATCTTTGAAGCATATTCGTAGTCAAGGGAAATTGAACCATAGACATGCTAAGTGGGTTGAATTTATTGAATCTTTTCCTTATGTTATTAAGCACAAGAAAGGGAAAGAGAATATTATTGCTGATGCTTTGTCTAGGAGATATACTTTGCTGAATCAACTTGATTGCAAAATCTTTGGATTAGAAACAATTAAAGACCAATATGTTAATGATGCTGATTTTAAAGAAGTGTTGCTGCATTGTAAAGATGGGAAAGGATGGAACAAATTCATCTTTAGTGATGGATTTGTGTTTAGAGCTAACAAGCTATGCATTCCAGCTAGCTTCGTTCGTTTGTTGTTGCTGCAGGAGGCACATGGAGGTGGCTTGATGGGGCATTTTGGAGCCAAGAAAACAGAGGACATACTTGCTGGTCATTTCTTTTGGCCAAAGATGAGAAGAGATGTGGAGAGATTTGTTGCTCGTTGCACGACATGTCAAAAGGCTAAGTCACGGTTAAATCCACACGGTTTGTATTTGCCTCTACCTGTTCCTAGTGCCCCTTGGGAAGATATTTCTATGGATTTTGTGTTGGGTTTGCCAAGGACTAGAAAGGGACATGATAGTGTGTTTGTGGTTGTTGATAGATTTTCTAAGATGGCATATTTCATACCATGTCGTAAAACTGATGATGCTACTCATATTGCTGATTTGTTCTTTCGAGAAATTGTTCGTTTGCATGGTGTACCCAACACAATTGTTTCTGATCATGATGCTAAATTTCTTAGTCATTTTTGGAAGACTTTATGGGGAAAACTAGGAACTAAGGTTTTATTTTCTACTACATGTCATCCCCAAACCGATGGTCAAACTGAAGTTGTCAATAGAACTTTGTCTACTATGTTAAGGGCTGTTTTAAAGAAGAACATTAAGATGTGGGAAGATTGTTTGCCTCATATTGAATTTGCTTATAATCATTCACTGCATTCTACTACAAAGATGTGCCCATTTCAGATTGTATATGGTTTCTTGCCTCGTGCTCCTATTGATTTGATGCCTTTGCCATCTTCTGAAAAACTAAATTTTGATGCTACTAAGCGTGCTGAACTGATGTTAAAATTGCATGAAACAACTAAAGAAAACATAGAGCGTATGAATGCTAAATATAAGTTTGCTGGTGATAAAGGTAGAAAGGAACTAATATTTGAACCTGGAGATTTAGTTTGGTTGCATTTGAGAAAGGATAGGTTTCCTGAATTGAGAAAGTCTAAATTGATGCCTAGGGCTGATGGACCATTTAAAGTGTTAGAGAAAATTAATGATAATGCATATAAGCTGGATCTGCCTGCAAATTTTGGGGTTAGTCCCACATTCAACATTGCAGATTTAAAGCCATATTTGGGTGAGGACGTTGAGCTTGAGTCGAGGACGACTCAAATGCAAGAAGGGGAGGATGATGAGGACATCAACACCACACCTACACCATCGCTAGCACCACTTGGTCCTCTTACTCGTGCTCGTGCCCGTCAACTCAATCATCAAGTAAGTTTATTCTTAAACTCTTGTCCATCATATTTAGACAATGGAAACACGTGCACTCTTGTTTTACTTAGGAATGATGGAGAGGATCAGAAGGGTAGGGGATTGGCGCCGGCTGGATTTGGACTGCAGGATAGCACCAACTTGTGATGCATGCCACGACTTCATATGGACTCGGATTGGGACGTTCTAGCACTTTTTGGAAAGCTTATCAAGTCTACTTTTCAACGGATCTAGCCTCATGGATATATCTTATCAGATGCTTCTGCAGTAACTATTTTTGTACCGAGACCTTTTCTGTCAACGGTGCTGCGTCACCTTATTTTGGGCCGATGGCCCATGTATCAAGTTGGGTCCATTAGGGACGCGTCCTAGGGTTGGAGAATGACTCAAACACCCTTGTGGTCATCCTCCCATCTACTTATATGCCTCTAGGGCCGCCATAAACAGATTAGGTTTTGTTTCGTCGAGTTAGCTATTGCTACCGTCTTTCAGCGCGCGTGTTGGATCAACCGCCTGACTGATTGTTTTCAGAACCTCACCATCTTGTGTTTTTAGATTGAAACCTTCATATTTATTTGGCAATTAAGTGCTTGTTCTTCTTGTTCTTGCTGGTTCTTCGATTGCCTGCAGGACGGGTGCCCTAGTGGCTGGTTGTCGCACCGCAAGATCACGGCAGCCATCGGAGGAGGTGTATCGGTTGCTAAGGCGCAGCATCCTTGGACGGTTGTAGTCGGGCCGTGAACGTCGTCTCCATCCACAAATCGAGTTATCCACCATCTCTCATCGAAAGATCGGCCAGCGAACCCTACGAGATCTTATTAGTATGATGAGGACATCATTGGCTTGAATATGACCATATTAACCACTTCTAAACTAAAGGTGCAACCATTCTATATTAGGCTTATCGTTGATACATTTGATGAATTGGTGCTGCACCATAAAGTGTGTGTATTTTCATTTTCAGAATTACTTACATGGATGAAGAGAAGGTTCAATTGCATATAGAAAGAATGGAAGGTTAATGAAGTTGATTGGGGACCAAGTCCAAATATTCCTAATGTCATCCACCAAGCTACCACGTCACTTTTGGCTCAAAGAAAGAAAGAGTCCAAGTCCAACACGTTTTGGAAGATGAATTCGGACTGCAGAAGAGTCCCAACTTCCGACGGTTGCCACGACTTCATACGGACTCCGATTGGGACGTTCTAGGACTTTTTGGAAAGCTTATCAAGTCTACTTTCTAACGGACCTAGACTCATACCGATATCTTGTTAAATACGTCCGCAGTTCTCATTTTAATACCGAGACCTTTTCTATCCACGGTGCTGCGTCACTTGATTGTTGCCCGATGGGCCGTGTGTCAAGTGGGGCCCAATAGGGGCGTGTCCTAGGGTTGTGGGATGAGCCCCACCACGTCCAGGTCGTCCTCTACCCTCTCATATACCTCCATAGCCGCCACAAAGAGATGGGGTTTTTTTGTTTTGATGTAAGTTTAGCTCCTGCTACTTCCTGGTAGACACGTGTGTCGGTTAGACCATCTGTTCTACTCGATCTGAAACCCCACCTTTATGTGTATTAGATCTGAAACTTCATCTCATATTTGCAATTGAGTGCTTGTTCTACTTGTTCTTGCTTGTTCTTCGATTGCTTGCAGGAATAACCCTAGTGGTTTGGTTGGTTGTGATCCGCAAGATCGTGACAACCGCTGGAATTGGTGTATCGATCGCTAAGGCGCAGCATCCTTGGATGGTTGTAGTCGGGTCGTGAATGTCTCTCCAGTGAAATCGAAGTTATCCTTCTCCACCGAAAGATTGGGACACACATACTGTTATCAGTTGGTAATCAGAGCAAGGTTGATCGGTGAGAGACTTTCAATCCTTCGCTGTTTTTAATTTCCTATAGTCCAGAAAAGCCAAAAAACAATTAGTAGATTAGGGTTCCGTAATCCTATAGACCTTTTGAGCCTTTGCTAGCACTACTTAGTAGGGCTTGTTCAGTCGTCGGTTGCATCGGTTGCGTCGAGTTGCTGGTCTTAGGGTTAGGCTTTTAGAGTTTCAAGTTCTTGTCAAGTTTTGGTCACTATCAATTATATACATATCCGCTGCCATCACCACCACCATACATATCTCCACTACACCATATACATCTCCATTGCAATCATTACTACCATATTCGTCTTTGTTGCACCATATCCATCCACGCTATTTTTTTTCACACCGAGAAAATCTGATTTGGGCACAAAAAGAAAAGTCTAAGTTGCTAGTTCTTTTCTTGTTACTCCCCAAAAAGACAAATACATTATAAGTTGATGTTCTGAACTATGTTTTGTTAAGTTCAGATTCGTCTTGTGCAAAGTAAAAGAAAAGAAGTAGAAGAAGAGAATTAAAAAAAAGACAAAAGAAAAAAAAAGAAAGAGAAAGAGAAAAGAAAGAAAAGAAGAGAGGAGGAAAAGAGGGAGAGTGATAGCTTGCTGTTCTTGTGCCTTTTTTTCCTACTGTACCGTGAATTCATTTGTTTCCAGGCTCGCGTCTCTAGCACGGTCTAGCTTAGGACCAGCACGGTACCATCGTTGAACGATTTCTCAACTTGCTTTTTGTGACTAACGTGGTGCTAGTACTTCCTTGTACATTAATTTGAGCCCTCCTACAGCTCCACATATTCGACTACAGCTTGACAGGTGTTGTTGCTGCGGTGTCGATACACTATTTTCCAGGTTTGCAACTTGTTGGTAACCGCCACCTCCTGTTGGGCTTGGTAAGAACTTATAAGAGCTTGTTTGAACAGGTTGAGAGTGAGAGAATTACAACAACCACATCCTTGTAGTTGATAGGGGCATAAATATTATTGTGGATGTTTCTTGTTTTCTTCTGATCATGGTAGGAATCCACATGGAAATACAAGATGATTAGGTTGTATATTCTCATCAGTTTGCTAAAGGTATGGCAAGAGATAAGCATGCGACTCATGAGGTATGTGATGTTTTGCTTGATAGAATAAAATTTGCACTACCTAGTTTTGAAGGAAAGTATGATCCTCATGCATATATTGAATGGGAGCTAAATGTAAACAATGAATTTAAAAAGCTTGATCTATCAGAAAATCAAAAGGTTAGAGTTGCTTCTAGTGTTTTTACTAAATATGCTTTAACTGAATGGAAACACCTTTGTAGATTTGGTAAAGCCTCTCAATCATGGAAAGATGTGAAAAGACATTTTAGAAATGTTTTTGTACCTGAATATTATTCTGAAATTTTGTTTAGAAAGTTGCAATCTATAAAACAAGAGAACAAAACTGTAGCAGAATACTTGGATAGACTAAAATCATGTTTGCTACGTTGTGGCTTAGAAGAAACTGGTGAACTTTTGGAACATAGATTTTTGCAAGGTCTTAATGAGGAAATTCAGAATATTCTTGTTGATAAACATTATAACTCTTTTGATGAGTTGTTTGATCTTGCTTGTGATTATGAAAGAAATCTCAAAATGGATCTAGCAAATACGAAAGAAGCACTTGCCTCTCCAATAACTAACAACTTGCAGCAAGTAGACATCAATATTCAAATGGAGAGCAAGAAATTTGGGATATTAAGTGACTCATTTCAGGAAGAGAATCCTGCTGCTTTTACAACCTTTGAGAAGAGCAGCAAAGGTAAGTCAAATGTTCATAACAAAAATCAAGGTGAGTATGCTTTAGTTGAACTGTATTTGTCCACTAATCGTGCTAGCATAGAGAAATCAATTGTGGAACCAGTTACTGATTTTCCCTTGTCACACATTGATATGCTTAATCTTCCTTGTGATACAGAAGAGTTGTGTGCTAACACATTAGCTATATCCATACCACAACTAGTGAATAAAGCAAAAAATTCTGAATCAATGTGTGCTGAATTCAAGCATGTTATTCATATTACAAATGAAAATGAAGAAACTCAAATGTTGTCATCTTTACATACAATGGGGTATATTGAATTTGATGATCTTTGTGAGCTTAGCTACTTAGAGAATAATCTGTTTGCTAGATTTGAATTGCCATGTTCTCGTAATATTAGTTTTCATGCTCTTGGCAAATATAATTGTAAAGAGGACTATATGATACACCAAATTTACATTTGTTCAAATATGAAACCCCCTATTATTATGCAAAAATATGATCAATCTGAGGAATGCACTATCTACAATCATGCCATGTCGAGTTTCCCTTGTTTGGTTGGAAAGAAACAGGATAACTCTCAAGAAGGGGAGAATGGTTCGGTATTACCTACAACATGCCCTCCACCAATGGTCAAACCGAGGACGGTTTGCTGTCATGAAGGGGAGAATGATGAGGACATCATTGTTTTGAATATGACCATATTAACCACTTCTAAACTAAAGGTGCAACCATTCTATATGAGGCTTATCATTGATACATTTGATGAATTGGTGCTGCACCATAAAGTGTGTGTATTTTCATTTTCAGAATTACTTATATGGATGAAGAGAAGGTTCAATTGCATATGGAAAGAATGGAAGGTTAATGAAGTTGATTGGGGACCAAGTCCAAATATTTCTAATGTCATCCACCAAGCCACCACATCACTTTTGGCTCAAAGAAAGAAAGAGTCCAAGTCCAACACGTTTTGGAAGATGAATTCGGACTGCAGAAGAGTCCCAACTTCCGACGGTTGCCACGACTTCATACGGACTCCGATTGGGACGTTCTAGGACGTTTTGGAAAGCTTATCAAGTCTACTTTCCAACGGATCTGGACTCATGCTGATATCTTATTAAATACGTCCACAGTTCTCATTTTAATACCGAGACCTTTTCTATCCACGGTGCTGCGTCACCTGATTGTTGCCCGATGGGCCATGTGTCAAGTGGGGCCCAATAGGGGCTTGTCCTAGGGTTGTGGGATGAGCCCCACCACGTCCAGGTCATCCTCTACCCTCTCATATACCTCCATAGCCGCCACAAAGAGATGGGGTTTTTTGTTTTGATGTAAGTTTAGCTCCTGCTACTTCCTAGTAGACACGTGTGTCGGTTAGACCATCTGTTCTACTCGATCTGGAACCCCACCTTTATGTGTATTAGATCTGAAACTTCATCTCATATTTGCAATTGAGTGCTTGTTCTACTTGTTCTTGCTTGTTCTTTGATTGTTTGCAGGAATAACCCTAGTGGTTTGGTTGGTTGTGATCCGCAAGATTGTGACAACCGCTGGAATTGGTGTATCGATTGCTAAGGCGCAGCGTCCTTGGATGGTTGTAGTCGGGTCGTGAATGTCTCTCCAGTGAAATCGAAGTTATCTTTCTCCACCGAAAGATTGAGACACACATACTGATGACATGGACTGATATGAAGGCTGTGCTACGACGCCGACTTGCTCCTCCTCTTGAGTCAAAAAAAGAAGGTAGCTATTGTCCATACACAAAATCCTCGAGGCACTAAGGAAAATGTGCGCTCGTCATGGGCTGATTCTATTACTGGAAATGAGTACCTCCCTGCTTCTAACCGACAAATTGTTGGTATTAATTCTCATAAGAAGTTGGGTTCTGGTATTAGTTATGGCAAGTCTATGCATGCTGAATTTGTTTCTTCCTCTAAGTTAAATCAAGATACCAATCAAAGTAATTATGGTGCAAAGTTGTCTGCTTGTGCTCGCAGTGCTCTTGGTCCCAAGAAAAAATGTGAGGCAGCAAAGGACATTCAATTTGTTGATAATCCAAAGTTCGTGGTGCCTGTTAAAAAGTTGGAGGCTATTAGTTCTTCCACATTTTCTTGTGCCAAGCCACCAGAGAGGAAATATGCTAGTTCTATAGCTGAAATTTCTTCTCATCCTCGAGGAAACAGCAAGGAGATTGCTATAGCAGACAAAGAGACGGAAGAAAAATCTACAAAGCCATTGATTGATATTGTTGATGATGCAACAAATGGGTTATCTATGTTGGCTCAAGAAGTAGAAAGTGATGGTACTGTTGTTCATGTCAAAGGGCAGCGGTCCCATATATTCCAATCAGAATGCCAAATTCAGGATAAGGTATGCAAGCTAATTATTGATGGTGGTAGTTTCACAAATGCTATTAGTTCAGATGTTGTGCATGCTTTGTCTTTATCTACGCGGAGGCTTCCAATGCCGCGATATATGCAGTGGATGAATCAAAGTGGTATGCTGAAAATTACTCATAAGGCGAGAGTAAAATTTTCAATTGGTAATTATGTGGATACAGTAGATTGTGATGTTGCGCCGATGAGTGCATGCCATTTGTTGTTGGGTCGACCACGGCAATTTGATCTTGATGCTACTCATGGTGGTCGTTCCAATAATTATTCATTTGTGCACAAGGGGGTTCATCATGTGCTAAAACCAATGCCTGGCAATGATATTACGGCTGAGATTTTTGCTTCTGTGAAAAAGAAGAAAAAGGAGGCTGGTGAGCTTACACCAAAGCCGAGGACGGCTTTGCTTCAAGAGGGAGAGAATGATGTGACTGTCGATGCTGAAATTATTGCAGCTGAGGATTTATGCAAGGATTTTGAAATTGCAGCGGGTAATTCTAAAGTCCCTAGTAAGGGAGAAGAATCTATTATGATGATTAATTCTTTGGGTAAAGCCTCAGATAGTGATTGCAAGGAGTTGAAAAATGCTGATACTGTTCTAAGTAAATCTCATATACAGTTTAGCTCTCTATCTAATTTTGTGCAGCATGTAGACAACAAGAAAGATGGAAATATAACAGTTACAATGATGAAGCCAGTTCAGATTATGCCAAAGCCGAGGACGACTTTGTTCCAATGGGGAGAGGATGATGAGAACATGGCTCCTCAGATTATTCCAGCTTGCCATACTCCCTTGGCTTCGCAATTTATTAGAGCCAGAGAAGATATAAATTATTTGACCATGCAGTTTGGTGAATTTTCTATTGATATGAAACAAACTAAGATGGCACAGGCAGCAGAGCTAGATGCTACTCTGCAATTGCCGAGCAGAACTTTTGTTGGAAATAATTTGCGCAAAAAAATTATTGGATGACAGGGCATCAAATATATTTGTGCAGAAGATTGTGGGGCTGACTTGATTAGCTTCCTGGCCGGATTGGCTTACCATATATGTAGCATGTTTGCCATATTTTAATATTTATTTGTGTCAGACTTGTTTGAGTCAGGTTCGGTTAAGGTTCTGGTCACGTCATCGTTGTTAACTAAGTTGTGTCCTTGTGCCTGCGTGCACATATATGGCCTAGAGTTGGCTGTGTAAAAATCAGATTGGATTTTATTTGGGATTATTTCTCGTCGAGCCGCCGCTCGTGAAACCCTAGTTGGGTGTTGCCGGATCCTCGTGGATTTGTGTGGAGTGCGTGATCGAGCTGCTACAGCCTGGGCGCGTCGCTTGGAATTCTTGGAGTTCCCTCTCTTCTGATCGTTGGTTCGTCGTGGCCGCGGGTGGAAGATTTATCTTAGGGTTTGGTTTGCAACATCTATTGTAAGTTGATCCCTCTATTTATCATTGCTACTGTTTTGAGTTCCTTAATTCAGAGAAAGTTATTTGGTGCTGTCGATCATCTATCAAGTGTGCTTGTTAGCATCTAATAATTGTCAAGAGATTTCTGTGCTGGTTTTGATACTGTAAATCCATCTGGTTCCTCATTGGCTTGATTGTTGTTGGAGAGTCGCATACTGCCTAGTACTGCTATACGGACTCCTTGTCAAATTGAATACAATATAATCATTGTGTCTGTTTGCCTGCTAGTCACCATCCGACATCTCTGAACTGCTAGTGCTTGAAAGATTAAATACTCAGTTTCATTTGTCAAGTATTTTAGCTGCTATGATTATATTGGAGAAAATATTCAGAAACACTTATGTTGGTATTTGCACCGTGAAAGATTGAGACAAATTATTGGACATCGTAGGCGTGGCCTCATCAGTGCAACCTGGACGCAAGATAGATGCACGGCTTGCGTCGAACGTAACATAGGGTCAGAAATCGTTTTGGACGCACCCGATGGATCTCCTATGTGACATTGGTCATGTGGAATCTCATTTCAATCCATTTGGAGACAATGGTAGTGTCAGTGCAAGATAGGTGCACGGTTTACGCCAAACGTACCATAGGCACAGAAATCATTTTGGACACACCCGATGGTACACCTAGGTGACGTGGCTCAAGTAGATGCTCATTTTGGTATGTTTGGAGATTGTGCTAATCTTGACGCAAGAAAGGTGCACGATTTGCATTGAACGTACCATAGGCTCAGAAATTATTTTGGACGCATCCGATGGTACTCCTAGGTGATGAGGCTCAAGTGGATACTCGTTTTGGTCTGTTTGGAGATAGTGCTAATCTTGATAGGTGCATGGTTTGCGCCAAATGTACCATAGGCTTAGAAATCATTTTGGACACACCCAACCATACCCCTAGCTGTCGAGGCTCAAGTGGATGCTCGTATCGGTCCGTTTGGAGATACTGCTAATCTTGACGTAAGATAGGTGCACGGTTTGCGTCGAACGTACCATAGGCTCGGAAGTCATTTTGGACACACCTAATGGTACTCCTAGGTGATGAGGCTCAAGTGGATGCTCGTTTTGGTCTGTTTGGAGATAGTGCTAATCTTGATGCAAGATAGATGCACGGTTTGCGTCGAACGTTCCATAGGCTCAAAAATCGTTTTGGACGCACCCGATGGTTCTTCTAGGTGACGAGGCACACGTGGATGCTCATTTTGGTCTGTTTGGACATAGAGCTAATCTTGACACAAGATATGTGCACGGTTTGCGCCAAATGTATCGTAGGCTCAGAAATCATTTTGGACGCACCCGATGGATCTCCTCTGTGACATTGGTCTTGTGGAATCTCGTTCCAATCCATTTGGAGACACTATTAGAGTCAGTGCAAGATAGGTGCATGGTTTGCGCCAAACCTAGATCAGAAATCATTTTGGGATGCACCCGATGGTACTCCAAGGTGACGAGGCTCAAGTGGTTACTTGTTTCAGTCTATTTGGAGATAGTGCTAATCTTGACGCAAGATAAGTGCACGGCTTGCGCCGAACGTACCACAAGCTCGAAAATTGTTTCAGACACACCCGATGGTACTCCTAGGTGACGAGGCTCAAGTGGATGCTCGTTTTGGTCTGTTTCGAGATAGTGCTAACCTTGACACAAGATAGATGCATGGCTTGCGCCGAACGTAACATCGGGTGTGAAATCATTTTGGACGCACCCGATGGATCTCCTATGTGACATTGATCATGTGGAATCTCATTTCAATCCATTTGGAGACAATGGTAGTGTCAGTGCAAGATAGGCGCACGGTTTGCGCCAAACGTACCATAGGCACAGAAAATCATTTTGGACACACCCGATGGTACTCCTAGGTGACGTGGCTCAAGTAGATGCTCGTTGTGGTATGTTTGGAGATAGTGCTAACCTTGACACAAGATAGAAGCACAGCTTGCGCCGAACGTAACATAGGGTCAGAAATCGTTTTGGATGCACCCGATGGATCTCCTATGTGACATTGGTCATGTGGAATCTAATTTCAATCCATTTGGAGACAATGGTAGTGTCAGTGCAAGATAGGTGCACGGTTTGCGCCAAACGTACCATAGGCACAGAAATCGTTTTGGACACACCCGATGGTACTCCTAGGTGACGTGGCTCAAGTAGATGCTCGTTTTGGTATGTTTGAAGATTGTGCTAATCTTGACGCAAAAAAGGTGCACGATTTGCATTGAACGTACCATAGGCTCAGAAATCATTTTGGATGCATCCAATGCTACTCCTAGGTGATGAGGCTCAATTGGATACTCGTTTTGGACTGTTTGGAGATAGTGCTAATCTTGATAGGTGCATGGTTTGCGCCAAATGTACCGTAGGCTTAGAAATCGTTTTGGACGCACCTGATCGTACCACTAGCTGTCAAGGCTCAAGTGAATGCTTGTATCGGTCCGTTTCGAGATAGTGCTAATCTTGACGTAAGATAGGTGCACGGTTTGCATCGAACATACAATAGCCTCGGAAATCATTTTGGGCACACCCGATGGTACTCCTAGGTGACAAGGCTCAAGTGGATGCTCATTTTCGTCTATTTGGAGATAGTGCTAATCTTGACGCAAGATAGATGCACGGTTTGGGTCGAACACACCATAGGCTCGAAAATCATTTTGGACGCACCCGATGGTACTCCTAGGTGACGAGGCATATGTGGATGCTCGTTTTTGTCTGTTTGGACATAGAGCTAATCTTGACACAAGATAGGTGCACGGTTTGCGCTAAATGTACCATAGGCTTAGAAAACATTTTGGACGTACCCAATGGATCTCGTCGGTGACATTGGTCATATGGAATCTCGTTTCAATCCATTTGGAGACACTGCAAGAGTCAGTTCAAGATAGGTGCATGGTTTGCGCCAAACGTAGCTCAGAAATCATTTTGGGATGCACCCGATGGTACTTCTAGGTGACGAGGCTCAAGTGGTTACTTGTTTCAGCCTATTTTGAGATAGTGCTAATCTTGATGCAAGATAGGCGCACGGTTTGCGCCGAACATACCACAAGCTCGAAAAATCGTGTAAGACACACCCGATGGTACTCCTCGGTGACGAGGCTTAAGTGGATGCTTGTTTTGGTCTGTTTGGAGATAGTGCTAATCTTGACGCAAGATAGATGCACGGTTTGCGCCGAACGTAATATAAGGTCAGATTTCATTTTGGACGCACCCGATGGATCTCCTATGTGACATTGGTTATGTGGAATCTCATTTCAATCCATTTGGAGACAGTGTTAGTGTCAGGGCAAGATAGGTGCACGGTTTGCGCCAAATGTACCATAGGCATAGAAATCGTTTTGGATGCACCCAATGGTCTCCTAGGTGACGTGGCTGAAGTGGATGCTTGTTTTGGTATGTTTGGAGATAGTGCTAATCTTGATAGGTGCATGGTTTGCGGCAAATTTACCATAGGCTTAGAAATCATTTTGGACGCACCTGATCATACCCCTAGCTTATGTGGCTCAAGTGGATGCTCGTTTTGGTCCGTTTGGAGATAGTACTAATCTTGACGTAAGATAGGTGCACAGTTTGCATCGAACATACCATAGGCTCAGAAATCATTTTGGACACACCCGATGGTACTCCTAGGTGACGAGGCTCAAGTGGACGCTCGTTTTGGTCTGTTTGGAGACAGTGCTAATCTTGATGAAAGATAGGTGCACGGTTTGCGCCGAATGTACCATAGGCTTAGAAATCATGTTGGACGCACCCGATGGATCTTCTTAGTGAGATTGGTCATTGGGAATCTTGTTTCAATACATTTGGAGACAGTGTTAGTGTCAGTGCAAGATAGGTGCATGGTTTGCACCAAACATCGCTTAGAAATCGTTTTGGACGCAACCGATGGTACTCCTAGGTGACGAGGCTTAAGTGGATGCTCGTTTTGGTCTGTTTAGAGATACCGCTAATCTTGTTGCGAGATTGGTGCACGGTTTGCGTCGAACGTACCATAGGCTCGGAAATCGTTTTGGACGCGCTCGATGGTACACCTAGTTGACGAGGCTCAAGTGGATGCTCGTTTTGTTCTGTTTAGACATAGTGCTAACCTTGACGCAAGATAGGTACACGGTTTGCGCCGAATGTAGCATAGGCTCAGAAATCATTTTGGATGCACCTGATGGATCTGCTATGTGACTTTGGTCATGTGGAATCTCGTTTCAATCCATTTGGTGACAGTAGCAGTGTTAGTGCAAGATACGTCCACGGTTGCAGTAAACGTACCATAGGCATAGAAATCATTTTGGACACACCTGATGGTACTCTTAGGTGACGAGGCTCAAGTCGATGCTCGTTTTAGTCTGTTTGGAGATAGTTCTAATCTTGATGCAAGGTAGATGCACGGTTTGCGTCGAATGTACCATAGGCTCAAAAATCATTTTGGACACAACCGATGGTACTCCTAGGTGACGAGGCTAAAGTGGATGCTCATTTTAGTCTATTTGGAGATAGTGCTAACCTTGACGCAAGATAGGTGTACGGTTTGCGTCGAACGTACCGTAGGCTCAGAAATCATTTTGGATGCACCCGATGGATCTCCTAGGTGACATTGGTCATGTGGAATCTTGTTTCAATCCATTTGGAGATAGCGGTACTGTCAGTCCAAGATAGCTGCACTATTTACGCCAAACGTACCATAGGCACAGAAATCGTTTTGGATGCACCCGATGGTACTCCTAGGAGACGAGGCTCAAGTGGATGCTCGTTTTGGTCTATTTAGACATAGTGCTAACCTTGACGCAAGATATGTGCACGGTTTGCGCCGAACGTAGCATAGGCTCAAAAATCGTTTTGAATGCACCCGATGGATCTCCTATGTCACTTTTGTCATGCGGAATCTCGTTTCAATCCACTTGGTGATAGTGGCAGTGTTAGTGCAAGTTACGTGCACGGTTTGCGCGAAACGTACCAAAGGCACAGAAATCATTTTGGACGCACCCGATGGTACTCCTAGGTGACGAGACTCAAGTGGATGCTCATTTTCATCTATTTGGAGATAGTGATAATCTTGATGCAAGATAGATGCACGGTTTGCGTCGAATGCATCATAGGCTTGAAAATCATTTTGGACGCACCGATGGTACTCCTAGGTGACGAGGCAGACGTGGATGCTCGTTTTGGTCTGTTTGGAGACAGTGCTAATCTTGACACAAGATAGGTGCACGATTTGTGCCGAACGTACCATAGGCTCAGAAATCATTTTGGACGCATCCGATGGATCTTCTCAGTAACTTCGGTGATTTGGAATCTTGTTTCAATCCATTTGAAGATAGTGTTAGTGTCAGTGCAAGATAGGCGCATGGTTTGTGCCAAACATCGCTTAGAAATCATTATGGATGCACCCGATGGTACTCCTAGGTGACGAGGCTCAAGTGGATGCTTGTTTTGGTCTGTTTGGAGAGTGCTATCCTTGACGCAAGATAGGTGCACGGTTTGCGCCGAATGTACCGTAGGCTCAGAAATCATTTTGGATGCACCCGATGGATCTCATAGGTGACATTGGTCATGTGGAATCTTGTTTCAATCCATTTGGAGACAGCGGTACTGTCAGTCCAAGATAGGTGCACTGTTTGCGCCAAATGTACCATACGCACAGAAATCGTTTTGGACGCACCCAATGGTACTCCGAGGTGACGAGGCTCAAGTGGATGCTCGTTTTGGTCTGTTTGGAGATAGTGCTAATCTTGACGCAAGATAGATGCACGGTTTGCGTCGAACGTACCATAGGCTCGAAAATCGTTTTGGATGCACCCGATGGTACTCCTAGGTGACGAGGCTCAAGTGGATGCTCGTTTTGGTCTGTTTGGAGATAGTGCTAATCTTGACGCAAGATAGATGCACGGTTTGCGTCGAACGTACCATAGGCTCGAAAATCGTTTTGGACGCACCCGATGGTACTCCTAGGTGACGAGGCACATGGGGATGCTTGTTTTGGTCTGTTTGGACATAGAGCTAATCTTGACACAAGATAGGTGCACGGTTTGCGCCGAACGTACCATAGGCTCAGAAATCATTTTGGACGCACCCGATGGATCACCTCAGTGACATTGGTGATGTGGAATCTTGTTCCAATCCATTTGGAGACACTGTTAGAGTCAGTGCAAGATAGGTGCACGGTTTGCGCCAAACGTAGATCAGAAACCATTTTGGGATGCACCCGATGGTACTTCTAGGTGATGAGCCTCAAGTGGTTACTTGTTTCAGTCTATTTGGAGATAGTGCAAATGTTGATGCAAGATAAGTGCATGGTTTGCGCCGAACATACCACAAGCTCCAATATCATTTCAGACACACCCGATGGTACTCCTAGGTGACGAGGCTCAATTGGATACTTGTTTTGCTCTCTTTGGAGATAGTGCTAATCTTGATGCAAGATAGATGCACGGTTTGCGCCGAACGTAACATAGGGTCAGAAATCGTTTTGGACGCACCTGATGGATCTCCTATGTGACATTGGTCATGTGGAGTCTCATTTCAATCCATTTGGAGATAGTGGTAGTGTCAGTGCAAGATAGGTGCATGGTTTGCGCCAAACGTACCATAGGCTCAAAAATTATTTTGGACGCACCCGATGGATCTCCTATGTGACATTGGTCATGTGGAATCTTGTTTCAATCCATTTGGAGACTGTGGTAGTGTCAGTGCAAGATAGGTGCACGGTTTGCGCCAAACATCGCTCAAAAATCATTTGGAGACACCCGATGGTACTCCTAGGTAACGAGGCTCAAGTGGATGCATGTTTTGGTCTGTTTGGAGACAGTGCTAACCTTGACACAAGATAGGTGCACGGCTTGCGCCGAACGTACCATAGGCTCAGTAATCATTTTGGACGCACCCGATGGATATTCTCAGTGACATTGGTCACTTGGAATCTCGTTTCAATCCATTTGGAGACAATGTTAGTGTCAGTGCAAGATAGGCGCATGGTTTGCGCCAAACATTGCTGAGAAATCATTATGGACGCACCCGATGGTACTCCTAGGTGACGAGGCTCAAGTGGATGCTTGTTTTGGTCTGTTTGGAGATAGTGCTAACCTTGACGCAACATTGGTGCACGGTTTGTGCCAAACATACCGTAGGCTCAGAAATCGTTTTGGACGCACCTGATGGATCTTCTAGGTGACATTAGTCATGTGGAATCTTGTTTCAATCCATTTGGAGACAGCGGTACTGTCATTCCAAGATAGGTGCACTGTTTGCGCCAAACGTACCATAGGCACACAAATCGTTTTGCACGCACCCGATGGTACTCCTAGGTGATGAGGCTTATGTGGATGCTCGTTTTGGTCTGTTCGGAGATAGCTAATCTTGATGCAAGATTGGTGCACGGTTTGCGTCGAATGTACCATAGGCTTAGAAATCATTTTGGATGCGCTAGATGGTACTCCTAGGAGACGAGGCTCAAGTGGATGCTTGTTTTGGTCTGTTTAGACATAGTGCTAACCTTGACGCAAGATAGGTGCTCGGTTTTGCGCCGAACGTAGCATAGGCTCAGAAATCATTTTGGATGCAGCCGATGGATCTCCTATGTGACTTTCGTCAGGTGGAATCTCGTTTCAATCCATTTGGTGACAGTGGCGTGTTAGTGCAAGTTACGGGGACGGTTTGCGCTAAACGTACCATAGGCACAGAAATCATTTTGGACGCACACGATGGTACTCCTAGGTGACGAGGCTCAAGTGGATGCTCGTTTTGGTCTGTTTGGAGATAGTGCTAATCTTGATGAAAGATAGATGCACGGTTTGCGTCAAACGTACCATAGGCTTGAAAATCATTTAGGACGCACCCGATGGTACTTCTAGGTGATGAGGCACACGTGGAGGCTCATTTTGGTCTGTTTGGAGACAGTGCTAATCTTGACGCAAGATAGGTGCACGGTTTGCGCCGAACGTACCATATGCTGAGAAATCATTTTGGTCGCACCCGATGGATCTTCTTAGTGACATTGGTCATTTGGAATCTCGTTTCAATCCATTTGGAGACAGTGTTAGTGTCACTGCAAGATAGGCGCCCGGTTTTGTGCCAAACATTGCTTAGAAATAATTATGGACGCACCCGATGGTAGTCCTAGGTGACGAGGCACAAGTGGATGCTTGTTTTTGTCTGTTTGGAGATAGTGCTAATATTGATGCGAGATTGTTGCACAGCTTGCGTCGAACATACCATAGGGTCAGAAATCGTTTTGGACGCACCCGATGGATCTCCTATGTGACATTGGTCATGTGGAATCTCATTTCAATCCATTTGGATACAGCGGTAGTGTCAGTGCAAGATAGCTGCACGGTTTGCGCCAAACATCGCTCAGAAATCATTTTGGATGCACCCGATAGTACTCCTAGGTGACGAGGCTCAAGTGGATGCTCGTGTTGGTCTGTTTGGAGATAGTGCTAACCTTGATGCGAGATTGGTGCATGGTTTGCGTCGAACGTACCATAGGCTCGGAAATCATTTTGGACGCGCTCGATGGTACTCCTAGGTGACGAGGCTCAAGTGGATGCTCGTTTTGGTCTGTTTAGAAATAGTGCTAACCTTGACGCAAGATAGGTGCACGGTTTGCGCCGAACTTAGCATACGCTCAAAAATCATTTTGGATGCACCCGATGGATCTCCTATGTGACTTTCGTCAGGTGGAATCTCGTTTCAATCCATTTGGTGACAGTGGCGTGTTAGTGCAAGTTACGGGCACGGTTTGCGCTAAACGTACCATAGGCATAGAAATCATTTTGGACGCACACGATGGTACTCCTAGGTGACGAGGCTCAAGTGGATGCTCGTTTTGGTCTGTTTGGAGATAGTGCTAATCTTGATGCAAGATAGATGCACGGTTTGCGTCGAACGTACCATAGGCTTGAAAATCATTTAGGACGCACCCGATGGTACTTCTAGGTGACGAGGCACACGTGGAGGCTCATTTTGGTCTGTTTGGAGACAGTGCTAATCTTGACGCAAGATAGGTGCACGGTTTGCGCCGAACGTACCATATGCTGAGAAATCATTTTGGACGCACCCGATGGATCTTCTTAGTGACATTGGTCATTTGGAATCTCGTTTCAATCCATTTGGAGACAGTGTTAGTGTCACTGCAAGATAGGCGCACGGTTTTGTGCCAAACATTGCTTAGAAATAATTATGGACGCACCCGATGGTAGTCCTAGGTGACGAGGCACAAGTGGATGCTTGTTTTGGTCTGTTTGGAGATAGTGCTAATATTGATGCGAGATTGTTGCACAGCTTGCGTCGAACATACCATAGGGTCAGAAATCGTTTTGGACGCACCCGATGGATCTCCTATGTGACATTGGTCATGTGGAATCTCGTTTCAATCCATTTGGAGACAGCGGCAGTGTCAGTGCAAGATAGCTGCACGGTTTGCGCCAAACATCGCTCAGAAATCATTTTGGACACACCCGATAGTACTCCTAGGTGACGAGGCTCAAGTGGATGCTCGTTTTGGTCTGTTTGGAGATAGTGCTAACCTTGATGCGAGATTGGTGCATGGTTTGCGTCGAACATACTATAGGCTCGGAAATCATTTTGGACACGCTCGATGGTACTCCTAGCTGACGAGGCTCAAGGGGATGCTCGTTTTGGTCTGTTTAGAAATAGTGCTCACCATGACGCAAGATAGGTGCACGGTTTGCTCCGAACTTAGCATACGCTCAAAAATCGTTTTGGACGCACCCGATGGATCTGCTATGTGACATTGGTCATGTGGAATCTCATTTCAATCCATTTGGAGACAGCGGTAGTGTCAGTGCAAGATAGCTGCACGGTTTGCGCCAAACATCGATCAGAAATCATTTTGGATACACCCGATAGTACTCCTAGGTGACGAGGCTCAAGTGGATGCTCGTGTTGGTCTGTTTGGAGATAGTGCTAACCTTGATGCGAGATTGGTGCATGGTTTGCGTCGAACGTACCATAGGCTCGGAAATCATTTTGGACGCGCTCGATGGTACTCCTAGGTGACGAGGCTCAAGTGGATGCTCGTTTTGGTCTGTTTAGAAATAGTGCTAACCTTGACGCAAGATAGGTGCACGGTTTGCGCCGAACTTAGCATACGCTCAAAAATCATTTTGGATGCACCCGATGGATCTCCTATGTGACTTTCGTCAGGTGGAATCTCGTTTCAATCCATTTGGTGACAGTGGCGTGTTAGTGCAAGTTACGGGCACGGTTTGCGCTAAACGTACCATAGGCATAGAAATCATTTTGGACGCACACGATGGTACTCCTAGGTGACGAGGCTCAAGTGGATGCTCGTTTTGGTCTGTTTGGAGATAGTGCTAATCTTGACGCAAGATAGATGCACGGTTTGCGTCGAACGTACCATAGGCTTGAAAATCATTTTGGACGCACCCGATGGTACTCCTAGGTGACGAGGCACATGGGGATGCTTGTTTTGGTCTGTTTGGAGACAGTGCTAATCTTGATGCAAGATAGGTGCACGGTTTGCGCCGAACGTACCATATGCTGAGAAATCATTTTGGACGCACCCGATGGATCTTCTTAGTGACATTGGTCATTTGGAATCTCGTTTCAATCCATTTGGAGACAGTGTTAGTGTCACTGCAAGATAGGCGCCTGGTTTTGTGCCAAACATTGCTTAGAAATAATTATGGACGCACCCGATGGTAGTCCTAGGTGACGAGGCACAAGTGGATGCTTGTTTTGGTCTGTTTGGAGATAGTGCTAATATTGATGCGAGATTGTTGCACAGCTTGTGTCGAACATACCATAGGGTCAGAAATCGTTTTGGACGCACCTGATGGATCTCCTATGTGACATTGGTCATGTGGAATCTCGTTTCAATCCATTTGGAGACAGCGGTAGTGTCAATGCAAGATAGCTGCACGGTTTGCGCCAAACATCGCTCAGAAATCATTTTGGACGCACCCGATAGTACTCCTAGGTGACGAGGCTCAAGTGGATGCTCGTTTTGGTCTGTTTGGAGAGAGTGCTAACCTTGATGCGAGATTAGTGCATGGTTTGCGTCGAACGTACCATAGGCTCGGAAATCATTTTGGACGCGCTCGATGGTACTCCTAGGTGACGAGGCTCAAGTGGATGCTCGTTTTGGTCTGTTTAGAAATAGTGCTAACCTTGACGCAAGATAGGTGCACGGTTTGCGCCGAACTTAGCATACGCTCAAAAATCATTTTGGATGCACCCGATGGATCTCCTATGTGCTTTGGTCATGTGGAATCTCGTTTCAATCCACTTGGTGACAGTGGTAGTGTTAGTGCAAGTTACGTGCACGGTTTGCGCGAAACGTACCATAGGCACAGAAATCGTTTTTGGACGCACCCGATGGTACTCCTAGGTGACGAGACTCAAGTGGATGCTCATTTTGGTCTGTTTGGAGATAGAGCTAATCTTGACGCAAGATAGATGCACGGTTTGTGTCGAATGTACCATAGGCTTGAAAATCATTTTGGACACACCCGATGGTACTCCTAGGAGGCGAGGCACACGTGGATGCTCGTTTTGGTCTGTTTGGAGACAGTGCTAATCTTGACACAAGATAGGTGCATGGTTTGTGCCGAACGTACCATAGGCTCAGAAATCATTTTGGACGCACCCGATGGATCTTCTCAGTGACATCGGTCATTTGGAATCTCGTTTCAATCCATTTGGAGACAGTGTTAGTGTCAGTGCAAGATAGGCGCACGGTTTGCGCCAAACATCGCTTAGAAATCATTATGGACGCACCCGATGGTACTCCTAGGTGATGAGGCTCAAGTGGATGCTTGTTTTGGTCTGTTTTGAGATAGTGCTATCCTTGACGCAAGATAGGTGCACGGTTTGCGCCGAACGTACCGTAGGCTCAGAAATCAGTTTGGATGCACCCGATGGATCTCATAGGTGACATTGGTCATGTGGAATCTTGTTTCAGTCCATTTGGAGACAGCGGTACTGTCAGTCCAAGATAGGTGCACTGTTTGCGCTAAACGTACCATAGGCACAGAATTCGTTTTGGACGCACACGATGGTACTCCTAGGTGGCGAGGCTCAAGTGGATGCTTATTTTGGTCTGTTTGGAGATAGTGCTAATCTTGATGCAAGATAGATGCACGGTTTGCGTCGAACGTACCATAGGCTCAAAAATCGTTTTGGACGCACCCGATGGTACTCCTAGGTGACGAGGCACATGGGGAGGCTCGTTTTGGTCTGTTTGGAGACAGTGCTAATCTTGACGCCAGATAGGTGCACGGTTTGCGCCAAACGTACCATAGGCTGAGAAATCATTTTGGATGCACCCGATGGATCTTCTTAGTGACATTCATCATTTGGAATCTCGTTTTAATCCATTTGGAGACAGTGTTAGTGTCAGTGCAAGATAGGCGCATGGTTTGTGCCAAACATCGCTTAGATTATGGACGCACCCGATGGTACTCCTAGGTGACGAGGCTCAAGTGGATGCTTGTTTTGGTCTGTTTGGAGATAGTGCTAACCTTGACGCAAGATAGTTTCACGGTTTGCGCCAAATGTACCGTAGCCTTAGAAATCGTTTTGGACGCACCCGATGGATCTCCTAGGTGACATTAGTCATGTGGAATCTACTTTCAATCCATTTGGAGACAGCAGTACTGTCATTCCAAGATTGGTGCAATGTTTGCGCCAAACGTACCATAGGCACACAAATCGTTTTGCACGCACCCGATGGTACTCCTAGGTGACGAGGTTTATGTGGATGCTCATTTTGGTCTATTCGGAGATAGCTAATCTTGATGCGAGATTGGTGCACGGTTTGCATCGAACGTACCATAGGCTCAGAAATGATTTTGGACGCGCTGGATGGTACTCCTAGGTGATGAGGCTCAAGTGGATGCTTGTTTTGGTCTGTTTGGAGATAGTGCTAACCTTGACGCAAGATAGTTTGACGGTTTGCGCCAAATGTACCGTAGCCTCAGATATCGTTTTGGACGCACCCGATGGATCTCCTAGGTGACATTAGTCATGTGGAATCTACTTTGAATCCATTTGGAGACAGCGGTACTGTCATTCCAAGATAGGTGCAATGTTTGCGCCAAACGTACCATAGGCACACAAATCGTTTTACACGCACCCGATGGTACTCCTAGGTGACGAGGCTTATGTGGATGCTCGTTTTGGTCTATTCGGAGATAGCTAATCTTGATGCGAGATTGGTGCATAGTTTGCGTCGAACGTACCATAGGCTCAGAAATGATTTTGGACGCGTTGGATGGTACTCCTAGGTGACGAGGCTCAAGTGGATGCTTGTTTTGGTCTGTTTAGACATAGTGCTAACCTTGACGCAAGATAGGTGCATGGTTTTGCGCCGAACGTAGCATAGGCTCAGAAATCATTTTGGATGCACCCGATGCATCTCCTATGTGACTTTGGTTAGGTGGAATCTCGTTTCAATCCATTTGGTGACAATGGAGTGTTTGTGCAAGTTACGTGCACGGTTTGCGCTAAACGTACCATAGGCACAGAAATCATTTTGGACGTACACGATGGTACTCCTAGGTGACGAGGCTCAAGTGGAAGCTCGTTTTGGTCTGTTTGGAGATAGTGCTAATCTTGACGCAAGATAGATGCACGGTTTTGCGTCGAATGTACCATAGGCTTGAAAATCCTTTAGGACGCACCCGATGGTACTTCTAGGTGACGAGGCACACATGGAGGCTCGTTTTGGTCTATTTGGAGATAGTGCTAATCTTGACGCAAGATAGGTGCACGGTTTGCGCCAAACGTACCATAGGCTGAGAAATCATTTTGGATGCACCTGATGGATCTTCTTAGTGACATTGGTCATTTGGAATCTTGTTTCAATCCATTTGGAGACAGTGTTAGTGTCAGTGCGAGACAGGCGCATGGTTTGCGCCAAACATCGCTTAGATTATGGACGCACCCGATGGTACTCCTAGGTGACGAGGCTCAAGTGGATGCTTGTTTTGGTCTGTTTGGAGATAGTGCTAACCTTGATGCAAGATAGTTTCACGGTTTGCGCCAAACGTACCGTAGCCTCAGAAATCATTTTCGACGCACCCGATGGATCTCCTAGGTGACATTAGTCATGTGGAATCTACTTTCAATCCATTTGGAGATAGCGGTACTGTCATTCCAAGATAGGTGCAATGTTTGGGCCAAACGTACCATAGGCACACAAATCGTTTTGCACGCACCCGATGGTACTCCTAGGTGACAAGGTTTATGTGGATGCTCGTTTTGGTATATTCGGAGATAGCTAATCTTGATGCGAGATTGGTGCACGGTTTGCGTCGAACGTACCATAGGCTCAGAAATGATTTTGGACGCGCTGGATGGTACTCCTAGGTGACGAGGCTCAAGTGGATGCTTGTTTTGGTCTGTTTGGAGATAGTGCTAACCTTGACGCAAGATAGTTTCACGATTTGCGCCAAACGTACCGTAGCCTCAGATATCGTATTGGATGCACCCGATGGATCTCCTAGGTGACATTAGTCATGTGGAATCTACTTTCAATCCATTTGGAGACAGCGGTACTGTCATTCCAAGATAGGTGCAATGTTTGCGCCAAACGTACCATAGGCACACAAATCGTTTTGCACGCACCCGATGGTACTCCTAGGTGATGAGGCTTATGTGGATGCTGGTTTTGGTCTATTCGGAGATAGCTAATCTTGATGCGAGATTGGTGCACAGTTTGCGTCGAACGTACCATAGGCTCAGAAATGATTTTGGACGCGCTGGATGGTACTCCTAGGTGACGAGGCTCAAGTGGATGCTTGTTTTGGTCTGTTTAGACATAGTGCTAACCTTGACGCAAGATAGGTGCATGGTTTTGCGCCGAACATAGCATAGGCTCAGAAATCATTTTGGATGCACCCGATGGATCTCCTATGTGACTTTGGTTAGGTTGAATCTCGTTTCAATCCATTTGGTGACAATGGAGTGTTTGTGCAAGTTACGTGCACGGTTTGCGCTAAACGTACCATAGGCACAGAAATCATTTTGGACGTACACGATGATACTCCTAGGTGACGAGGCTCAAGTGGAAGCTCGTTTTGGTCTGTTTGGAGATAGTGCTAATCTTGATGCAAGATAGATGCACGGTTTTGCGTCGAATGTACCATAGGCTTGAAAATCCTTCAGGACGCACCCGATGGTACTTCTAGGTGACGAGGCACACATGGAGGCTCGTTTTGGTCTATTTGGAGACAGTGCTAATCTTGACGCAAGATAGGTGCACGGTTTGCGCCAAACGTACCATAGGCTGAGAAATCATTTTGGATGCACCTGATGGATCTTCTCAGTGACATTGGTCATTTGGAATCTCGTTTCAATCCATTTGGAGACAGTGTTAGTGTCAGTGCAAGACAGGCGCATGGTTTGCACCAAACATCGCTTAGATTATGGACGCACCCGATGGTACTCCTAGGTGACGAGGCTCAAGTGGATGCTTGTTTTGGTCTGTTTGGAGATAGTGCTAACCTTGACGCAAGATAGTTTCACGGTTTGCGCCAAACGTATCGTAGCCTCAGAAATCATTTTGGACGCACCCGATGGATCTCCTAGGTGACATTAGTCAAGTGGAATCTACTTTCAATCCATTTGGAGACAGAGGTAATCATTCCAAGATAGGGCAATGTTTGCGCCAAATGTACCATAGGCACACAAATCGTTTTGCACACAACCGATGGTACTCCTAGGTGACGAGGCTTATGTGGATGCTCGTTTTGGTCTATTCGGAGATAGCTAATCTTGATGCGAGATTGGTGCACGGTTTGCATCGAACGTACCATAGACTCAGAAATGATTTTGGACGCGCTGGATGGTACTCCTAGGTGACGAGGCTCAAGTGGATGCTTGTTTTGGTCTGTTTGGAGATAGTGCTAACTTTGGTGCAAGATAGTTTCACGGTTTGCGCCAAACGTACCGTAGCCTCAGATATCGTTTTGGACGGACCCGATGGATCTCCTAGGTGACATTAGTCATGTGGAATCTACTTTCAATCCATTTAGAGGCAGCGGTACTGTCATTCCAAGATAGGTGCAATGTTTGCGCCAAACGTACCATAGGCACACAAATCGTTTTGCATGCACCCGATGGTACTCCTAGGTGACGAGGCTTATGTGGATGCTCGTTTTGGTCTATTCGGAGATAGCTAATCTTGATGCGAGATTGGTGCACGGTTTGCGTCGAACGTACCATAGGCTCAGAAATGATTTTGGACGCGCTGGATGGTACTCCTAGGTGACGAGGCTCAAGTGGATGCTTATTTTGGTCTGTTTAGACATAGTGCTAACCTTGACGCAAGATAGTTTCACGGTTTTGCACTGAACGTAGGATAGGCTCAGAAATCATTTTGGATGCACCTGATGGATCTCCTATGTGACATTGGTTAGGTGGAATCTCGTTTCAATCCATTTGGTGACAATGGAGTGTTTGTGCAAGTTACGTGCACGGTTTGCGCTAAACGTACCATAGGCACAGAAATCATTTTGGACGTACACGATGGTACTCCTAGGTGACGAGGCTCAAGTGGATGCTCGTTTTGGTCTGTTTGGAGATAGTGCTAATCTTGATGCAAGATAGATGCACGGTTTGCGTCGAATGTACCATAGGCTTGAAAATCCTTTAGGACGCACCCGATGGTACTTCTAGGTGACGAGGCACACATGGAGGCTCGTTTTGGTCTGTTTGGAGATAGTGCTAATCTTGACGCAAGATAGGTGCACGGTTTACGCCAAACGTACCATAGGCTGAGAAATCATTTAGGATGCACCCGATGGATCTTCTCAATGACATTGGTCATTTGGAATTCGTTTCAATCCATTTGGAGACAGTGTTAGTGTCAGTGCAAGATAGGCGCATGGTTTGCACCAAACATCGCTTAGATTATGGACGCACCCGATGGTACTCCTAGGTGACGAGGCTCAAGTGGATGCTTGTTTTGGTCTGTTTGAGATAGTGCTAACCTTGATGCAAGATAGTTTCACGGTTTGCGCCAAACGTACCGTAGCCTCAGAAATCATTTTGGACGCACCCGATGGATCTCCTAGGTGACATTAGTCATGTGGAATCTACTTTCAATCCATTTGGAGACAGCAGTACTGTCATTCCAAGATAGGTGCAATGTTTGCGCCAAACGTACCATAGGCACACAAATCGTTTTGCACGCACCCGATGGTACTCCTAGGTGACGAGGCTTATGTGGATGCTCGTTTTGGTCTATTCGGAGATAGCTAATCTTGATGCGAGATTGGTGCACGGTTTGCATCGAACGTACCATAGGCTCAGAAATGATTTTGGACGCGCTGGATGGTACTCCTAGGTGACGAGGCTCAAGTGGATGCTTGTTTTGGTCTGTTTGGAGATAGTGCTAACGTTGGTGCAAGATAGTTTCGCGGTTTGCGCCAAACGTACCGTAGCCTCAGATATCGTTTTGGACGGACCCGATGGATCTCCTAGGTGACATTAGTCATGTGGAATCTACTTTCAATCCATTTAGAGACAGCGGTACTGTCATTCCAAGATAGGTGCAATGTTTGCGCCAAACGTACCATAGGCACACAAATCATTTTGCATGCACCCGATGGTACTCCTAGGTGACGAGACTTATGTGGATGCTCGTTTTGGTCTACTCGGAGATAGCTAATCTTGATGCGAGATTGGTGCACGGTTTGCGTCGAACGTACCATAGGCTCAGAAATGATTTTGGACGCGCTGGATGGTACTCCTAGGTGACGAGGCTCAAGTGGATGCTTATTTTGGTCTGTTTAGACATAGTGCTAACCTTGACGCAAGATAGGTGCACGGTTTTGCACCGAACGTAGCATAGGCTCAGAAATCATTTTGGATGCACCTGATGGATCTCCTATGTGACATTGGTTAGTTGGAATCTCGTTTCAATCCATTTGGTGACAATGGAGTGTTTGTGCAAGTTACGTGCACGGTTTGCGCTAAACGTACCATAGGCACAGAAATCATTTTGGACGTACACGATGGTACTCCTAGGTGACGAGGCTCAAGTGGATGCTCATTTTGGTCTGTTTGGAGATAGTGCTAGATGCACGGTTTGCGTCGAATGTACCATAGGCTTGAAAATCCTTTAGGACGCACCCGATGGTACTTCTAGGTGACGAGACACACATGGAGGCTCGTTTTGGTCTGTTTGGAGACAGTGCTAATCTTGACGCAAGATAGGTGCACGGTTTACGCCAAACGTACCATAGGCTGAGAAATCATTTTGGATGCACCCGATGGATCTTCTCAATGACATTGGTCATTTGGAATTCGTTTCAATCCATTTGGAGACAGTGTTAGTGTCAGTGCAAGATAGGTGCATGGTTTGCGCCAAACATCGCTTAGATTATGGACACACCCGATGGTACTCCTAGGTGACGAGGCTCAAGTGGATGCTTGTTTTGGTCTGTTTGGAGATAGTGCTAACCTTGATGCAAGATAGTTTCACGGTTTGCGCCAAACGTACCGTAGCCTCAGAAATCATTTTGGACGCACCCGATGGATCTCCTAGGTGACATTAGTCATGTGGAATCTACTTTCAATCCATTTGGAGACAGCGGTACTGTCATTCCAAGATAGGTGCAATGTTTGCGCCAAACGTACCATAGGCACACAAATCGTTTTGCACGCACCCGATGGTACTCCTAGGTGACGAGGCTCAAGTGGAAGCTCGTTTTGGTCTGTTTGGAGATAGTGCTAATCTTGATGCAAGATAGATGCACGGTTTTGCGTCGAATGTACCATAGGCTTGAAAATCCTTCAGGACGCACCCGATGGTACTTCTAGGTGACGAGGCACACATGGAGGCTCGTTTTGGTCTATTTGGAGACAGTGCTAATCTTGACGCAAGATAGGTGCACGGTTTGCGCCAAACGTACCATAGGCTGAGAAATCATTTTGGATGCACCTGATGGATCTTCTCAGTGACATTGGTCATTTGGAATCTCGTTTCAATCCATTTGGAGACAGTGTTAGTGTCAGTGCAAGACAGGCGCATGGTTTGCGCCAAACATCGCTTAGATTATGGACGCACCCGATGGTACTCCTAGGTGACGAGGCTCAAGTGGATGCTTGTTTTGGTCTGTTTGGAGATAGTGCTAACCTTGACGCAAGATAGTTTCACGGTTTGCGCCAAACGTACCGTAGCCTCAGAAATCATTTTGGACGCACCCGATGGATCTCCTAGGTGACATTAGTCAAGTGGAATCTACTTTCAATCCATTTGGAGACAGAGGTAATCATTCCAAGATAGGGCAATGTTTGCGCCAAATGTACCATAGGCACACAAATCGTTTTGCACACAACCGATGGTACTCCTAGGTGACGAGGCTTATGTGGATGCTCGTTTTGGTCTATTCGGAGATAGCTAATCTTGATGCGAGATTGGTGCACGGTTTGCATCGAACGTACCATAGACTCAGAAATGATTTTGGACGCGCTGGATGGTACTCCTAGGTGACGAGGCTCAAGTGGATGCTTGTTTTGGTCTGTTTGGAGATAGTGCTAACGTTGGTGCAAGATAGTTTCACGGTTTGCGCCAAACGTACCGTAGCCTCAGATATCGTTTTGGACGGACCCGATGGATCTCCTAGGTGACATTAGTCATGTGGAATCTACTTTCAATCCATTTAGAGGCAGCGGTACTGTCATTCCAAGATAGGTGCAATGTTTGCGCCAAACGTACCATAGGCACACAAATCGTTTTGCATGCACCCGATGGTACTCCTAGGTGACGAGGCTTATGTGGATGCTCGTTTTGGTCTATTCGGAGATAGCTAATCTTGATGCGAGATTGGTGCACGGTTTGCGTCGAACGTACCATAGGCTCAGAAATGATTTTGGACGCGCTGGATGGTACTCCTAGGTGACGAGGCTCAAGTGGATGCTTATTTTGGTCTGTTTAGACATAGTGCTAACCTTGACGCAAGATAGTTTCACGGTTTTGCACTGAACGTAGGATAGGCTCAGAAATCATTTTGGATGCACCTGATGGATCTCCTATGTGACATTGGTTAGGTGGAATCTCGTTTCAATCCATTTGGTGACAATGGAGTGTTTGTGCAAGTTACGTGCACGGTTTGCGCTAAACGTACCATAGGCACAGAAATCATTTTGGACGTACACGATGGTACTCCTAGGTGACGAGGCTCAAGTGGATGCTCGTTTTGGTCTGTTTGGAGATAGTGCTAATCTTGATGCAAGATAGATGCACGGTTTGCGTCGAATGTACCATAGGCTTGAAAATCCTTTAGGACGCACCCGATGGTACTTCTAGGTGACGAGGCACACATGGAGGCTCGTTTTGGTCTGTTTGGAGATAGTGCTAATCTTGACGCAAGATAGGTGCACGGTTTACGCCAAACGTACCATAGGCTGAGAAATCATTTTGGATGCACCCGATGGATCTTCTCAATGACATTGGTCATTTGGAATTCGTTTCAATCCATTTGGAGACAGTGTTAGTGTCAGTGCAAGACAGGCGCATGGTTTGCACCAAACATCGCTTAGATTATGGACGCACCCGATGGTACTCCTAGGTGACGAGGCTCAAGTGGATGCTTGTTTTGGTCTGTTTGAGATAGTGCTAACCTTGATGCAAGATAGTTTCACGGTTTGCGCCAAACGTACCGTAGCCTCAGAAATCATTTTGGACGCACCCGATGGATCTCCTAGGTGACATTAGTCATGTGGAATCTACTTTCAATCCATTTGGAGACAGTGGTACTGTCATTCCAAGATAGGTGCAATGTTTGCGCCAAACGTACCATAGGCACACAAATCGTTTTGCACGCACCCGATGGTACTCCTAGGTGACGAGGCTTATGTGGATGCTCGTTTTGGTCTATTCGGAGATAGCTAATCTTGATGCGAGATTGGTGCACGGTTTGCATCGAACGTACCATAGGCTCAGAAATGATTTTGGACGCGCTGGATGGTACTCCTAGGTGACGAGGCTCAAGTGGATGCTTGTTTTGGTCTGTTTGGAGATAGTGCTAACGTTGGTGCAAGATAGTTTCGCGGTTTGCGCCAAACGTACCGTAGCCTCAGATATCGTTTTGGACGGACCCGATGGATCTCCTAGGTGACATTAGTCATGTGGAATCTACTTTCAATCCATTTAGAGACAGCGGTACTGTCATTCCAAGATAGGTGCAATGTTTGCGCCAAACGTACCATAGGCACACAAATCGTTTTGCATGCACCCGATGGTACTCCTAGGTGACGAGGCTTATGTGGATGCTCGTTTTGGTCTACTCGGAGATAGCTAATCTTGATGCGAGATTGGTGCACGGTTTGCGTCGAACGTACCATAGGCTCAGAAATGATTTTGGACGCGCTGGATGGTACTCCTAGGTGACGAGGCTCAAGTGGATGCTTATTTTGGTCTGTTTAGACATAGTGCTAACCTTGATGCAAGATAGGTGCACGGTTTTGCACCGAACGTAGCATAGGCTCAGAAATCATTTTGGATGCACCTGATGGATCTCCTATGTGACATTGGTTAGTTGGAATCTCGTTTCAATCCATTTGGTGACAATGGAGTGTTTGTGCAAGTTACGTGCACGGTTTGCGCTAAACGTACCATAGGCACAGAAATCATTTTGGACGTACACGATGGTACTCCTAGGTGACGAGGCTCAAGTGGATGCTCATTTTGGTCTGTTTGGAGATAGTGCTAGATGCACGGTTTGCGTCGAATGTACCATAGGCTTGAAAATCCTTTAGGACGCACCCGATGGTACTTCTAGGTGACGAGGCACACATGGAGGCTCGTTTTGGTCTGTTTGGAGACAGTGCTAATCTTGACGCAAGATAGGTGCACGGTTTACGCCAAACGTACCATAGGCTGAGAAATCATTTTGGATGCACCCGATGGATCTTCTCAATGACATTGGTCATTTGGAATTCGTTTCAATCCATTTGGAGACAGTGTTAGTGTCAGTGCAAGATAGGCGCATGGTTTGCGCCAAACATCGCTTAGATTATGGACACACCCGATGGTACTCCTAGGTGACGAGGCTCAAGTGGATGCTTGTTTTGGTCTGTTTGGAGATAGTGCTAACCTTGATGCAAGATAGTTTCACGGTTTGCGCCAAACGTACCGTAGCCTCAGAAATCATTTTGGACGCACCCGATGGATCTCCTAGGTGACATTAGTCATGTGGAATCTACTTTCAATCCATTTGGAGACAGCGGTACTGTCATTCCAAGATAGGTGCAATGTTTGCGCCAAACGTACCATAGGCACACAAATCGTTTTGCACGCACCCGATGGTACTCCTAGGTGACGAGGCTTATGTGGATGCTCGTTTTGGTCTATTCGGAGATAGCTAATCTTGATGCGAGATTGGTGCACGGTTTGCATTGAACGTACCATAGGCTCAGAAATGATTTTGGACGCGCTGGATGGTACTCCTAGGTGACGAGGCTCAAGTGGATGCTTGTTTTGGTCTGTTTGGAGATAGTGCTAACGTTGGTGCAAGATAGTTTCACGGTTTGCGCCAAACGTACCGTAGCCTCAGATATCGTTTTGGACGGACCCGATGGATCTCCTAGGTGACATTAGTCATGTGGAATCTACTTTCAATCCATTTAGAGACAGCGGTACTGTCATTCCAAGATAGGTGCAATGTTTGCGCCAAACGTACCATAGGCACACAAATCATTTTGCATGCACCCGATGGTACTCCTAGGTGACGAGGCTTATGTGGATGCTCGTTTTGGTCTATTCGGAGATAGCTAATCTTGATGCGAGATTGGTGCACGGTTTGCGTCGAACGTACCATAGGCTCAGAAATGATTTTGGACGCGCTGGATGGTACTCCTAGGTGACGAGGCTCAAGTGGATGCTTATTTTGGTCTGTTTAGACATAGTGCTAACCTTGACGCAAGATAGGTGCACGGTTTTGCACCGAACGTAGCATAGGCTCAGATATCATTTTGGATGCACCTGATGGATCTCCTATGTGACACTGGTTAGTTGGAATCTCGTTTCAATCCATTTGGTGACAATGGAGTGTTTGTGCAAGTTACGTGCACGGTTTGCGCTAAACGTACCATAGGCACAGAAATCATTTTGGACGTACACGATGGTACTCCTAGGTGACGAGGCTCAAGTGGATGCTCGTTTTGGTCTGTTTGGAGATAGTGCTAGATGCACGGTTTGCGTCGAATGTACCATAGGCTTGAAAATCCTTTAGGACGCACCCGATGGTACTTCTAGGTGACGAGGCACACATGGAGGCTCGTTTTGGTCTGTTTGGAGACAGTGCTAATCTTGACACAAGATAGGTGCACGGTTTACGCCAAACGTACCATAGGCTGAGAAATCATTTTGGATGCACCCGATGGATCTTCTCAATGACATTGGTCATTTGGAATTCGTTTCAATCCATTTGGAGACAGTGTTAGTGTCAGTGCAAGATAGGCGCATGGTTTGCGCCAAACATCGCTTAGATTATGGACGCACCCGATGGTACTCCTAGGTGACGAGGCTCAAGTGGATGCTTGTTTTGGTCTGTTTGGAGATAGTGCTAACCTTGATGCAAGATAGTTTCACGGTTTGCGCCAAACGTACCGTAGCCTCAGAAATCATTTTGGACGCACCCGATGGATCTCCTAGGTGACATTAGTCATGTGGAATCTACTTTCAATCCATTTGGAGACAGCGGTACTTGTTCTCTTGCAGGAATTACCCTAGTGGTTTGGTTGATCGTGTTCCACAAGATCGCGACGGCTGTTGGAGGTGGTGTATCGGTTGCTAAGGCGCAGCATCCTTGGATGGTTGTAGTCGGGCCGTGAACGTCATCTCCATCCCCAAATCGAGTTATCCACCTTCTCTCATCGAAAGATCAGGATTCACCCTAGCGGGTTCATAGCATAGGTGACGAGGCTCAAGTGGATGCTCGTTTTGGTCTGTTTAGAAATAGTGCTAACCTTGACGCAAGATAGGTGCACGGTTTGCGCCGAACTTAGCATATGCTCAAAAATCGTTTTGGATGCACCCAATGGATCTCCTATGTGCTTTGGTCATGTGGAATCTCGTTTCAATCCACTTGGTGACAGTGGCAGTGTTAGTGCAAGTTACGTGCACGGTTTGTGCGAAACGTACCATAGGCACAGAAATCATTTTGGACGCTCCTGATGGTACTCCTAGGTGACGAGACTCAAGTGGATGCTCATTTTGGTCTGTTTGGAGATAATCTTGATGCAAGATAGATGCACGGTTTGCGTCGAATGTACCATTGGCTTGAAAATCATTTTGGACGCACCTGATGGTACTCCTAGAAGACGAGGCACACGTGGATGCTCGTTTTGGTCTGTTTGGAGACAGTGCTAATTTTGACACAAGATAGGTGCACGGTTTGTGCCGAACGTACCATAGGCTCAGAAATCATTTTGGACGCACCCGATGGATCTTCTCAGTGACATCGGTCATTTGGAATCTCGTTTCAATCCATTTGGAGACAGTGTTAGTGTCAGTGCAAGATATGCGCACGGTTGGCGCCAAACATCGCTTAGAAATCATTACGGACGCACCCGATGGTACACCTAGGTGATGGGGCTCAAGTGGATGCTTGTTTTGGTCTGTTTTGAGATAGTTCTATCCTTGACGTAAGATAGGTGCACGGTTTGCGCCGAACATACCGTAGGCTCAGAAATCATTTTGGATGCACCCGATGGATCTCATAGGTGACATTGATCATGTGGAATCTTGTTTCAATCCATTTTGAGACAGCGGTACTGTCAGTCCAAGATGGGTGCACTGTTTGCACCAAATGTTCCATATGCACAGAAATCATTTTGGATGCACCCGATGGTACTCCTAGGTGACGAGGCTCAAGTGGATGCTCGTTTTGGTCTAGATGGAGATAGTGCTAATCTTGACGCAAGATAGATGCACGGTTTGCGTCGAACGTACCATAGGCTTAAAAATTGTTTTGGACGCACCCGATGGTACTCCTAGGTGACGAGGCACATGGGGATGCTTGTTTTGGTCTATTTGGACATAGAGCTAATCTTGACACAAGATAGGTGCACGGTTTGCGCCGAACGTACCATAGGCTCAGAAATCATTTTGGACGCACCCGATGGATCTCCTCGGTGACATTGGTGATGTGGAATCTCGTTCCAATCCATTTGGAGACACTGTTAGAGTCAGTGCAAGATAGGTGCACAATTTGCGCCAAACGTAGATCAAAAATCATTTTGAGATGCACCCGATGGTACTTCTAGGTGACGAGGCTCAAGTGGTTACTTGTTTCAGTCTATTTGGAGATAGTGCTAATGTTAATGCAAGATAAGTGCATGGTTTGCGCCGAACGTACCACAAGCTCCAAAATCATTTCAGACACACCCGATGGTACTCCTAGGTGACGAGGCTCATGTGGATGCTTGTTTTGGTCTCTTTGGAGATAGTGCTAATCTTGATGCAAGATAGATGCATGGTTTGCGCCAAACGTAACATAGGGTCAGAAATCGTTTTGGTCGCACCTGATGGATCTCCTATGTGACATTGGTCATGTGGAATCTCATTTCAATCCATTTGGAGACAGTGGTAGTCAGTGCAAGATAGGTGCACGGTTTGCGCCAAACATACCATAGGCAAAGAAATCATTTTGGACGCACCTGATCGATCTCCTATGTGACATTGGTCATGTGGAATCTCATTTCAATCCATTTAGAGACAGTGGTACTGTCAGTGCAAGATATGTGCAATGTTTGCACCAAAGTACCTTAGGCACAGAAATCGTTTTGGACGCATAAGATGGTACTCCTAGGTGACGAGGCTTAAGTCGATGCCCTTTTTCGTCTGTTTGGAGATAGTGCTAATCTTGATGCGAGATTCATGAACGGTTTGCGTCGAATATACCATAGGCTCAGAAATTATTTTGGACGCAACCGATGGATCTCCTATGTGACATTGGTCATGTGGAATCTTGTTTCAATCCATTTGGAGACAGTGGTAGTGTCAATGCAAGATAGCTGCACGGTTTGCGCCGAACATACCATAGGCATAGAAATCATTTTGGACGCACCTGATGGTACTCCAAGGTGACGTGGCTCAAGTGGCTCAAGTGGACGCACAAAATATGGCTCAAAAATTGTTTGGAGACACCCGATGGTACTCCTAGGTAACGAGGCTCAAGTGGATGCAAGTTTTGGTCTGTTTAGAGACAGTGCTAACCTTGACGCAAGATAGGTGCACGGTTTGCGCCGAATGTACCATAGGCTCAGAAATCATTTTGGACGCACCCGATGGATATTCTCAGTGACATTGGTCACTTGGAATCTCGTTTCAATCCATTTGGAGACAGTGTTAATGTCAGTGCAAGATAGGCGCACGGTTTGCGCCAAACATCGCTTAGAAATCATTATGGACGCACCCGATGGTACTCCTAGGTGACGAGGCTCAAGTGGATGCTCGTTTTGGTCTATTTGGAGATAGTGCTAACCTTGACGCAAGATAGGTGCACGGTTTGCGCCAAACGTACCATAGGCTGAGAAATCATTTTGGATGCACCTGATGGATCTTCTCAGTGACATTGGTCACTTGGAATCTCGTTTCAATCCATTTGGAGACAGTGTTAGTGTCAGTGCAAGATAGGCGCACGGTTTGCGCCAAACGTACCATAGGCTGAGAAATCATTTTGGATGCACCCGATGGATCTTCTCAGTGACATTGGTCAATTGGAATCTCGTTTCAATCCATTTGGAGACAGTGTTAGTGTCAGTGCAAGATAGGCGCACGAATTTGTGCCAAAGATTGCTTAGAAATAATTATGGACGCACCCGATGGTAGTCCTAGGTGACGAGGCACAAGTGGATGCTTGTTTTGTTCTGTTTTGAGATAGTGCTAATCTTGATGCGAGATTGTTGCACAGCTTGCGTCGAACGTACCATAGGCTCAGAAATCATTTTGGATGCACCCGATGGATCTCCAAGGTGACATTGGACATGTGGAATCTCGTTTCAATCCATTTGGAGATAGTGGTAGTGTCAGTGCAAGATAGGTGCACGGTTTGCGTCAAACATCGCTCAGAAATCGTTTTGGACGCACCCGATGGTACTCCTAGGTGACGAGGCTCAAGTGGATGCTCATTTTGCTTTGTTTGGTGATAGTGCTAACCTTGATGCGAGATTGGTGCACGGTTTGCGTTGAACGTACCATAGACTCAGAAATTATTTTGGACACACCCGATGGTTCTCCTAGGTGAGGAGGCTCAAGTGGATGCTCAGTTTGGTCTATTTGGAGACAGTGCTAATCTTGATGCAAGATCGGTGCACGGTTTGCGCCGAACGTACCATAGGCTCATAAATCATTTTGGACGCACCCGATGGATCTTCTTAGTGACATTGGAAATTTGGAATCTCGTTTGAATCCATTTGGAGACAGTGTTACTGTCAGTGCAAGATAGGCGCACGGTTTGCGGCAAACATCGCTTAGAAATCACTATGGACTCACTCGATAGTACCCCTAGGTGACGAGGCTAAAGTGGATGCTTGTTTTGGTCTGTTTGGACATAGTGCTAACCTTGATGCAAGATAGGTGCACGGTTTGCGCCAAACGTACTGTAGGCTCAGAAATCATTTTGGATGCACCCGATGGATCTCCTAGGTGACATTGGTCATGTGGAATCTTGTTTCAATCCATTTGGAGACAGCAGTATTGTCAGTCCAATATAGCTGCACTGTTTGTGCCAAATGTACCATAGGCACCAAAATCGTTTTGGACGCACCCGATGGTAGTCCTAGGTGACGAGGCTTAAGTGGATGCTTGTTTTTGGTCTATTTGGAGATAGTGCTAATCTTGATGTGATGTTGGTGCACGGTTTGCGCCGAACGTAGCATAGGCTCAGAAATCATTTTGGATGCACCCGATCGATCTCCTATGTGACTTTGGTCAGGTGGAATCTCATTTCAATCCATTTGGTGACAGTGGAGTGTTAGTGCAAGTTACGTGCACGGTTTGCGCCAAACGTACCATGGGCACAAAAATCGTTTTGGACGCACCCGATGGTAGTCCTAGGTGACGAGGCTTAAGTGGATGCTCGTTTTGGTCCGTTTGGAGATAGTGCTAATCTTGATGCAAGATTGTTGCACGGTTTGCGTCGAATGTACCGTAGGCTCAGAAATCATTTTGGACGCACTCGATGGATCTCCTATGTGACATTGGTCATGTGGAATCTCGTTTCAATCCATTTGGAGACAGTGGTAGTGTCAGTGCAAGATAGCTGCACGGTTTGCGTCAAACATCACTCAGAAATTGTTTTGGATGCACCCGATAGTACTCCTAGGTGACGAGTCTCAAGTGGATGCTCGTTTTGGTCTGTTTGGAGATAGTGCTTACCTTGATGCGAGATTGGTGCACGGTTTGCATCGAACGTACCATAGGCTCGGAAATCATTTTGGACTCGCTCGAACATACCATAGGCTCGGAAATTGTTTTGGACGCGCTCGATGGAACTCCTAGGTGACGAGGCTCAAGTGGATGCTCGTTTTGGTCTGTTTAGACATAGTGCTAACCTTGACGCAAAATATGTGCACGGTTTGCGTCGAACGTAGCATAGGCACAAAAATCATTTTGGATGCACCTGATGGATCTCCTATGTGACATTGGTCATGTGGAATCTCATTTCAATCCATTTCAAGATAGTGGTAGTGTCAGTGCAAGATAGGTGCACAGTTTGCGCCACACGTACCATAGGCACAAAAATCATTTTGGACGCACCGATGGTGCTCCTAGGTGATGTGGCTCAAATGGATGCTTGTTTCTGTATGTTTGGAGATTATGCGAATCTTGACGCAAGATAGGTGCACGGTTTGCATTGAACGTACCATAGGCTTAGAAATCATTTTGGACGCATCCGATGGTACTCGTAGGTGACGAGGCTCAAGTGGATGCTCGTTTTGGTCTATTTGCAGATAGTGCTATTCTTGATAGGTGCATGGTTTGCGCCAAATGTACTATAGGCTTAGAAATCGTTTTGGACGCACCCAATCGTAACCCTAGATGTCGAGGCTCAAGTGGATGCTCGTTTTGGTCCATTTGGAGATAGTACTAATCTTGACGTAAGATAGTTGCACGGTTTGCGTCGAACGTATCATAGGCTCGGAAATCGTTTTGGACACACCCAATGGTACTCCTAGGTGACGAGGCACACGTGGATGATCGTTTTGGTCTGTTTGGAGATAGAGCTAATCTTCACGCAAGATAGGTGCACGGTTTGCGCCGAAGGTACCGTAGGCTCAGAAATCGCTTTGGATTCACCCGATGGATCTCCTAGGCGACATTGGTCATGTGGAATCTCGTTAAAATCCATTTGGAGACAGTGATAGTGTCAATGCAAGATAGGTGCACGGTTTGCGCCAAACATTGCTCAGAAATCGTTTTGGACGCACCTGATGGTACTCCTAGGTGACGAGGCTCAAGTGGATGCTCATTTTGGTTCGTCTGGAGATAGTGCTAACCTTGATGCGAGATTGGTGCACGGTTTGAGTCGAACGTACCATAGGCTCAAAAATCATTTTTGACTCGCTCGATGGTACTTCTAGGTGACGAGGCTCAAGTGGTTACTTATTTTAGTGTATTTGGAGATAGTGCTAATCTTGACGCAAGATAAGTTTGGAGATAGTGCTAATCTTGACGCAAGATAGATGCACGGTTTGTGCCGAACATAACATAGGGTCAGAAATCATTTTGGATGCACCCGATGGATCTCCTATGTGACATTGGTCATGTGGAATCTTGTTTCAATCCATTTGGAGACAGTGGTAGTGTCAGTGGAAGATAGGTGCACTGTTTGCGCCAAACGTACCATAGGCACAGAAATCATTTTGGACACAAAAGATGGTACTCCTAGGTGACGAGGCTTAAGTGGATGGTTATTTTGGTCTGTTTGGAGATAGTGCTGATCTTGATGCGAGATTGGTGCACGGTTTGTGTCGAACGTACCATAGGATCAGAAATCATTTTGGACGCACCCGATGGATCTCCTATGTGACATTGGTCATGTGGAATCTCATTTCAATCCATTTGGAGACAGTGGTACTATCAATGCAACATAGGTGCATTGTTTGCACCAAACGTCGCTCAGAAATCGTTTTGGACGCACCCAATGGTACTCCTAGGTGACGAGGCTCAAGTGGATGCTCGTTTTGATCTGTTTGGAGATAGTGCTAACCTTGATGCGAGATTGGTGCACGGTTTGCGTCGAACGTACCGTAGGCTCAAAAATCGTTTTGGACGCACCCAATGGATCTCCTATGTGACTTTGGTCAGATGGAATCTTGTTTCAATCCATTTACTGACAGTGGAGTGTTAGTGCAAGTTACGTGCATGGTTTGCGCTAAACGTACCATAAGCACAGAAATCGTTTAGGACGCACCCGATGGTACTCCTAGGTGACGAGCCTCAAGTGGATCCTCATTTTGGTCTGTTTGGAGATAGTGCTAATCTTGACCCAAGATAGATGCACGGTTTGCGTCGAATTTACCATAGGCTTGAAAATCATTTTGGACGAACCCGATGGTACTCCTAGGTGACGAGGCACACGTGGATGCTCGTTTTAGTCCGTTTGGACATAGAGCTAATCTTGACACAAGTGGGTGCTCATTTTAGTCCGTGTGGAATCTCGTTTCAATCCATTTGGTGACTGTGGCGGTGTTACTGCAAGTTACGTGCACGGTTTGCGCTAAACGTACCATAAGCACCCGGTGGTACTCCTAGGTGATGAGGCTCAAGTGGATGCTCGTTTTGGTCTATTTGAGATAGTGCTAATCTTGATGCAAGATTGTTGCACGGTTTGCGTCGAACGTACCATAGGCTCGTAAAGCGTTTTGGACGCACCCGATGGTACTGCTAGGTCACGAGGCACACGTGGATGCTCGTTTTGGTCTATTTGGACATAGAGCTAATCTTGACACAAGATAGGTGCACGGTTTATGCCAAACGTACCGTAGGCTCAGAAATCATTTTGGACGCACCCGATAGATCTCCTCGGTGACATTGGTCATGTGGAATCTCGTTCCAATCCATTTGAATACACTGTTAGAGTCAGCGCAAGATAGGTGCATGGTTTATGCCAAACGTAGATCAGATATCATTTTGAAATGCACCAGATGGTACTTCTAGGTGACGAGGCTCAAGTGGTTACTTGTTTTAGTCTATATGGAGATAGTGCTAATCTTGACGAAAGATAAGTGCACGGTTTGCGCCGAACGTACCACAAGCTCGAAAATCATTTCAGACACACCCGATGGTACTCCTAGGTGATGAGGCTCAAGTGGATGCTCTTTTTGGTCTATTGGAAGATAGTGCTAATCTTGACACAATATAGATGCACGGTTTGCGCCGAACGTAACATAGGGTCAGAAATTGTTTTAGACGCACCCGATGGATCTCCTAGGTGACATTGGTCATGTGGAATCTTGTTTCAATCCATTTGGAAATAGCGGTACTGTTAGTCCAAGATAGGTGCACTGTTTGCGCCAAACGTACCATAGGCACAAAAATCATTTTGGACACACCCGATGGTACTCCTAGGTGATGTGGCTCAAGTGGATGCTCGTTTTGGTCTGTTTGGAGATAGTGCTAACCTTGATGCGAGATTGGTGCACGGTTCGCGTCGAATGTACCATAGGCTCGGAAAATGTTTTGGATGCACCCGATGGATCTCCTAGGTGACATTGGTCGTGTGGAATCTTGTTTCAATCCATTTGGAGATTGCAGTATTATTAGTCCAAGATAGGTGCACTGTTTGCGCCAAACGTACCATAGGCACAGAAATCATTTTGGACGCACCCGATATTACTCCTAGGTGATGTGGCTCAAGTGGATGCTTGTTTTGGTCTGTTTCGAGATAGTGCTAACCTTGACGCAAGATAGGTGCTCGGTTTGCGCCGAACGTACTGTAGGCTCAGAAATCATTTTGGATGCACCCGATGGATCTCCTAGGTGACATTGGTCATGTGGAATCTTGTTTCAATCCATTTGGAGACAGCAGCACTGTCAGTCCAAGATAGGTGCACTGTTTGCACCAAACGTACCATAGGCATGAAAATTATTTTAGACGCACCCGATGGTACTCCTAGGTGACGAGACACATGTGGATGCTCGTTTTAGTCTGTTTGGACATAGAGCTAAACTTGGCACAAGATAGGTGCACGGTTTGCACCGAACGTACCGTAGGCTCAGAAATCATTTTGGGCGCACCCGATGGATCTCCTCGGTGACATTGGTCATGTGGAATCTCATTCCAATCCATTTGGAGACACTGTTAGAGTCAGCGCAAGATAGGTGCATGGTTTGCGCCAAACATAGATCAGAAATCATTTTGGGATGCACCCAATGGTACTTCTAGGTGACGAGGCTCAAGTGGTTACTTGTTTCAGTCTATTTGGAGATAGTGCTAATCTTGACGCAAGGTAAGTGCACGGTTTGCGCCGAACGTACCACAAGCTCGAAAATCATTTCAGACACACCCGATGGTACTCCTAGGTGACGACGCTCAAGTGGGTACTTGTTTTGGTATGTTTGGAGATAGTGCTAATCTTGACGCAAGATAGATGCACAGTTTGTGCCGAACGTAACATAGGGTCAGAAATCATTTTGGATGCACCCGATGGATCTCCTAAGTGACATTGGCCATGTGGAATCTTGTTTCAATCCATTTGGAGACAGTGGTAGTGTCAGTGCAAGACAGGTGCATTGTTTGCGCCAAACGTACCATAGGCACAGAAATCATTTTGGACGCAAAAGATGGTACTCCTAGGGATGAGGCTTAAGTGGATGGTCATTTTGGTTTGTTTGGAGATAGTGCTGATCTTGATGCGAGATTGGTGCACGGTTTGCGTCGAACGTACCATAGGATCAGAAATCATTTTGGACGCACCCGATGGATCTCCTATGTTACATTGGTCATGTGGAATCTCGTTTCAATCCATTTGGAGACAGTGGTACTGACAGTGCAAGATGGGTGCATTGTTTGCGCCAAACATCGCTCAGAAATCGTTTTGGATGCACCTGATGGTACTCCTAGGTGACGAGGCTCAAGTGGATGCTCGTTTTGGTCTGTTTGGAGATAGTGCTAACCTTGATGCGAGATTGGTGCACGGTTTGCATCGAATCTACCATAGGCTCGGAAATTGTTTTGGACGCGCTCGATGGTACTCCTGGGTGACGAGGCTCAAGTGGATGCTTGTTTTAGTTTGTTAAGACATAGTGCTAACCTTGACGCAAGATAGGTGCACGGTTTGCGCCGAACGTAGCATAGGCTCAAAAATCATTTTGGACGCACCCAATGGATCTCCTATGTGACTTTGGTTAGATGGAATCTCGTTTTAATCCATTTGGTGACAGTGGAGTGTTAGTGCAAGTTACGTGCACGGTTTGCGCTAAACGTACCATAGGCACAGAAATCGTTTCGGACACACCCGTTGGTACTCTTAGGTGACGAGGCTCAAGTGGATGCTCATTTTGGTCTGTTTGGAGATAGTGCTAATCTTGACACAAGATAGATGCATGGTTTGCGTCGAATGTACCATAGGCTTGAAAATCATTTTGGACGCACCCAATGGTACTCCTAGGTGACGAGGCACACGTGGATGCTCGTTTTGGTCTGTTTGGAGATAGAGCTAATCTTGACGCAAGATAGGTGCACGGTTTGCGCCGAAGGTACCGTAGTTTCATAAATCGCTTTGGATCCACCCGATGGATCTCCTAGGCGACATTGGTCATGTGGAATCTCGTTTCAATCCATTTGGAGACAGTGGTAGTGTCAGTGCAAAATAGGTGCACGGTTTGCGCCAAACATTGCTCAAACATCGTTTTGGATGCACTTGATGGTACTCCTAGGCGACGAGGCCCAAGTGGATGCTCGTTTTGGTCTGTTTGGAGATAGTGCTAACCTTGATGCGAGATTGGTGTATGGTTTGCGTCGAATGTACCATAGGCTCATAAATCATTTTGGACTCGCTCGATGGTACTCCTAGTGACGAGGCTCAAGTGGATGCTCGTTTTGGTCTGTTTAGACATAGTGCTAACCTTGACGCAAGATGGGTGCACGGTTTGCGCCTAACGTAGCATAGGCTTAGAAATTGTTTTGGGTGCACCCTATGGATCTCCTATGTGACATTGGTCATGTGGAATCTCGTTTCAATCCATTTGGTGACTGTGGCAGTGTTAGTGCAAGTTACGTGCACGGTTTGCGCTAAACGTACCATAGGAACATAAATCGTTTTCGACGCACCCGGTGGTACTCCTAGGTGACGAGGCCCAAGTGGATGCTCGTTTTGGTCTGTTTGGAGATAGTGCTAACCTTGATGCAAGATTGATGCACGGTTTGCGTCGAACATACCATAAGCTCGTAAATCGTTTTGGACGCACCCGATGGTACTCCTAGGTCACGAGGCACACGTGGATGCTCGTTTTGGTCTATTTGGACATAGAACTAATCTTGACACAAGATAGGTGCACGGTTTATGCCAAACGTACCGTAGGCTCAGAAATCATTTTGGACGCACCCGATAGATCTCCTCGGTGACATTGGTCATGTGGAATCTCGTTCCAATCCATTTGGAGACACTGTTAGAGTCAGCGCAAGATAGGTGCATTTGGAGACACTGTTAGAGTCAGCGCAAGATAGGTGCACGATTTGCGCCAAACGTAGATCAGATATCATTGTGGGATGCACCAGATGGTACTTCTAGGTGATGAGGCTCAAGTGGTTACTTGTTTTAGTCTATTTGGAGATAGTGCTAATCTTGACGCAAGATAAGTGCACGGTTTGCGCCGAACGTACCACATGCTCGAAAATCATTTCAGACACACCCGATGGTACTCCTAGGTGACGAGGCTGAAGTGGATGCTCTTTTAGGTCTGTTTGGAGATAGTGCTAATCTTGACGCAATATAGATGCACGGTTTGCGCCGAACCTGACATAGGGTCAGAATCGTTTTGGACGCACCCGATAGATCTCTTATGTTACATTGGTCATGTGGAATCTCATTTCAATCCATTTGGAGACGGTGGTAGTGTGAGTGCAAGATAGGTGCACGGTTTGTGCCAAACGTACCATAGGCACAGAAATCGTTTTGGAAGCACCCGATGGTACTCCTACGAGATGTGGCTCAAGTGGATGCTCGTTTTGGTCTGTTTGGAGATAGTGCTAACCTTGATGCGAGATTGGTGCACGGTTTGCGTCGAATGTACCGTAGGCTCTGAAATCATTTTGGATGCACCCAATGGATCTCCTAGGTGACATTGGTCATGTGGAATCTTGTTTCTATCCATTTGGAGATAGCGGTATTGTCAGTCCAAGATAGGTGCACTGTTTGCGCCAAACGTACCGTAGGCACAGAAATCGTTTTGGACGCACCCGATGGTATTCTTAGGTGATGTGGCTCAAGTGGGTGCTCGTTTTGGTCTGTTTGGAGATAGTGCTAACCTTGATGCGAGATTGGTGCACGGTTTGCATCGAACGTACCATAGGCTCAGAAATCGTTTTGGACGCACCCGATGGATGTCCAATGTGACATTAGTCATGTGGAATCTTGTTTCAATCTATTTGGAGACAGTGGTACTGTCAGTGCAAGATAGATGCACTGTTTGCACCAAACGTACCATAGGCAAAGAAATCGTTTTGGACGCACCCGATGGTACTCCTAGGTGATGTGGCTCAAGTGGATGCTCGTTTTGGTCTGTTTGGAGATAGTGCTAACCTTGACGCAAGATAGGTGCACGGTTTGCGCCGAACATACCGTAGGCTCAGAAATCATTTTGGATGCACCCGATTGATCTCCCAGGTGACATTGGTCATGTGGAATATTGTTTCAATCCATTTGGAGATAGCGGTACCATCAGTCCAAGATAGGTGCACTGTTTGCGCCAAACGTACCGTAGGCACAGAAATCGTTTTGGACGCACCCGATGGTATTCCTAGGTGATGTGGCTCAAGTGGATGCTCGTTTTGGTCTGTTTGGAGATAGTGCTAACTTTGACGCAAGATAGGTGCATGGTTTGCGCCGAACGTACCGTACGCTCATAAATCATTTTGGATGCACCCGATGGATCTCCTAGGTGACATTGGTCATGTGGAATCTTGTTTCAATCCATTTGGAGATAGCGGTATTGTCAGCCCAAGATCGGTGCACTATTTACGCCAAACGTACCATAGGCACAGAAAACATTTTGGACGCACCCGATGGTACTCCTAGGTGATGTGGCTCGAGTGGATGCTCGTTTTGGTCTATTTGGAGATAGTGCTAACCTTGATGCAAGATAGGTGCACGGTTTACGCCGAACGTACTGTAGGCTCAGAAATCATTTTGGATGCACCCGATGGATCTCCTAGGTGACATTGGTAATGTGGAATCTTGTTTCAATCCATTTGGAGACAGCAGTACTGTCAGTCAAAGATAGGTGCACTGTTTGCGCCAAACGTACCATAGGCACAGAAATCGTTTTGGACGCACCTGATGGTACTCCTAGGTAACGAGGCTTAAGTGGATGCTCGTTTTGGTCTATTTGGAGATAGTGCTAACCTTGATGCGAGATTGGTGCACGGTTTGCGTCGAACGTACCATAGGCTCAGAAATCAGTTTGGACACACCCGATGGATCTCCTATGTGACATTGGTCATGTGGAATCTTGTTTCAATCCATTTGGAGACAGTGATACTGTCAGTGCAAGTAGGTGCACTGTTTGCGCCAAACGTACCAAAGGCACAGAAATCGTTTTTGACGCAAAAGATGGTACTCCTAGGTGACGAGGCTTAAGTGGTTGGTCATTTTGGTCTGTTTGGAGAGAGTGCTGATCTTGATGCGAGACTGGTGCACGATTTGCGTCGAATGTACCATAGGATCAAAAATCATTTTGGACGCACCCGATGGATCTCCTATGTGACATTGGTCATGTGGAATCTCGTTTCAATCCATTTGGAGACAGTGGTACTGTCAGTGCAAGATAGGTGCATTGTTTGCGCCAAACATCGCTCAGAAATCATTTTGGACACACCAGATGGTACTCCTAGGTGACGAGGCTCAACTGGATGTTCGTTTTGGTCTGTTTGGAGATAGTGCTAACCTTGATGCGAGATTGGTGCACGGTTTGCGTCGAATGTACCATAGGCTCGGAAATCATTTTGGACGTGCTCAATGGTACTCCTAGGTGACGAGGCTGAAGTGGATGCTTGTTTTGGTTTGTTTAGACATAGTGCTAAACTTGACGCAACATAGGTGCACGGTTTGCGCCAAATGTAGCATAGGCTCAGAAATCATTTTGGATGCACCCGATGCATCTCCTATGTGACATTGGTGATTGTGGCTGTGTTAGTGCAAGTTACGTGCATGGTTTCCGCTAAACGTACCATAGGCATAGAAATCGTTTTGGACGCACCCGATGGTACTCCTAGGTGACAAGGCTCAAGTGGATGCTCATTTTGGTCTGTTTGGAGATAGTGCTAATCTTGATGCAAGATAGATGCATGGTTTGCGTTGAATGTACCATAGGCTCGAAAATTGTTTCAGACACACCCATGGTACTCCTAGGTGACGAGGCTCAAGTGGATGCTCGTTTTTGTCTATTTGGAGATAGTGCTAATCTTGACGCAAGATAGATGCATGGTTTCCGCCGAACGTAACATAGGGTCCAAAAATCATTTTGGACGCACCCGATGGATCTCATATGTGACATTGGTCATGTGGAAAATCTCATTTCAATCCATTTGGAGACAGTGGTAGTGTCAGTGCAAGATAGGTGCACGGTTTGCGCCGAACGTACCATAGGCATAGAAATCATTTTGGACGCACCTGATGGTACTCCTAGGTGACGTGGCTCAAGTGGATGCTCGTTTTGATATGTTTGGAGATTGTGCTAATCTTGATGCAAGATAGGTGCATGGTTTGCATTAAATTACCATAGGCTCAGAAATCGTTTTGGACGCATCTGATGGTAGTCCTAGGTGACGAGGCTCAAGTGGATGCTCGTTGTGGTCTGTTTGGAGATAGTGCTAAGCTTGATAGGTGCATGGTTTGCACCGAGCGTACCATAGGCTTAGAAATCATTTTGGACGCACCCGATCGTAACCCTAGCTGTCGAGGCTCTAGTGGATGCTCGTTTCGGTCTGTTTGGAGATAGTGCTAATCTTGACGTAAGATAGGTGCACGGTTTGTGTCGAACGTTCCATAGGCTCAGAAATCGGTTTGGACACACCCGATGGTACTCTTAGTTGACAAGGCTCAAGTGGATTGTCGTCTTGGTCTGTTTGGAGACAGTACTAATCTTGACGCAAGATAGGTGCATGGTTTGCGTTGAACGTACCATAGGCTCATAAATCATTTTGGACCCACCCGATGGATCTTCTCAGTGACATTGGTCATTTGAAATCTCGTTTCAATCCATTTGGAGACAGAGTTAGTGTCAGTACAAGATACATGCACGGTTTGCACCAAACATCGCACCCGATGGTACTTCTAGGTGACGAGGCTCAAGTGGTTACTTATTTCAGTCTATTAGGAGATATTGCTAATCTTGATGCAAGATAAGTGCACGGTTTGCGCCGAACGTACCACAAGCTCGAAAATCATTTCAGACACACCCGATGGTACTCCTAGGTGACGAGGTTCAAGTGAATGCTCGTTATGGTCTGTTTGGAGATAGTGCTAATCTTGACGCAAGATAGATGTACGGTTTGCGCCGAACATAACATAGGGTCAGAAATCATTTTGTACACACCCGATGGATCTCCTATGTGCCATTGGTCATGTGGAATCACATTTCAATCCATTTGGAGACTGTGGTAGTGTCAGTGCAAGAAAGGGGCACGGTTTGCGCCAAACGTACCATAGGCTCAGAAACTCATTTTAGACGCACCTGATGGTACTCCTAGGTGACGAGGCTCAAGTGGATGCTCATTTTGGTCTATTTGGAGATTGTGCTAATCTTGACGTAAGATAGGTGCATGGTTTGCATTGAACATACCATAGGCGCAGAAATCGTTTTGGACGCATCTGTGGTACTCCTAGGTGACGAGGCTCAAGTGGATGCTCGTTTCAGTCTGTTTGGAGATAGTGCTAACCTTGACGCAAGATAGGTGCACGGTTTGCGCCGAATGTACCGTAGGCTCAGAAATCATTTTGGATGCACCCGATGGATCTCCTAGGTGACATTGGTCATGTGGAATCTTGTTTCAATCCATTTGGAGACAGCGGTACTGTCAGTCCAAGACAGCTGCACTGTTTGCACCAAACGTACCATAGGCACAAAAATCGTTTTGGACGCACCCGATGATACTCCTTGGTGACGTGGCTTAAGTGGATGCTCGTTTTGGTCTGTTTGGAGATAGTACTAATCTTGATGGGTGATTGGTGCTCGGTTTGCGTCGAACGTACCATAGGCTCAGAAATCATTTTGGACGCACCGGATGGATCTCCTATGTGACATTGGTCATGTGGAATCTTGTTTCAATCCATTTGGAGACAGTGGTACTGTCAGTGCAAGATAGATGCACTGTTTGCGCCAAACATCACTCTGAAAAGGTTTTGGACGCACCCGATGGTACTCCTAGGTGACGAGGCTCAAGTGGATGCTCGTTTTGGTCTGTTTGGAGATAGTGCTAACCTTGATGCGAGATTGGTGCACGGTTTGCGTCGAATGTACCATAGGCTCGGAAATCGTTTTGGACGCGCTCGATGGTACTCCTAGGTGACGAGGCTAAAGTGGATGCTTGTTTTGGTCTGTTTAGACATAGTGCTAACCTTGACGCAAATTAGGTGCACGGTTTGCGTCAAATGTACCATAGGCTCAGAAAATCAGTTTGGACACACCCGATGGTACTCTTAGGTGACAAGGCTCAAGTGGATGCTTGTTTTGGTCTGTGATGAGGACATCATTGGCTCAAATATGAACATGTCAACCACTTCTATACCAAAGGTGCAACCATTCTATATGAGGCTTATCATTGATGCATTTGATGAATTGGTGCTCCACCATAAAATGTGTATATTTTCATTTTCAGAATTACTTACATGGATCAAGGAAAGGTTTGATTGCATATGGAAAGCATGGAAGGTTAATGAAGTTGATTGGGGACCAAATCCAAGTATTCCCAACGTCCTCCACCTGGACACCACGTCACTTTTGGTCCAAGGAAAGAAAGAGATCAAATCCAACACGTTTTGGGGCTGGATTCGGACTCCAGGACGGCTCCAACTTGTGATGTTCACCACGGTCGCATACGGACTCGGATTGGGACGTTCTAGCACTTTTTGGAAAGCTTATCAAGTCTGTTTTCCAACGGATCTGGACTCATGGCTATATCTTATCCGATGCTTCCGCAATCGTCGTTTCAACACCGGGGCCTTTTCTGCCTTTGGTGTTGTGTCACCCTATTTTGGGCTGATGGCCCATGTATCAAGTTGGGTTCATTAGGGACGTGTCCTAGGGTTGGAGAACGACCTCAACACCCTCTGGTCGTTCCCCTAGGTATTAATAAGGATTAGAGCCGCCACAAACAGATTGGGTTTTGTTTTGTTGAAAGTTTAGCCATTGCTACTTCCTTGTAGACGCGTGTGTCGACTAGACCATCCGTTCTACTCGATTCAGAACCCCAACTTTGTGATTTCAGATTGGTTTTCATCTCCATATTTGCAATTGAGTTGCTTGTTCTACTTGTTCTTGCTTGTTCCTCGATTGCTTGCAGGAATTACCCTAGTGGTTTGGTTGATCGTGTTCCACAAGATCGCGACAGCTGTTGGAGGTGGTGTATCGGTTGCTAAGGCGCAGCATCCTTGGATGGTTGTAGTCGGCCCGTGAATGTCATCTCCATCCCCAAATCGAGTTATCCACCTTCTCTCATCGAAAGATCAGGATTCACCCTAGCGGGTTCATATCAGTTGGTATCAGAGCAAGGTTGATCGGTGAGAGACTTCTAGTTCTTTGCTGTTTTTAATCTCCTATGGTCCAGAAAAAGCCAAAACAAAATTAGTAGATTAGTTCTTCATAATCCCAAAACCCCTTTGAGCTTAATACTATTACTGCTTAGTTAGGGCTTATTGAATTAACGGTTGCATCGTCGTGCAAGTTGCTGGTCTTAGCATCTAGTCGTTTAGAGTTTCGAGTTCTAGTCACGTTTCTGTCACCATCGCAGATTTGAGTTTATTTGTTTCTCTCTCGGAATCCGAGTGGATTTTCAAATTCATTTGTTTTGTTTACCACCATTATCCTAGCCACGTCCTTGGAGGTTTCATCCACGTCCATATTTCCATCTAAAAAAAGGAAATCCAACAAGATCAAGATAGAATTCGATTCGGAGTCCTGTTTTATCTTGAAAACAAAAGTACCATATTTCCTTTGTCAGGAGTCTGAATAGGGAGTTTAAATACAATCTGGAAAGCTTAACTTGTCCTCTTTCTAACAGATCAGAGCTTGGTCCCAAATTCATTCTGAGCGCTTCACAATTGCCCTGGAGATTTGCGCGTCTGCTGGTTTTGCAAAACAACCACTTGTTTCACTTTGCTACTGAATCACCCTTCCCAAGGAAACATTTAATTGCTGTAAGTAGCTTGTTATTTCTTGTTGCAAAATTTCAGTTTTGTGCTAGTTGAAAGAAAAAAAACAGAAGAAAAAAAAAGACGGAAAGAAAGAAAAGAAAGAAAGAAAAGAAAGACAGAAAGAAAGAAAGAAAAGAAAGAGAAAGAAGAAGAGAAGAGTTTTTCTTTTGTTGTTATTCCTGTTTTTGTGATCCTTCTTTGTTGCTGCTCAGTGACTTCGTTTGTGTCTAGGCTCGCGTCTCTAGCATGTACTAGCCTAGGACCAGCATAATAACGTCGTTGAGCGTTTGTTCAATTTGCTTGCAACTAACGTGGTTCTAGTACTTCCTTGCTTTAGCCCACCTATAGCTCCACATATTTTGACTACAGCTTGACAGGTGTTGTTGTTGCGGCACCGATACACTTCACTCCACGGTTGTAGACTTGTTGGTTGCCGTCACCTCCTGTTTGGCTTGGTAAGAACTTGTAAGGGCTTGTTTTAACAAGTTGAGTTTGAGAGAATTACATCTGACACATCCTAGTAGTTGATAGGAGGATACATATTGTTTTTGTGTTTCTTGTTTCCTACTAATCATGGCAGGTGATATGGAGATTTTTGAGCTGTTGAAACTAGACCCTCATATTCAGGATGTCATTCAACATTTGCCATTATATGATGGTAAGTTTGATCCTCAAGCTTACATTGATTGGGAGTTAAAAGTAGACAATGAATTTGAGGAGCATGACCTATCCGAGAAACAAAAGATTTGTATTGCCTCTAATATTTTGATTGAATATGCTTTGCTCGAATGGAGACACATTTGTAGGCACATCAAAGTTCTAGAATCTTGGAAAGACTTCAAATTTCTTTTTAGAGATGCATTCGTTCCTGCATATTATGTTGATTATTTGCTTGCAAAATTAGACAACTTGAAGCAGGGTAGCAAGACTGTGAAACAATACTACCATAATTTTAAGATTTGTATCATGTTTGGTGGATTGGATGAATGCATGGAAGACGTTATGAGTAGATTCATGAGAGGGCTCAATTCTGAAATTCGAACCTTATTAATTAGCAAATCATATTGCCATATTGGTCAATTGTTTTGTCTGGCTCTCAATGCTGAAAAAGAGATTCTATTATCTGTGAATACTTGCCAGAATGATGTGACCCATAATGTCCAAAATTTGTCCACTCTGCATGCTAATGAAGAGCAACAAATAGTGGAACCCACTACTGATTTTCCTTTGTCACAAAATGGATTACTCGCGGTTCCTTGTGATAAAGAGGAGTTGTGTGTTGATGATTCTTTTACTCCTATGCCACAAGTAGCAAATAAGTGTGATACTTTTGGTTTGGAACCATACAAATGTGCTGAAGATAAGCTTTTTCATCCTATTACATGTGCACAAGATGAACTGAATTTGTTGTCCTCTTTAAATACTTTGGGTTATATTGAATTTGATATTCTGTGTAATCTAAATTGTCTAAAAGAGAAACTTAAATTTGATTCTATTTTGCCAAGTTTTAATCATTGTTCGCTTCATGCAATTGGTAAATATGACAACAAAGGAGAATATTTGGTGTATAAAGTTTATATTTGCTCTAATCTGAAATATCCTTTTGGGCCACAATACCATGATCAAATTGAGGGTTGCACTAACACTAATGATGTCTTGCAAAGTTTTTCTAGTTTTTCCCAAATGCAACAGGATAAATATCAAGAAGGGGAGCACGGTTCACTTTTACCTACAACACATCCTCCAACAAAAGTCAAACCGAGGACGGTTTGCCGTCAAGAAGGGGAGAATGATGAGGACATCATTGGCTCAAATATGAACATGTCAACCACTTCTATACCAAAGGTGCAACCATTCTATATGAGGCTTATCATTGATGCATTTGATGAATTGGTGCTCCACCATAAAATGTGTATATTTTCATTTTCAGAATTACTTACATGGATCAAGGAAAGGTTTGATTGCATATGGAAAGCATGGAAGGTTAATGAAGTTGATTGGGGACCAAATCCAAGTATTCCCAACGTCCTCCACGTCACTTTTGGTCCAAGGAAAGAAAGAGATCAAATCCAATACGTTTTGGGGCTGGATTCGGACTCCAGGACAGCTCCAACTTGTGATGTTCACCACGGTCGCATACGGACTCGGATTGGGACGTTCTAGCACTTTTTGGAAAGCTTATCAAGTCTATTTTCCAACGGATCTGGACTCATGGCTATATCTTATCCGATGCTTCCGCAATCGTCGTTTCAACGCCGGGGCCTTTTCTGCCTTTGGTGCTGTGTCACCCTATTTTGGGCTGATGGCCCATGTATCAAGTTGGGTTCATTAGGGACGTGTCCTAGGGTTGGAGAATGACCTCAACACCCTCTGGTCGTTCCCCTAGGTATTAATAAGGATTAGAGCCGCCACAAACAGATTGGGTTTTGTTTTGTTGAAAGTTTAGCCATTGCTACTTCCTTGTAGACGCGTGTGTCGACTAGACCATCCGTTCTACTCGATTCAGAACCCCAACTTTGTGATTTCAGATTGGTTTTCATCTCCATATTTGCAATTGAGTTGCTTGTTCTACTTGTTCTTGCTTGTTCCTCGATTGCTTGCAGGAATTACCCTAGTGGTTTGGTTGATCGTGTTCCACAAGATCGCGACAGCTGTTGGAGGTGGTGTATCGGTTGCTAAGGCGCAGCATCCTTGGATGGTTGTAGTCGGGCCGTGAACGTCATCTCCATCCCCAAATCGAGTTATCCACCTTCTCTCATCGAAAGATCAGGATTCACCCTAGCGGGTTCATATCAGTCTGTTTGGAGACAGTGCTAATCTTGACACAAGATAGGTACACGGTTTGCGTCGAACGTACCATAGGCTCATAAATCATTTTGCACGCACTCGATGAATCTCGTTTCAATACATTTGGAGACAGTGTTAGTGTCAGTGCAAGATAGATGCACGGTTTGCGCCAAACATCGCTTAGAAATCGTTTTGGACGCACCCGATGGTACTTCTAGGTGACGAGGCTCAAGTGGTTACTTGTTTCAGTCTATTTGGAGATAGTGCTAATCTTGATGCAAGATAAGTGCACGGTTTGCGTTGAACGTACCACAAGCTTGAAAATCGTTTCAGACACACCCGATGGTACTCCTAGGTGACGAGGCTCAAGTGGATGCTCGTTTTGCTCTTTTTGGAGATAGTGCTAATCTTGACGCAAGATAGATGCACGGTTTGCGCCAAACGTAACATAGGGTCAGAAATCGTTTTGGACGCACCCGATGGATCTCCTATGTGACATTGGTCATGTGGAATCTCATTTCAATCCATTTCGAGATAGTGGTAGTGTCAGTGCACAGTTTGTGCCAAACATACCATAGGCACAAAAATCATTTTAGACGCAACCGATGGTACTCCTAGGTGACGTGGATCAAGTGGATGCTCGTTTTGGTATGTTTGGAGATTGTGCTAATCTTGACGCAAGATAGGTGCACAGTTTGCATTGAACATACCATAGGCTCAGAAATCGTTTTGGACTCACCCGATCGTAACCCTAGCTGTCGAGGCTCTAGTGGATGCTCATTTCGGTCCGTTTGGAGACCGTGCTAATCTTGACGCAAGATAGGTGCACAGTTTACGTCGAACGTACCATAGGCTCATAAATCATTTTGGACACACCCGATGGATCTTCTCAGTGACATTGGTCATTTGGAATATCGTTTCAATCCATTTGGAGACAGTGTTAGTGTTAGTGCAAGATACATGCACGGTTTGTGCCAAACATTGCTTAGAAATCATTTTGGACGCAGCCGATGGTACTTCTAGGTGACGAGGCTCAAGTGGTTACTTGTTTTAGTCTATTTGGAGATAGTGCTAATCTTGATGCAAGATAAGTGCACGGTTTGCGCCGAACATACCACAAGCTCGAAAATTGTTTCAGACACACCCGATGGTACTCCTAGGTGACAGGCTCAAGTGGATGCTCGTTTTGGTCTGTTTGGAGATAGTGCTAATCTTGACGCAAGATAGATGCACGGTTTGCGCTGAACGTAACATAGGCTTAGAAATCGTTTTGGACACACCCGATCGTAACCCTACGATTTCCGCCAAATGTACCATAGGCATAGACATCATTTTAGGACGCACCCGATGGTACTCCTAGGTGACGTGGCTCAAGTGGATGCTCGTTTTGGTATGTTTGGAGATTGTGCTGATCTTGACGCAAGATAGGTGCACGGTGTGCATTGAACATACCATAGGCTAGAAATCATTTTGGACGCATCTGATGGTACTTCTAGGTGACGAGGCTCAAGTGGATGATCGTTTTGGTCTGTTTGGAGATAGTGCTAACCTTGACGCAAGATAGGTACACGGTTTGCGCTGAACGTACCGCAGGCTCAGAAATCATTTTGGATGCACCCGGTGGATCTCCTAGGTGACATTGGTCATCTGGAATCTTGTTTCAATCCATTTGGAGACAGCGGTACTGTTAGTCTAACATAGCTGCACTGTTTGCGCCAAACGTACCATAGGCACATAAATCGTTTTGGACGCAACCGATGGTACTCCTAGGTGACGAGGCTTAAGTGGATACTCGTTTTGGTCTGTTTGGAGATAGTGCTAATCTTGATGTGTGATTGGTGCTCGGTTTGCGTCGAACATACCATAGGCTCAGAAATCGTTTTGGATGCACCCGATGGATCTCCTATGTGACATTGGTCATGTGGAATCTCGTTTCAATCCATTTGGAGACAGTGGTACTGTCAGTGCAAGATAGATGCACTGTTTGCGCCAAACATCGCTCAGAAATTGTTTTGCACGCACCTGATGGTACTTCTAGGTGACGAGGCTCAAGTGGATGCTTGTTTTGGTCTATTTGGAGATAGTGCTAACCTTGTTGCGAGATAGGTGCACGGTTTGCGCCGAACGTAGCATAGGCTTAGAAATCATTTTGGATGCACCCGATGGATCTCCTAGGTGACTTTGGTCAGGTGGAATCTCGTTTCAATCCATTTGGTGACAGTTGCAGTGTTAGTGCAAGTTACGTGCCCGGTTTGCACTAAACTTACCATAGCCACAGAAATCGTTTTGGACGTACCCGATGGTACTCCTACGTGACGAGGCTCAAGTGGATGCTTGTTTTGGTGTGTTTGGGGATAGTGCTAATCTTGACGCAAGATAGATGCACGGTTTGCGTCGAACATACCATAGGCTCAAAAATCGTTTTGGATGCACCCGATGGTACTCCTAGGTAACGAGGCACACGTGGATGCTCGTTTTGGTCTATTTGGACATAGAGCTAATCTTGACACAAGATAGGTGCACGATTTGCGCCGAACATATCACAGGCTCATAAATCATTTTGGACACACCCGATGGATCTCCTCGGTGAAATTATTCATGTGGAATCTCGTTTCAATCCATTTGGAGACACTCTTAGAGTCAGTGCAAGATAGGTGCACAGTTTGCGCCCAACGTAGATCAGAAATCATTTCAGGATGCACCCGATGGTACTTCTAGGTGACGAGTCTCAAGTGGTTACTTGTTTCAGTCTATTTGGAGATAGTGCTAATCTTGATGCAAGATAAGTGCATGGTTTGCGCCGAATGTACCACAAGCTCCAAAATCATTTCAGACACACCCAATGGTACTCCTTGGTGACGAGGCTCAAGTGGATGCTCATTTTGGTCTGTTCGGAGATAGTGCTAATCTTGACGCAAGATAGATGCACAGTTTGTGCCGAACGTAACATAGGGTCAGAAATTGTTTTGGACGCACCCGATGGATCTCCTATGTGACGTTGGTCATGTGGAATCTCATTTCAGTGCATTTGGAGACAGTGGTAGTGTCAGTGCAAGATTGGAGCATGGTTTGCACCAAACGTACCATAGGCACAGAAATCGTTTTGGACGCACCCGATGGTACTCCTAGGTGACATGGCTCAAGTGGATGCTTGTTTTGGTATGTTTGGAGATTGTGCTAATCTTGACGTAAGATAGGTGCATGGTTTGCGTTGAACATACCATAGGCTCTGAAATCGTTTTGGACGCACCCGATGGCACTCCAAGGTGACGTGGCTCAAGTGGATGCTCGTTTTGGTCTGTTTGGAGATAGTGTTAATCTTGATAGGTGCATGGTTTGCGCCAAATGTACCATTGGCTGAGAAATCATTTTGGACGCACCCGATCGTACCCCTAGCTGTCGAGGCTCAAGTGGATGCTTGTTTCGGTCCGTTTGGAGATAGTGCTAATCTTGACGTAAGATTGGTGCATGGTTTGAGTCGAATGTAACATAGGCTTGGAAATCGTTTTGGACAAACCCGATGGTACCCCTAGGTGACGAGGCTCAAGTGGATGCTCGTCATGGTCTGTTTGCAGACAGTGCTAATCTTGCACAAGATATGTGCACGGTTTGAGCAGAACGTACCATAGCCTCAAAAATTGTTTTGGACGCACCCAATGGATCTTAAAAGTGACATTGGTCATTTGGAATCTCATTTCAATCCATTTGTAGACAGTGTTACTGTCAGTGCAAGATAGGTGCACGGTTTGCGCCAAACATCGCTTAGAAATCATTATGGACTCACCCGATAGTACCCCTAGGTGACGAGGCTAAAGTGGAAGCTTGTTTTGGTCTGTTTGGACATAGTGCTAACCTTGATGCAAGATAAGTGCACAGTTTCCGCCGAATGTACTGTTGGCTCAGAAATCATTTTGGATGCACCCGATGGATCTCCTAGGTGACATTGGTCATGTGGAATCTTGTTTCAATCCATTTGGAGACAGCGATACTATCAGTCCAAGATAGCTGCACTGTTTGCGCCAAACGTACCATAGGCACAGAAATCATTTTGGACGCACCCGATGGTACTCCTACGTGACGAGGCTCAAGTGGATGCTCGTTTTGGTGTGTTTGGAGATAGTGCTAATCTTGACGCAAGATAGATGTATGGTTTGCGTCGAACATACCATAGGCTCAAAAATCGTTTTGGATGCACCCGATGGTACTCCTAGGTAACAAGGCACACGTGGATGCTCATTTTGGTCTGTTTGGACATAGAGCTAATCTTGACACAAGATAGGTGCACGATTTGCGCCGAACATATCACAGGCTCATAAATCATTTTGGACACACCCGATGGATCTACTCGGTGACATTATTCATGTGGAATCTCGTTTCAATCCATTTGGAGACACTGTTAGAGTCAGTGCAAGATAGGTGCACAGTTTGCGCCCAACGTAGATCAGAAATCATTTCGGGATGCACCCGATGGTACTTCTAGGTGACGAGTCTCAAGTGGTTACTTGTTTCAGTCTATTTGGAGATAGTGCTAATCTTGACGCAAGATAAGTGCATGGTTTGCGCCGAATGTACCACAAGCTCCAAAATCATTTCAGACACACCCAATGGTACTCCTTGGTGACGAGGCTCAAGTGGATGCTCATTTTGGTCTGTTCGGAGATAGTGCTAATCTTGACGCAAGATAGATGCACAGTTTGTGCCGAACGTAACATAGGGTCAGAAATTGTTTTGGACGCACCCGATGGATCTCCTATGTGACGTTGGTCATGTGGAATCTCATTTCAGTGCATTTGGAGACAGTGGTAGTGTCAGTGCAAGATTGGAGCATGGTTTGCACCAAACGTACCATAGGCACAGAAATCGTTTTGGACGCACCCGATGGTACTCCTAGGTGACATGGCTCAAGTGGATGCTTGTTTTGGTATGTTTGGAGATTGTGCTAATCTTGACGTAAGATAGGTGCATGGTTTGCGTTGAACATACCATAGGCTCTGAAATCGTTTTGGACGCACCCGATGGCACTCCAAGGTGACGTGGCTCAAGTGGATGCTCGTTTTGGTCTGTTTGGAGATAGTGTTAATCTTGATAGGTGCATGGTTTGCGCCAAATGTACCATTGGCTGAGAAATCATTTTGGACGCACCCGATCGTACCCCTAGCTGTCGAGGCTCAAGTGGATGCTTGTTTCGGTCCGTTTGGAGATAGTGCTAATCTTGACATAAGATTGGTGCATGGTTTGAGTCGAATGTAACATAGGCTTGGAAATCGTTTTGGACAAACCCGATGGTACCCCTAGGTGACGAGGCTCAAGTGGATGCTCGTCATGGTCTGTTTGCAGACAGTGCTAATCTTGCACAAGATATGTGCACGGTTTGAGCAAAACGTACCATAGCCTCAAAAATTGTTTTGGACGCACCCAATGGATCTTAAAAGTGACATTGGTCATTTGGAATCTCATTTCAATCCATTTGTAGACAGTGTTACTGTCAGTGCAAGATAGGTGCACGGTTTGCGCCAAACATCGCTTAGAAATCATTATGGACTCACCCGATAGTACCCCTAGGTGACGAGGCTAAAGTGGAAGCTTGTTTTGGTCTGTTTGGACATAGTGCTAACCTTGATGCAAGATAAGTGCACAGTTTCCGCCGAATGTACTGTTGGCTCAGAAATCATTTTGGATGCACCCGATGGATCTCCTAGGTGACATTGGTCATGTGGAATCTTGTTTCAATCCATTTGGAGACAGCGATACTATCAGTCCAAGATAGCTGCACTGTTTGCGCCAAACGTACCATAGGCACAGAAATCATTTTGGACGCACCCGATGGTACTCCTACGTGACGAGGCTCAAGTGGATGCTCGTTTTGGTGTGTTTGGAGATAGTGCTAATCTTGACGCAAGATAGATGTATGGTTTGCGTCGAACATACCATAGGCTCAAAAATCGTTTTGGATGCACCCGATGGTACTCCTAGGTGACAAGGCACACGTGGATGCTCATTTTGGTCTGTTTAGACATAGAGCTAATCTTGACACAAGATAGGTGCACGATTTGCGCCGAACATATCACAGGCTCATAAATCATTTTGGACACACCCGATGGATCTCCTCGGTGACATTATTCATGTGGAATCTCGTTTCAATCCATTTGGAGACACTGTTAGAGTCAGTGCAAGATAGGTGCACAGTTTGCGCCCAACGTAGATCAGAAATCATTTCGGGATGCACCCGATGGTACTTCTTGGTGACGAGTCTCAAGTGGTTACTTGTTTCAGTCTATTTGGAGATAGTGCTAATCTTGACGCAAGATAAGTGCATGGTTTGCGCCGAACGTACCACAAGCTCCAAAATCATTTCAGACACACCCAATGGTACTCCTTGGTGACGAGGCCCAAGTGGATGCTCATTTTGGTCTGTTCGGAGATAGTGCTAATCTTGACGCAAGATAGATGCACAGTTTGCGCCGAACGTAACATAGGGTCAGAAATCGTTTTGGACGCACCCGATGGATATCCTATGTGACGTTGGTCATGTGGAATCTCATTTCACTGCATTTGGAGACAGTGGTAGTGTCAGTGCAAGATTGGAGCATGGTTTGCACCAAACGTACCATAGGCACAGAAATCGTTTCGGACGCACCCGATGGTACTCCTAGGTGACATGGCTCAAGTGGATGCTTGTTTTGGTATGTTTGGAGATTGTGCTAATCTTGACGTAAGATAGGTGCACGGTTTGCGTTGAACATACCATAGGCTCTAAAATCGTTTTGGACGCACCCGATGGTACTCCAAGGTGACGTGGCTCAACTGGATGCTCGTTTTGGTCTGTTTGGAGATAGTGTTAAACTTGATAGGTGCATGGTTTGCGCCAAATGTACCATTGGCTGAGAAATCATTTTGGACGCACCCGATTGTACCCCTAGCTGTCGAGGCTCAAGTGGATGCTTGTTTCGGTCCGTTTGGAGATAGTGCTAATCTTGACGTAAGATTGGTGCATTGTTTGAGTCGAATTTAACATAGGCTTGGAAATCATTTTGGACAGACCCGATGGTACTCCTAGGTGACGAGGCTCAAGTGGATGCTCGTCATGGTCTGTTTGGAGACGGTGCTAATCTTGCACAAGATATGTGCACGGTTTGAGAAGAACGTACCATAGCCTCAAAAATTATTTTGGACGCACCCAATGGATCTTATAAGTGACATTGGTCATTTGGAATCTCATTTCAATCCATTTGTAGACAGTGTTACTGTCAGTGCAAGATAGGCGCACGGTTTGCGCCAAACATCGCTTAGAAATCATTATGGACTCACCCGATAGTACCCCTAGGTGATGAGGCTAAAGTGGATGCTTGTTTTGGTCTGTTTGAACATAGTGCTAACCTTGATGCAAGATAAGTGCACAGTTTGCGCCGAACGTACCGTTGGCTCAGAAATCATTTTTGCTGCACCCGATGGATCTCCTAGGTGACATTGGTCATGTGGAATCTTGTTCCAATCCATTTGGAGACAGCGATAATATCAGTCCAAAATAGCTGCACTGTTTGCGCCAAATGTACCATAGGCACAGAAATCGTTTTGGACGCACCCGATGGTACTCCTACGTGACGAGGCTCAAGTGGATGCTCGTTTTGGTGTGTTTGGAGATAGTGCTAATCTTGACGCAAGATAGATGCACGGTTTGCGTCGAACATACCATAGGCTCAAAATCGTTTTGGATGCACCCGATGGTACTCCTAGGTAACGAGGCACACGTGGATGCTCGTTTTGGTCTGTTTGGACATAGAGCTAATCTTGACACAAGATAGGTGCACGATTTGCGCCGAACATATCACAGGCTCATAAATCATTTTGGACACACCCGATGGATCTCCTTGGTGACATTGTTCATGTGGAATCTCATTTTAATCCATTTGGAGACACTGTTAGAGTCAGTGCAAGATAGGTGCACAGTTTGCGCCCAACGTAGATCAGAAATCATTTCGGGATGCACCCAATGGTACTTCTAGGTGACGAGTCTCAAGTGGTTACTTGTTTCAGTCTATTTGTAGATAGTGCTAATCTTGACGCAAGATAAGTGCATGGTTTGCGCCGAACGTACCAAAAGCTCCAAAATCATTTCAGACACACCCAATGGTACTCCTTGGTGACCAGGTTCAAGTGGATGCTCATTTTGGTCTGTTTGGAGATAGTGCTAATCTTGACGCAAGATAGATGCACAGTTTGCGCCGAACGTAACATAGGGTCAGAAATCATTTTGGACGCACCCGATGGATCTCCTATGTGACGTTGGTCATGTGGAATCTCATTTCAGTGCATTTGGAGACAGTGGTAGTGTCAGTGCAAGATAGGTGCATGGTTTGCACCAAACGTACCATAGGCACAGAAATCGTTTTGGACGCACCCGATGGTACTCCTAGGTGACATGGCTCAAGTGGATGCTTGTTTTGGTGTGTTTGGAGATTGTGCTAATCTTGATGTAAGATAGGTGCACGGTTTGGGTTGAACGTACCATAGGCTCTGAAATCGTTTTGGACGCACCCGATGGTACTCCTAGGTGACGTGGCTCAAGTGGATGCTCGTTTTAGTCTGTTTGGAGATAGTGCTAATCTTGATAGGTGCATGGTTTGCGCCAAATATACCATTGGCTGAGAAATCATTTTGGACGCACCCGATCGTACCCCTAGCTGTCGAGGCTCAAGTGGATGCTCATTTTGGTCCGTTTGGAGATAGTGCTAATCTTGACGTAAGATTAGTGCAAGGTTTGAGTCGAATGTACCATAGGCTTGGAAATCGTTTTGGACAGACCCGATGGTACTCCTAGGTGACGAGGCTCAAGTGGATGCTCGTCATGGTCTGTTTGGAGACAGTGCTAATCTTGCACAAGATATGTGCACGGTTTGAGCAGAACGTACCATAGCCTCAAAAATCATTTTGGACGCACCCAATGGATCTTATAAGTGACATTGGTCATTTGGAATCTCATTTCAATCCATTTGTAGACAGTGTTACTGTCAGTGCAAGATAGGCGCACGGTTTGCGCCAAACATCACTTAGAAATCATTATGGACTCACTCGATAGTACCCCTAGGTGACGAGGCTATAGTGGATGCTTGTTTTGGTCTGTTTGGACATAGTGCTAACCTTGATGCAAGATAGGCGCACGGTTTGCGCCGAACGTACCGTTGGCTCCGAAATCATTTTGGATGCACCCGATGGATCTCCTAGGTGACATTGGTCATGTGGAATCTTGTTTCAATCCATTTGGAGACAGCGATACTATCAGTCCAAGATAGCTGCACTGTTTGCGCCAAACGTACCATAGGCACAGAAATCGTTTTGGACGCACCCGATGGTACTCCTACGTGACGAGGCTCAAGTGGATGCTCGTTTTGGTGTGTTTGGAGATAGTGCTAATCTTGACGCAAGATAGATGCACGGTTTGCGTCGAACATACCATAGGCTCAAAATCGTTTTGGATGCACCCGATGGTACTCCTAGGTAACGAGGCACATGTGGATGCTCGTTTTGGTCTATTTGGACATAGAGCTAATCTTGACACAAGATAGGTGCACGATTTGCGCCGAACATATCACAGGCTCATAAATCATTTTGGACACACCCGATGGATCTCCTCGGTGAAATTATTCATGTGGAATCTCATTTCAATCCATTTGGAGACACTGTTAGAGTCAGTGCAAGATAGGTGCACAGTTTGCGCCCAACGTAGATCAGAAATCATTTCGGGATGCACCCGATGGTACTTCTAGGTGACGAGTCTCAAGTGGTTACTTGTTTCAGTCTATTTGGAGATAGTGCTAATCTTGACGCAAGATAAGTGCATGGTTTGCGCCGAACGTACCACAAGCTCCAAAATTGTTTCAGAGACACCCAATGGTACTCCTTGGTGACAAGGCTCAAGTGGATGCTCATTTTGGTCTGTTTGGAGATAGTGCTAATCATGACGCAAGATAGATGCACAGTTTGTGCCGAACGTAACATAGGGTCAGAAATCGTTTTGGACGCACCCGATGGATCTCCTATGTGACGTTGGTCATGTGGAATCTCATTTCAATGCATTTGGAGACAGTTGTAGTGTCAGTGCAAGATAGGTGCACGGTTTGCACCAAACGTACCATAGGCACAGAAATCGTTTTGGACGCACCCGATGGTACTCCTAGGTGACATGGCTCAAGTGGATGCTTGTTTTGGTGTGTTTGGAGATTGTGCTAATCTTGACGTAAGATAGGTGCACGGTTTGCGTTGAACGTACCATAGGCTCTGAAATCGTTTTGGACGCACCCGATGGTACTCCTAGGTGACATGGCTCAAGTGGATGCTCGTTTTGGTCTGTTTGGAGATAGTGCTAATCTTCATAGGTGCATGGTTTGCGCCAAATGTACCATTGGCTGAGAAATCATTTTGGACGCACCCGATGGTACCCCTAGCTGTCGAGGCTCAAGTGGATGCTCGTTTCGGTCTGTTTGGGGATAGTGCTAATCTTGACGTAAGATTGGTGCATGGTTTGAGTCGAGTGTACCATAGGCTTGGAAATCGTTTTGGACAGACCCGATGGTACTCCTAGGTGACGAGGCTCAAGTGGATGCTCGTCATGGTCTGTTTGGAGACAGTGCTAATCATGCACAAGATAGGTGCACGGTTTGAGCAGAACGTACCATAGCTTAAAAAATCATTTTGGACGCACCCAATGGATCTTATAAGTGACATTGGTCATTTGGAATCTCATTTCAATCCATTTGTAGACAGTGTTACTGTCAGTGCAAGATAGGCGCACGGTTTGCGCCAAACAACGCTTAGAAATCATTATGGACTCACCCGATAGTACCCCTAGGTGACGAGGCTAAAGTGGATGCTTGTTTTGGTCTGTTTGGACATAGTGCTAACCTTGATGCAAGATAGGTGCACGGTTTGCGCCGAACGTACCGTTGGCTCAGAAATCATTTTGGATGCACCCGACGGATCTCCTAGGTGACATTGGTCATGTGGAATCTTGTTTCAATCCATTTGGAGACAGCGATACTATCATTCCAAGATAGCTGCACTGTTTGCGCCAATCGTACCATAGGCACAGAAATCGTTTTGGACGCACCCGATGGTACTCCTACGTGACGAGGCTCAAGTGGATGCTCGTTTTGGTGTGTTTGGAGATAGTGCTAATCTTGACGCAAGATCGATGCACGGTTTGCGTCGAACATACCATAGGCTCAAAATCGTTTTGGATGCACCCGATGGTACTCCTAGGTAACGAGGCACACGTGGATGCTCGTTTTGGTCTGTTTAGACATAGAGGTAATCTTGACACAAGATAGGTGCACGATTTGCGCCGAACATATCACAGGCTCATAAATCATTTTGGACACACCCGATGGATCTCCTCGGTGACATTGTTGATGTGGAATCTCGTTTCAAACCATTTGGAGACACTGTTAGAGTCAGTGCAAGATAGGTGCACTGTTTGCGCCCAACGTAGATTAGAAATCATTTCGGGATGCACCCGATGGTACTTCTAGGTGACGAGTCTCAAGTGGTTACTTGTTTCAGTCTATTTGGAGATAGTGCTAATCTTGACGCAAGATAAGTGAATGGTTTGCGTCGAACGTACCACAAGCTCCAAAATCATTTCAGACACACCCAATGGTACTCCTTGGTGACGAGGCTCAAGTGGATGCTCATTTTGGTCTGTTTGGAGATAGTGCTAATCTTGATGCCAGATAGATGCACAGTTTTGCGCCGAACGTAACATAGGGTCAGAAATCATTTTGGACGCACCCGATGGATCTCCTATGTGATGTTGGTCAGGCGGAATCTCATTTCAATGCATTTGGAGACAGTGGTAGTGTCAGTGCAAGATAGGTGCACGGTTTGCACCAAACGTACCATAGGCACAGAAATCATTTTGGATGCACCCGATGGATCTCCTAGGTGACATTGGTCATGTGGAATCTTGTTTCAATCCATTTGGAGACAGCGATACTATCAGTCCAAGATAGCTGCACTGTTTGCGCCATACGTACCATAGGCACAAAAATTATTTTGGACGCACCCGATGGTACTGCTAGGTGACGAGGCTTAAGTGGATGCTCGTTTTGGTCTGTTTGGAGATACTGCTAATATTGATGCGAGATTGGTGCATGGTTTGCGTCGAACGTACCATAGGCTCAGAAATCATTTTGGACGCACCCGATGGATCTCCTATGTGACATTGGTAATGTGGAAACTCGTTTCAATCCATTTGGAGACAGTGGTAGTGTCAGTGCAAGATAGCTGCACGGTTTGCGCCAAACATCGCTCAGAAATCTTTTTGGACACACCCGATGGTACTCCTAGGTGACGAGGCTCAAGTGGATGCTCGTTTTGGTCTATTTGGAGATAGTGCTAACGTTGATGCGAGATTGGTGCACGGTTTGCGTCGAATGTACCATAGGTTCAGAAATCATTTTGGATGCTCCCGATGGATCTCCTATGTGACTTGGTCATGTGGAATCTTGTTTCAATCCACTTGGTGACAGTGGCAGTGTTAGTGCAAGTTACGTGCACGGTTTGCGCGAAACGTAACATAGGCACAAAAATCGTTTTGGACGCACCCGATGGTACTCCTAGGTGATGAGGCTCAAGTGGATGCTCATTTTGGTCTGTTTGGAGATAGTGCTAATCTTGACACAAGATAGATGCACGGTTTGCATCGACTGTACCATAGGCTTGAAAATCATTTTGGACGCACCCGATGGTACTCCTAGGTGACGAGGCTCAAGTGGATGCTCATTTTGGTCTGTTTGGAGACCGTGCAAATCTTGACACAAGATAGGTGCATGGTTTGCACCGAACGTACCATAGGCTCAAAAATCATTTTGGACGCACCCAATGGATCTTCTCAGTGACATTGGTCGTTTGGAATCTCGTTTCAATCCATTTGGAGACAGTGTTAGTGTCAGCGCAAGATAGGCGCACGGTTTGCGCCAAACATCACTTAGAAATCATTATGGACACACCCGATGGTACTCCTAGGTGACGAGGCTCAAGTGGATGCTTGTTTTGGTCTGTTTGGAGATAGTGCTAACCTTGATGCAAGATAGGTGCACAGTTTGCGCCGAACGTACTGTAGGCTCAGAAATCATTTTGGATGCTCCCGATGGATCTCCTAGGTGACATTGGTCATGTGGAATCTTGTTTCAATCCATTTGGAGACAGCGGTACTATCAGTCCAAGATAGGTGCACTGTTTGCAACAAATGTACCATAGGCATAGAAATCGTTTTGGACGCACCCGATGGTACTCCTAGGTGACGAGGCACTCGTGGATGCTCGTTTTGGTCTGTTTGGACATTGAGCAAATCTTGACACAAGATAGGTGCACGGTTTGCGCCGAACATACCGTAGGCTCAGAAATCATTTTGGACGCACCCAATGGATCTCCTTGGTGACATTGGTCATGTGGAATCTCGTTCCAATCCATTTGGAGACACTGTTAGAGTCATTGCAAGATAGGTGCACGGTTTGCGCCAAACGTAGATCAGAAATCATTTTGGGATGCACCCGATGGTACTTCTAGGTGACGAGCCTCAAGTGGTTACTTGTTTTAGTCTACTTGGAGATAGTGCTAATCTTGATGCAAGATAAGTGCACGGTTTGCGCCGAACGTACCACAAGCTCCAAAATCGTTTCAGACACACCCGATGGTACTCCTAGGTGACGAGGCTCTAGTGGATGCTCGTTTTGGTCTGTTTGGAGGTAGTGCTAATCTTGACGCATGATAGACGCACAGTTTGCGCCGAACGTAACATAGGCTCAGAAATAATTTTGGACACACCCAATGGATCTTCGTAGTGACATTGGTCATTTGGAATTTCGTTTCAATCCATTTGGAGCTAATGTTTGTGTCAGCGCAAGATAGGCGCACGGTTTGTGCCAAACATCGCTTAGAAATCATTATGGACGCACCCGATGGTACTCCAAGGTGACGAGGCTCAAGTGGATGCTTGTTTTGGTCTGTTTGGAGATAGTGCTAACCTTGACGCAAGATAGGTCCATGGTTTGCGCCGAACGTACCGTAGGCTCAGAAATCATTTTGGATGCTGCCGATGGATCTCCTAGGTTACATTGGTCATGTGGAATCTGATTTCAATCCATTTGGAGACAGCGGTACTGTCAGTCCAAAATAGTTGCACTATTTGTGCCAAACGTACCATAGGCATAGAAATCATTTTGGACACACCCGATGGTACTCCTAGGTAACGAGGCTTAAGTGGAGGATCATTTTGGTCTGTTTGGACATAGAGCTAATCTTGACATAAGATAGGTGCACGGTTTGTGCTGAACATATCGTAGGCTCAGAAATCGTTTTGGACACACCCGATGGGTCTCCTATGTGACATTGGTCATGTGGAATCTCATTTCAATCCATTTGGAGACAGTGGTAGTGTTAGTGCAAGATAGGTGCACGGTTTGCGCCAAACGTACCAAAGGCACATAAATCGTTTTGGACACACCCGATGGTATTCCAAGGTGACGAGGCTCAAGTGGATGCTTGTTTTGGTTTGTTTGGAGATAGTGCTAACCTTGACGCAAAATAGGTGCATGGTTTGCGCCGAACGTACCGTAGGCTCGGAAATCATTTTGGATGCTGTCGATGGATCTCCTAGGTGACATTGGTCATGTGGAATCTTGTTTCAATCCATTTGGAGACAGCGGTACTGTCAGTCCAAGATAGGTGCACTGTTTGAGCCAAACGTACCATAGGCACAGAAATCATTTCAGACGCACCCGATGGTACTCCTAGGTGACGAGGCTTAAGTGGATGCTCGTTTTGGTCTGTTTGGAGATAGTGCTAATCTTGATGCGAGATTGGTGCACGGTTTGCGTCGAACGTACTATAGGCTCAGAAATCGTTTTGGACGCACCCGATGGATCTCCTATGTGACATTGGTCATGTGGAATCTCATTTCAATCCATTTGGAGACAGTGGTAGTGTCAGTGCAAGATAGCTGCACGGTTTGCGCCAAACATCGCTCAGAAATCGTTTTGGACGCACCCGATGGTACTCCTAGGTGACGAGGCTCAAGTGGACGCTCGTTTTGGTCTGTTTGGAAATAGTGCTAACCTTGATGCGAGATTGGTGCACGGCTTGCGTCGAACATACCATAGGCTCAGAAATCATTATGGACGCGCTCAATGGTACTCCTAGGTGACGAGGCTCAAGTGGATGCTTGTTTTGGTCTGTTTGGACATAGTGCTAACCTTGACGCAAGATAGGTGCATGGTTTGCGCCGAACGTAGCATAGGTGAAAGGTGTTGATGGCTAGAGGGGGGGTGAATAGCCTTTTTAAAACTTTCTACAAAGACAAGCTAAACAAGTTTATCAATATAACAAATAGCGAGATGCGAGTTTTGCTTAGCCTACGAGGTGTTTGCAAGCCACCTATCCAATTCACAATTCTAGTATATTTGCACTCAACCGCACAAGTCAAACCGAGAAGGAAACTACAACAACTAGCAAGCTACACAAAAGAGCTACTCTAGCAAAGCTAACTAGCTAGCAAAGGTAACTAAGAAGGTAATGCGGAGTTGAGTTAGGGGAGTTTCACCGAGGGGCGAAGTATTGATCCAACCAATATGATCAACAATGAATACCAAGACAACCAAACACCAGGATCAATCAATCACAATATGAAAGTGATGACACAAGATTTATCCCGAGGTTCACGTGCTTGCCGGCACGCTAGTCCCTGTTGTGTCCCTCTTCACCACGTGGTTTGGTGGCTAATTGATCTCACACCGAGCCTCTCAAAAAGGCGCCACAAGAACCTACCAAATGGCAAAAGGTTGCAATGTCACAAGCAATTTACTAATGTTGCCTTTGGCGCTTCGCCGAGGTAGGCACAAACCCCTCACAATCACCGGAGGTGGCCAAGAACAATCACCAACTCTTGCCAACACCTCCAAGGTGCTCCAAGCCGTCTAGGTGGTGGCAAGCACCAAGAGAAACAAGAATCCCACAACAAATCAACCACCAAGTGCCAACTAGATGCAATCTCACAATGCAAATGCACTTGGATCACTCAATCTCACTTTGAATATGCAAAGAAGCAAGAGAGATGAGTGGGAGGGGAGTTGCTTAGCTCAAAGTGCTCACAAGTATGTCAAATGTCCAAGAGATAGAGCCTTGAGCCGGCCAACGAGTATTTATAGATGTACCCCTTCGAATATAGCCGTTAGGAACTTGAAACAGCTGCAGTCGCGCTGACCGGACGCGTTGGTTGCGCGGACCGGATGCGCCGATCACACAACAGCTACTTTCGCGAAGCACCGACCGGATGCGCTGGTCACGTGGACCGGACACGCAAAGTACGACCGGACGCGCTGGTCCCGTAACGGACCGGACGCGCTGGTCAAGCCTGAGTCGCGCTCCAGAGAGTCAGCGACCGGACGCGCTGCTGGACGAACCGCACCCCATAGTGCCAGCGTCCGATCAGAGTCCAGTAAGCTCCCACGACGACCGCACGCGTCCGGTCGACTGTGATCGGACGCGCTGCGCGTCCGATCAAAAAGCTGAAACACGCGCAGATGCTGAACACTGACCGGACGCGTCTGGTCAAACAGAGACCGCGTCCGGTCCAGCATCCGGTAACCACTGTGACCTCCATTTGCCTCCGTTTGATTTCTGACTTCCGGCGTAGTGGAAAATAGTCGTTTCAAATCCTCGAAAACGCCTGAATCCCGCCTCGCAAGCTCGGCGGGAGGGAGAGAGGACCCCAAACTCTCTCTACCGCTCAAACTTCAACGCCATCGCAAATGTGCTAACACCACCAAGTGATCACGTCGTGTGTGAGTGTGTTAGCATTTTCACAAACATTTTTCGAGGCGTTATTAGTTCTATCTAGATGCATATGATTATGAAATGCACACCTAGAGGCACTTAGGAGTTCAATAGCCGCGTCATTCCCCTCTTTATAATACGGCTATCTATCCTATAATGTAACCACACCCACTAGGTGTCTTGGTTACTAAAACACAACCCTTAAGCATATACCTTTGCCTTGATCACGTAGAGTTGCATCCAAATCCAAGTGTGGCCATCATAATCACCATGTCCATCTTGCCACCAACCTTGGAATGTACTAATCATCATATGCTACATACAACTTAGGCATAGGATTAGTACTTAGGCATTGTCACTAATTACCAACACCAAACATAGGACTTTCAATCTCCCTCTTGTTGGTAATTGGTGACAACCCTTTCACAAAGATATTATGATAGAATTTTGATTGAACCCATGTCACATTGTCCAAGTATACTACCATGTGTAAGAATTATGGACATGTGATCATGAATTCAAATTGATAGCAATGGCTCCCCCTACATGTATGCTATATGTTTGGATTTAGGAAGCATACATGCTTAGATAGGAAAATATGGGAGCATTGACTATCAATAGGTGCTAAGTGTTTTAGATTATAGACCTTTGAAGCGTGATACCATCGGAGTAGCGATAAACACCATCTTAGCACCTTGTGTAGTTAGATACCACTTGGAAAAGCACAAACATAACTAGAAACCTCATGAGATCAACATTATAAGCAAGGCTCTAGTACCACTTTGAAAAACATGAAGCAAGAAAAATCTAACTACTTCCTATTCATGCTAGTACCTCAATATACCATTCAAATTATACTAGCAAGTCACCACACAAGCAATGTATCGGAGAAAAAAATGCATAACTATGCATCATACATATGAAGTGCACATGGAAATGCAACATTCATGTTTAAAAGCTTGCTCCCCCTACTTGTGTGATCAAAATTTAGTTGATCCCCTTCTTTTATCAAAGTTCCCTTTTAGGTTTTCTCCCCCTTTAGAATCTATCTTTGTGAACAACATTTTCTCCCCCTTTGGCACCAATGACCACAAGGGACAAATTTTAGATAGAATATCATGTTGAATTATGGTGTGAGGATCAAGTTTGTGGTTTAACCTAGATTGCTTGCATAAGTAAAATGCTTCGGTTTGATCCAAAGGCAAGCTTCTTCACACCTCACTAGAAGGGTTATCATGCACCATGTTGAAGCAAATATTTAGACAAGTGATCTAGATTAAACACTTAGGATCACAAGCTACTTAAACAAGTTATATGCTACCACTAGATCATACATAGCAAAGAAACAATAGTGGCACCATATAACCTTCAAATTTTATTTGATTTTCATGAATGAGCCTAGAACATAAGAAATCATGACTAGATGTACTAAACATGTCCTTAGTATAGAATGTATGACATGTCAACCAATTGTACCTTGGGGCGCGAAGGAGAGGCATGTCATATATGAGGCTTGTCACATAGCAATGGTTAGCTTCACGACACTTTCACTATGGATGCACCAGATGGTACTCCTAGGTGACGAGGCTCAAGTGGATGCTCGTTTTAATCTGTTTAGACAGTGCTAACCTTGATGCAAGATAGGTGCACGGTTTGCGCCGAACGTAGCATAGGCTCAAAAATTGTTTTGGATGCACCCGATGGATCTCCTATGTGACTTTGGTCATGTGGAATCTCGTTTCAATCCACTTGGTGATATTGGTAGTGTTAGGGCAAGTCACCCGATGGTACTCCTAGGTGACGAGGCTCAACTGGATGCTCATTTTGGTCTATTTGGAGATAGTGCTAATCTTGACGCAAGATAGGTGCACGGTTTGCGCCGAACGTACCATAGGCTCAAAAATCATTTTGGATGCACCTGATGGATCTTCGCAGTGACATTGGTCATTTGGAATCTTGTTTGAATCCATTTGGAGACAGTGTTAGTATCTGTGCAAGATAGGTGCAAGGTTTGCACCAAACATCACTTAGAAATGATTATGGATGCACCAGATGGTACTCCTAGGTGACGAGGCTCAAGTGGATGCTCGTTTTGGTGTGTTTAGACATAGTGCTAACCTTGACGCAAGATAGGTGCACGGTTTGCGCCGAATGTAGCATAGGCCCAAAAATCGTTTTGGATGCACCCGATGGATCTCCTATGTGACTTTGGTCATGTGGAATCTCATTTCAATCCACTTGGTGATAGTGGCAGTGTTAGCGCAAGTTACGTGCACGGTTTGCGCGAAACGTACCATAGGCACAAAAATCGTTTTGGATGCTCTCGATGGTACTCCTAGGTGACGAGGCTCAAGTGGATGCTCATTTTGGTCTGTTTGGAGACAGTGCTAATCTTGACGCAAGATAGATGCACGGTTTGCGTCGAATGTACCATAGGCTTGAAAATCATTATGGATGCACCAAATGGTACTCCTAGGTGACGAGGCTCAAGTGGATGCTCGTTTTGGTCTGTTTAGACATAGTGCTAACCTTGACGCAAGATAGGTGCACGGTTTGCACCGAACGTAGCATAGGCTCAAAAATCGTTTTGGATGCACCCGATGGATCTCCTATGTGACTTTGGTCATGTGGAATCTCGTTTTAATCCACTTGGTGATAGTGGCAGTGTTAGTGCAAGTTACGTGCACGGGTTGCGCGAAACGTACCATAGGCACAAAAATCGTTTTGGACGCACCCGATTGTACTCCTAGGTGACGAGGCTCAAGTGGATGCTCATTTTGGTCTGTTTGGAGATAGTGCTAATCTTGACGCAAGATAGATGCACGGTTTGCGTCGAATGTACCATAGGCTTGAAAATCATTATGGACGCACGGATGGTACTCCTAGGTGACAAGGCTCAAGTGGATGCTTGTTTTGGTCTGTTTGGAGATAGTGCTAATCTTGACGCAAGATGGTGCACAGTTTGGGCCGAACGTACCGTAGGCTCAGAAATCATTTTGGATCCTCCCGATGGGTCTCCTAGGTGACATTGGTCATGTGGAATCTTGTTTCAATACATTTGGAGACAGTGGTACTGTCAGTCCAAGATAGGTGCACTGTTTGCGACAAATGTAACATAGGCATAGAAATCATTTTGGACGCACTCGATGGTACTCCAAGGTGACGAGGCACTCGTGGATGCTCGTTTTGGTTTGTTTGGACATAGAGCTAATCTTGACACAAGATAGGTGCACGGTTTGCGCCGAACATACCGTAGGCTCAGAAATCATTTTGGACGCACCCAATGGATCTTCTCAGTGACATTTGTCATTTGGAATCTCGTTTCAATCCATTTGGAGATAGTGTTAGTGTTAGCGCAAGATAGGTGCACGGTTTGCACCAAACATCGCTAGAAATCATTATGGACACACCCCATGGTACTCCAAGGTGACGAGGCTCAAGTGGATGCTTGTTTTGGTCTGTTTGGAGATAGTGCTAACCTTGACGCAAGATAGGTGCACGGTTTGCGCCGAACATACCGTAGGCTCGGAAATCATTTTGGATGCTCCTGATAGATTTCCTAGGTGACATTGGTCATGTGGAATCTTGTTTCAATCCATTTGGAAACAGCGGTACTCTCAGTCCAAGATAGGTGCACTGTCTGCGACAAATGTACCATAGGCACAGAAATCATTTTGGACGCACCCGATGGTACTTCAAGGTGACGAGGCACTCGTGGATGCTCGTTTTGGTCTGTTTGGACATAGAGCGAATCTTGACACAAGATAGGTGCACGGTTTGCGCCGAACATACCGTTGGCTCAGAAATCGTTTTGGACGCACCCGATGCATCTTCTACGTGACATTGGTCATGTGGAATCTCATTTCAATCCATTTGGAGACAGTGGTAGTGTTAGTGTAAGATAGGTGCACGATTTGCGCCAAACGTACCATAGGCACAGAAATCGTTTTGGACGCACCCGATGGTACTCCTAGGTGACGTGGCTCAAGTGGATGCTCATTTTGGTCTGTTTGGAGATAGTGCTAACCTTGACGCAAGATAGGTGCATGGTTTGCGCCGAACGTACCGTAGGCTCAAAAATCATTTTGGATGCACCCGATGGATCTCCTAGGTGATATTGGTAATGTTGAATCTTGTTTGCACCGAACGTAGCATTGGCTCAAAAATCATTTTGTATGCACCTGATGGATCTCCTATGTGACTTTGGTCATGTGGAATCTAGTTTCAATCCACTTGGTGATAGTGGCAACTTTAGTGCAAGTTACGTGCACGGTTTGCGCGAAAACGTACCATAGGCACAAAAATCGTTTTGGACGCACCCGATGGTACTCCTAGGTGACGAGGCTCAAGTGGATGCTCATTTTGGTCTGTTTGGAGATAGTCGCAATTTTGACGCAAGTAGATGCACGGTTTGCGTCGAATGTACCATAGGCTTGAAAATCATTTTGGACGCATCCGATGGTACTCCTAGGTGACGAGGCACACGTGGATGCTTGTTTTGGGCCTGTTTGGACATAGAGCTAATCTTGACACAAGACAGGTGCACGGTTTGCGCTGAACGTACCATTGGCTCAGAAATCATTTTGGATGCACCCGATGGATCTCCTAGGTGACATTGGTCATGTGGAATCTTGTTTCAACCCATTTGGAGACAGTGGTAGTGTCAGCGCAAGATAGGTGCACGGTTTGCGCCAAACATCGCTCAGAAATCGTTTTGGACGCACCCGATGGATCTCCTATGTGACTTTCATCATGTGGAATCTCGTTTCAATCCACTTGGTGATAGTGGCAGTGTTAGGGCAAGTTACGTGCACGGTTTGCGCGAAACATACCATAGGCACAAAAATCGTTTTGGACGCACCTGATGGTACTCCTAGGTGACGAGGCTCAAGTGGATGCTCGTTTTGGTCTGTTTGGAGATAGTGCTAACCTTGATGCGAGATTGGTGCACGGTTTGCGCCGAACGTACCATAGGCTCAGAAATTGTTTTGGACTCGCTCGATGGTACTCCTTGGCCACGAGGCTCAAGTGGATGCTCGTTTTGGTCTGTTTAGACATAGTGCTAACCTTGACGCAAGATAGGTGCACGGTTTGCGCCGAACGTAGCATAGGCTCAGAAATCGTTTTGGATGCACCCGATGGATCTCCTATGTGACATTGGTCATGTGGAATCTCATTTCAATCCATTTGGAGACGGTGGTAGTGTTAGTGCAAGATAGGTGCACGGTTTGCGCCAAACGTACCATAGGCACAGAAATCGTTTTGGATGCACCCGATGGTACTCCTAGGTGACGTGGCTCAAGTGGATGCTCGTTTTGGTCTGTTTGGAGATAGTGCTAACCTTGACGCAAGATAGGTGCACGGTTTGCGCCGAACGTACCATAGGCTCATAAATCATTTTGGATGCACCCGATGGATCTCCTAGGTAATGTTGAATCTTGTTTCAATCCATTTGGAGACAGCGGTACTGTCAGTCCAAGATAGTTGCAATGTTTGCACCAAACGTACCATAGGCACAGAAATCGTTTTGGACGCACCCGATGGTACTCCTAGGTGACGAGGCTTAACTGGATGCTTGTTTTGGTCTGTTTGGAGATAGTGCTAACCTTGATGCGAGATTGGTGCACGGCTTGCGTCGAACGTACCATAGGCTCAGAAATCATTATGGACGCGCTCAATGGTACTCCTAGGTGACAAGGCTCAAGTGGATGCTTGTTTTGGTCTATTTAGACATAGTGCTAACCTTGACGCAGGATAGGTGCATGGTTTAAGCCGAACGTAGCATTGGCTCATAAATCGTTTTTGATGCGCCTGATGGATCTCCAAGGTGACATTGGTCATGTGGAATCTAGTTTCAATCCATTTATAGACAGTGGAAGTGTCAGTGCAAGATAGGTGCATGGTTTGCACCAAATATCGCTCAGAAATTGTTTTGGACGCACCCGATGTTACTCCTAGGTGACGAGGCTCAAGTGGATGCTCGTTTTGGTCTGTGTTGGAGATAGTGCTAACCTTTATGCGAGATTGGTGCATGGTTTGCGTCGAACGTACCATAGGCTCGGAAATCATTTTGGACACACCCGATAGTACTCCTAGGTGACTAGGTTCAAGTGGATGCTCGTTTTGGTCTGTTTGGAGACAGTGCTAATCTTGACGCAAGATAGGTGCACGGTTTGCGTCGAACATACTATAGGCTCAAAAATCATTTTGGACGCACCAGATGGATCTTTGCAGTGACATTCGTCATTTGGAATCTTGTTTCAATCCATTTGGAGATAGTGTTAGTGTCTGTGCAAGATAGGCACACGGTTTGCGCCAAACATCGCTTAGAAATGATTATGGATGCACGAGATGGTACTCCTAGATGACGAGGCTCAAGTGGATGCTCGTTTTGGTCTGTTTAGACATAGTGCTAACCTTGACGCAAGATAGGTTCATGGTTTGCGCTGAACGTAGCATAGGCTCAAAAATTGTTTTGGATGCACCCGATGGATCTCCTATGTAACTTTGGTCATGTGGAATCTCGTTTCAATCCACTTGGTGACAGTGGCAGTGTTAGTGCAAGTTACGTGACCGGTTTGTTCAAAACGTACCATAGGCACAGAAATCGTTTTGGACACACCCGATGGTACTCCTAGGTGACGAGGCTCAAGTGGATGCTCATTTTGGTCTGTTTGGAGATAGTGCTAATCTTGTCCCAAGATAGATGCACGGTTTGCGTCAAATATACCATAGGCTTGAAAATCATTTTGGACGAACCCAATGGTACTCCTAGGTGACATTGGTCATGTGGAATCTTGTTTCAATCCATTTGGAGACAGCGGTACTGTCAGTCCAAGATAGGTGCACTGTTTGCGACAAATGTAACATAGGCATAGAAATCATTTTGGACGCACTCGATGGTACTCCAACTGGACGAGGCACTCGTGGATGCTCGTTTTGGTTTGTTTGGACATAGAGCTAATCTTGACACAAGATAGGTGCACGGTTTGCGCCGAACATTCAGAAATCATTTTGGACGCACCCAATGGATCTTCTCAGTGACATTGGTCATTTGGAATCTTGTTTCAATCCATTTGGAGATAGTGTTAGTGTTAGCACAAGATAGGCGCACGGTTTGTGCCAAACATCGCTAGAAATCATTATGGACACACCCGATGGTACTCCAAGGTGACGAGGCTCAAGTGGATGCTTGGTTTGGTCTGTTTGGAGATAGTGCTAACCTTGACGCAAGATTGGTGCACGGTTTGCGCCGAACGTACCGTAGGCTCGGAAATCATTTTGGATGCTCCCGATAGATTTCCTAGGTGACTTTGGTCATGTGGAATCTTGTTTCAATCCATTTGGAAACAGCGGTACTGTCAGTCCAAGATACGTGCACTGTCTGCGACAAATGTACCATAGGCACAGAAATCATTTTGGATGCAGCCGATGGTACTTTAAGGTGACGAGGCACTCGTGGATGCTCGTTTTGGTCTGTTTGGACATAGAGCTAATCTTGACACAAGATAGGTGCACGGTTTGCGCCGAACATACCGTAGGCTCAGAAATCGTTTTGGACGCACCCGATGCATCATCTATGTGACATTGGTCATGTGGAATCTCATTTCAATCCATTTGGAGACAGTGGTAGTGTTAGTGTAAGATAGGTGCACGGTTTGCGCCAAACGTAGCATAGGCACAGAAATCGTTTTGGACGCACCCGATGGTACTCCTAGGTGACGTGGCTCAAGTGGATGCTCATTTTGGTCTGTTTGGAGATAGTGCTCACCTTGACGCAAGATAGGTGCATGGTTTGCGCTGAACGTACCGTAGGCTCAGAAATCATTTTGGATGCACCCGATGGATCTCCTAGGTGACATTGGTAATGTTGAATCTTGTTTGCGCCGAACGTAGCATTGGCTCCAAAATTATTTTGGATGCACCCGATGGATCTCCTATGTGACTTTGGTCATGTGGAATCTCGTTTCAATCCACTTGGTGATAGTGGCAACGTTAGTGCAAGTTATGTGCACGGTTTGCGCGAAAACATACCATAGGCACAAAAATCGTTTTAGACGCACCCGATGGTACTCCTAGGTGACGAGGCTCAAGTGGATGCTCATTTTGGTCTGTTTGGAGATAGTCCTAATTTTGACGCAAGTAGATGCACGGTTTGCGTCGAATGTACCATAGGCTTGAAAATCATTTTGGACGCACCCGATGGTACTCCTTGGTGACGAGGCACACGTGGATGCTTGTTTTAGGCCTGTTTGGACATAGAGCCAATCTTGGCACAAGATAGGTGCACGGTTTGCGCCGAACGTAACATAGGCTCAGATCTCATTTTGGATGCACCCGATGGATCTCCTAGGTGACATTGGTCATGTGGAATCTTGTTTCAACCCATTTGGAGACAGTGGTAGTGTCAGCGCAAGATAGGTGCACGGTTTGCGCCAAACATCGCTCAGAAATCGTTTTGGACGCACCCGATGGATCTCCTATGTGACTTTCGTCATGTGGAATCTCGTTTCAATCCACTTGGTGATAGTGGTAGTGTTAGGGCAAGTTACGTGCACGGTTTGTGCGAAACGTACCATAGGCACAAAAATTGTTTTGGACGCACCCGATGGTACTCCTAGGTGACGAGGCTCAAGTGGATGCTCGTTTTGGTCTATTTGGAGATAGTGCTAACCTTGATGCGAGATTGGTGCACGGTTTGCCCCAAACGTACCATAGGCTCGGAAATCGTTTTGGACTCGCTCGATGGTACTCCTTGGCCACGAGGCTCAAGTGGATGCTCGTTTTGGTCTGTTTAGACATAGTGCTAACCTTGACGCAAGATAGGTGCACGGTTTGCGCCGAACATAGCATAGGCTCAAAAATCATTTTGGATGCACCCGATGGATCTCCTATGTGACATTGGTCATGTGGAATCTCATTTCAATCCATTTGGAGACGGTGGTAGTGTTAGTGCAAGATAGGTGCACGGTTTGCGCCAAACGTACCATAGGCACAGAAATCGTTTTGGATGCACCCGATGGTACTCCTAGGTGACGTGGCTCAAGTGGATGCTCGTTTTGGTCTGTTTGGAGATAGTGCTAACCTTGACGCAAGATAGGTGCACGGTTTGCGCCGAACATACCGTAGGCTCAGAAATCATTTTGGATGCACCCGATGGATCTCCTAGGTGACATTGGTAATGTTGAATCTTGTTTCAATCCATTTGGAGACAGCGGTACTGTCAGTCCAAGATAGTTGCAATGTTTGCGCCAAACGTACCATAGGCACATAAATCGTTTTGGACGCACCCGATGGTACTCCTAGGTGACGAGGCTTAACTGGATGCTCGTTTTGGTCTGTTTGGAGATAGTGCTAACCTTGATAAGAGATTGGTCCACGGCTTGCGTCGAACGTACCATAGGCTCGGAAATCATTATGGATGCGCTCAATGGTACTCCTAGGTGACAAGGCTCAAGTGGATGCTTGTTTTGGTCTATTTTGACATAGTGCTAACCTTGACGCAAGATAGGTGCATGGTTTGTGCCGAACATAGCATAGGCTCAGAAATCATTTTGGATGCACCTGATGGATCTCAAAGGTGACAATGGTCATGTGGAATCTAGTTTCAATCCATTTATAGACAGTGGAAGTGTCAGTGCAAGATAGGTGCACGGTTTGCACCAAACATCGCTCAGAAATCGTTTTGGACGCACCCGATGTTACTCCTAGGTGACGAGGCTCAAGTGGATGCTCGTTTTGGTCTGTTTGGAGATAGTGCTAATCTTGATGCGAGATTGGTGCACGGTTTGCGTCGAACGTACCATAGGCTCGGAAATCATTTTGGACAAGTACTCCTAGGTGACGAGGTTCAAGTGGACGATCGTTTTGGTCTGTTTGGAGACAGTGCTAATCTTGACGCAAGATAGGTGCACGGTTTGCGTCGAACATACTATAGGCTCAAAAATCATTTTGGACGCACCGGATGGATCTTCGCAGTGACATTCGTCATTTGGAATCTTGTTTCAATCCATTTGGAGATAGTGTTAGTGTCTGTGCAAGATAGGCGCACGGTTTGCGCCAAACATCGCTTAGAAATGATTATGGATGCACGAGATGGTACTCCTAGGTGACGAGGCTCAAGTGGATGCTCGTTTTGGTCTGTTTAGACATAGTGCTAACCTTGACGCAAGATAGGTGCATGGTTTGCGCTGAACGTAGCATAGCTCAAAAATCATTTTGGATGCACCAGATGGATCTCCTATGTAACTTTGGTCATGTGGAATCTTGTTTCAATCCACTTGGTGATAGTGGCAGTGTTAGTGGAAGTTACGTGCACGGTTTGCGCGAAACGTACCATAGGCACAAAAATCGTTTTGGACGCACCCGATGGTACTCCTAGGTGACGAGGCTCAAGTGGATACTCGTTTTGGTCTGTTTGGAGATAGTGCTAACTTTGATGCGAGATTGGTGCACGGTTTGCGCCGAACGTACCATAGGCTCGGAAATCATTTTGGACTCGCTCGATGGTACTCCTAGCTGACGAGGCTCAAGTGGATGCTCGTTTTGATCTGTTTAGACATAGTGCTAACCTTGGCGCAAGATAGGTGCACGGTTTGCGCCGAACGTAGCATAGGCTCAGAAATCATTTTGGATGCACCCGATGGATCTCCTATGTGAGTTTGGTCATGTGGAATCTCGTTTCAATCCATTTGGTGACAGTGGCAGTGTTAGTGCAAGTTACGTGCACGGTTTGCGCGAAACGTACCATAGGCACAAAAATCGTTTTGGACGCACCCGATGGTACTCCTAGGTGACGAGGCTCAAGTGGATACTCGTTTTGGTCTGTTTGGAGATAGTGCTAACTTTGATGCGAGATTGGTGCACGGTTTGCGCCGAACGTACCATAGGCTCGGAAATCGTTTTGGACTCGCTCGATGGTACTCCTAGGTGACGAGGCTCAAGTGGATGCTCGTTTTGGTCTGTTTAGACATAGTGCTAACCTTGACGCAAGATAGGTGCACGGTTTGCGCCGAACGTAGCATAGGCTCAGAAATCGTTTTGGATGCAGCCGATGGATCTCCTATGTGAGTTTGGTCATGTGGAATCTCGTTTCAATCCATTTGGTGACAGTGGCAGTGTTAGCGCAAGTTACATGCACGGTTTGCACAAAATGTACCATAGGCACAGAAATTGTTTTGGATGCACCCGATGGTACACCTAGGTGACGAGGCTCAAGTGGATGCTCATTTTGGTCTGTTTGGAGATTGTGCTAATCTTGACCCAAGATAGATGCACGGTTTGCGTCGAATGTACCATAGGCTTGAAAATCATTTTGGACGAACCTGATGGTACTCCTAGGTGACGAGGCACATGTGGATGCCCGTTTTAGTCCGTTTGGACATAGAGCTAATCTTAACACAAGATAGGTGCACGGTTTGCGCCGAACGTACCGTAGGCTCAGAAATCATTTTGGATGCACCCGATGGATCTCCTATGTGACATTGGTCATGTGGAATCTCGTTTCAATCCATTTGGAGACAGTGGTAGCCTCAGTGCAAGATAGGTGCACGGTTTGCACCAAACATCGCCCAGAAATCATTCTGGACGCACCCGATGGTACTCCTAGGTGACGAGGCTGATGTGGATGCTCGTTTTGGTCTGTTTGGGGATTGTGCTAACCTTGATGCGAGATTGGTGCACGGTTTGCGTCAAAACGTACCATAGGCTCAGAAATCATTTTGGACTCGCTCGATGGTACTCCTAGATGACGAGGCTCAAGTGGATGCTCGTTTTGATCTGTTTAGACATAGTGCTAACCTTGACGCAAGATAGGTGCACGGTTTGCGTCGAACGTAGCATAGGCTCAGAAATCGTTTTGGATGCACCCGATGGATCTCCTATGTGACATTGGTCATGTGGATTCTCATTTCAATCCATTTGGAGACGGTGGTTGTGTTAGTGCAAGATAGGTGCACGGTTTGCGCCTAACGTACCATAGGCACAGAAATCATTTTGGATGCACCCGATGGTACTCCTAGGTGACGTGGCTCAAGTGGATGCTCATTTTGGTCTGTTTGGAGATAGTGCTAACCATGACGCAAGATAGGTGCAGGGTTTGCGCCGAACGTACCGTAGGCTCAGAAATCATTTTGGATGCACCCGATGGATCTCCTAGGTGACATTGGTAATGTTGAATCTTGTTTCAATCCATTTGGAGACAGCGGTACTGTCAGTCCAAGATAGTTGCAATGTTTGCGCCAAACGTACCATAGGCACAGAAATCGTTTTGGACGCACCCGATGGTACTCCTAGGTGACGAGGCTTAACTGGATGCTCGTTTTGGTCTGTTTGGAGATAGTGCTAACCTTGATAAGAGATTGGTCCACGGCTTGCGTCGAACGTACCATAGGCTCGGAAATCATTATGGATGCGCTCAATGGTACTCCTAGGTGACAAGGCTCAAGTGGATGCTTGTTTTGGTCTATTTTGACATAGTGCTAACCTTGACGCAAGATAGGTGCATGGTTTGTGCCGAACATAGCATAGGCTCAGAAATCATTTTGGATGCACCTGATGGATCTCAAAGGTGACAATGGTCATGTGGAATCTAGTTTCAATCCATTTATAGACAGTGGAAGTGTCAGTGCAAGATAGGTGCACGGTTTGCACCAAACATCGCTCAGAAATCGTTTTGGACGCACCCGATGTTACTCCTAGGTGACGAGGCTCAAGTGGATGCTCGTTTTGGTCTGTTTGGAGACAGTGCTAACCTTGATGCGAGATTGGTGCACGGTTTGCGTCGAATGTACCATAGGCTCAGAAATCATTTTGGACACACCCGATAGTACTCCTATGTGACGAGGTTCAAGTGGATGCTCGTTTTGGTCTGTTTGGAGATAGTGCTAATCTTGACGCAAGATAGGTGCACGGTTTGCGTCGAACATACTATAGGCTCAAAAATCATTTTGGACGCACCGGATGGATCTTCGCAGTGACATTCGTCAATTGGAATCTTGTTTAAATCCACTTGGAGATAGTGTTAGTGTCTGTGCAAGATAGGCGCACGGTTTGCACCAAACATCGCTTAGAAATGATTATGGATGCACGAGATGGTACTCCTAGGTGATGAGGCTCAAGTGGATGCTCGTTAGATAGGTGCATGGTTTGCGCTGAACGTAGCATAGGCTCAAAAATCATTTTGGATGCACCCGATGGATCTTCTATGTAACTTTGGTCATGTGGAATCTCGTTTCAATCCACTTGGTGATAGTGGCAGTGTTAGTGCAAGTTACGTGCACGGTTTGCGCGAAACGTACCATAGGCACAAAAATCATTTTGGACGCACCCGATGGTACTCCTAGGTGACGAGGCTCAAGTGGATGCTCATTTTGGTCTATTTGGAGATAGTGCTAATTTTGACGCAAGATAGATGCACGGTTTGCGTCAAATGTACCATAGGCTTTAAAATCATTTTGGACGAACCTGATGGTACTCCTAGGTGATGAGGCACACGTGGATGCTTGTTTTGGGTCAGTTTGGACATAGACCTAATCTTGACACAAGATAGGTGCACGGTTTGCGCCGAACGTACCATACGCTCAGAAATCATTTTGGATGCACCCGATGGATCTCCTATGTGACATTGGTCATGTGGAATCTCGTTTCAACCTATTTGGAGACAGTGGTAGTGTCAGCGCAAGATAGGTGCACGGTTTGTGCCAAACATCGCTCAGAAATCGTATTGGACGCACCCGATGGATCTCCTATGTGACTTTCGTCATGTGGAATCTCGTTTCAATCCACTTGGTGATAGTGGTAGTGTTAGTGCAAGTTACGTGCACGGTTTGCACGAAACGTACCATAGGCACAAAAATCGTTTTGGACGCACCCGATGGTACTCCTAGGTGACGAGGCTCAAGTGGATACTCGTTTTGGTCTGTTTGGAGATAGTGCTAACTTTGATGCGAGATTGGTGCACGGTTTGCGCCGAACGTACCATAGGCTCGGAAATTGTTTTGGACTCGCTCGATGGTACTCCTAGGTGACGAGGCTCAAGTGGATGCTCGTTTTTGTCTGTTTAGACATAGTGCTAACCTTGACGCAAGATAGGTGCACGGTTTGCGCCGAACGTAGCATAGGCTCAGAAATCGTTTTGGATGCACCCGATGGATCTCCTATGTGAGTTTGGTCATGTGGAATCTCATTTCAATCCATTTGGTGACAGTGGCAGCGTTAGCGCAAGTTACGTGCACGGTTTGCACAAAACATACCATAGGCACAGAAATTGTTTTGGATGCACCCGATGGTACACCTAGGTGACGAGGCTCAAGTGGATGCTCATTTTGGTCTGTTTGGAGATTGTGCACGGTTTGCGTCGAATGTACCATAGGCTTGAAAATCATTTTGAACGAACCTGATGGTACTCTTAGGTGACGAGGCACATGTGGATGCCCGTTTTAGTCCGTTTGGACATAGAGCTAATCTTAACACAAGATAGGTGCACGGTTTGCGCCGAACGTACCGTAGGCTCAGAAATCGTTTTGGATGCACCCGATGGATCTCCTAGGTGACATTGGTCATGTGGAATCTCGTTTCAATCCATTTGGAGACAGTGGTAGCCTCAGTGCAAGATAGGTGCACGGTTTGCACCAAACATCGCCCTGAAATCGTTCTGGACACACCCGATGGTACTCCTAGGTGACGAGGCTGAAGTGGATGCTCGTTTTGGTCTGTTTGGAGATTGTGCTAACCTTGATGCGAGATTGGTGCACGGTTTGCGTCGAACGTACCATAGGCTCGGAAATCGTTTTGGACTCGCTCGATGGTACTCCTAGGTGACGAGGCTCAAGTGGATGCTCGTTTTGATCTGTTTAGAAATAGTGCTAACCTTGACGCAAGATTGGTGCACGGTTTGCGCTGAACGTAGCATAGGCTCAGAAATCGTTTTGGATGCACCCGATGGATCTCCTATGTAACTTTGGTCATGTGGAATCTCGTTTCAATCCATTTGGTGACAGTGGCAGTGTTAGTGCAAGTTACGTGCACGGTTTGCGCTAAATGTACCATTGGCACAAAAATCGTTTTGGATGCACCCGATGGTACTCCTAGGTGACAAGGCTCAAGTGGATGCTCGTTTTTTATCTGTTTCGAGATACTGCTAATCTTGACGCAAGATAGATGCACGGTTTCCGTCGAACATACCATAGGCTCAAAAATCGTTTTGTACACACCCGATGGTACTCCTAGGTGCCGAGGCACACATGGATCCTCGTTTTGTTCTGTTTGCACATAGGGCTAATCTTGACACAAGATAGGTGCACGGTTTGCGCCGAACGTACCGTAGGCTCAGAAATCATTTTGGACGCACCCGATGGTACTCCTAGGTGACGAGGCTCAAGTGGATGCTCATTTTGGTCTATTTGGAGATAGTGCTAATTTTGACGCAAGATAGATGCACGGTTTGCGTCAAATGTACCATAGGCTTTAAAATCATTTTGCACGAACCCGATGGTACTCCTAGGTGATGAGGCACACGTGGATGCTTGTTTTGGGTCAGTTTGGACATAGACCTAATCTTGACACAAGATAGGTGCACGGTTTGCGCCGAACGTACCATACGCTCAGAAATCGTTTTGGATGCACCCGATGGATCTCCTATGTGACATTGGTCATGTGGAATCTCGTTTCAACCTATTTGGAGACAGTGGTAGTGTCAGCGCAAGATAGGTGCACGGTTTGTGCCAAACATCGCTCAGAAATCGTATTGGACGCACCCGATGGATCTCCTATGTGACTTTCGTCATGTGGAATCTCGTTTCAATCCACTTGGTGATAGTGGTAGTGTTAGTGCAAGTTACGTGCACGGTTTGCACGAAACGTACCATAGGCACAAAAATCGTTTTGGACGCACCCGATGGTACTCCTAGGTGACGAGGCTCAAGTGGATACTCGTTTTGGTCTGTTTGGAGATAGTGCTAACTTTGATGCGAGATTGGTGCACGGTTTGCGCCGAACGTACCATAGGCTCGGAAATCGTTTTGGACTCGCTCGATGGTACTCCTAGGTGACGAGGCTCAAGTGGATGCTCGTTTTGGTCTGTTTAGACATAGTGCTAACCTTGACGCAAGATAGGTGCACGGTTTGCGCCGAACGTAGCATAGGCTCAGAAATCGTTTTGGATGCACCCGATGGATCTCCTATGTGAGTTTGGTCATGTGGAATCTCGTTTCAATCCATTTGGTGACAGTGGCAGCGTTAGCGCAAGTTACGTGCACGGTTTGCACAAAACATACCATAGGCACAGAAATTGTTTTGGATGCACCCGATGGTACACCTAGGTGACGAGGCTCAAGTGGATGCTCATTTTGGTCTGTTTGGAGATTGTGCACGGTTTGCGTCGAATGTACCATAGGCTTGAAAATCATTTTGGACGAACCTGATGGTACTCCTAGGTGACGAGGCACATGTGGATGCCCGTTTTAGTCCGTTTGGACATAGAGCTAATCTTAACACAAGATAGGTGCACGGTTTGCGCTGAACGTACCGTAGGCTCAGAAATCGTTTTGGATGCACCCGATGGATCTCCTAGGTGACATTGGTCATGTGGAATCTCGTTTCAATCCATTTGGAGACAGTGGTAGCCTCAGTGCAAGATAGGTGCACGGTTTGCACCAAACATCGCCCTGAAATCGTTCTGGACACACCCGATGGTACTCCTAGGTGACGAGGCTGAAGTGGATGCTCGTTTTGGTCTGTTTGGAGATTGTGCTAACCTTGATGCGAGATTGGTGCACGGTTTGCGTCGAACGTACAATAGGCTCGGAAATCGTTCTGGACTCGCTCGATGGTACTCCTAGGTGACGAGGCTCAAGTGGATGCTCGTTTTGATCTGTTTAGACATAGTGCTAACCTTGACGCAAGATTGGTGCACGGTTTGCGCTGAACGTAGCATAGGCTCAGAAATCGTTTTAGATGCACCCGATGGATCTCCTATGTAACTTTGGTCATGTGGAATCTCGTTTCAATCCATTTGGTGACAGTGGCAGTGTTAGTGCAAGTTACGTGCACGGTTTGCGCTAAACGTACCATTGGCACAAAAATCGTTTTGGATGCACCCAATGGTACTCCTAGGTGACAAGGCTCAAGTGGATGCTCGTTTTTTATCTGTTTCGAGATACTGCTAATCTTGACGCAAGATAGATGCACGGTTTCCGTCGAACATACCATAGGCTCAAAAATCGTTTTGTACACACCCGATGGTACTCCTAGGTGCCGAGGCACACGTGGATCCTCGTTTTGTTCTGTTTGCACATAGGGCTAATCTTGACACAAGATAGGTGCACGGTTTGCGCCGAACGTACCGTAGGCTCAGAAATCATTTTGGATGCACCCGATGGATCTCCTCGGTGACATTGGTCATGTGGAATCTCGTTTCAAACCATTTGGAGACACTGTTAGAGTCAGTGCAAGATAGGTGCACGGTTTGCGCCAAACGTAGCTCAGAAATCATTTTGGGATGCTCGTTTTGGTCTTTTTGGAGATATTGCTAATATTGATGCGAGATTGGTGCACGGTTTGCGTCGAACGTACCATAGGCACAAAAATCGTTTTGGACGCACCCGATGGTACTCCTAGGTGACGAGGCTCAAGTGGATGCTGATTTTGGTCTGTTTGGAGATAGTGCTAATCTTGACGCAAGATAGATGCACGGTTTGCGTCGAATGTACCATAGGCTTGAAAATCATTTTGGACGCACCCGATGGTACTCCTAGGCGACGAGGCACATGTGGATGCTTGTTTTGGGCCTGTTTGGACATAGAGCTAACCTTGACACAAGATAGGTGCACGGTTTGCGCCGAACGTACCGTAGGCTCAGAAATCGTTTTGGATGCACCCGATGGATCTCCTAGGTGACATTGGTCATGTGGAATCTCGTTTCAATCCATTTGGAGACAGTGGTAGCCTCAATGCAAGATAGGTGCACGGTTTGCACCAAACATCGCCCAGAAATCATTCTGGACGCACCCAATGGTACTCCTAGGTGACGAGGCTGAAGTGGATGCTCGTTTTGGTCTGTTTGGAGATTGTGCTAACCTTGATGCGAGATTGGTGCACGGTTTGCGTCGAACGTACCATAGGCTCGGAAATCGTTTTGGACTCGCTCGATGGTACTCCTAGGTGACGAGGCTCAAGTGGATGCTCGTTTTGATCTGTTTAGACATAGTGCTAACCTTGACGCAAGATTGGTGCACGGTTTGCGCTGAACGTAGCATAGGCTCAAAAATCGTTTTGGATGCACCCGATGGATCTCCTATGTGACTTTGGTCATGTGGAATCTCGTTTCAATCCATTTGGTGACAGTGGCAGTGTTAGTGCAAGTTACGTGCACGGTTTGCGATAAACGTACCATTGGCACAAAAATCGTTTTGGATGCACCCGATGGTACTCCTAGGTGACAAGCCTCAAGTGGATGCTCGTTTTTTATCTGTTTCGAGATAGTGCTAATCTTGACGCAAGATAGATGCACGGTTTGCGTCGAACATACCATAGGCTCGAAAATCGTTTTGTACGCACCCGATGGTACTCCTAGGTGCCAAGGCACACGTGGATCCTCGTTTTGTTCTGTTTGCACATAGGGCTAATCTTGACACAAGATAGGTGCACGGTTTGCGCCGAACGTACCGTAGGCTCAGAAATCATTTTGGATGCACCCGATGGATCTCCTCGGTGACATTGGTCATGTGGAATCTCGTTTCAAACCATTTGGAGACACTGTTAGAGTCAGTGCAAGATAGGTGCACGGTTTGCGCCAAACGTAGCTCAGAAATCATTTTGGGATGCTCGTTTTGGTCTTTTTGGAGATATTGCTAATATTGATGCGAGATTGGTGCACGGTTTGCGTCGAACGTACCATAGGCACAAAAATCGTTTTGGACGCACCCGATGGTACTCCTAGGTGACGAGGCTCAAGTGGATGCTGATTTTGGTCTGTTTGGAGATAGTGCTAATCTTGACGCAAGATAGATGCACGGTTTGCGTCGAATGTACCATAGGCTTGAAAATCATTTTGGACGCACCCGATGGTACTCCTAGGCGACGAGGCACATGTGGATGCTTGTTTTGGGCCTGTTTGGACATAGAGCTAACCTTGACACAAGATAGGTGCACGGTTTGCGCCGAACGTACCGTAGCCTCAGAAATCGTTTTGGATGCACCCGATGGATCTCCTAGGTGACATTGGTCATGTGGAACCTCGTTTCAATCCATTTGGAGACAGTGGTAGCCTCAATGCAAGATAGGTGCATGGTTTGCACCAAACATCGCCCAGAAATCATTCTGGACGCACCCAATGGTACTCCTAGGTGACGAGGCTGAAGTGGATGCTCGTTTTGGTCTGTTTGGAGATTGTGCTAACCTTGATGCGAGATTGGTGCACGGTTTGCGTCGAACGTACCATAGGCTCGGAAATCGTTTTGGACTCGCTCGATGGTACTCCTAGGTGACGAGGCTCAAGTGGATGCTCGTTTTGATCTGTTTAGACATAGTGCTAACCTTGACGCAAGATTGGTGCACGGTTTGCGCTGAACGTAGCATAGGCTCAAAAATCGTTTTGGATGCACCCGATGGATCTCCTATGTGACTTTGGTCATGTGGAATCTCGTTTCAATCCATTTGGTGACAGTGGCAGTGTTAGTGCAAGTTACGTGCACGGTTTGCGCTAAACGTACCATTGGCACAAAAATCGTTTTGGATGCACCCGATGGTACTCCTAGGTGACAAGGCTCAAGTGGATGCTCGTTTTTTATCTGTTTCGAGATAGTGCTAATCTTGACGCAAGATAGATGCACGGTTTGCGTCGAACATACCATAGGCTCGAAAATCGTTTTGTACGCACCCGATGGTACTCCTAGGTGCCAAGGCACACGTGGATCCTCGTTTTGTTCTGTTTGCACATAGGGCTAATCTTGACACAAGATAGGTGCACGGTTTGCGCCGAACGTACCGTAGGCTCAAAAATCATTTTGGACGCTCCCGATGGATCTCCTCGGTGACATTGGTCATGTGGAATCTCGTTTCAAACCATTTGGAGACACTGTTAGAGTCAATGCAAGATAGGTGCACGGTTTGCGCCAAACGTAGCTCAGAAATCATTTTGGGATGCTCGTTTTGGTCTTTTTGGAGATATTGCCAATATTCATGCGAGATTGGTGCACGGTTTGCGTCGAACGTACCATAGGCACAAAAATCATTTTGGACGCACCCGATGGTACTCCTAGGTGACGAGGCTCAAGTGGATGCGGATTTTGGTCTGTTTGGAGATAGTGCTAATCTTGACGCATGATAGATGCACGGTTTGCGTCGAATGTACCATACGCTTGAAAATCATTTTGGACGCACCCGATGGTACTCCTAGGTGACGAGGCACACGTGGATGCCCGTTTTAGTCCGTTTGGACATAGAGCTAATCTTAACACAAGATAGGTGCACGGTTTGCGCCGAACGTACTGTAGGCTCAGAAATCGTTTTGGATGCACCCGATGGATCTCCATGGTGACATTGGTCATGTGGAATCTCGTTTCAATCCATTTGGAGACAGTGGTAGCCTCAGTGCAAGATATGTGCACGGTTTGCACCAAACATCGTGATATGAACCCGCTAGGGTTTATGGATGATCTTTCGATGAGAGGCGTGAGATCACTCGATTTGGTGGATGGAGATGACGTTCACGACCCGACTACAGCCTTCCAAGACCACGCCTTAGCAACCGATACACCACGTCCAAAGGCTGTCACGATCTTGTGGAGCGCGACAACCAGCCACTAGGGCTCCCGTCCTGCAAGCAATCGAAGAACTAGCAAGAACAAGGAAACAAGCACTGAATTTGCAAGATGAAATTGAAATCCTCAAACTGAATCTTATTATGAGTGGAGTTCTGAAGACAAGGAGACGGGTGGCTGGATCAGCACACGCGCCTACAAGCAAGTAGCAAAGGCTAAACTTGATCTAAACAAAACCCAAGTGTTCCTGGTGGCGGCTAAGGGGTATATAATGTGTGGAGGACGACCACAAGAGAGTTTGGGTCGTGCTCCAACCCTAGGACGCGTCCCTACTGGACTCTAAAAGATACAAGCCCATTGGGCTAACTTAAGGTGGCGCAGCACCCTGGACAGAATAGACCTCTGGGTGATTTTTGGACTGTTGACGCCGTTTCTGAGCAGGTATGAATATGAGGTCAGATCCGTATGAAAGTAGACTTTATTAGCTTTCCAACAAGTCCAGAATCACCCCAATCCGACTCCGTATGTAATCGTGGCGACCGTCACAAGTTGGAGGTGTGCTGCAGTCCGAATCCAGCCTACGCGAGTCCTTTTCCCTTTTGGTCTTCTCCTTGATTCCTAATCAAAACAAGAGTGCACGTGTCTCCAAGATCTAAACAGGATGGACAAGAGCTCAAGAAGGAACTCACTTGATGATTAAGTGTTCGAGCACGAGCACGGGTAATAGGACCAGCAGGTGTCGGCGTGGACGGCGTGGATGTATGATCGGTGTTGATGTCCTCATCATCCTCCCTTTCTTGAATTTGAGTCGTCCTCGACTCAAGCTCATCTTCCTCACCCAAATAAGGCTTCAAATCTGCAATGTTAAATGTGGGACTAACCCCAAAATCTGCAGGAAGATCAAGCTTATATGCATTCTCATTTATTCGTTGCATCACTTTAAAAGGACCATCCGCTCTAGGCATCAATTTAGATTTTCTTAATTCAGGAAACCTATCCTTTCGCAAATGCAACCAAACCCAATCTCCAGGTTCAAGAATCAATTCCTTTCTACCTTTATCTACAGCAAATTTGTACTTAGCATTCATGCGCTCTATGTTTTCTTTAGTGGTTTCATGTAGTTTTAGCATCAATTCAGCACGTTGCTTAGCATCAAAATTCAACTTTTCAGAACTTGGCAATGGCATTAAATCAATAGGAGCACGTGGTAACAAGCCATAAACAATCTCAAAGGGACACATCTTCGTAGTAGAATGCAGCGAACGATTATAAGCAAACTCAATATGAGGCAAACAATCTTCCCACATCTTAATATTCTTCTTTAAAACAGTCCTTAACATAGTAGACAAAGTTCTATTCACAACTTCAGTTTGACCATCAGTTTGGGGGTGACAAGTGGTGGAAAATAAAAGCTTAGTCCCCAATTTGGCCCATAAAGTTCTCCAAAAATGGCTAAGAAATTTAGCATCACGATCAGAAACAATTGTATTTGGCACACCATGCAAGCGAACAACTTCTCGAAAGAACAAATCAGCAATATTTGTAGCATCATCAGTTTTATGACATGGTATGAAATGTGCCATTTTAGAGAATCGATCCACAACCACAAAAACACTATCTCGCCCTTTCCTAGTCCGTGGCAATCCCAACACAAAATCCATAGAAATATCCTCCCAAGGAGCACTAGGAACAGGAAGAGGCATATACAAACCGTGTGGATTCAACCGGGACTTAGCCTTTTGACATGTTGTGCAGCGAGCAACAAATCTCTCCACATCTCGTCGCATCTTGGGCCAAAAGAAATGACCAGCAAGAATGTCCTCCGTCTTCTTCGCTCCAAAATGCCCCATCAAGCCACCTCCATGCGCTTCCTGCAGCAACAATAAGCGAACGGAGCTAGCTGGAATGCATAGCTTGTTAGCTCTAAACACAAACCCATCATTGAGGATGAATTTGTTCCATGTTTTCCCATCTTTACAATGCAGCAGCACTTCTTTAAAATCAGCATCATGAGCATATCGTTCTTTAATTGTTTCTAACCCAAAGATCTTGTAATCAAGTTGATTCAGCAAAGTATATCTCCTAGACAATGCATCTGCAATGATATTATCCTTCCCTTTCTTGTGTTTGATAACATAAGGAAAAGATTCAATAAATTCAACCCATTTTGCATGTCTACGATTCAGTTTTCCTTGACTACGAATATGCTTCAAAGATTCATGATCAGAATGTATAACAAATTCTTTGGGCCACAAATAATGCTGCCATGTTTCTAATGTCCGCACTAGAGCATATAATTCCTTATCATATGTAGAATAATTAAGAATAGGCCCGCTCAATTTCTCACTAAAGTATGCAACAGGTTTTCCTTCTTGTAACAAAACACCACCCAATCCAATTCCACTCGCATCACATTCAAGCTCGAAAGTCTTATTAAAATCAGGGAGTTGGAGTAGAGGTGCATGTGTTAACTTATCTTTCAGCACATGGAAGGCGTGCTCTTGTGCTTTGCCCCAAGAAAAGGACACTCCCTTCTTTGTAAGCTCATTCAATGGTGCAGCAATGGTGCTGAAGTCCTTCACAAAACGGCGATAGAAACCAGCAAGTCCTAGGAAACTCCGCACTTGTGTGACCGTCGTGGGTACAGGCCATCCTTGTATAGCTTCCACCTTGGCTTTATCAACCTCAATTCCCTGTGGAGTGACAACATAGCCAAGAAACGATACTCGATCGGTGCAGAAAGTGCACTTCTCAAGGTTACCAAACAAACGTGCATCACGTAGAGCATTGAAAACAACACGTAAGTGATCAAGGTGTTCATCAATGGATTTGCTATAAATCAGTATATCATCAAAGTAGACGACAACAAATTTCCCAATGAAAGCACGCAAAACCTCGTTCATTAATCTCATGAAAGTACTAGGTGCATTAGTTAACCCAAAAGGCATGACTAACCACTCATATAGACCGAACTTGGTTTTGAAAGCAGTTTTCCATTCATCTCCCAATTTCATACGAATCTGGTGGTACCCACTACGCAAATCAACCTTTGAAAACACAACAGCACCACTCAATTCATCAAGCATATCATCTAATCGTGGAATAGGGTGTCGATATCGAATGGTGATATTATTAATAGCCCTACAATCAACACACATGCGCCATGTTCCATCTTTCTTAGGCACTAAAATCACTGGAACAGCACAAGGACTAAGAGACTCACGCACATAACCTTTGTCTAGTAGTTCTTGCACTTGTCGCTGAATTTCCTTCGTTTCCTCCGGATTTGTCCTGTATGGCGCACGGTTTGGCAAAGATGCTCCAGGGATAAGATCAATTTGGTGCTCAATCCCTCGTATTGGTGGCAGCCCCGCTGGTATCTCAATGGGAAACACATCAGAATACTCCTGCAAAATGTTAGCAACAGCAGGGGGCAAAGAACGTTGCATATCCTCAAATGAAATCAAAGCATCCTTGCATACCAAAACATAAGCAACAGAGGTGGATGCATTGAACTCATTAATATCAGATTTTGTAGCAAGCATACAACGTCCTTTCAATGTTATCTCATCTTTGTCATCAACAACAGATTTGTCACTCTCGCTCTTTGCTTTTGCAGCCTTAGTAACATCAGATTGCATAATAGCTTCAGGAGACATAGGATGCAACACAATTTTTCGATCATGGTATAGAAACGAATATTGATTTGATCTACCATGATGCATCGAATCTCTATCAAATTGCCATGGTCTACCTAGCAGAATATTGCAAGCTTGCATAGGCACAACATCACATTCAACAATATCTTTGTATGATCCGATGGCAAAATTGATTCGCACCAGTCTCGTTACCTTTGCCTTACCACTGTTGTTCAGCCATTGGATGTAGTAGGGATGGGGATGTGGTTTGGTGGTGAGGGCGAGCTTCTGTACCATGTCGCTACTTGCCAAGTTGTTGCAGCTACCTCCATCAATGATCATGCGACACGAACGCTCCTTGATGACACACTTTGTTTGGAATAAAGTGTGTCGCTGATTTTGCTCAGCCTTCTCCATTTGTGCACTAAGCACTCGCTGTACAATCAAGCTCTCATAGTGCTCCGCGTCACCTGCATTGATGTGTTCTTCTATGTGTTCCTCACTACCTGCATAGTCAGCCGCAAGCAATGCAAGTGTATCTTCATCAAAATCACTAGCAGATGAACACTCACCATCATCTTTGACAATCATAACACGCTTGTTTGGGCAGTCACGCATCATATGGCCATATCCCTTGCACCGATGACATTGTATGTTGCTTGTTCTACCTGTCGATGCCACGGATGAAGTACTCGCAGCCGGCTTTTGCGCTGTCTTCACTACTGAATTGGTGGGGGCAGCTCGAGTCTTGTCACTAGATGATGGCGTAGGAGTACGTGTAGACGGAGTTGTAGATGGGCGCGGCTGCCATGAACTAGCTTTCCCTGCAGAAACATTAGTCCTTGCGCTAGCACGTCGTCCCTGCACTTCCCGTTCAGCTTTACAAGCAAGATGAAACAGTTTGGTTACGTTATTGTATTCTTTGTAAGCGAGGATATCCTGAATTTCCCGATTTAATCCACCTAAAAATCTAGCCATAGCAGGTTCCTCATCCTCCTCTAAATTACAACGCAACATACCCGTTTGTAATTCCTGATAGTATTCTTCTACACATTTAGAACCTTGTCTCAATTGCTGCAACTTATTTATCATATCACGGGCATAGTAAGATGGAACAAATCTAGCTCTCATGGCTCGTTTCAGTGCATTCCAAGTTCTAGGTATGTTATTAGGATTTTTCTTGCCATATTCGATCCACCAAACAGAAGCAAAATCTGTGAACTCACTAGTAGCAGCCCTAACACGCGTGTTCTCAGGAAATTCATGGCATGCAAACTTTTGATCAACAGCAATCTCCCAAGTAATGTATGCATCAGGGTCATATTTACCATCAAAAGGAGGTATTTTAAATTTAATCTTACTGAAAGCATCATCATTATTGTGTACCTCGCGTCGGCGGCGGCCACCCATACCTCTACGGTTGTGACGTAGGCGACGTCGATCACGAGTGTCTCGATCATCATGTTCAGTATCACCTGTGTATTCTTCATCATAACTAGCATCCTCTCGATCTTCCTCCTTCTTTTCTTCTTTATGCTGGTCTTTATCATTGTTGTGGAGGTCATCAAAACGCCTCAGCAGAGCAGCAAGGCTTTTGTCCACACTAGCAATGGACTGCTCCAAACCTGCAAGCTTGTTGTTTGCGGCAATCTGAGTAGCCTCCAACTGCCCAAGTTTGTCATTTGTCACCTGCAAGTCATTATCAAGTCCCTCCGTGTGCAACTTCACTTTCCTTTCAAAATGTTGTATGATGCCCTTTGTGCGAGGCGAATGTGGAATTTGGTTATCTTCGTCGGTCCCTGACATGGTTCAAAGACAAAGACAACAAGAAGACAAGTGAAGAAATAAAAGCCCTACAACTACTAGGATGTAGCTACAGCAAGTCGCTCACTCTCCACCTATTACACAAGTTCTTACCAGTTCTTACCTTGCTCGATAGGAGGGGTCAGCTACCAACAAGTCTGCAGCAATGGATGAAGTGTATCGGTGCCGCAGCACGAGACCTGTCAAGCTGTAGGATATGTGGAGCTATAGGTGGGCTGAAACAAGGAACGAACTAGCACCACGTTAGTTACAAAAAGCAAGCTGAATAATCGTTCAACCGGCGGTACTGTGCTGGTCCTAGTCTAGACCGTGCTAGAGACGCGAGCCTAGACACAAAGGAGAGCACAACACACCACCCCAAGTGAACGAAGAATCTCTAAGATCAGCCCCTTTCTCTTCTTTTCTTTTGCTTCTTTCTTTTTCTTTTTTTTTTCTTTTTCTTTTTTTTTTCTTTTTTTTTTTGAATATTTTTTTTTCAGGAGCTCTCAAAACTGATTATATGAACAAGAACACTCCCAAAGAGCAACTCAGCACACACACTTTTTCTGAAAGGGCAGGGGTATTCCGGTAAAAAAAAGATATGAACAGGGAAACTCAGCACACACACACTCTCTCTCTCTCTAGAGTAAGCCACTCGTTTAGATATGAATACTTGCTGCGTGGTTCGTTTGATATTTGTAGCACAGGGAAACTGATTCCTCGTCTGATTAGAACTTCCAATTCTACTCGGACTTGGTCAACAGCGAGGAATATCCGATTCCTTGATCCGACTCAAACTTGAAAACCAACTTGGATTTGGCCAACAGAGAGGAACAGCCGATTCCTTGTCCGATTCAAACTTCAAAGCCTACTTGGATTCGGCCAACAGAGAGACTATATGATAGCGTGTGTTGTGATAGAGCGTGACAAGAACTCGAAACTCTAAAGGACTAAAACTAAGACCAGCAACTTGACACAACCGATGCAACCGACGACTCAACAAGCCCTAACTAGGTAGCACTAGCCACGGCCCAAAAGTCTATAGGATTGTAGGAAAACTAATCTACTCTTTTTTTTTGGCTTTTTTTCTTTTGGAACTGTAGGAAAAATAAAAACAGCGAAGAATTATAAGTCTCTCACCGATAAACCTTGCTCTGATTACCAACTGATATGAACCCGCTAGGGTTTATGGATGATCTTTCGATGAGAGGCGTGAGATCACTCGATTTGGTGGATGGAGATGACGTTCACGACCCGACTACAGCCTTCCAAGACCACGCCTTAGCAACCGATACACCACGTCCAAAGGCTGTCACGATCTTGTGGAGCGCGACAACCAGCCACTAGGGCTCCCGTCCTGCAAGCAATCGAAGAACTAGCAAGAACAAGGAAACAAGCACTGAATTTGCAAGATGAAATTGAAATCCTCAAACTGAATCTTATTATGAGTGGAGTTCTGAAGACAAGGAGACGGGTGGCTGGATCAGCACACGCGCCTACAAGCAAGTAGCAAAGGCTAAACTTGATCTAAACAAAACCCAAGTGTTCCTGGTGGCGGCTAAGGGGTATATAATGTGTGGAGGACGACCACAAGAGAGTTTGGGTCGTGCTCCAACCCTAGGACGCGTCCCTACTGGACTCTAAAAGATACAAGCCCATTGGGCTAACTTAAGGTGGCGCAGCACCCTGGACAGAATAGACCTCTGGGTGATTTTTGGACTGTTGACGCCGTTTCTGAGCAGGTATGAATATGAGGTCAGATCCGTATGAAAGTAGACTTTATTAGCTTTCCAACAAGTCCAGAATCACCCCAATCCGACTCCGTATGTAATCGTGGCGACCGTCACAAGTTGGAGGTGTGCTGCAGTCCGAATCCAGCCTACGCGAGTCCTTTTCCCTTTTGGTCTTCTCCTTGATTCCTAATCAAAACAAGAGTGCACGTGTCTCCAAGATCTAAACAGGATGGACAAGAGCTCAAGAAGGAACTCACTTGATGATTAAGTGTTCGAGCACGAGCACGGGTAATAGGACCAGCAGGTGTCGGCGTGGACGGCGTGGATGTATGATCGGTGTTGATGTCCTCATCACATCGCCCAGAAATCGTTCTGGACGCACCCGATGGTACTCCTAGGTGACGAGGCTGAAGTGGATGCTCGTTTTGGTCTGTTTGGAGATTGTGCTAACCTTGATGCGAGATTGGTGCACGGTTTGCGTCGAACGTACCATAGGCTCGGAAATCATTTTGGACTCGCTCGATGGTACTCCTAGGTGACGAGGCTTAAGTGGATGCTCGTTTTGATCTGTTTAGACATAGTGCTAACCTTGACGCATGATTGGTGTACGGTTTGCGTTGAACGTAGCATAGGCTCAGAAATCATTTTGGATGCACCCGATGGATCTCCTATGTGACTTTGGTCATGTGGAATCTCATTTCAATCCATTTGGTGATAGTGGCAGTGTTAGTGCAAGTTATGTGCACGGTTTGCGCTAAACGTACCATGGCGCAAAAATCGTTTTGGATGCACCCGATGGTACTCCTAGGTGACAAGGCTCAAGTGGATGCTCGTGTTTTATCTGTTTCGAGATAGTGCTAATCTTTATGCAAGATAGATGCACGGTTTGCGTCAAACATACCATAGGCGTAAAAATCATTTTGTACACACCCGATGGTACTCCTAGGTGCATTGGCACACGTGGATCCTCATTTTGGTCTGTTTGCACATAGGGCTAATCTTGACACAAGATAGGTGCACGGTTTGCGCCGAACGTACCGTAGGCTCAGAAATCATTTTGGACGCACCCGATGGATCTCCTCGGTGACATTGGTCATGTGGAATCTCGTTTCAAACCATTTGGAGACACTGTTAGAGACAGTGCAAGATAGGTGCACGGTTTGCGCCAAACGTAGCTCAGAAATCATTTTGGGATGCTCGTTTTGGTCTTTTTGGAGATATTGCTAATATTGATGCGAGATTGGTGCACGGTTTGCGTCGAACGTACCATAGGCTCGGAAATCATTTTGGACTCGCTCGATGGTACTCCTAGGTGACGAGGCTCAAGTGGATGCTCGTTTTGATCTGTTTAGACATAGTGCTAACCTTGACGCAAGATTGGTGCACGGTTTGCGCTGAACGTAGCATAGGCTCAAAAATCGTTTTGGATGCACCCGATGGATCTCCTATGTGACTTTGGTCATGTGGAATCTCGTTTCAATCCATTTGGTGACAGTGGCAGTGTTAGTGCAAGTTACGTGCACGGTTTGCGATAAACGTACCATTGGCACAAAAATCGTTTTGGATGCACCCGATGGTACTCCTAGGTGACAAGCCTCAAGTGGATGCTCGTTTTTTATCTGTTTCGAGATAGTGCTAATCTTGACGCAAGATAGATGCACGGTTTGCGTCGAACATACCATAGGCTCGAAAATCGTTTTGTACGCACCCGATGGTACTCCTAGGTGCCAAGGCACACGTGGATCCTCGTTTTGTTCTGTTTGCACATAGGGCTAATCTTGACACAAGATAGGTGCACGGTTTGCGCCGAACGTACCGTAGGCTCAGAAATCATTTTGGATGCACCCGATGGATCTCCTCGGTGACATTGGTCATGTGGAATCTCGTTTCAAACCATTTGGAGACACTGTTAGAGTCAGTGCAAGATAGGTGCACGGTTTGCGCCAAACGTAGCTCAGAAATCATTTTGGGATGCTCGTTTTGGTCTTTTTGGAGATATTGCTAATATTGATGCGAGATTGGTGCACGGTTTGCGTCGAACGTACCATAGGCACAAAAATCGTTTTGGACGCACCCGATGGTACTCCTAGGTGACGAGGCTCAAGTGGATGCTGATTTTGGTCTGTTTGGAGATAGTGCTAATCTTGACGCAAGATAGATGCACGGTTTGCGTCGAATGTACCATAGGCTTGAAAATCATTTTGGACGCACCCGATGGTACTCCTAGGCGACGAGGCACATGTGGATGCTTGTTTTGGGCCTGTTTGGACATAGAGCTAACCTTGACACAAGATAGGTGCACGGTTTGCGCCGAACGTACCGTAGCCTCAGAAATCGTTTTGGATGCACCCGATGGATCTCCTAGGTGACATTGGTCATGTGGAACCTCGTTTCAATCCATTTGGAGACAGTGGTAGCCTCAATGCAAGATAGGTGCATGGTTTGCACCAAACATCGCCCAGAAATCATTCTGGACGCACCCAATGGTACTCCTAGGTGACGAGGCTGAAGTGGATGCTCGTTTTGGTCTGTTTGGAGATTGTGCTAACCTTGATGCGAGATTGGTGCACGGTTTGCGTCGAACGTACCATAGGCTCGGAAATCGTTTTGGACTCGCTCGATGGTACTCCTAGGTGACGAGGCTCAAGTGGATGCTCGTTTTGATCTGTTTAGACATAGTGCTAACCTTGACGCAAGATTGGTGCACGGTTTGCGCTGAACGTAGCATAGGCTCAAAAATCGTTTTGGATGCACCCGATGGATCTCCTATGTGACTTTGGTCATGTGGAATCTCGTTTCAATCCATTTGGTGACAGTGGCAGTGTTAGTGCAAGTTACGTGCACGGTTTGCGCTAAACGTACCATTGGCACAAAAATCGTTTTGGATGCACCCGATGGTACTCCTAGGTGACAAGGCTCAAGTGGATGCTCGTTTTTTATCTGTTTCGAGATAGTGCTAATCTTGACGCAAGATAGATGCACGGTTTGCGTCGAACATACCATAGGCTCGAAAATCGTTTTGTACGCACCCGATGGTACTCCTAGGTGCCAAGGCACACGTGGATCCTCGTTTTGTTCTGTTTGCACATAGGGCTAATCTTGACACAAGATAGGTGCACGGTTTGCGCCGAACGTACCGTAGGCTCAAAAATCATTTTGGACGCTCCCGATGGATCTCCTCGGTGACATTGGTCATGTGGAATCTCGTTTCAAACCATTTGGAGACACTGTTAGAGTCAATGCAAGATAGGTGCACGGTTTGCGCCAAACGTAGCTCAGAAATCATTTTGGGATGCTCGTTTTGGTCTTTTTGGAGATATTGCCAATATTCATGCGAGATTGGTGCACGGTTTGCGTCGAACGTACCATAGGCACAAAAATCATTTTGGACGCACCCGATGGTACTCCTAGGTGACGAGGCTCAAGTGGATGCGGATTTTGGTCTGTTTGGAGATAGTGCTAATCTTGACGCATGATAGATGCACGGTTTGCGTCGAATGTACCATACGCTTGAAAATCATTTTGGACGCACCCGATGGTACTCCTAGGTGACGAGGCACACGTGGATGCCCGTTTTAGTCCGTTTGGACATAGAGCTAATCTTAACACAAGATAGGTGCACGGTTTGCGCCGAACGTACTGTAGGCTCAGAAATCGTTTTGGATGCACCCGATGGATCTCCATGGTGACATTGGTCATGTGGAATCTCGTTTCAATCCATTTGGAGACAGTGGTAGCCTCAGTGCAAGATATGTGCACGGTTTGCACCAAACATCGCCCAGAAATCGTTCTGGACGCACCCGATGGTACTCCTAGGTGACGAGGCTGAAGTGGATGCTCGTTTTGGTCTGTTTGGAGATTGTGCTAACCTTGATGCGAGATTGGTGCACGGTTTGCGTCGAACGTACCATAGGCTCGGAAATCATTTTGGACTCGCTCGATGGTACTCCTAGGTGACGAGGCTTAAGTGGATGCTCGTTTTGATCTGTTTAGACATAGTGCTAACCTTGACGCATGATTGGTGTACGGTTTGCGTTGAACGTAGCATAGGCTCAGAAATCATTTTGGATGCACCCGATGGATCTCCTATGTGACTTTGGTCATGTGGAATCTCATTTCAATCCATTTGGTGATAGTGGCAGTGTTAGTGCAAGTTATGTGCACGGTTTGCGCTAAACGTACCATGGCGCAAAAATCGTTTTGGATGCACCCGATGGTACTCCTAGGTGACAAGGCTCAAGTGGATGCTCGTGTTTTATCTGTTTCGAGATAGTGCTAATCTTTATGCAAGATAGATGCACGGTTTGCGTCAAACATACCATAGGCGTAAAAATCATTTTGTACACACCCGATGGTACTCCTAGGTGCATTGGCACACGTGGATCCTCATTTTGGTCTGTTTGCACATAGGGCTAATCTTGACACAAGATAGGTGCACGGTTTGCGCCGAACGTACCGTAGGCTCAGAAATCATTTTGGACGCACCCGATGGATCTCCTCGGTGACATTGGTCATGTGGAATCTCGTTTCAAACCATTTGGAGACACTGTTAGAGACAGTGCAAGATAGGTGCACGGTTTGCGCCAAACGTAGCTCAGAAATCATTTTGGGATGCTCGTTTTGGTCTTTTTGGAGATATTGCTAATATTGATGCGAGATTGGTGCACGGTTTGCGTCGAACGTACCATAGGCACAAAAATCGTTTTGGACGCACCCGATGGTACTCCTAGGTGACGAGGCACACGTGGATGCCTGTTTTAGTCCGTTTGGACATAGAGCTAATCTTAACACAAGATAGGTGCATGGTTTGCGCTGAACGTAGCATAGGCTCAAAAATCATTTTGGATGCACCCGATGGATCTTCTATGTAACTTTGGTCATGTGGAATCTCGTTTCAATCCACTTGGTGATAGTGGCAGTGTTAGTGCAAGTTACGTGCACGGTTTGCGCGAAACGTACCATAGGCACAAAAATCATTTTGGACGCACCCGATGGTACTCCTAGGTGACGAGGCTCAAGTGGATGCTCATTTTGGTCTATTTGGAGATAGTGCTAATTTTGACGCAAGATAGATGCACGGTTTGCGTCAAATGTACCATAGGCTTTAAAATCATTTTGGACGAACCTGATGGTACTCCTAGGTGATGAGGCACACGTGGATGCTTGTTTTGGGTCAGTTTGGACATAGACCTAATCTTGACACAAGATAGGTGCACGGTTTGCGCCGAACGTACCATACGCTCAGAAATCATTTTGGATGCACCCGATGGATCTCCTATGTGACATTGGTCATGTGGAATCTCGTTTCAACCTATTTGGAGACAGTGGTAGTGTCAGCGCAAGATAGGTGCACGGTTTGTGCCAAACATCGCTCAGAAATCGTATTGGACGCACCCGATGGATCTCCTATGTGACTTTCGTCATGTGGAATCTCGTTTCAATCCACTTGGTGATAGTGGTAGTGTTAGTGCAAGTTACGTGCACGGTTTGCACGAAACGTACAATAGGCACAAAAATCGTTTTGGACGCACCCGATGGTACTCCTAGGTGACGAGGCTCAAGTGGATACTCGTTTTGGTCTGTTTGGAGATAGTGCTAACTTTGATGCGAGATTGGTGCACGGTTTGCGCCGAACGTACCATAGGCTCGGAAATCGTTTTGGACTCGCTCGATGGTACTCCTAGGTGACGAGGCTCAAGTGGATGCTCATTTTGGTCTGTTTAGACATAGTGCTAACCTTGACGCAAGATAGGTGCACGGTTTGCGCCGAACGTAGCATAGGCTCAGAAATCGTTTTGGATGCACCCGATGGATCTCCTATGTGAGTTTGGTCATGTGGAATCTCGTTTCAATCCATTTGGTGACAGTGGCAGCGTTAGCGCAAGTTACGTGCACGGTTTGCACAAAACATACCATAGGCACAGAAATTGTTTTGGATGCACCCGATGGTACACCTAGGTGACGAGGCTCAAGTGGATGCTCATTTTGGTCTGTTTGGAGATTGTGCACGGTTTGCGTCGAATGTACCATAGGCTTGAAAATCATTTTGGACGAACCTGATGGTACTCCTAGGTGACGAGGCACATGTGGATGCCCGTTTTAGTCCGTTTGGACATAGAGCTAATCTTAACACAAGATAGGTGCACGGTTTGCGCTGAACGTACCGTAGGCTCAGAAATCGTTTTGGATGCACCCGATGGATCTCCTAGGTGACATTGGTCATGTGGAATCTCGTTTCAATCCATTTGGAGACAGTGGTAGCCTCAGTGCAAGATAGGTGCACGGTTTGCACCAAACATCGCCCTGAAATCGTTCTGGACACACCCGATGGTACTCCTAGGTGACGAGGCTGAAGTGGATGCTCGTTTTGGTCTGTTTGGAGATTGTGCTAACCTTGATGCGAGATTGGTGCACGGTTTGCGTCGAACGTACAATAGGCTCGGAAATCGTTCTGGACTCGCTCGATGGTACTCCTAGGTGACGAGGCTCAAGTGGATGCTCGTTTTGATCTGTTTAGACATAGTGCTAACCTTGACGCAAGATTGGTGCACGGTTTGCGCTGAACGTAGCATAGGCTCAGAAATCGTTTTGGATGCACCCGATGGATCTCCTATGTAACTTTGGTCATGTGGAATCTCGTTTCAATCCATTTGGTGACAGTGGCAGTGTTAGTGCAAGTTACGTGCACGGTTTGCGCTAAACGTACCATTGGCACAAAAATCGTTTTGGATGCACCCGATGGTACTCCTAGGTGACAAGGCTCAAGTGGATGCTCGTTTTTTATCTGTTTCGAGATACTGCTAATCTTGATGCAAGATAGATGCACGGTTTCCGTCGAACATACCATAGGCTCAAAAATCGTTTTGTACACACCCGATGGTACTCCTAGGTGCCGAGGCACACGTGGATCCTCGTTTTGTTCTGTTTGCACATAGGGCTAATCTTGACACAAGATAGGTGCACGGTTTGCGCCGAACGTACCGTAGGCTCAGAAATCATTTTGGATGCACCCGATGGATCTCCTCGGTGACATTGGTCATGTGGAATCTCGTTTCAAACCATTTGGAGACACTGTTAGAGTCAGTGCAAGATAGGTGCACGGTTTGCGCCAAACGTAGCTCAGAAATCATTTTGGGATGCTCGTTTTGGTCTTTTTGGAGATATTGCTAATATTGATGCGAGATTGGTGCACGGTTTGCGTCGAACGTACCATAGGCACAAAAATCGTTTTGGACGCACCCGATGGTACTCCTAGGTGACGAGGCTCAAGTGGATGCTGATTTTGGTCTGTTTGGAGATAGTGCTAATCTTGACGCAAGATAGATGCACGGTTTGCGTCGAATGTACCATAGGCTTGAAAATCATTTTGGACGCACCCGATGGTACTCCTAGGCGACGAGGCACATGTGGATGCTTGTTTTGGGCCTGTTTGGACATAGAGCTAACCTTGACACATGATAGGTGCACGGTTTGCGCCGAACGTACCGTAGGCTCAGAAATCGTTTTGGATGCACCCGATGGATCTCCTAGGTGACATTGGTCATGTGGAATCTCGTTTCAATCCATTTGGAGACAGTGGTAGCCTCAATGCAAGATAGGTGCACGGTTTGCACCAAACATCGCCCAGAAATCATTCTGGACGCACCCAATGGTACTCCTAGGTGACGAGGCTGAAGTGGATGCTCGTTTTGGTCTGTTTGGAGATTGTGCTAACCTTGATGCGAGATTGGTGCACGGTTTGCGTCGAACGTACCATAGGCTCGGAAATCGTTTTGGACTCGCTCGATGGTACTCCTAGGTGACGAGGCTCAAGTGGATGCTCGTTTTGATCTGTTTAGACATAGTGCTAACCTTGACGCAAGATTGGTGCACGGTTTGCGCTGAACGTAGCATAGGCTCAAAAATCGTTTTGGATGCACCCGATGGATCTCCTATGTGACTTTGGTCATGTGGAATCTCGTTTCAATCCATTTGGTGACAGTGGCAGTGTTAGTGCAAGTTACGTGCACGGTTTGCGATAAACGTACCATTGGCACAAAAATCGTTTTGGATGCACCCGATGGTACTCCTAGGTGACAAGCCTCAAGTGGATGCTCGTTTTTTATCTGTTTCGAGATAGTGCTAATCTTGACGCAAGATAGATGCACGGTTTGCGTCGAACATACCATAGGCTCGAAAATCGTTTTGTACGCACCCGATGGTACTCCTAGGTGCCAAGGCACACGTGGATCCTCGTTTTGTTCTGTTTGCACATAGGGCTAATCTTGACACAAGATAGGTGCACGGTTTGCGCCGAACGTACCGTAGGCTCAGAAATCATTTTGGATGCACCCGATGGATCTCCTCGGTGACATTGGTCATGTGGAATCTCGTTTCAAACCATTTGGAGACACTGTTAGAGTCAGTGCAAGATAGGTGCACGGTTTGCGCCAAACGTAGCTCAGAAATCATTTTGGGATGCTCGTTTTGGTCTTTTTGGAGATATTGCTAATATTGATGCGAGATTGGTGCACGGTTTGCGTCGAACGTACCATAGGCACAAAAATCGTTTTGGACGCACCCGATGGTACTCCTAGGTGACGAGGCTCAAGTGGATGCTGATTTTGGTCTGTTTGGAGATAGTGCTAATCTTGACGCAAGATAGATGCACGGTTTGCGTCGAATGTACCATAGGCTTGAAAATCATTTTGGACGCACCCGATGGTACTCCTAGGCGACGAGGCACATGTGGATGCTTGTTTTGGGCCTGTTTGGACATAGAGCTAACCTTGACACAAGATAGGTGCACGGTTTGCGCCGAACGTACCGTAGCCTCAGAAATCGTTTTGGATGCACCCGATGGATCTCCTAGGTGACATTGGTCATGTGGAACCTCGTTTCAATCCATTTGGAGACAGTGGTAGCCTCAATGCAAGATAGGTGCATGGTTTGCACCAAACATCGCCCAGAAATCATTCTGGACGCACCCAATGGTACTCCTAGGTGACGAGGCTGAAGTGGATGCTCGTTTTGGTCTGTTTGGAGATTGTGCTAACCTTGATGCGAGATTGGTGCACGGTTTGCGTCGAACGTACCATAGGCTCGGAAATCGTTTTGGACTCGCTCGATGGTACTCCTAGGTGACGAGGCTCAAGTGGATGCTCGTTTTGATCTGTTTAGACATAGTGCTAACCTTGACGCAAGATTGGTGCACGGTTTGCGCTGAACGTAGCATAGGCTCAAAAATCGTTTTGGATGCACCCGATGGATCTCCTATGTGACTTTGGTCATGTGGAATCTCGTTTCAATCCATTTGGTGATAGTGGCAGTGTTAGTGCAAGTTACGTGCACGGTTTGCGCTAAACGTACCATTGGCACAAAAATCGTTTTGGATGCACCCGATGGTACTCCTAGGTGACAAGGCTCAAGTGGATGCTCGTTTTTTATCTGTTTCGAGATAGTGCTAATCTTGACGCAAGATAGATGCACGGTTTGCGTCGAACATACCATAGGCTCGAAAATCGTTTTGTACGCACCCGATGGTACTCCTAGGTGCCAAGGCACACGTGGATCCTCGTTTTGTTCTGTTTGCACATAGGGCTAATCTTGACACAAGATAGGTGCACGGTTTGCGCCGAACGTACCGTAGGCTCAAAAATCATTTTGGACGCTCCCGATGGATCTCCTCGGTGACATTGGTCATGTGGAATCTCGTTTCAAACCATTTGGAGACACTGTTAGAGTCAATGCAAGATAGGTGCACGGTTTGCGCCAAACGTAGCTCAGAAATCATTTTGGGATGCTCGTTTTGGTCTTTTTGGAGATATTGCCAATATTCATGCGAGATTGGTGCACGGTTTGCGTCGAACGTACCATAGGCACAAAAATCGTTTTGGACGCACCCGATGGTACTCCTAGGTGACGAGGCTCAAGTGGATGCTGATTTTGGTCTGTTTGGAGATAGTGCTAATCTTGACGCATGATAGATGCACGGTTTGCGTCGAATGTACCATACGCTTGAAAATCATTTTGGACGCACCCGATGGTACTCCTAGGTGACGAGGCACACGTGGATGCCCGTTTTAGTCCGTTTGGACATAGAGCTAATCTTAACACAAGATAGGTGCACGGTTTGCGCCGAACGTACCGTAGGCTCAGAAATCATTTTGGATGCACCCGATGGATCTCCATGGTGACATTGGTCATGTGGAATCTCGTTTCAATCCATTTGGAGACAGTGGTAGCCTCAGTGCAAGATATGTGCACGGTTTGCACCAAACATCGCCTAGAAATCGTTCTGGACGCACCCGATGGTACTCCTAGGTGACGAGGCTGAAGTGGATGCTCGTTTTGGTCTGTTTGGAGATTGTGCTAACCTTGATGCGAGATTGGTGCACGGTTTGCGTCGAACGTACCATAGGCTCGGAAATCGTTTTGGACTCGCTCGATGGTACTCCTAGGTGACGTGGCTTAAGTGGATGCTCGTTTTGATCTGTTTAGACATAGTGCTAACCTTGACGCAAGATTGGTGCACGGTTTGCGTTGAACGTAGCATAGGCTCAGAAATCATTTTGGATGCACCCGATGGATCTCCTATGTGACTTTGGTCATGTGGAATCTCGTTTCAATCCATTTGGTGACAGTGGCAGTGTTAGTGCAAGTTATGTGCACGGTTTGCGCTAAACGTACCATTGCACAAAAATCATTTTGGATGCACCCGATGGTACTCCTAGGTGACAAGGCTCAAGTGGATGCTCGTTTTTTATCTGTTTCGAGATAGTGCTAATCTTTATGCAAGATAGATGCACGGTTTGCGTCAAACATACCATAGGCTTAAAAATCATTTTGTACACACCCGATGGTACTCCTAGGTGCATTGGCACACGTGGATCCTCATTTTGGTCTGTTTGCACATAGGGCTAATCTTGACACAAGATAGGTGCACGGTTTGCGCCGAACGTACCGTAGGCTCAGAAATCATTTTGGACGCACCCGATGGATCTCCTCGGTGACATTGGTCATGTGGAATCTCGTTTCAAACCATTTGGAGACACTGTTAGAGTCAGTGCAAGATAGGTGCACGGTTTGCGCCAAACGTAGCTCAGAAATCATTTTGGGATGCTCGTTTTGGTCTTTTTGGAGATATTGCTAATATTGATGCGAGATTGGTGCACGGTTTGCGTCGAACGTACCATAGGCACAAAAATCATTTTGGACGCACCCGATGGTACTCCTAGGTGACGAGGCTCAAGTGGATGCTGATTTTGGTCTGTTTGGAGATAGTGCTAATCTTGACGCATGATAGATGCACGGTTTGCGTCGAATGTACCATATGCTTGAAAATCATTTTTGACGCACCCGATGGTACTCCTAGGTGACGAGGCACACGTTGATGCTTGTTTTGGGTCAGTTTGGACATAGACCTAATCTTGACACAAGATAAGTGCACGGTTTGCGCCGAACGTACCATACGCTCAGAAATCGTTTTGGATGCACCCGATGGATCTCCTATGTGACATTGGTCATGTGGAATCTCGTTTCAACCCATTTGGAGACAGTGGTAGTGTCAGCGCAAGATAGGTGCACGGTTTGTGCCAAACATCACTCAGAAATCGTATTGGACGCACCCGATGGATCTCCTATGTGACTTTGGTCATGTGGAATCTCGTTTCAATCCACTTGGTGATAGTGGCAGTGTTAGTGCAAGTTACGGGCACGGTTTGCGCGAAACGTACCATAGGCACAAAAATCATTTTGGACGCACCCGACGGTACTCCTAGGTGACGAGGCTCAAGTGGATACTCGTTTTGGTCTGTTTGGAGATAGTGCTAACCTTGATGCGAGATTGGTGCACGGTTTTTGCGCCGAACGTACCATAGGCTCGGAAATCGTTTTGGACTCGCTCGATGGTACTCCTAGGTGACGAGGCTCAAGTGGATGCTCGTTTTGGTCTGTTTAGACATAGTGCTAACCTTGACGCAAGATAGGTGCACGGTTTGCGCCGAACGTAGCATAGGCTCAGAAATCATTTTGGATGCACCCGATGGATCTCCTATGTGACTTTGGTCATGTGGAATCTCGTTTCAATCCATTTGGTGACAGTGGCAGTGTTAGTGCAAGTTACGTGCATGGTTTGCGCTAAACGTACCATTGGCACAAAAATCGCTTTGGATGCACCCGATGGTACTCCTAGGTGACAAGGCTCAAGTGGATGCTCGTTTTTTATCTGTTTGCGTCGAACATACCATAGGCTCGAAAATCGTTTTGTACGCACCCGATGGTACTCCTAGGTGCCGAGGCACACGTGGATCGTCATTTTGGTCTGTTTGCACATAGGGCTACTCTTGACACAAGATAGGTGCACGGTTTGCGCCGAACATACCGTAAGCTCAGAAATCATTTTGGACGCACCTGATGGATCTACTCGGTGACATTGGTCATGTGGAATCTCGTTTCAAACCATTTGGAGACACTGTTAGAGTCAGTGCAAGATAGGTGCACGGTTTGCGCCAAACGTAGCTCAGAAATCATTTTGGGATGCTCGTTTTGGTCTTTTTGGAGATATTGCTAATATTGATGCGAGATTGGTGCACGGTTTGCGTCGAACGTACCATAGGCACAAAAATCGTTTTGGACGCACCCGATGGTACTCCTAGGTGACGAGGCTCAAGTGGATGCTGATTTTGGTCTGTTTGGAGATAGTGCTAATCTTGACGCATGATAGATGCACGGTTTGCGTCGAATGTACCATACGCTTGAAAATCATTTTTGACGCACCCGATGGTACTCCTAGGTGACGAGGCACACGTGGATGCTTGTTTTGGGTCAGTTTGGACATAGACCTAATCTTGACACAAGATAGGTGCACGGTTTGCGCCGAACGTACCATACGCTCAGAAATCGTTTTGGATGCACCCGATGGATCTCCTATGTGACATTGGTCATGTGGAATCTTGTTTCAACCCATTTGGAGACAGTGGTAGTGTCAGCGCAAGATAGGTGCACGGTTTGTGCCAAACATCACTCAGAAATCGTATTGGACGCACCCGATGGATCTCCTATGTGACTTTGGTCATGTGGAATCTCGTTTCAATCCACTTGGTGATAGTGGTAGTGTTAGTGCAAGTTACGTGCACGGTTTCCGCGAAACGTACCATAGGCACAAAAATCATTTTGGACGCACCCGACGGTACTCCTAGGTGACGAGGCTCAAGTGGATACTCGTTTTGGTCTGTTTGGAGATAGTGCTAACTTTGATGCGAGATTGGTGCATGGTTTTTGCGCCGAACGTACCATAGGCTCGGAAATCGTTTTGGACTCGCTCGATGGTACTCCTAGGTGACGAGGCTCAAGTGGATGCTCGTTTTGGTCTGTTTAGACATAGTGCTAACCTTGACGCAAGATAGGTGCACGGTTTGCGCCGAACGTAGCATAGGCTCAGAAATCATTTTGGATGCACCCGATGGATCTCCTATGTGAGTTTGGTCATGTGGAATCTTGTTTCAATCCATTTGGTGACAGCGGCAGTGTTAGCGCAAGTTACGTGCACGGTTTGCACAAAACGTACCATAGGCACAGAAATTGTTTTGGATGCACCCGATGGTACACCTAGGTGACGAGGCTCAAGTGGATGCTCATTTTGGTCTGTTTGGAGATTGTGCTAATCTTGACCCAAGAGAGATGCACGGTTTGCGTCGAATGTACCATAGGCTTGAAAATCATTTTGGACGAACCTGATGGTACTCCTAGGTGACGAGGCACATGTGGATGCCCGTTTTAGTCCGTTTGGACATAGAGCTAATCTTAACACAAGATAGGTGCACGGTTTGCGCCGAACGTACCGTAGGCTCAGAAATCATTTTGGATGCACCCGAGGATCTCCATGGTGACATTGGTCATGTGGAATCTCGTTTCAATCCATTTGGAGACAGTGGTAGCCTCAGTGCAAGATATGTGCACGGTTTGCACCAAACATTGCCCAGAAATCGTTCTGGACGCACCCGATGGTACTCCTAGGTGACGAGGCTGAAGTGGATGCTCGTTTTGATCTGTTTGGAGATTGTGCTAACCTTGATGCGAGATTGGTGCACGGTTTGCGTCGAACGTACCATAGGCTCGGAAATCGTTTTTGACTCGCTCGATGGTACTCCTAGGTGACGAGGCTTAAGTGGATGCTCGTTTTGATCTGTTTAGACATAGTGCTAACCTTGACGCAAGATTGGTGCACGGTTTGCGTTGAACGTAGCATAGGCTCAGAAATCATTTTGGATGCACCCCCGATGGATCTCCTATGTGGAATCTCGTTTCAATCCATTTGGTGACAGTGGCAGTGTTAGTGCAAGTTATGTGCACGGTTTGCGCTAAACGTACCATTGGCACAAAAATCATTTTGGATGCACTCGATGGTACTCCTAGGTGACAAGGCTCAAGTGGATGCTCGTTTTTTATCTGTTTTGAGATAGTGCTAATCTTTATGCAAGATAGATGCCCGGTTTGCGTCAAACATACCATAGGCTTAAAAATCATTTTGTACACACCCGATGGTACTCCTAGGTGCATTGGCACACGTGGATCCTCGTTTTGGTCTGTTTGCACATAGGGCTAATCTTGACACAAGATAGGTGCACGGTTTGCGCCGAACGTACCGTAGGCTCAGAAATCATTTAGGACGCACCCGATGGATCTCCTCGGTGACATTGGTCATGTGGAATCTCGTTTCAAACCATTTGGAGACACTGTTAGAGTCAGTGCAAGATAGGTGCACGGTTTGCGCCAAACGTAGCTCAGAAATCATTTTGGGATGCTCGTTTTGGTCTTTTTGGAGATATTGCTAATATTGATGCGAGATTGGTGCACAGTTTGCGTCGAACGTACCATAGGCACAAAAATTGTTTTGGACGCACCCGATGGTACTCCTAGGTGACGAGGCTCAAGTGGATGCTGATTTTGGTCTGTTTGGAGATAGTGCTAATCTTGACGCATGATAGATGCACGGTTTGCGTCGAATGTTCCATACGCTTGAAAATCATTTTGGACGCACCCGATGGTACTCCTAGGTGACGAGGCACACGTGGATGCTTGTTTTGGGTCAGTTTGGACATAGACCTAATCTTGACACAAGATAGGTGCACGGTTTGCGCCGAACGTACCATACGCTCAGAAATCGTTTTGGATGCACCCGATGGATCTCCTATGTGACATTGGTCATGTGGAATCTTGTTTCAACCCATTTGGAGACAGTGGTAGTGTCAGCGCAAGATAGGTGCACGGTTTGTGCCAAACATCACTCAGAAATCGTATTGGACGCACCCGATGGATCTCCTATGTGACTTTGGTCATGTGGAATCTCGTTTCAATCCACTTGGTGATAGTGGTAGTGTTAGTGCAAGTTACGTGCACGGTTTCCGCGAAACGTACCATAGGCACAAAAATCATTTTGGACGCACCCGACGGTACTCCTAGGTGACGAGGCTCAAGTGGATACTCGTTTTGGTCTGTTTGGAGATAGTGCTAACTTTGATGCGAGATTGGTGCATGGTTTTTGCGCCGAACGTACCATAGGCTCGGAAATCGTTTTGGACTCGCTCGATGGTACTCCTAGGTGACGAGGCTCAAGTGGATGCTCGTTTTGGTCTGTTTAGACATAGTGCTAACCTTGACGCAAGATAGGCGCACGGTTTGCGCCGAACGTAGCATAGGCTCAGAAATCATTTTGGATGCACCCGATGGATCTCCTATGTGAGTTTGGTCATGTGGAATCTTGTTTCAATCCATTTGGTGACAGCGGCAGTGTTAGCGCAAGTTACGTGCACGGTTTGCACAAAACGTACCATAGGCACAGAAATTGTTTTGGATGCACCCGATGGTACACCTAGGTGACGAGGCTCAAGTGGATGCTCATTTTGGTCTGTTTGGAGATTGTGCTAATCTTGACCCAAGAGAGATGCACGGTTTGCGTCGAATGTACCATAGGCTTGAAAATCATTTTGGACGAACCTGATGGTACTCCTAGGTGACGAGGCACATGTGGATGCCCGTTTTAGTCCGTTTGGACATAGAGCTAATCTTAACACAAGATAGGTGCACGGTTTGCGCCGAACGTACCCGTAGGCTCAGAAATCATTTTGGATGCACCCGATGGATCTCCATGGTGACATTGGTCATGTGGAATCTCGTTTCAATCCATTTGGAGACAGTGGTAGCCTCAGTGCAAGATATGTGCACGGTTTGCACCAAACATTGCCCAGAAATCATTCTGGACGCACCCGATGGTACTCCTAGGTGACGAGGCTGAAGTGGATGCTCGTTTTGATCTGTTTGGAGATTGTGCTAACCTTGATGCGAGATTGGTGCACGGTTTGCGTCGAACGTACCATAGGCTCGGAAATCGTTTTGGACTCGCTCGATGGTACTCCTAGGTGACGAGGCTTAAGTGGATGCTCGTTTTGATCTGTTTAGACATAGTGCTAACCTTGACGCAAGATTGGTGCACGGTTTGCGTTGAACGTAGCATAGGCTCAGAAATCATTTTGGATGCACCCGATGGATCTCCTATGTGACTTTGGTCATGTGGAATCTCGTTTCAATCCATTTGGTGACAGTGGCAGTGTTAGTGCAAGTTATGTGCACGGTTTGCGCGAAACGTACCATTGGCACAAAAATCATTTTGGATGCACTCGATGGTACTCCTAGGTGACAAGGCTCAAGTGGATGCTCGTTTTTTATCTGTTTTGAGATAGTGCTAATCTTTATGCAAGATAGATGCCCGGTTTGCGTCAAACATACCATAGGCTTAAAAATTATTTTGTACACACCCGATGGTACTCCTAGGTGCATTGGCACACGTGGATCCTCGTTTTGGTCTGTTTGCACATAGGGCTAATCTTGACACAAGATAGGTGCACGGTTTGCGCCGAACGTACCGTAGGCTCAGAAATCATTTAGGACGCACCCGATGGATCTCCTCGGTGACATTGGTCATGTGGAATCTCGTTTCAAACCATTTGGAGACACTGTTAGAGTCAGTGCAAGATAGGTGCACGGTTTGCACCAAACGTAGCTCAGAAATCATTTTGGGATGCTCGTTTTGGTCTTTTTGGAGATATTGCTAATATTGATGCGAGATTGGTGCACGGTTTGCGTCGAACGTACCATAGGCACAAAAATTGTTTTGGACGCACCCGATGGTACTCCTAGGTGACGAGGCTCAAGTGGATGCTGATTTTGGTCTGTTTGGAGATAGTGCTAATCTTGACGCATGATAGATGCACGGTTTGCGTCGAATGTACCATACGCTTGAAAATCATTTTGGACGCACCCGATGGTACTCCTAGGTGACGAGGCACACGTGGATGCTTGTTTTGGGTCAGTTTGGACATAGACCTAATCTTGACACAAGATAGGTGCACGGTTTGCGCCGAACGTACCATACGCTCAGAAATCGTTTTGGATGCACCCGATGGATCTCCTATGTGACATTGGTCATGTGGAATCTCGTTTCAACCCATTTGGAGATAGTGGTAGTGTCAGCGCAAGATAGGTGCACGGTTTGTGCCAAACATCACTCAGAAATCGTATTGGACGCACCCGATGGATCTCCTATGTGACTTTGGTCATGTGGAATCTCGTTTCAATCCACTTGGTGATAGTGGCAGTGTTAGTGCAAGTTACGTGCACGGCTTGCGCGAAACGTACCCTAGGCACAAAAATCATTTTGGACGCACCCGACGGTACTCCTAGGTGACGAGGCTCAAGTGGATACTCGTTTTGGTCTGTTTGGAGATAGTGCTAACTTTGATGCGAGATTGGTGCACGGTTTTTGCGCCGAACGTACCATAGGCTCGGAAATCATTTTGGACTCGCTCGATGGTACTCCTAGGTGACGAGGCTTAAGTGGATGCTCGTTTTGATCTGTTTAGACATAGTGCTAACCTTGACGCAAGATTGGTGCACGGTTTGCGCTGAACGTAGCATAGGCTCAAAAATCGTTTTGGATGCACCCGATGGATCTCCTATGTGACTTTGGTCATGTGGAATCTCGTTTCAATCCATTTGGTGACAGTGGCAGTGTTAGTGCAAGTTATGTGCACGGTTTGCGCGAAACGTACCATTGGCACAAAAATCATTTTGGATGCACTCGATGGTACTCCTAGGTGACAAGGCTCAAGTGGATGCTCGTTTTTTATCTGTTTTGAGATAGTGCTAATCTTTATGCAAGATAGATGCCCGGTTTGCGTCAAACATACCATAGGCTTAAAAATTATTTTGTACACACCCGATGGTACTCCTAGGTGCATTGGCACACGTGGATCCTCGTTTTGGTCTGTTTGCACATAGGGCTAATCTTGACACAAGATAGGTGCACGGTTTGCGCCGAACGTACCGTAGGCTCAGAAATCATTTAGGACGCACCCGATGGATCTCCTCGGTGACATTGGTCATGTGGAATCTCGTTTCAAACCATTTGGAGACACTGTTAGAGTCAGTGCAAGATAGGTGCACGGTTTGCACCAAACGTAGCTCAGAAATCATTTTGGGATGCTCGTTTTGGTCTTTTTGGAGATATTGCTAATATTGATGCGAGATTGGTGCACGGTTTGCGTCGAACGTACCATAGGCACAAAAATTGTTTTGGACGCACCCGATGGTACTCCTAGGTGACGAGGCTCAAGTGGATGCTGATTTTGGTCTGTTTGGAGATAGTGCTAATCTTGACGCATGATAGATGCACGGTTTGCGTCGAATGTACCATACGCTTGAAAATCATTTTGGACGCACCCGATGGTACTCCTAGGTGACGAGGCACACGTGGATGCTTGTTTTGGGTCAGTTTGGACATAGACCTAATCTTGACACAAGATAGGTGCACGGTTTGCGCCGAACGTACCATACGCTCAGAAATCGTTTTGGATGCACCCGATGGATCTCCTATGTGACATTGGTCATGTGGAATCTCGTTTCAACCCATTTGGAGATAGTGGTAGTGTCAGCGCAAGATAGGTGCACGGTTTGTGCCAAACATCACTCAGAAATCGTATTGGACGCACCCGATGGATCTCCTATGTGACTTTGGTCATGTGGAATCTCGTTTCAATCCACTTGGTGATAGTGGCAGTGTTAGTGCAAGTTACGTGCACGGCTTGCGCGAAACGTACCCTAGGCACAAAAATCATTTTGGACGCACCCGACGGTACTCCTAGGTGACGAGGCTCAAGTGGATACTCGTTTTGGTCTGTTTGGAGATAGTGCTAACTTTGATGCGAGATTGGTGCACGGTTTTTGCGCCGAACGTACCATAGGCTCGGAAATCATTTTGGACTCGCTCGATGGTACTCCTAGGTGACGAGGCTCAAGTGGATGCTCGTTTTGGTCTGTTTAGACATAGTGCTAACCTTGACGCAAGATAGGTGCACGGTTTGCGCCGAACGTAGCATAGGCTCAGAAAATCATTTTGGATGCACCCGATGGATCTCCTATGTGAGTTTGGTCATGTGGAATCTCGTTTCAATCCATTTGGAGACAGTGGTAGCCTCAATGCAAGATAGGTGCACGGTTTGCACCAAACATCGCCCAGAAATCATTCTGGACGCACCCAATGGTACTCCTAGGTGACGAGGCTGAAGTGGATGCTCGTTTTGGTCTGTTTGGAGATTGTGCTAACCTTGATGCGAGATTGGTGCACGGTTTGCGTCGAACGTACCATAGGCTCGGAAATCATTTTGGACTCGCTCGATGGTACTCCTAGGTGACGAGGCTCAAGTGGATGCTCGTTTTGATCTGTTTAGACATAGTGCTAACCTTGACGCAAGATTGGTGCACGGTTTGCGCTGAACGTAGCATAGGCTCAAAAATCGTTTTGGATGCACCCGATGGATCTCCTATGTGACTTTGTTAATGTGGAATCTCGTTTCAATCCATTTGGTGACAGTGGCAGTGTTAGTGCAAGTTACGTGCACGGTTTGCGCTAAGCGTACCATTGGCACAAAAATCGTTTTGGATGCACCCGATGGTACTCCTAGGTGACAAGGCTCAAGTGGATGCTCGTTTTTTATCTGTTTCGAGATAGTGCTAATCTTGACGCAAGATAGATGCACGGTTTGCGTCGAACATACCATAGGCTCGAAAATCGTTTTGTACGCACTCGATGGTACTCCTAGGTGCCGAGGCACACGTGGATCCTCATTTTGGTCTGTTTGCACATAGGGCTACTCTTGACACAAGATAGGTGCACGGTTTGCGCCGAACATACCGTAGGCTCAGAAATCATTTTGGACGCACCTGATGGATCTACTCGGTGACATTGGTCATGTGGAATCTCGTTTCAAACCATTTGGAGACACTGTTAGAGTCAGTGCAAGATAGGTGCACGGTTTGCGCCAAACGTAGCTCAGAAATCATTTTGGGATGCTCGTTTTGGTCTTTTTGGAGATATTGCTAATATTGATACGAGATTGGTGCACGGTTTGCGTCGAACGTACCATAGGAACAAAAATCATTTTGGACGCACCCGATGGTACTCCTAGGTGACGAGGCTCAGTGGATGCTGATTTTGGTCTGTTTGGAGATAGTGCTAATCTTGACGCATGATAGATGCATGGTTTGCGTCGAATGTACCATACGCTTGAAAATCATTTTGGACGCACCCGATGGTACTCCTAGGTGACGAGGCACACGTGGATGCTTGTTTTGGGTCAGTTTGGACATAGACCTAATCTTGACACAAGATAGGTGCACGGTTTGCGCCGAAAGTACCATACGCTCAGAAATCATTTTGGATGCAGCCGATGGATCTCCTATGTGACATTGGTCATGTGGAATCTCGTTTCAACCCATTTGGAGACAGTGGTAGTGTCAGCGCAAGATAGGTGCACGGTTTGTGCCAAACATCACTCAGAAATCATATTGGACGCACCCGATGGATCTCCTATGTGACTTTGGTCATGTGGAATCTCGTTTCAATCCACTTGGTGATAGTGGCAGTGTTAGTGCAAGTTACGTGCACGGTTTGCGCGAAACGTACCATAGGCACAAAAATCATTTTGGACGCACCCGACGGTACTCCTAGGTGACGAGGCTCAAGTGGATACTCGTTTTGGTCTGTTTGGAGATAGTGCTAACTTTGATGCGAGATTGGTGCACGGTTTTTGCGCCGAACGTACCATAGGCTCGGAAATCGTTTGGACTCGCTCGATGGTACTCCTAGGTGACGAGGCTCAAGTGGATGCTCGTTTTGGTCTGTTTAGACATAGTGCTAACCTTGACGCAAGATAGGTGCACGGTTTGCGCCGAACGTAGCATAGGCTCAGAAATCATTTTGGATGCACCCGATGGATCTCCTATGTGAGTTTGGTCATGTGGAATCTCGTTTCAATCCATTTGGTGACAGCGGCAGTGTTAGCGCAAGTTACGTGCACGGTTTGCACAAAACGTACCATAGGCACAGAAATTGTTTTGGATGCACCCGAAGGTACACCTAGGTGACGAGGCTCAAGTGGATGCTCATTTTGGTCTGTTTGGAGATTGTGCTAATCTTGACCCAAGATAGATGCACGGTTTGCGTCGAATGTACCATAGGCTTGAAAATCATTTTGGACGAACCTGATGGTACTCCTAGGTGATGAGGCACATGTGGATGCCCGTTTTAGTCCGTTTGGACATAGAGCTAATCTTAACACAAGATAGGTGCACGGTTTGCGCCGAATGTACCGTAGGCTCAGAAATCATTTTGGATGCACCCGATGGATCTCCATGGTGACATTGGTCATGTGGAATCTCGTTTCAATCCATTTGGAGACAGTGGTAGCCTCAGTGCAAGATAGGTGCACGGTTTGCACCAAACATCGCCTAGAAATCGTTCTGGACGCACCCGATGGTACTCCTAGGTGACGAGGCTGAAGTGGATGCTCGTTTTGGTCTGATTGGAGATTGTGCTAACCTTGATGCGAGATTGGTGCACGGTTTGCGTCGAACGTACCATAGGCTCGGAAATCGTTTTGGACTCGCTCGATGGTACTCCTAGGTGACGAGGCTCAAGTGGATACTCGTTTTGATCTGTTTAGACATAGTGCTAACCTTGACGCAAGATTGGTGCACGGTTTGCGTTGAACGTAGCATAGGCTCAGAAATCATTTTGGATGCACCCGATGGATCTCCTATGTGACTTTGGTCATGTGGAATCTCGTTTCAATCCATTTGGTGACAGTGGCATTGTTAGTGCAAGTTATGTGCATGGTTTGCGCTCAACGTACCATTGGCACAAAAATCATTTTGGATGCACCTGATGGTACTCCTAGGTGACAAGGCTCAAGTGGATGCTCGTTTTTTATCTGTTTCGAGATAGTGCTAATCTTTACGCAAGATAGATGCACGGTTTGCGTCAAACATACCATAGGCTCAAAAATCATTTTGTACACACCCGATGGTACTCCTAGGTGCATTGGCACACGTGGATCCTCGTTTTGGTCTGTTTGCACATAGGGCTAATCTTGACACAAGATAGGTGCACGGTTTGCGCCGAACGTACCGTAGGCTCAGAAATCATTTTGGACGCACCCGATGGATCTCCTCGGTGACATTGGTCATGTGGAATCTCATTTCAAACCATTTGGAGACACTGTTAGAGTCAGTGCAAGATAGGTGCACGGTTTGCGCCAAACGTAGCTCAGAAATCATTTTGGGATGCTTGTTTTGGTCTTTTTGGAGATATTGCTAATATTGATGCGAGATTGGTGCACGGTTTGCGTCGAACGTACCATAGGCACAAAAATCGTTTTGGACGCACCCGATGGTACTCCTAGGTGACGAGGCTCAAGTGGATGCTGATTTTGGTCTGTTTGGAGATAGTGCTAATCTTGACGCAAGATAAATGCACGGTTTGCGTCGAATGTACCATATGCTTGAAAATCATTTTGGACGCACCCGATGGTACTCCTAGGTGACGAGGCACACGTGGATGCTTGTTTTGGGCCTGTTTGGACATAGAGCTAACCTTGACACAAGATAGGTGCACGGTTTGCGCCGAATGTACCGTAGGCTCAGAAATCGTTTTGGATGCACCCGATGGATCTCCTAGGTGACATTGGTCATGTGGAATCTCGTTTCAATCCACTTGGAGACAGTGGTAGCCTCAGTGCAAGATAGGTGCACGGTTTGCACCAAACATCGCCCAGAAATTGCTCTGGACGCACCCGATGGTACTCCTAGGTGACGAGGCTGAAGTGGATGCTCGTTTTGGTCTGTTTGGAGATTGTGCTAACCTTGATGTGAGATTGGTGCACGGTTTGTGTCGAACGTACCATAGGCTCGGAAATCGTTTTGGACTCGCTAGATGGTACTCCTAGGTGACGAGGCTCAAGTGGATGCTCGTTTTGATCTGTTTAGACATAGTGCTAACCTTGACGCAAGATTGGTGCACGGTTTGCGCTGAACGTAGCATAGGCTCAGAAATCATTTTGGATGCACCCGATGGATCTCCTATGTGACTTTGGTCATGTGGAATCTCGTTTCAATCCATTTGGTGACAGTGGCAGTGTTAGTGCAAGTTACGTGCACGGTTTGCGCTAAACGTACCATTGGCACAAAAATCGTTTTGGATGCACCCGATGGTACTCCTAGGTGACAAGGCTCAAGTGGATGCTCGTTTTTTATCTTTTCCGAGATAGTGCTAATCTTGATGCAAGATAGATGCACGGTTTGCGTCGAACATACCATAGGCTCGAAAATCGTTTTGTACGCACCCGATGGTACTCCTAGGTGCCGAGGCACACGTGGATCCTCGTTTTGGTCTTTTTGCACATAGGGCTAATCTTGACACAAGATAGGTGCACGGTTTGCGCCGAACATACCATAGGCTCAGAAATCATTTTGGACGCACCCGATGGATCTCCTCGGTGACATTGGTCATGTGGAATCTCGTTTCAAACCATTTGGAGACACTGTTAGAGTCAGTGCAAGATAGGTGCACGGTTTGCGCCAAACGTAGCTCAGAAATCATTTTGGGATGCTCTTTTTGGTCTTTTTGGAGATATTGCTAATATTGATGCGAGATTGGTGCACGGTTTGCGTTGAACATACCATAGGCACAAAAATCGTTTTGGACGCACCCGTTGGTACTCCTAGGTGACGAGGCTCAAGTGGATGCTGATTTTGGTCTGTTTGGAGATAGTGCTAATCTTGACGCAAGATAGATGCACGGTTTGCGTCAAATGTACCATACGCTTGAAAATCATTTTGGACGCACCCGATGGTACTCCTAGGTGACGAGGCACACGTGGATGCTTGTTTTGGGCCTGTTTGGACATAGAGCTAACCTTGACACAAGATAGGTGCACGGTTTGCGCCGAATGTACCATAGGCTCAGAAATCGTTTTGGATGCACCCGATGGATCTCCTAGGTGACATTGGTCATGTGGAATCTCGTTTCAATCCACTTGGAGACAGTGGTAGCTTCAGTGCAATATAGGTGCACGGTTTGCACCAAACATCGCCCAGAAATTGTTCTGGACACACCCGATGGTACTCCTAGGTGACGAGGCTGAAGTGGATGCTCGTTTTGGTCTGTTTGGAGATTGTGCTAACCTTGATGTGAGATTGGTGCACGGTTTGCGTCGAACGTACCATAGGCTCGGAAATCGTTTTGGACTCGCTCGATGGTACTCCTAGGTGACGAGGCTCAAGTGGATGCTCGTTTTGATCTGTTTAGACATAGTGCTAACCTTGACGCAAGATTGGTGCACGGTTTGCACTGAACGTAGCATAGGCTCAGAAATCGTTTTGGATGCACCCGATGGATCTCCTATGTGACTTTGGTCATGTGGAATCTCGTTTCAATCCATTTGGTGACAGTGGCAGTGTTAGTGCAAGTTACGTGCACGGTTTGCGCTAAACGTACCATTGGCACAAAAATCGTTTTGGATGCACCCGATGGTACTCCTAGGTGACAAGGCTCAAGTGGATGCTCGTTTTTTATCTTTTCCGAGATAGTGCTAATCTTGATGCAAGATAGATGCACGGTTTGCGTCGAACATACCATAGGCTCGAAAATCGTTTTGTACGCACCCGATGGTACTCCTAGGTGCCGAGGCACACGTGGATCCTCGTTTTGGTCTTTTTGCACATAGGGCTAATCTTGACACAAGATAGGTGCACGGTTTGCGCCGAACATACCGTAGGCTCAGAAATCATTTTGGACGCACCCGATGGATCTCCTCGGTGACATTGGTCATGTGGAATCTCGTTTCAATCCATTTGGAGACAGTGGTAGCCTCAGTGCAAGATAGGTGCACGGTTTGCACCAAACATCGCCCAGAAATTGCTCTGGACGCACCCGATGGTACTCCCAGGTGACGAGGCTGAAGTGGATGCTCGTTTTGGTCTGTTTGGAGATTGTGCTAACCTTGATGTGAGATTGGTGCACGGTTTGTGTCGAACGTACCATAGGCTCGGAAATCGTTTTGGACTCGCTAGATGGTACTCCTAGGTGACGAGGCTCAAGTGGATGCTCGTTTTGATCTGTTTAGACATAGTGCTAACCTTGACGCAAGATTGGTGCACGGTTTGCGCTGAACGTAGCATAGGCTCAAAAATCATTTTGGATGCACCCGATGGATCTCCTATGTGACTTTGGTCATGTGGAATCTCGTTTCAATCCATTTGGTGACAGTGGCAGTGTTAGTGCAAGTTACGTGCACGGTTTGCGCTAAACGTACCATTGGCACAAAAATCGTTTTGGATGCACCCGATGGTACTCCTAGGTGACAAGGCTCAAGTGGATGCTCGTTTTTTATCTTTTCCGAGATAGTGCTAATCTTGATGCAAGATAGATGCACGGTTTGCGTCGAACATACCATAGGCTTGAAAATCGTTTTGTACGCACCCGATGGTACTCCTAGGTGCCGAGGCACACGTGGATCCTCGTTTTGGTCTTTTTGCACATGGGGCTAATCTTGACACAAGATAGGTGCACGGTTTGCGCCGAACATACCGTAGGCTCAGAAATCATTTTGGACGCACCCGATGGATCTCCTCGGTGACATTGGTCATGTGGAATCTCGTTTCAAACCATTTGGAGACACTGTTAGAGTCAGTGCAAGATAGGTGCACGGTTTGCGCCAAACGTAGCTCAGAAATCATTTTGGGATGCTCTTTTTGGTCTTTTTGGAGATATTGCTAATATTGATGCGAGATTGGTGCACGGTTTGCGTTGAACATACCATAGGCACAAAAATCGTTTTGGACGCACCCGTTGGTACTCCTAGGTGACGAGGCTCAAGTGGATGCTGATTTTGGTCTGTTTGGAGATAGTGCTAATCTTGACGCAAGATAGATGCACGGTTTGCGTCAAATGTACCATACGCTTGAAAATCATTTTGGACGCACCCGATGGTACTCCTAGGTGACGAGGCACACGTGGATGCTTGTTTTGGGCCTGTTTGGACATAGAGCTAACCTTGACACAAGATAGGTGCACGGTTTGCGCCGAATGTACCATAGGCTCAGAAATCGTTTTGGATGCACCCGATGGATCTCCTAGGTGACATTGGTCATGTGGAATCTCGTTTCAATCCACTTGGAGACAGTGGTAGCTTCAGTGCAATATAGGTGCACGGTTTGCACCAAACATCGCCCAGAAATTGTTCTGGACACACCCGATGGTACTCCTAGGTGACGAGGCTGAAGTGGATGCTCGTTTTGGTCTGTTTGGAGATTGTGCTAACCTTGATGTGAGATTGGTGCACGGTTTGCGTCGAACGTACCATAGGCTCGGAAATCGTTTTGGACTCGCTCGATGGTACTCCTAGGTGACGAGGCTCAAGTGGATGCTCGTTTTGATCTGTTTAGACATAGTGCTAACCTTGACGCAAGATTGGTGCACGGTTTGCACTGAACGTAGCATAGGCTCAGAAATCATTTTGGATGCACCCGATGGATCTCCTATGTGACTTTGGTCATGTGGAATCTCGTTTCAATCCATTTGGTGACAGTGGCAGTGTTAGTGCAAGTTACGTGCACGGTTTGCGCTAAACGTACCATTGGCACAAAAATCGTTTTGGATGCACCCGATGGTACTCCTAGGTGACAAGGCTCAAGTGGATGCTCGTTTTTTATCTTTTCCGAGATAGTGCTAATCTTGATGCAAGATAGATGCACGGTTTGCGTCGAACATACCATAGGCTCGAAAATCGTTTTGTACGCACCCGATGGTACTCCTAGGTGCCGAGGCACACGTGGATCCTCATTTTGGTCTTTTTGCACATAGGGCTAATCTTGACACAAGATAGGTGCACGGTTTGCGCCGAACATACCGTAGGCTCAGAAATCATTTTGGACGCACCTGATGGATCTCCTCGGTGACATTGGTCATGTGGAATCTCGTTTCAATCCATTTGGAGACAGTGGTAGCCTCAGTGCAAGATAGGTGCACGGTTTGCACCAAACATCGCCCAGAAATTGCTCTGGACGCACCCGATGGTACTCCTAGGTGACGAGGCTGAAGTGGATGCTCGTTTTGGTCTGTTTGGAGATTGTGCTATCCTTGATGTGAGATTGGTGCACGGTTTGTGTCGAACGTACCATAGGCTCGGAAATCGTTTTGGACTCGCTAGATGGTACTCCTAGGTGACGAGGCTCAAGTGGATGCTCGTTTTGATCTGTTTAGACATAGTGCTAACCTTGACGCAAGATTGGTGCACGGTTTGCGCTGAACGTAGCATAGGCTCAGAAATCATTTTGGATGCACCCGATGGATCTCCTATGTGACTTTGGTCATGTGGAATCTCGTTTCAATCCATTTGGTGACAGTGGCAGTGTTAGTGCAAGTTACGTGCACGGTTTGCGCTAAACGTACCATTGGCACAAAAATCATTTTGGATGCACCCAATGGTACTCCTAGGTGACAAGGCTCAAGTGGATGCTCGTTTTTTATCTTTTCCGAGATAGTGCTAATCTTGATGCAAGATAGATGCACGGTTTGCGTCGAACATACCATAGGCTCGAAAATCGTTTTGTACGCACCCGATGGTACTCCTAGGTGCCGAGGCACACGTGGATCCTCGTTTTGGTCTTTTTGCACATAGGGCTAATCTTGACACAAGATAGGTGCACGGTTTGCGCCGAACATACCGTAGGCTCAGAAATCATTTTGGACGCACCCGATGGATCTCCTCGGTGACATTGGTCATGTGGAATCTCGTTTCAAACCATTTGGAGACACTGTTAGAGTCAGTGCAAGATAGGTGCACGGTTTGCGCCAAACGTAGCTCAGAAATCATTTTGGGATGCTCTTTTTGGTCTTTTTGGAGATATTGCTAATATTGATGCGAGATTGGTGCACGGTTTGCGTTGAACATACCATAGGCACAAAAATCGTTTTGGACGCACCCGTTAGTACTCCTAGGTGACGAGGCTCAAGTGGATGCTGATTTTGGTCTGTTTGGAGATAGTGCTAATCTTGACGCAAGATAGATGCACGGTTTGCGTCAAATGTACCATACGCTTGAAAATCATTTTGGACGCACCCGATGGTACTCCTAGGTGACGAGGCACACGTGGATGCTTGTTTTGGGCCTGTTTGGACATAGAGCTAACCTTGACACAAGATAGGTGCACGGTTTGCGCCGAATGTACCATAGGCTCAGAAATCGTTTTGGATGCACCCGATGGATCTCCTAGGTGACATTGGTCATGTGGAATCTCGTTTCAATCCACTTGGAGACAGTGGTAGCTTCAGTGCAATATAGGTGCACGGTTTGCACCAAACATCGCCCAGAAATTGTTCTAGACACACCCGATGGTACTCCTAGGTGACGAGGCTGAAGTGGATGCTCGTTTTGGTCTGTTTAGAGATTGTGCTAACCTTGATGTGAGATTGGTGCACGGTTTGCGTCGAACGTACCATAGGCTCGGAAATCGTTTTGGACTCGCTCGATGGTACTCCTAGGTGACGAGGCTCAAGTGGATGCTCGTTTTGATCTGTTTAGACATAGTGCTAACCTTGACGCAAGATTGGTGCACGGTTTGCACTGAACGTAGCATAGGCTCAGAAATCATTTTGGATGCACCCGATGGATCTCCTATGTGACTTTGGTCATGTGGAATCTCGTTTCAATCCATTTGGTGACAGTGGCAGTGTTAGTGCAAGTTACGTGCATGGTTTGCGCTAAACGTACCATTGGCACAAAAATCGTTTTGGATGCACCCGATGGTACTCCTAGGTGACAAGGCTCAAGTGGATGCTCGTTTTTTATCTTTTCCGAGATAGTGCTAATCTTGATGCAAGATAGATGCACGGTTTGCGTCGAACATACCATAGGCTCGAAAATCGTTTTGTACGCACCCGATGGTACTCCTAGGTGCCGAGGCACACGTGGATCCTCATTTTGGTCTTTTTGCACATAGGGCTAATCTTGACACAAGATAGGTGCACGGTTTGCGCCGAACATACCGTAGGCTCAGAAATCATTTTGGACGCACCCGATGGATCTCCTCGGTGACATTGGTCATGTGGAATCTCGTTTCAATCCATTTGGAGACAGTGGTAGCCTCAGTGCAAGATAGGTGCACGGTTTGCACCAAACATCGCCCAGAAATTGCTCTGGACGCACCCGATGGTACTCCTAGGTGACGAGGCTGAAGTGGATGCTCGTTTTGGTTTGTTTGGAGATTGTGCTAACCTTGATGTGAGATTGGTGCACGGTTTGTGTCGAACGTACCATAGGCTCGGAAATCATTTTGGACTCGCTAGATGGTACTCCTAGGTGACGAGGCTCAAGTGGATGCTCGTTTTGATCTGTTTAGACATAGTGCTAACCTTGACGCAAGATTGGTGCACGGTTTGCGCTGAACGTAGCATAGGCTCAGAAATCATTTTGGATGCACCCGATGGATCTCCTATGTGACTTTGGTCATGTGGAATCTCGTTTCAATCCATTTGGTGACAGTGGCAGTGTTAGTGCAAGTTACGTGCACGGTTTGCGCTAAACGTACCATTGGCACAAAAATCGTTTTGGATGCACCCGATGGTACTCCTAGGTGACAAGGCTCAAGTGGATGCTCGTTTTTTATCTTTTCCGAGATAGTGCTAATCTTGATGCAAGATAGATGCACGGTTTGCGTCGAACATACCATAGGCTCGAAAATCGTTTTGTACGCACCCGATGGTACTCCTAGGTGCCGAGGCACACGTGGATCCTCGTTTTGGTCTTTTTGCACATAGGGCTAATCTTGACACAAGATAGGTGCACGGTTTGCGCCGAACATACCGTAGGCTCAGAAATCATTTTGGACGCACCCGATGGATCTCCTCGGTGACATTGGTCATGTGGAATCTCGTTTCAATCCATTTGGAGACAGTGGTAGCCTCAGTGCAAGATAGGTGCACGGTTTGCACCAAACATCGCCCAGAAATTGCTCTGGACGCACCCGATGGTACTCCTAGGTGACGAGGCTGAAGTGGATGCTCGTTTTGGTTTGTTTGGAGATTGTGCTAACCTTGATGTGAGATTGGTGCACGGTTTGTGTCGAACGTACCATAGGCTCGGAAATCATTTTGGACTCGCTAGATGGTACTCCTAGGTGACGAGGCTCAAGTGGATGCTCGTTTTGATCTGTTTAGACATAGTGCTAACCTTGACGCAAGATTGGTGCACGGTTTGCGCTGAACGTAGCATAGGCTCAGAAATCATTTTGGATGCACCCGATGGATCTCCTATGTGACTTTGGTCATGTGGAATCTCGTTTCAATCCATTTGGTGACAGTGGCAGTGTTAGTGCAAGTTACGTGCACGGTTTGCGCTAAACGTACCATTGGCACAAAAATCGTTTTGGATGCACCCGATGGTACTCCTAGGTGACAAGGCTCAAGTGGATGCTCGTTTTTTATCTTTTCCGAGATAGTGCTAATCTTGATGCAAGATAGATGCACGGTTTGCGTCGAACATACCATAGGCTCGAAAATCGTTTTGTACGCACCCGATGGTACTCCTAGGTGCCGAGGCACACGTGGATCCTCGTTTTGGTCTTTTTGCACATAGGGCTAATCTTGACACAAGATAGGTGCACGGTTTGCGCCGAACATACCGTAGGCTCAGAAATCATTTTGGACGCACCCGATGGATCTCCTCGGTGACATTGGTCATGTGGAATCTCGTTTCAATCCATTTGGAGACAGTGGTAGCCTCAGTGCAAGATAGGTGCACGGTTTGCACCAAACTTCGCCCAGAAATTGCTCTGGACGCACCCGATGGTACTCCTAGGAGACGAGGCTGAAGTGGATGCTCGTTTTGGTCTGTTTGGAGATTGTGCTAACCTTGATGTGAGATTGGTGCACGGTTTGTGTCGAACGTACCATAGGCTCGGAAATCGTTTTGGACTCGCTAGATGGTACTCCTAGGTGACGAGGCTCAAGTGGATGCTCGTTTTGATCTGTTTAGACATAGTGCTAACCTTGACGCAAGATTGGTGCACGGTTTGCGCTGAACGTAGCATAGGCTCAAAAATCATTTTGGATGCACCCGATGGATCTCCTATGTGACTTTGGTCATGTGGAATCTCGTTTCAATCCATTTGGTGACAGTGGCAGTGTTAGTGCAAGTTACGTGCACGGTTTGCGCTAAACGTACCATTGGCACAAAAATCGTTTTGGATGCACCCGATGGTACTCCTAGGTGACAAGGCTCAAGTGGATGCTCGTTTTTTATCTTTTCCGAGATAGTGCTAATCTTGATGCAAGATAGATGCACGGTTTGCGTCGAACATACCATAGGCTTGAAAATCGTTTTGTACGCACCCGATGGTACTCCTAGGTGCCGAGGCACACGTGGATCCTCGTTTTGGTCTTTTTGCACATGGGGCTAATCTTGACACAAGATAGGTGCACGGTTTGCGCCGAACATACCGTAGGCTCAGAAATCATTTTGGACGCACCCGATGGATCTCCTCGGTGACATTGGTCATGTGGAATCTCGTTTCAAACCATTTGGAGACACTGTTAGAGTCAGTGCAAGATAGGTGCACGGTTTGCGCCAAACGTAGCTCAGAAATCATTTTGGGATGCTCTTTTTGGTCTTTTTGGAGATATTGCTAATATTGATGCGAGATTGGTGCACGGTTTGCGTTGAACATACCATAGGCACAAAAATCGTTTTGGACGCACCCGTTGGTACTCCTAGGTGACGAGGCTCAAGTGGATGCTGATTTTGGTCTGTTTGGAGATAGTGCTAATCTTGACGCAAGATAGATGCACGGTTTGCGTCAAATGTACCATACGCTTGAAAATCATTTTGGACGCACCCGATGGTACTCCTAGGTGACGAGGCACACGTGGATGCTTGTTTTGGGCCTGTTTGGACATAGAGCTAACCTTGACACAAGATAGGTGCACGGTTTGCGCCGAATGTACCATAGGCTCAGAAATCGTTTTGGATGCACCCGATGGATCTCCTAGGTGACATTGGTCATGTGGAATCTCGTTTCAATCCACTTGGAGACAGTGGTAGCTTCAGTGCAATATAGGTGCACGGTTTGCACCAAACATCGCCCAGAAATTGTTCTGGACACACCCGATGGTACTCCTAGGTGACGAGGCTGAAGTGGATGCTCGTTTTGGTCTGTTTGGAGATTGTGCTAACCTTGATGTGAGATTGGTGCACGGTTTGCGTCGAACGTACCATAGGCTCGGAAATCGTTTTGGACTCGCTCGATGGTACTCCTAGGTGACGAGGCTCAAGTGGATGCTCGTTTTGATCTGTTTAGACATAGTGGTAACCTTGACGCAAGATTGGTGCACGGTTTGCACTGAACGTAGCATAGGCTCAGAAATCGTTTTGGATGCACCCGATGGATCTCCTATGTGACTTTGGTCATGTGGAATCTCGTTTCAATCCATTTGGTGACAGTGGCAGTGTTAGTGCAAGTTACGTGCACGGTTTGCGCTAAACGTACCATTGGCACAAAAATCGTTTTGGATGCACCCGATGGTACTCCTAGGTGACAAGGCTCAAGTGGATGCTCGTTTTTTATCTTTTCCGAGATAGTGCTAATCTTGATGCAAGATAGATGCACGGTTTGCGTCGAACATACCATAGGCTCGAAAATCGTTTTGTACGCACCCGATGGTACTCCTAGGTGCCGAGGCACACGTGGATCCTCGTTTTGGTCTTTTTGCACATAGGGCTAATCTTGACACAAGATAGGTGCACGGTTTGCGCCGAACATACCGTAGGCTCAGAAATCATTTTGGACGCACCCGATGGATCTCCTCGGTGACATTGGTCATGTGGAATCTCGTTTCAATCCATTTGGAGACAGTGGTAGCCTCAGTGCAAGATAGGTGCACGGTTTGCACCAAACATCGCCCAGAAATTGCTCTGGACGCACCCGATGGTACTCCTAGGTGACGAGGCTGAAGTGGATGCTCGTTTTGGTTTGTTTGGAGATTGTGCTAACCTTGATGTGAGATTGGTGCACGGTTTGTGTCGAACGTACCATAGGCTCGGAAATCATTTTGGACTCGCTAGATGGTACTCCTAGGTGACGAGGCTCAAGTGGATGCTCGTTTTGATCTGTTTAGACATAGTGCTAACCTTGACGCAAGATTGGTGCACGGTTTGCGCTGAACGTAGCATAGGCTCAGAAATCATTTTGGATGCACCCGATGGATCTCCTATGTGACTTTGGTCATGTGGAATCTCGTTTCAATCCATTTGGTGACAGTGGCAGTGTTAGTGCAAGTTACGTGCACGGTTTGCGCTAAACGTACCATTGGCACAAAAATCGTTTTGGATGCACCCGATGGTACTCCTAGGTGACAAGGCTCAAGTGGATGCTCGTTTTTTATCTTTTCCGAGATAGTGCTAATCTTGATGCAAGATAGATGCACGGTTTGCGTCGAACATACCATAGGCTCGAAAATCGTTTTGTACGCACCCGATGGTACTCCTAGGTGCCGAGGCACACGTGGATCCTCGTTTTGGTCTTTTTGCACATAGGGCTAATCTTGACACAAGATAGGTGCACGGTTTGCGCCGAACATACCGTAGGCTCAGAAATCATTTTGGACGCACCCGATGGATCTCCTCGGTGACATTGGTCATGTGGAATCTCGTTTCAATCCATTTGGAGACAGTGGTAGCCTCAGTGCAAGATAGGTGCACGGTTTGCACCAAACTTCGCCCAGAAATTGCTCTGGACGCACCCGATGGTACTCCTAGGAGACGAGGCTGAAGTGGATGCTCGTTTTGGTCTGTTTGGAGATTGTGCTAACCTTGATGTGAGATTGGTGCACGGTTTGTGTCGAACGTACCATAGGCTCGGAAATCGTTTTGGACTCGCTAGATGGTACTCCTAGGTGACGAGGCTCAAGTGGATGCTCGTTTTGATCTGTTTAGACATAGTGCTAACCTTGACGCAAGATTGGTGCACGGTTTGCGCTGAACGTAGCATAGGCTCAAAAATCATTTTGGATGCACCCGATGGATCTCCTATGTGACTTTGGTCATGTGGAATCTCGTTTCAATCCATTTGGTGACAGTGGCAGTGTTAGTGCAAGTTACGTGCACGGTTTGCGCTAAACGTACCATTGGCACAAAAATCGTTTTGGATGCACCCGATGGTACTCCTAGGTGACAAGGCTCAAGTGGATGCTCGTTTTTTATCTTTTCCGAGATAGTGCTAATCTTGATGCAAGATAGATGCACGGTTTGCGTCGAACATACCATAGGCTTGAAAATCGTTTTGTACGCACCCGATGGTACTCCTAGGTGCCGAGGCACACGTGGATCCTCGTTTTGGTCTTTTTGCACATGGGGCTAATCTTGACACAAGATAGGTGCACGGTTTGCGCCGAACATACCGTAGGCTCAGAAATCATTTTGGACGCACCCGATGGATCTCCTCGGTGACATTGGTCATGTGGAATCTCGTTTCAAACCATTTGGAGACACTGTTAGAGTCAGTGCAAGATAGGTGCACGGTTTGCGCCAAACGTAGCTCAGAAATCATTTTGGGATGCTCTTTTTGGTCTTTTTGGAGATATTGCTAATATTGATGCGAGATTGGTGCACGGTTTGCGTTGAACATACCATAGGCACAAAAATCGTTTTGGACGCACCCGTTGGTACTCCTAGGTGACGAGGCTCAAGTGGATGCTGATTTTGGTCTGTTTGGAGATAGTGCTAATCTTGACGCAAGATAGATGCACGGTTTGCGTCAAATGTACCATACGCTTGAAAATCATTTTGGACGCACCCGATGGTACTCCTAGGTGACGAGGCACACGTGGATGCTTGTTTTGGGCCTGTTTGGACATAGAGCTAACCTTGACACAAGATAGGTGCACGGTTTGCGCCGAATGTACCATAGGCTCAGAAATCGTTTTGGATGCACCCGATGGATCTCCTAGGTGACATTGGTCATGTGGAATCTCGTTTAAATCCACTTGGAGACAGTGGTAGCTTCAGTGCAATATAGGTGCACGGTTTGCACCAAACATCGCCCAGAAATTGTTCTGGACACACCCGATGGTACTCCTAGGTGACGAGGCTGAAGTGGATGCTCGTTTTGGTCTGTTTGGAGATTGTGCTAACCTTGATGTGAGATTGGTGCACGGTTTGCGTCGAACGTACCATAGGCTCGGAAATCGTTTTGGACTCGCTCGATGGTACTCCTAGGTGACGAGGCTCAAGTGGATGCTCGTTTTGATCTGTTTAGACATAGTGCTAACCTTGACGCAAGATTGGTGCACGGTTTGCACTGAACGTAGCATAGGCTCAGAAATCGTTTTGGATGCACCCGATGGATCTCCTATGTGACTTTGGTCATGTGGAATCTCGTTTCAATCCATTTGGTGACAGTGGCAGTGTTAGTGCAAGTTACGTGCACGGTTTGCGCTAAACGTACCATTGGCACAAAAATCGTTTTGGATGCACCCGATGGTACTCCTAGGTGACAAGGCTCAAGTGGATGCTCGTTTTTTATCTTTTCCGAGATAGTGCTAATCTTGATGCAAGATAGATGCACGGTTTGCGTCGAACATACCATAGGCTCGAAAATCGTTTTGTACGCACCCGATGGTACTCCTAGGTGCCGAGGCACACGTGGATCCTCGTTTTGGTCTTTTTGCACATAGGGCTAATCTTGACACAAGATAGGTGCACGGTTTGCGCCGAACATACCGTAGGCTCAGAAATCATTTTGGACGCACCCGATGGATCTCCTCGGTGACATTGGTCATGTGGAATCTCGTTTCAAACCATTTGGAGACACTGTTAGAGTCAGTGCAAGATAGGTGCACGTTTTGCGCCAAACGTAGCTCAGAAATCATTTTGGGATGCTCGTTTTGGTCTTTTTGGAGATATTGCTAATATTGATGCGAGATTGGTGCACGGTTTGCGTCGAACGTACCATAGGCACAAAAATCATTGTGGACGCACCCGTTGGTACTCCTAGGTGACGAGGCTCAAGTGGATGCTGATTTTGGTCTGTTTGGAGATAGTGCTAATCTTGATGCAAGATAGATGCACGGTTTGCGTCAAATGTACCAGACGCTTGAAAATCATTTTGGACGCACCCGATGCTACTCCTAGGTGACGAGGCACACGTGGATGCTTGTTTTGGGCCTGTTTGGACATAGAGCTAACCTTGACACAAGATAGGTGCACGGTTTGCGCCGAATGTACCGTAGGCTCAGAAATCGTTTTGGATGCACCCGATTGATCTCCTAGGTGACATTGGTCATGTGGATCTCGTTTCAATCCATTTGGAGATAGTGGTAGTGTTAGCACAAGATAGGTGCATGGTTTTGCGCCAAACATCGCTCAGAAATCATTTTGGACGCACCCGATGGTACTCCAAGGTGACGAGGCTCAAGTGGATGCTCGTTTTGGCCTATTTGGAGATAGTGCTAACCTTGATGCGAGATTGGTGCATGGTTTGTGTCAAACGTACCATATGCTCATAAATTGTTTTGGACACACTCGATGGTACTCGTAGGTGACGTGGCTCAAGTGGATGCTCGTTGTGGTCTGTTTAGACATAGTGCTAACCTTGACGCAAGATAGGTGCACAGTTTACGCCGAACGTAGCATAGGCTCAGAAATCATTTTGGATGCACCCGATGGATATCCTATGTGACTTTGGTCATGTGGAATCTCGTTTCAATCCATTTGGTGACAGTGGCAGTGTTAGTGCAAGTTACGTGCACGGTTTGCGCGAAACGTACCATAGGCACAGAAATCGTTTTGGACGCACCCGATGGTACTCCTAGGTGACAAGGCTCAAGTGGATGCTCGTTTTTTATCTTTTCCGAGATAGTGCTAATCTTGATGCAAGATAGATGCACGGTTTGCGTCGAACATACCATAGGCTCGAAAATCGTTTTGTACGCACCCGATGGTACTCCTAGGTGCCGAGGCACACGTGGATCCTCGTTTTGGTCTTTTTGCACATAGGGCTAATCTTGACACAAGATAGGTGCACGGTTTGCGCCGAACATACCGTAGGCTCAGAAATCATTTTGGACGCACCCGATGGATCTCCTCGGTGACATTGGTCATGTGGAATCTCGTTTCAAACCATTTGGAGACACTGTTAGAGTCAGTGCAAGATAGGTGCACGTTTTGCGCCAAACGTAGCTCAGAAATCATTTTGGGATGCTCGTTTTGGTCTTTTTGGAGATATTGCTAATATTGATGCGAGATTGGTGCACGGTTTGCGTCGAACGTACCATAGGCACAAAAATCATTGTGGACGCACCCGTTGGTACTCCTAGGTGACGAGGCTCAAGTGGATGCTGATTTTGGTCTGTTTGGAGATAGTGCTAATCTTGATGCAAGATAGATGCACGGTTTGCGTCAAATGTACCAGACGCTTGAAAATCATTTTGGACGCACCCGATGCTACTCCTAGGTGACGAGGCACACGTGGATGCTTGTTTTGGGCCTGTTTGGACATAGAGCTAACCTTGACACAAGATAGGTGCACGGTTTGCGCCGAATGTACCGTAGGCTCAGAAATCGTTTTGGATGCACCCGATTGATCTCCTAGGTGACATTGGTCATGTGGATCTCGTTTCAATCCATTTGGAGATAGTGGTAGTGTTAGCACAAGATAGGTGCATGGTTTTGCGCCAAACATCGCTCAGAAATCATTTTGGACGCACCCGATGGTACTCCAAGGTGACGAGGCTCAAGTGGATGCTCGTTTTGGCCTATTTGGAGATAGTGCTAACCTTGATGCGAGATTGGTGCATGGTTTGTGTCAAACGTACCATATGCTCATAAATTGTTTTGGACACACTCGATGGTACTCGTAGGTGACGTGGCTCAAGTGGATGCTCGTTGTGGTCTGTTTAGACATAGTGCTAACCTTGACGCAAGATAGGTGCACAGTTTACGCCGAACGTAGCATAGGCTCAGAAATCATTTTGGATGCACCCGATGGATATCCTATGTGACTTTGGTCATGTGGAATCTCGTTTCAATCCATTTGGTGACAGTGGCAGTGTTAGTGCAAGTTACGTGCACGGTTTGCGCGAAACGTACCATAGGCACAGAAATCGTTTTGGACGCACCCGATGGTACTCCTAGGTGACGAGGCTCAAGTGGATGCTCATTTTGGTTTGTTTGGAGATAGTGCTAATCTTGACCCAAGATAGATGCACGGTTTGCGTCGAATGTACCATTGGCTTGAAAATCATTTTGGATGAACCCGATGGTACTCCTAGGTGACGAGGCACACGTGGATGCTCGTTTTAGTCCATTTGGACATAGAGCTAATCTTGACACAAGATAGGTGCACGGTTTGTGCCGAACGTACCGTAGGCTCAGAAATCGTTTTGGATGCACCCGATGGATCTCCTAGGTGACATTGGTCATGTGGAATCTTGTTTCAATCCATTTGGAGACAGTGGAAGCCTCAGTGCAAGATAGGTGCACGGTTTGCACCAAACATCGCCCAGAAATCGTGTTGGAGGCACCCGATAGTACTCTTAGGTGACGAGGCTCAAGTGGATGCTCGTTTTGGTCTGTTTGGAGATAGTGTTAACCTTGGTGCGAGATTGGTGCACGGTTTGCGTCGAACGTACCATAGGCTCAGAAATCGTTTTGGACTCGCTCGATGGTACTCCTAGGTGACGAGGCTCAAGTGGATGCTCGTTTTGGTCTGTTCAGACATAGTGCTAAGCTTGACGCAAGATAGGTGCACGGTTTGCACCGAACGTAGCATAGGCTCAGAAATCATTTTGGATGCACCCGATGGATCTCCTATGTGACTTTGGTCATGTGGAATCTCATTTCAATCCATTTGGTGACAGTCGCAGTGTTAGTGCAAGTTACGTGCACGGTTTGCGCTAAATGTACCATAGGCACAGAAATCGTTTTGGATGCACCCGATGGTACTCCTAGGTGACGAGGCTCAAGTGAATGCTCGTTTTTTTATCTGTTTTGAGATAGTGCTAATCTTGACAAAAGATAGATGCACGGTGTGCGTCGAACGTACCATAGGCTCGAAAATTATTTTGGACGCACCCGATGGTACTCCTAGGTGCCGAGGCACACGTGGATGCTCGTTTTGGTCTGTTTGGACATAGAGCTAATCCTGACACAAGATAGGTGCATGGTTTGCGCCGAACATACCATAGGCTCAGAAATCATTTTGGACGCACCCGATGGATCTCCTCGGTGACATTGGTCATGTGGAATCTTGTTTCAAACCATTTGGAGACACTGTTAGAGTCAGTTCAAGATAGGTGCACGGTTTGCGCCAAACGTAGCTCAGAAATCATTTTGGGATGCTCGTTTTGGTCTTTTTGGAGATATTGCTAATATTGATGTGAGATTGGTGCACGGTTTGCGTCGAACGTACCATAGGCAAAAAAATCATTTTGGACGCACCCGATGGTACTCCTAGGTGACGAGGCTCAAGTGGATGCTGATTTTGGTCTGTTTGGAGATAGTGCTAATCTTGACGCAAGATAGATGCACGGTTTGCGTCGAATGTACCATAGGCTTGAAAATCATTTTGGACGCACCCGATGGTACTCCTAGGTGACGAGGCACACGTGGATGCTTATTTTGGGCCTGTTTGGACATAGAGCTAACCTTGACACAAGATAGGTGCACGGTTTGCGCGAAATGTACCGTAGGCTCGGAAATCGTTTTGGATGCGCCCGATGGATCTCCTAGGTGACATTGGTCATGTGGAATCTCATTTCAATCCATTTGGAGACAGTGGTAGTGTTAGCACAAGATAGGTGCACGGTTTGCGCCAAACATTGCTCAGAAATCATTTTAGACGCACCCGATGGTACTCCAAGGTGACGAGGCTCAAGTGGATGCTTGTTTTGGTCTATTTGGAGATAGTGCTAACCTTGATGCTTGATTGGTGCATGGTTTGCGTCGAACGTACCATATGCTCATAAATTATTTTGGACACGCTCAATGATACTCGTAGGTGACGAGGCTCAAGTGGATGCTCGTTTTGGTCTGTTTAGACATAGTGCTAACCTTATGCAAGATAGGTGCACGGTTTGCGCCGAACGTAGCATAGGCTCAGAAATCATTTTGGATGCACCCGATGGATCTCCTATGTGACTTTGGTCATGTGGAATCTCGCTTCAATCCATTTGGTGACAGTGGTAGTGCTAGTGCAAGTTACGTGCACGGTTTGCGCGAAACGTACCATAGGCACAGAAATCGTTTTGGACGCACCCGATGGTACTCCTAGGTGACGAGGCTCAAGTGGATGCTCATTTTGGTCTGTTTGGAGATAGTGCTAACCTTCGTGCGAGATTGGTGCACGGTTTGCGTCGAACATACCATAGGCTCGGAAATCGTTTTGGACTCGCTCGATGGTACTCCTAGGTGACGAGGCTCAAGTGGATGCTCGTTTTGGTCTGTTTGGACATTGTGCTAACCTTAACGTAAGATAGGTGCACGGTTTGCGCCGAACGTAGCATAGGCTCAGAAATCATTTTGGATGCACCCGACGGATCTCCTATGTGACTTTGGTCATGTGGAATCTCGTTTCAATCCATTTGGTGACAGTCGCAGTGTTAGTGCAAGTTACGTGCACGGTTTTGGATGCACCCGATGGTACTCCTAGGTGACGAGGCTCAAGTGAATGTTCGTTTTCTTATCTGTTTTGAGATAGTGCTAATCGTGACAAAAGATAGATGCACGGTGTGCGTCGAACGTACCATAGGCTCGAAAATCATTTTGGACACACCCGATGGTACTCCTAGGTGCCGAGGCACGCGTGGATGCTCGTTTTGGTCTGTTTGGACTTAGAGCTAATCTTGACACAAGATAGGTGTACAGTTTGTGTCGAACGTACCGTAGGCTCAGAAATCATTTTGGATGCACCCGATGGATCTCCTAGGTGACATTGGTCATGTGGAATCTCGTTTCAATCCGTTTGGAGACAGTGGTAGCCTCAGTGCAAAATAGGTGCACGGTTTGCACCAAACATCGCCCAGAAATCGTTCTGGACGCACCCAATGGTACTCATAGGTGACGAGGCTCAAGTGGATGCTCGTTTTGGTCTGTTTGGAGATTGTGCTAACCTTGATGCGAGATTGGTGCACGGTTTGCGTCGAACGTACCATAGGCTCGGAAATCATTTTGGACTCGCTCGATGGTACTCTTAGGTGACGAGGCTCAAGTGGATGCTCGTTTTGGTCTATTTAGACATAGTGCTAACCGTGACGCAAGATTGGTGCACGGTTTGCGCCGAACGTAGCATAGGCTCAGAAATCGTTTTGGATGCACCCGATGGATCTCCTATGTGTCTTTGGTCATGTGGAATCTCGTTTTCAATCCATTTGGTGACAGTCGCAGTGTTAGTGCAAGTTACGTGCACGGTTTGCGCTAAATGTACCTAGGTGACGAGGCTCAAGTGGATGCTCGTTTTTTTTATCTGTTTCGAGATAGTGCTAATCTTGACGCAAGATAGATGCACGGTTTGCGTCGAACGTACCATATGCTCGAAAATCATTTTGGACGCACCCGATGGTACTCCTCGGTGCCGAGGGACACGTGGATGCTCGTTTTGGTCTGTTTGGACATAGAGCTAATCTTGACACAAGATAGGTGCACGGTTTGCGCCGAACGTACCGTAGGCTCATAAATCATTTTGGACGCACCCGATGGATCTCCTCGGTGACATTGGTCATGTGGAATCTCGTTTCAAACCATTTGGAGACACTGTTAGAGTCAGTGCAAGATAGGTGCATGGTTTGCGCCAAACGTAGCTCAGAAATCATTTTGGGATGCTCGTTTTGGTATTTTTAGAGATATTGCTAATATTGATGCGAGATTGGTGCACGGTTTGCGTCGAACGTACCATAGGCACAAAAATCGTTTTGGACGCACCCGATGGTACTCCTAGGTGACGAGGCTCAAGTGGATGCTGATTTTGGTCTGTTTGGAGATAGTGCTAATCTTGATGCAAGATAGATGCACGGCTTGCGTCGAATGTACCATAGGCTTGAAAACCATTTTGGACGCACCCGATGGTACTCCTAGGTGACGAGGCACACGTCGATGCTTGTTTTGGGCCTGTTTGGACATAGAGCTGACCTTGACACAAGATAAGTGCACGGTTTGCGCCGAATGTACCATAGGCTCAGAAATCGTTTTGGATGCACCCGATGGATCTCCTAGGTCACATTGGTCATGTGGAATCTCATTTCAATCCATTTGGAGATAGTGGTAGTGTCAGCGCAAGATAGGTGCACGGTTTGCGCCAAACATCGCTCAGAAATCGTGTTGGACGCACCCGATAGTACTCCTAGGTGACGACGCTCAAGTGGATGCTCGTTTTGGTCTGTTTAGACATAGTGCTAACCTTGACGCAAGATAGGTGCACGGTTTGCGCCGAACGTAGCATAGGCTCAGAAATCGTTTTGGATGCACCCGATGGATGTCCTAGGTGAGATTGGTCACGTGGAATCTTGTTTCAATCCATTTGGATACAGTGGTGGCCTTAGTGCAAGATAGGTGCACGGTTTGCACCAAACATCGCCCAGAAATCATGTTGGACGCACCCGATAGTACTCCTAGGTGACGAGGCTCAAGTGGATGCTCGTTTTGGTCTATTTAGACATAGTGCTAACCGTGACGCAAGATTGGTGCACGGTTTGCGCCGAACGTAGCATAGGCTCAGAAATCGTTTTGGATGCACCCGATGGATCTCTTATGTGTCTTTGGTCATGTGGAATCTCGTTTTCAATCCATTTGGTGACAGTCGCAGTGTTAGTGCAAGCTACGTGCACGGTTTGCGCTAAATGTACCATAGGCACAGAAATCGTTTTGGATGCTCCTGATGGTACTCCTAGGTGACGAGGCTCAAGTGGATGCTCGTTTTTTTTATCTGTTTCGAGATAGTGCTAATCTTGACGCAAGATAGATGCACGGCTTGCGTCGAATGTACCATAGGCTTGAAAACCATTTTGGACGCACCCGATGGTACTCCTAGGTGACGAGGCACACGTCGATGCTTGTTTTGGGCCTGTTTGGACATAGAGCTGACCTTGACACAAGATAAGTGCACGGTTTGCACCGAATGTACCGTAGGCTCAGAAATCGTTTTGGATGCACCCGATGGATCTCCTAGGTCACATTGGTCATGTGGAATCTCATTTCAATCCATTTGGAGATAGTGGTAGTGTCAGCGCAAGATAGGTGCACGGTTTGCGCCAAACATCGCTCAGAAATCGTGTTGGACGCACCCGATAGTACTCCTAGGTGACGACGCTCAAGTGGATGCTCGTTTTGGTCTGTTTAGACATAGTGCTAACCTTGACGCAAGATAGGTGCACGGTTTGCGCCGAACGTAGCATAGGCTCATAAATTATTTTGGATGCACCCGATGGATCTCCTATGTGACTTTGGTCATGTGGAATCTCGTTTCAATCCATTTGGTGACAGTCGCAGTGTTAGTGCAAGTTACTTTCACGGTTTGCGCTAAATGTACCATAGGCACAGAAATCGTTTTGGATGCACCCGATGGTATTCCTATGTGACGAGGCTCAAGTGGATCCTCGTTTTTTTATCTATTTCGAGATAGTGCTAATCTTCATGCAAGATAGATGCACGGTTTATGTCGAACGTACCATAGGCTCGAAAATCGTTTTGGACGCACCCGATAGTACTCCTAGGTGCCGAGGCACGCGTGGATGCTCGTTTTGGTCTGTTTGGACATAGAGCTAATCTTAACACAAGATAGGTGTACGGTTTGTGTCGAATGTACCGTAGGCTCAGAAATCATTTTGGATGCACCCGATGGATCTCCTAGGTGACATTGGTCATGTGGAATCTCGTTTCAATCCGTTTGGAGACAGTGGTAGCCTCAGTGCAAGATAGGTGCATGGTTTGCACCAAACATTGCCCAGAAATCGTTCTGGACGCACCCAATGGTACTCATAGGTGACGAGGCTCAAGTGAATGCTCGTTTTGGTCTGTTTGGAGATTGTGCTAACCTTGATGCGAGATTGGTGCACGGTTTGCGTCGAACGTACCATAGGCTCAGAAATCGTTTTGAACTCTCTCGATGGTACTCCTAGGTGACGAGGCTCAAGTGGATGCTCGTTTTGGTCTATTTAGACATAGTGCTAACCGTGACGCAAGATTGGTGCACGGTTTGTGCCGAACGTAGCATAGGCTCAGAAATCGTTTTGGATGCACCCGATGGATCTCCTATGTGTCTTTGGTCATGTGGAATCTCGTTTCAATCCATTTGGTGACAGTCGCAGTGTTAGTGCAAGTTACGTGCACGGTTTGCGCTAAATGTACCATAGGCACAGAAATCATTTTGGATGCTCCCGATGGTACTCCTAGGTGACGAGGCTCAAGTGGATGCTCGTTTTTTATCTGTTTCGAGATAGTGCTAATCTTGACGCAAGATGGATGCACGGTTTGCGTCGAACGTACCATATGCTCGAAAATCACTTTGGACGTACCCGATGGTACTCCTAGGTGCCGAGGCACACGTGGATGCTCGTTTTGGTCTGTTTGGACATAGAGCTAATCTTGACACAAGATAGGTGCACGGTTTGCGCCGAACGTACCGTAGGCTCATAAATCATTTTGGACGCACCCGATGGATCTCCTCGGTGACATTGGTCATGTGGAATCTCGTTTCAAACCATTTGGAGACACTGTTAGAGTCAGTGCAAGATAGGTGCATGGTTTGCGCCAAACGTAGCTCAGAAATCATTTTGGGATGCTCGTTTTGTTCTTTTTAGAGATATTGCTAATATTGATGCGAGATTGGTGCACGGTTTGCGTCGAACGTACCATAGGCACAAAAATCGTTTTGGACGCACCCGATGGTACTCCTAGGTGACGAGGCTCAAGTGGATGCTGATTTTGGTCTGTTTGGAGATAGTGCTAATCTTGATGCAAGATAGATGCACGGCTTGCGTCGAATGTACCATAGGCTTGAAAACCATTTTGGACGCACCCGATGGTACTCCTAGGTGACGAGGCACACGTCGATGCTTGTTTTGGGCCTGTTTGGACATAGAGCTGACCTTGACACAAGATAAGTGCACGGTTTGCGCCGAATGTACCATAGGCTCAGAAATCGTTTTGGATGCACCCGATGGATCTCCTAGGTCACATTGGTCATGTGGAATCTCATTTCAATCCATTTGGAGATAGTGGTAGTGTCAGCGCAAGATAGGTGCACGGTTTGCGCCAAACATCGCTCAGAAATCGTGTTGGACGCACCCGATAGTACTCCTAGGTGACGACGCTCAAGTGGATGCTCGTTTTGGTCTGTTTAGACATAGTGCTAACCTTGACGCAAGATAGGTGCACGGTTTGCGCCGAACGTAGCATAGGCTCATAAATTATTTTGGATGCACCCGATGGATCTCCTATGTGACTTTGGTCATGTGGAATCTCGTTTCAATCCATTTGGTGACAGTCGCAGTGTTAGTGCAAGTTACTTTCACGGTTTGCGCTAAATGTACCATAGGCACAGAAATCGTTTTGGATGCACCCGATGGTATTCCTATGTGACGAGGCTCAAGTGGATCCTCGTTTTTTTATCTATTTCGAGATAGTGCTAATCTTCATGCAAGATAGATGCACGGTTTATGTCGAACGTACCATAGGCTCGAAAATCGTTTTGGACGCACCCGATAGTACTCCTAGGTGCCGAGGCACGCGTGGATGCTCGTTTTGGTCTGTTTGGACATAGAGCTAATCTTAACACAAGATAGGTGTACGGTTTGTGTCGAATGTACCGTAGGCTCAGAAATCATTTTGGATGCACCCGATGGATCTCCTAGGTGACATTGGTCATGTGGAATCTCGTTTCAATCCGTTTGGAGACAGTGGTAGCCTCAGTGCAAGATAGGTGCATGGTTTGCACCAAACATTGCCCAGAAATCGTTCTGGACGCACCCAATGGTACTCATAGGTGACGAGGCTCAAGTGAATGCTCGTTTTGGTCTGTTTGGAGATTGTGCTAACCTTGATGCGAGATTGGTCCACGGTTTGCGTCGAACGTACCATAGGCTCAGAAATCGTTTTGAACTCTCTCGATGGTACTCCTAGGTGACGAGGCTCAAGTGGATGCTCGTTTTGGTCTATTTAGACATAGTGCTAACCGTGACGCAAGATTGGTGCACGGTTTGTGCCGAACGTAGCATAGGCTCAGAAATCGTTTTGGATGCACCCGATGGATCTCCTATGTGTCTTTGGTCATGTGGAATCTCGTTTCAATCCATTTGGTGACAGTCGCAGTGTTAGTGCAAGTTACGTGCACGGTTTGCGCTAAATGTACCATAGGCACAGAAATCATTTTGGATGCTCCCGATGGTACTCCTAGGTGACGAGGCTCAAGTGGATGCTCGTTTTTTATCTGTTTCGAGATAGTGCTAATCTTGACGCAAGATGGATGCACGGTTTGCGTCGAACGTACCATATGCTCGAAAATCACTTTGGACGTACCCGATGGTACTCCTAGGTGCCGAGGCACACGTGGATGCTCGTTTTGGTCTGTTTGGACATAGAGCTAATCTTGACACAAGATAGGTGCACGGTTTGCGCCGAACGTACCGTAGGCTCATAAATCATTTTGGACGCACCCGATGGATCTCCTCGGTGACATTGGTCATGTGGAATCTCGTTTCAAACCATTTGGAGACACTGTTAGAGTCAGTGCAAGATAGGTGCATGGTTTGCGCCAAACGTAGCTCAGAAATCATTTTGGGATGCTCGTTTTGTTCTTTTTAGAGATATTGCTAATATTGATGCGAGATTGGTGCACGGTTTGCGTCGAACGTACCATAGGCACAAAAATCGTTTTGGACGCACCCGATGGTACTCCTAGGTGACGAGGCTCAAGTGGATGCTGATTTTGGTCTGTTTGGAGATAGTGCTAATCTTGATGCAAGATAGATGCACGGCTTGCGTCGAATGTACCATAGGCTTGAAAACCATTTTGGACGCACCCGATGGTACTCCTAGGTGACGAGGCACACGTCGATGCTTGTTTTGGGCCTGTTTGGACATAGAGCTGACCTTGACACAAGATAAGTGCACGGTTTGCGCCGAATGTACCATAGGCTCAGAAATCGTTTTGGATGCACCCGATGGATCTCCTAGGTCACATTGGTCATGTGGAATCTCATTTCAATCCATTTGGAGATAGTGGTAGTGTCAGCGCAAGATAGGTGCACGGTTTGCGCCAAACATCGCTCAGAAATCGTGTTGGACGCACCCGATAGTACTCCTAGGTGACGACGCTCAAGTGGATGCTCGTTTTGGTCTGTTTAGACATAGTGCTAACCTTGACGCAAGATAGGTGCACGGTTTGCGCCGAACGTAGCATAGGCTCATAAATTATTTTGGATGCACCCGATGGATCTCCTATGTGACTTTGGTCATGTGGAATCTCGTTTCAATCCATTTGGTGACAGTCGCAGTGTTAGTGCAAGTTACTTTCACGGTTTGCGCTAAATGTACCATAGGCACAGAAATCGTTTTGGATGCACCCGATGGTATTCCTATGTGACGAGGCTCAAGTGGATCCTCGTTTTTTTATCTATTTCGAGATAGTGCTAATCTTCATGCAAGATAGATGCACGGTTTATGTCGAACGTACCATAGGCTCGAAAATCGTTTTGGACGCACCCGATAGTACTCCTAGGTGCCGAGGCACGCGTGGATGCTCGTTTTGGTCTGTTTGGACATAGAGCTAATCTTAACACAAGATAGGTGTACGGTTTGTGTCGAATGTACCGTAGGCTCAGAAATCATTTTGGATGCACCCGATGGATCTCCTAGGTGACATTGGTCATGTGGAATCTCGTTTCAATCCGTTTGGAGACAGTGGTAGCCTCAGTGCAAGATAGGTGCATGGTTTGCACCAAACATTGCCCAGAAATCGTTCTGGACGCACCCAATGGTACTCATAGGTGACGAGGCTCAAGTGAATGCTCGTTTTGGTCTGTTTGGAGATTGTGCTAACCTTGATGCGAGATTGGTCCACGGTTTGCGTCGAACGTACCATAGGCTCAGAAATCGTTTTGAACTCTCTCGATGGTACTCCTAGGTGACGAGGCTCAAGTGGATGCTCGTTTTGGTCTATTTAGACATAGTGCTAACCGTGACGCAAGATTGGTGCACGGTTTGTGCCGAACGTAGCATAGGCTCAGAAATCGTTTTGGATGCACCCGATGGATCTCCTATGTGTCTTTGGTCATGTGGAATCTCGTTTCAATCCATTTGGTGACAGTCGCAGTGTTAGTGCAAGTTACGTGCACGGTTTGCGCTAAATGTACCATAGGCACAGAAATCATTTTGGATGCTCCCGATGGTACTCCTAGGTGACGAGGCTCAAGTGGATGCTCGTTTTTTATCTGTTTCGAGATAGTGCTAATCTTGACGCAAGATGGATGCACGGTTTGCGTCGAACGTACCATATGCTCGAAAATCACTTTGGACGTACCCGATGGTACTCCTAGGTGCCGAGGCACACGTGGATGCTCGTTTTGGTCTGTTTGGACATAGAGCTAATCTTGACACAAGATAGGTGCACGGTTTGCGCCGAACGTACCGTAGGCTCATAAATCATTTTGGACGCACCCGATGGATCTCCTCGGTGACATTGGTCATGTGGAATCTCGTTTCAAACCATTTGGAGACACTGTTAGAGTCAGTGCAAGATAGGTGCATGGTTTGCGCCAAACGTAGCTCAGAAATCATTTTGGGATGCTCGTTTTGTTCTTTTTAGAGATATTGCTAATATTGATGCGAGATTGGTGCACGGTTTGCGTCGAACGTACCATAGGCACAAAAATCGTTTTGGACGCACCCGATGGTACTCCTAGGTGACGAGGCTCAAGTGGATGCTGATTTTGGTCTGTTTGGAGATAGTGCTAATCTTGATGCAAGATAGATGCACGGCTTGCGTCGAATGTACCATAGGCTTGAAAACCATTTTGGACGCACCCGATGGTACTCCTAGGTGACGAGGCACACGTCGATGCTTGTTTTGGGCCTGTTTGGACATAGAGCTGACCTTGACACAAGATAAGTGCACGGTTTGCGCCGAATGTACCATAGGCTCAGAAATCGTTTTGGATGCACCCGATGGATCTCCTAGGTCACATTGGTCATGTGGAATCTCATTTCAATCCATTTGGAGATAGTGGTAGTGTCAGCGCAAGATAGGTGCACGGTTTGCGCCAAACATCGCTCAGAAATCGTGTTGGACGCACCCGATAGTACTCCTAGGTGACGACGCTCAAGTGGATGCTCGTTTTGGTCTGTTTAGACATAGTGCTAACCGTGACGCAAGATTGGTGCACGGTTTGTGCCGAACGTAGCATAGGCTCAGAAATCGTTTTGGATGCACCCGATGGATCTCCTATGTGTCTTTGGTCATGTGGAATCTCGTTTCAATCCATTTGGTGACAGTCGCAGTGTTAGTGCAAGTTACGTGCATGGTTTGCGCTAAATGTACCATAGGCACAGAAATCATTTTGGATGCTCCCGATGGTACTCCTAGGTGACGAGGCTCAAGTGGATGCTCGTTTTTTTATCTGTTTCGAGATAGTGCTAATCTTGACGCAAGATGGATGCACGGTTTGCGTCGAACGTACCATATGCTCGAAAATCATTTTGGACGTACCCGATGGTACTCCTAGGTGCCGAGGCACACGTGGATGCTCGTTTTGGTCTGTTTGGACATAGAGCTAATCTTGACACAAGATAGGTGCACGGTTTGCGCCGAACGTACCGTAGGCTCATAAATCATTTTGGACGCACCCGATGGATCTCCTCGGTGACATTGGTCATGTGGAATCTCGTTTCAAACCATTTGGAGACACTATTAGAGTCAGTGCAAGATAGGTGCATGGTTTGCGCCAAACGTAGCTCAGAAATCATTTTGGGATGCTCGTTTTGTTCTTTTTAGAGATATTGCTAATATTGATGCGAGATTGGTGCACGGTTTGCGTCGAACGTACCATAGGCACAAAAATCGTTTTGGACGCACCCGATGGTACTCCTAGGTGACGAGGCTCAAGTGGATGCTGATTTTGGTCTGTTTGGAGATAGTGCTAATCTTGAGCAAGATAGATGCACGGCTTGCGTCGAATGTACCATAGGCTTGAAAACCATTTTGGACGCACCCGATGGTACTCCTAGGTGACGAGGCACACGTCGATGCTTGTTTTGGTCCTGTTTGGACATAGAGCTGACCTTGACACAAGATAAGTGCACGGTTTGCGCCGAATGTACCGTAGGCTCAGAAATCGTTTTGGATGCACCCGATGGATCTCCTAGGTCACATTGGTCATGTGGAATCTCATTTCAATCCATTTGGAGATAGTGGTAGTGTCAGCGCAAGATAGGTGCACGGTTTGCGCCAAACATCGCTCAGAAATCGTGTTGGACGCACCCGATAGTACTCCTAGGTGACGACGCTCAAGTGGATGCTCGTTTTGGTCTGTTTAGACATAGTGCTAACCTTGACGCAAGATAGGTGCACGGTTTGCGCCGAACGTAGCATAGGCTCAGAAATCGTTTTGGATGCACCCGATGGATGTCCTAGGTGACATTGGTCACGTGGAATCTTGTTTCAATCCATTTGGATACAGTGGTAGCCTTAGTGCAAGATAGGTGCACGGTTTGCACCAAACATCGCCCAGAAATCATGTTGGACGCACCCGATAGTACTCCTAGGTGACGACGCTCAAGTGGATGCTCGTTTTGGTCTGTTTAGACATAGTGCTAACCTTGACGCAAGATAGGTGCACGGTTTGCGCCGAACGTAGCATAGGCTCAGAAATCACTTTGGATGCACCCGATGGATCTCCTATGTGACTTTGGTCATGTGGAATCTTGTTTCAATCCATTTGGTGACAGTCGCAGTGTTAGTGCAAGTTACTTTCACGGTTTGCGCTAAATGTACCATAGGCACAGAAATCGTTTTGGATGCACCCGATGGTACTCCTAGGTGACGAGGCTCAAGTGGATCCTCGTTTTTTTATCTATTTCGAGATAGTGCTAATCTTCATGCAAGATAGATGCACGGTTTATGTCGAACGTACCATAGGCTCGAAAATCGTTTTGGACGCACCCGATAGTACTCCTAGGTGCCGAGGCACGCGTGGATGCTCGTTTTGGTCTGTTTGGACATAGAGCTAATCTTAACACAAGATAGGTGTACGGTTTGTGTCGAACATACCGTAGGCTCAGAAATCATTTTGGATGCACCCGATGGATCTCCTAGGTGACATTGGTCATGTGGAATCTCGTTTCAATCCGTTTGGAGACAGTGGTAGCCTCAGTGCAAGATAGGTGCACGGTTTGCACCAAACATTGCCCAGAAATCGTTCTGGACGCACCCAATGGTACTCATAGGTGACGAGGCTCAAGTGGATGCTCGTTTTGGTCTGTTTGGAGATTGTGCTAACCTTGATGCGAGATTGGTGCACGGTTTGCGTCGAACGTACCATAGGCTCAGAAATCGTTTTGGACTCTCTCGATGGTACTCCTAGGTGACGAGGCTCAAGTGGATGCTCGTTTTGGTCTATTTAGACATAGTGCTAACCGTGACGCAAGATTGGTGCACGGTTTGTGCCGAACGTAGCATAGGCTCAGAAATCGTTTCGGATGCACCCGATGGATCTCCTATGTGTCTTTGGTCATGTGGAATCTCGTTTCAATCCATTTGGTGACAGTCGCAGTGTTAGTGCAAGTTACGTGCACGGTTTGCGCTAAATGTACCATAGGCACAGAAATCATTTTGGATGCTCCCGATGGTACTCCTAGGTGACGAGGCTCAAGTGGATGCTCGTTTTTTTATCTATTTCGAGATAGTGCTAATCTTGACGCAAGATGGATGCACGGTTTGCGTCGAACGTACCATATGCTCGAAAATCATTTTGGACGTACCCGATGGTACTCCTAGGTGCCGAGGCACACGTGGATGCTCGTTTTGGTCTGTTTGGACATAGAGCTAATCTTGACACAAGATAGGTGCACGGTTTGCGCCGAACGTACCGTAGGCTCATAAATCATTTTGGACGCACCCGATGGATCTCCTCGGTGACATTGGTCATGTGGAATCTCGTTTCAAACCATTTGGAGACACTGTTAGAGTCAGTGCAAGATAGGTGCATGGTTTGCGCCAAACGTAGCTCAGAAATCATTTTGGGATGCTCGTTTTGTTCTTTTTAGAGATATTGCTAATATTGATGCGAGATTGGTGCACGGTTTGCGTCGAACGTACCATAGGCACAAAAATCGTTTTGGACGCACACGATGGTACTCCTAGGTGACGAGGCTCAAGTGGATGCTGATTTTGGTCTGTTTGGAGATAGTGCTAATCTTGATGCAAGATAGATGCACGGCTTGCGTCGAATGTACCATAGGCTTGAAAACCATTTTGGACGCACCCGATGGTACTCCTAGGTGACGAGGCACACGTCGATGCTTGTTTTGGGCCTGTTTGGACATAGAGCTGACCTTGACACAAGATAAGTGCACGGTTTGCGCCGAATGTACCGTTGGCTCAGAAATCGTTTTGGATGCACCCGATGGATCTCCTAGGTCACATTGGTCATGTGGAATCTCATTTCAATCCATTTGGAGATAGTGGTAGTGTCAGCGCAAGATAGGTGCACGGTTTGCGCCAAACATCGCTCAGAAATCGTGTTGGACGCACCCGATAGTACTCCTAGGTGACGACGCTCAAGTGGATGCTCGTTTCGGTCTGTTTAGACATAGTGCTAACCTTGACGCAAGATAGGTGCACGGTTTGCGCCGAACGTAGCATAGGCTCAGAAATCGTTTTGGATGCACCCGATGGATGTCCTAGGTGACATTGGTCACGTGGAATCTTGTTTCAATCCATTTGGATACAGTGGTAGCCTCAGTGCAAGATAGGTGCACGGTTTGCACCAAACATCTCCCAGAAATCATGTTGGACGCACCCGATAGTACTCCTAGGTGATGACGCTCAAGTGGATGCTCGTTTTGGTCTGTTTAGACATAGTGCTAACCTTGACGCAAGATAGGTGCACGGTTTGCGCCGAACGTAGCATAGGCTCAGAAATCACTTTGGATGCACCCGATGGATCTCCTATGTGACTTTGGTCATGTGGAATCTTGTTTCAATCCATTTGGTGACAGTCGCAGTGTTAGTGCAAGTTACTTTCACGGTTTGCGCTAAATGTACCATAGGCACAGAAATCGTTTTGGATGCACCCGATGGTACTCCTAGGTGACGAGGCTCAAGTGGATCCTCATTTTTTATCTATTTCGAGATAGTGCTAATCTTCATGCAAGATAGATGCACGGTTATGTCGAACGTACCATAGGCTCGAAAATCGCTTTGGACGCACCCGATAGTACTCCTTGGTGCCGAGGCACGCGTGGATGCTCGTTTTGGTCTGTTTGGATATAGAGCTAATCTTAACACAAGATAGGTGTACGGTTTGTGTCGAACGTACCGTAGGCTCAGAAATCATTTTGGATGCACCCGATGGATCTCCTAGGTGACATTGGTCATGTGGAATCTCGTTTCAATCCGTTTGGAGACAGTGGTAGCCTCAGTGCAAGATAGGTGCGCGGTTTGCTCCAAACATTGCCCAGAAATCGTTCTGGACGCACCCAATGGTACTCATAGGTGACGAGGCTCAAGTGGATGCTCGTTTTGGTCTGTTTGGAGATTGTGCTAACCTTGATGCGAGATTGGTGCACGGTTTGCGTCGAACGTACCATAGGCTCAGAAATCGTTTTGGACTCTCTCGATGGTACTCCTAGGTGACGAGGCTCAAGTGGATGCTCGTTTTGGTCTATTTAGACATAGTGCTAACCGTGACGCAAGATTGGTGCACGGTTTGTGCCGAACGTAGCATAGGCTCAGAAATCGTTTTGGATGCACCCGATGGATCTCCTATGTGTCTTTGGTCATGTGGAATCTCGTTTCAATCCATTTGGTGACAGTCGCAGTGTTAGTGCAAGTTACGTGCACGGTTTGCGCTAAATGTACCATAGGCACAGAAATCATTTTGGATGCTCCCGATGGTACTCCTAGGTGACGAGGCTCAAGTGGATGCTCGTTTTTTTATCTGTTTCGAGATAGTGCTAATCTTGACGCAAGATGGATGCACGGTTTGCGTCGAACGTACCATATGCTCGAAAATCATTTTGGACGTACCCGATGGTACTCCTAGGTGCCGAGGCACACGTGGATGCTCGTTTTGGTCTGTTTGGACATAGAGCTAATCTTGACACAAGATAGGTGCATGGTTTGCGCCGAACGTACCGTAGGCTCATAAATCATTTTGGACGCACCCGATGGATCTCCTCGGTGACATTGGTCATGTGGAATCTCGTTTCAAACCATTTGGAGACACTGTTAGAGTCAGTGCAAGATAGGTGCATGGTTTGCGCCAAACGTAGCTCAGAAATCATTTTGGGATGCTCGTTTTGTTCTTTTTACAGATATTGCTAATATTGATGCGAGATTGGTGCACGGTTTGCGTCGAACGTACCATAGGCACAAAAATCGTTTTGGACGCACCCGATGGTACTCCTAGGTGACGAGGCACACGTCGATGCTTGTTTTGGGCCTGTTTGGACATAGAGCTAATCTTGACACAAGATAGGTGCACGGTTTGCGCCGAACGTACCGTAGGCTCAGAAATCGTTTTGGATGCACCCGATGGATCTCCTAGGTGACATTGGTCATGTGGAATCTCGTTTCAATCCATTTGGAGACAGTGGTAGCCTCAATGCAAGATAGGTGCACGGTTTGCACCAAACATCGCCTAGAAATCGTTCTGGACGCACCCAATGGTACTCATAGGTGACGAGGCTCAAGTGGATGCTTGTTTTGGTCTGTTTGGAGATTGTGCTAACCTTGATGCGAGATTGGTGCACGGTTTGCGTCGAACGTACCATAGGCTCAGAAATCGTTTTGGACTCGCTCGATGGTACTCCTAGGTGACGTGGCTCAAGTGGATGCTCGTTTTGGTCTATTTAGACATAGCGCTAACCGTGACGCAAGATTGGTGCACGGTTTGCGCCGAACGTAGCATAGGCTCAGAAATCGTTTTGGATGCACCCGATGGATCTCCTATGTGTCTTTGATCATGTGGAATCTCGTTTCAATCCATTTGGTGATAGTCGCAGTGTTAGTGCAAGTTACGTGCACGGTTTGCGCTAAATGTACCATAGGCACAGAAATCGTTTTGGATGCTCCCGATGGTACTCCTAGGTGACGAGGCTCAAGTGGATGCTTGTTTTTTTATCTGTTTCGAGATAGTGCTAATCTTGACGCAAGATAGATGCACGGTTTGCGTCAAACGTACCATATGCTCGAAAATCATTTTGGACGTACCCGATGGTACTCCTAGGTGCCGAGGCACACGTGGATGCTCGTTTTGGTCTGTTTGGATATAGAGCTAATCTTGACACAAGATAGGTGCACGGTTTGCGCCGAACGTACCGTAGGCTCATAAATCATTTTGGACGCACCCGATGGATCTCCTCGGTGACATTGGTCATGTGGAATCTCGTTTCAAACCATTTGGAGACACTGTTAGAGTCAGTGCAAGATTGGTGCATGGTTTGCGCCAACGTAGCTCAGAAATCATTTTGGGATGCTTGTTTTGGTCTTTTTAGAGATATTGCTAATATTGATGCGAGATTGGTGCACGGTTTACGTCGAACGTACCATAGGCACAAAAATCGTTTTGGACGCACCCGATGGTACTCCTAGGTGACGAGGCTCAAGTGGATGCTGATTTTGGTCTGTTTGGAGATAGTGCTAATCTTGATGCAAGATAGATGCACGGCTTGCGTCGAATGTACCATAGGCTTGAAAACCATTTTGGACGCACCCGATGGTACTCCTAGGTGACGAGGCACACGTCGATGCTTGTTTTGGGCCTGTTTGGACATAGAGCTGACCTTGACACAAGATAAGTGTACGGTTTGCGCCGAATGTACCGTAGGCTCAGAAATCGTTTTGGATGCACCCGATGGATCTCCTAGTTCACATTGGTCATGTGGAATCTCATTTCAATCCATTTGGAGATGTGGTAGTGTCAGCGCAAGATAGGTGCACGGTTTGCGCCAAACATCGCTCAGAAATCGTGTTGGACGCACCCGAGAGTACTCCTAGGTGACGACGCTCAAGTGGATGCTCGTTTTGGTCTGTTTAGACATAGTGCTAACCTTGACGCAAGATAGGTGCACGGTTTGCGCCGAACGTAGCATAGGCTCAGAAATCATTTTGGATGCACCCGACGGATCTCCTATGTGACTTTGGTCATGTGGAATCTCGTTTCAATCCATTTGGTGACAGTCGCAGTGTTAGTGCAAGTTACGTGCACGGTTTGCGCTAAATGTACCATAGGCACAGAAATCGTTTTAGATGCACCCGATGGTACTCCTAGGTGACGAGGCTCAAGTGGATCCTCATTTTTTTTATCTATTTCGAGATAGTGCTAATCTTCATGCAAGATAGATGCACGGTTTATGTCGAACGTACCATAGGCTCGAAAATCGTTTTGGACGCACCCGATAGTACTCCTAGGTGCCGAGGCACGCGTGGATGCTCGTTTTGGTCTGTTTGGACATAGAGCTAATCTTGACACAAGATAGGTGCACGGTTTGCGCCGAACGTACCGTAGGCTCAGAAATCGTTTTGGTTGCACCCGATGGATCTCCTAGGTGACATTGGTCATGTGGAATCTCGTTTCAATCCATTTGGAGACAGTGGTAGCCTCAATGCAAGATAGGTGCATGGTTTGCACCAAACATCGCCCAGAAATCGTTCTGGACGCACCCAATGGTACTCATAGGTGACGAGGCTCAAGTGGATGCTCGTTTTGGTCTGTTTGGAGATTGTGCTAACCTTGATGCGAGATTGGTGCACGGTTTGCGTCGAACGTACCATAGGCTCAGAAATCGTTTTGGACTCGCTCGATGGTACTCCTAGGTGACGAGGCTCAAGTGGATGCTCGTTTTGGTCTATTTAGACATAGCGCTAACCGTGACGCAAGATTGGTGCACGGTTTGCGCCGAACGTAGCATAGGCTCAGAAATCGTTTTGGATGCACCCGATGGATCTCCTATGTGTCTTTGATCATGTGGAATCTCGTTTCAATCCATTTGGTGATAGTCGCAGTGTTAGTGCAAGTTACGTGCACGGTTTGCGCTAAATGTACCATAGGCACAGAAATCGTTTTGGATGCTCCCGATGGTACTCCTAGGTGACGAGGCTCAAGTGGATGCTTGTTTTTTTATCTGTTTCGAGATAGTGCTAATCTTGACGCAAGATAGATGCACGGTTTGCGTCGAACGTACCATATGCTCGAAAATCATTTTGGACGTACCCGATGGTACTCCTAGGTGCCGAGGCACACGTGGATGCTCGTTTTGGTCTGTTTGGACATAGAGCTAATCTTGACACAAGATAGGTGCACGGTTTGCGCCGAACGTACCGTAGGCTCATAAATCATTTTGGACGCACCCGATGGATCTCCTCGGTGACATTGGTCATGTGGAATCTCGTTTCAAACCATTTGGAGACACTGTTAGAGTCAGTGCAAGATAGGTGCATGGTTTGCGCCAAACGTTGCTCAGAAATCATTTTGGGATGCTTGTTTTGGTCTTTTTAGAGATATTGCTAATATTGATGCGAGATTGGTGCACGGTTTGCGTCGAACGTACCATAGGCACAAAAATCGTTTTGGACGCACCCGATGGTACTCCTAGGTGACGAGGCTCAAGTGGATGCTGATTTTGGTCTGTTTGGAGATAGTGCTAATCTTGATGCAAGATAGATGCACGGCTTGCGTCGAATGTACCATAGGCTTGAAAACCATTTTGGACGCACCCGATGGTACTCCTAGGTGACGAGGCACACGTCGATGCTTGTTTTGGGCCTGTTTGGACATAGAGCTGACCTTGACACAAGATAAGTGCACGGTTTGCGCCGAATGTACCGTAGGCTCAGAAATCGTTTTGGATGCACCCGATGGATCTCCTAGTTCACATTGGTCATGTCGAATCTCATTTCAATCCATTTGGAGATAGTGGTAGTGTCAGCGCAAGATAGGTGCACGGTTTGCGCCAAACATCGCTCAGAAATCGTGTTGGACGCACCCGAGAGTACTCCTAGGTGACGACGCTCAAGTGGATGCTCGTTTTGGTCTGTTTAGACATAGTGCTAACCTTGATGCAAGATAGGTGCACGGTTTGCGCCGAACGTAGCATAGGCTCAGAAATCATTTTGGATGCACCCGACGGATCTCCTATGTGACTTTGGTCATGTGGAATCTCGTTTCAATCCATTTGGTGACAGTCGCAGTGTTAGTGCAAGTTACGTGCACGGTTTGCGCTAAATGTACCATAGGCACAGAAATCGTTTTAGATGCACCCGATGGTACTCCTAGGTAACGAGGCTCAAGTGGATCCTCGTTTTTTTTTATCTATTTCGAGATAGTGCTAATCTTCATGCAAGATAGATGCACGGTTTATGTCGAACGTACCATAGGCTCGAAAATCGTTTTGGATGCACCCGATAGTACTCCTAGGTGCCGAGGCACGCGTGGATGCTCGTTTTGGTCTATTTGGACATAGAGCTAATCTTGACACAAGATAGGTGCACGGTTTGCGCTGAACGTACCGTAGGCTCAGAAATCGTTTTGGATGCACCCGATGGATCTCCTAGGTGACATTGGTCATGTGGAATCTCGTTTCAATCCATTTGGAGACAGTGGTAGCCTCAATGCAATATAGGTACACGGTTTGCACCAAACATCGCCCAGAAATCGTGTTGGACGCACCTGATAGTACTCCTAGGTGACGACGCTCAAGTGGATGCTCGTTTTGGTCTGTTTAGACATAGTGCTAACCTTGACGCAAGATAGGTGCACGGTTTGCGCCGAACGTAGCATAGGCTCAGAAATCATTTTGGATGCACCCGACGGATCTCCTATGTGACTTTGGTCATGTGGAATCTCGTTTCAATCCATTTGGTGACAGTCGCAGTGTTAGTGCAAGTTACGTGCACGGTTTGCGCTAAATGTACCATAGGCACAGAAATCGTTTTAGATGCACCCGATGGTACTCCTAGGTGACGAGGCTCAAGTGGATCCTCGTTTTTTTATCTATTTCGAGATAGTGCTAATCTTCATGCAAGATAGATGCACGGTTTATGTCGAACGTACCATAGGCTCGAAAATCGTTTTGGACGCACCCGATAGTACTCCTAGGTGCCGAGGCACGCGTGGATGCTCGTTTTAGTCTGTTTGGACATACAGCTAATCTTGACACAAGATAGGTGCACGGTTTGCGCCGAACGTACCGTAGGCTCAGAAATCGTTTTGGATGCACCCGATGGATCTCCTAGGTGACATTGGTCATGTGGAATCTCGTTTCAATCCATTTGGAGACAGTGGTAGCCTCAATGCAAGATAGGTACACGGTTTGCACCAAACATCGCCCAGAAATCGTTCTGGACGCACCCAATGGTACTCATAGGTGACGAGGCTTAAGTGGATGCTCGTTTTGGTCTGTTTGGAGATTGTGCTAACCTTGATGCGAGATTGGTGCACGGTTTGCGTCGAACGTACCATAGGCTCAGAAATCGTTTTGGACTCGCTCGATGGTACTCCTAGGTGACGAGGCTCAAGTGGATGCTCGTTTTGGTCTATTTAGACATAGCGCTAACCGTGACGCAAGATTGGTGCACGGTTTGCGCCGAACGTAGCATAGGCTCAGAAATCGTTTTGGATGCGCCCGATGGATCTCCTATGTGTCTTTGATCATGTGGAATCTCATTTCAATCCATTTGGTGATAGTCGCAGTGTTAGTGCAAGTTACGTGCACGGTTTGCGCTAAATGTACCATAGGCACAGAAATCGTTTTGGATGCTCCCGATGGTACTCCTAGGTGACGAGGCTCAAGTGGATGCTTGTTTTTTTATCTGTTTCGAGATAGTGCTAATCTTGATGCAAGATAGATGCACGGTTTGCGTCGAACATACCATATGCTCGAAAATCATTTTGGACGTACCCGATGGTACTCCTAGGTGCCGAGGCACACGTGGATGCTCGTTTTGGTCTGTTTGGACATAGAGCTAATCTTGACACAAGATAGGTGCACGGTTTGCGCCAAACGTACCGTAGGCTCATAAATCATTTTGGACGCACCCGATGGATCTCCTCGGTGACATTGGTCATGTGGAATCTCGTTTCAAACCATTTGGAGACACTGTTAGAGTCAGTGCAAGATAGGTGCATGGTTTGCGCCAAACGTAGCTCAGAAATCATTTTGGGATGCTTGTTTTGGTCTTTTTAGAGATATTGCTAATATTGATGCGAGATTGGTGCACGGTTTGCGTCGAACGTACCATAGGCACAAAAATCGTTTTGGACGCACCCGATGGTACTCCTAGGTGACGAGGCTCAAGTGGATGCTGATTTTGGTCTGTTTGGAGATAGTGCTAATCTTGATGCAAGATAGATGCACGGCTTGCGTCGAATGTACCATAGGCTTGAAAACCATTTTGGACGCACCCGATGGTACTCCTAGGTGACGAGGCACACGTCGATGCTTGTTTTGGGCCTGTTTGGACATAGAGCTGACCTTGACACAAGATAAGTGCACGGTTTGCGCCGAATGTACCGTAGGCTCAGAAATCGTTTTGGATGCACCCGATGGATCTCCTAGTTCACATTGGTCATGTCGAATCTCATTTCAATCCATTTGGAGATAGTGGTAGTGTCAGCGCAAGATAGGTGCACGGTTTGCGCCAAACATCGCTCAGAAATCGTGTTGGACGCACCCGAGAGTACTCCTAGGTGACGACGCTCAAGTGGATGCTCGTTTTGGTCTGTTTAGACATAGTGCTAACCTTGATGCAAGATAGGTGCACGGTTTGCGCCGAACGTAGCATAGGCTCAGAAATCATTTTGGATGCACCCGACGGATCTCCTATGTGACTTTGGTCATGTGGAATCTCGTTTCAATCCATTTGGTGACAGTCGCAGTGTTAGTGCAAGTTACGTGCACGGTTTGCGCTAAATGTACCATAGGCACAGAAATCGTTTTAGATGCACCCGATGGTACTCCTAGGTAACGAGGCTCAAGTGGATCCTCGTTTTTTTTTATCTATTTCGAGATAGTGCTAATCTTCATGCAAGATAGATGCACGGTTTATGTCGAACGTACCATAGGCTCGAAAATCGTTTTGGATGCACCCGATAGTACTCATAGGTGCCGAGGCACGCGTGGATGCTCGTTTTGGCCTGTTTGGACATAGAGCTGACCTTGACACAAGATAAGTGCACGGTTTGCGCCGAATGTACCGTAGGCTCAGAAATCGTTTTGGATGCACCCGATGGATCTCCTAGGTCACATTGGTCATGTGGAATCTCATTTCAATCCATTTGGAGATAGTGGTAGTGTCAGCGCAAGATAGGTGCACGGTTTGCGCCAAACATCGCTCAGAAATCGTGTTGGACGCACCTGATAGTACTCCTAGGTGACGACGCTCAAGTGGATGCTCGTTTTGGTCTGTTTAGACATAGTGCTAACCTTGACGCAAGATAGGTGCACGGTTTGCGCCGAACGTAGCATAGGCTCAGAAATCATTTTGGATGCACCCGACGGATCTCCTATGTGACTTTGGTCATGTGGAATCTCATTTCAATCCATTTGGTGACAGTCGCAGTGTTAGTGCAAGTTACGTGCACGGTTTGCGCTAAATGTACCATAGGCACAGAAATCGTTTTGGATGCACCCGATGGTACTCCTAGGTGATGAGGCTCAAGTGGATCCTCGTTTTTTTATCTATTTCGAGATAGTGCTAATCTTCATGCAAGATAGATGCACGGTTTATGTCGAACGTACCATAGGCTCGAAAATCGTTTTGGACGCACCCAATAGTACTCCTAGGTGCCGAGGCACGCGTGGATGCTCGTTTTGGTCTGTTTGGACATAGAGCTAATCTTGACACAAGATAGGTGCACGGTTTGCGCCGAACGTACCGTGGGCTCAGAAATCGTTTTGGATGCACCCGATGGATCTCCTAGGTCACATTGGTCATGTGGAATCTGGTTTCAATCTATTTGGAGACAGTGGTAGCCTCAGTGCAAGATAGGTGCACGGTTTGCACCAAACATCGCCCAGAAATCGTTCTGGACGCACCCAATGGTACTCATAGGTGACGAGGCTCAAGTGGATGCTCGTTTTGGTCTGTTTGGAGATTGTGCTAACCTTGATGCGAGATTGGTGCACGGTTTGCGTTGAACGTAGCATAGGCTCGGAAATCGTTTTGGACTCGCTCGATGGTACTCCTAGGTGACGAGGCTCAAGTGGATGCTCGTTTTGGTCTATTTAGACATAGTGCTAACCGTGACGCAAGATTGGTGCACGGTTTGCGCCGAACGTAGCATAGGCTCAGAAATCGTTTTGGATGCACCCGATGGATCTCCTCTGTCTTTGGTCATGTGGAATCTCGTTTCAATCCATTTGGTGACCGTCGCAGTGTTAGTGCAAGTTACGTGCACGGTTTGCGCTAAATGTACCACAGGCACAGAAATCATTTTGGATGCTCCCGATGGAACTCCTAGGTGACGAGGCTCAAGCGGATGCTCATTTTTTTATCTGTTTTGAGATAGTGCTAATCTTGACGCAAGATAGATGCACAGTGTGCGTCAAACGTACCATAGGCTCGAAAATCATTTTGGACGCACCCGATGGTACTCCTAGGTGCCGAGGCACACGTGGATGCTCGTTTTGGTCTGTTTGGACATAGAGCTAATCTTGACACAAGATAGATGCACGGTTTGCGCTGAACGTACCGTGGGCTTAGAAATCATTTTGGACGCACCCGATGGATCTCCTCGGTGACATTGGTCATGTGGAATCTCGTTTCAATCCATTTGGAGACAGTGGTAGTGTCAGCACAAGAAAGGTGCACGGTTTGCGCCAAACATCGCTCAGAAATCGTGTTGGACGCACCCGATAGTACTCCTAGGTGACGATGCTCAAGTGGATGCTCGTTTTGGTCTATTTGGAGATAGTGCTAACGTTGATGCGAGATTGGTGCATGGTTTGCGTCGAATGTACCATAGGCACAAAAATCATTTTGGACGCACCCGATGGTACTCCTAGGTGACGAGGCTCAAGTGGATGCTCGTTTTTTTATCTCTTTCGAGATAGTGCTAATCTTGACACAAGATAGGTGCACGGTTTGCGCCGAACGTACCGTAGGCTCAGAAATCGTTTTGGATGCACCCGATGGATCTCCTAGGTCACATTGGTAATGTGGAATCTCGTTTCAATCTATTTGGAGACAGTGGTAGCCTCAGTGCAAGATAGGTGCACGGTTTGCACCAAACATCGCCCAGAAATCGTTCTGGACGCACCCAATGGTACTCATAGGTGACGAGGCTCAAGTGGATGCTCGTTTTGGTCTGTTTGGAGATTGTGCTAACCTTGATGCGAGATTGGTGCACGGTTTGCGTTGAACGTACCATAGGCTCGGAAATCGTTTTGGACTCGCTCGATGGTACTACTAGGTGAGGAGGCTCAAGTGGATGCTCGTTTTGGTCTATTTAGACATAGTGCTAACCGTGACGCAAGATTGGTGCACGGTTTGCGCCGAACGTAGCATAGGCTCAGAAATCGTTTTGGATGCACCCGATGGATCTCCTATGTGTCTTTGGTCATGTGGAATCTCGTTTCAATCCATTTGGTGACCGTCGCAGTGTTAGTGCAAGTTACGTGCACGGTTTGCGCTAAATGTACCATAGGCACATAAATCATTTTGGATACTCCCGATGGAACTCCTAGGTGACGAGGCTCAAGCGGATGCTCGTTTTTTTATCTGTTTTGAGATAGTGCTAATCTTGACGCAAGATAGATGCACGGTGTGCGTCAAACGTACCATAGGCTCGAAAATCATTTTGGACGCACCCGATGGTACTCCTAGGTGCCGAGGCACACGTGGATGCTCGTTTTGGTCTGTTTGGACATAGAGCTAATCTTGACACAAGATAGATGCACGGTTTGCGCCGAACATACCGTGGGCTTAGAAATCATTTTGGACGCACCCGATGGATCTCCTTGGTGACATTGGTCATGTGGAATCTCGTTTCAATCCATTTGGAGACAGTGGTAGTGTCAGCACAAGAAAGGTGCACGGTTTGCGCCAAACATCGCTCAGAAATCATTTTGGGATGCTCGTTTTGGTCTTTTTGGAGATATTGCTAATATTGATGCGAGATTGGTGCACGGTTTGCGTCGAATGTACCATAGGCACAAAAATCATTTTGGACGCACCCGATGGTACTCCTAGGTGACGAGGCTCAAGTGGATGCTGACTTTGGTCTGTTTGGAGATAGTGCTAATCTTGACGCAAGATAGGTCCACGGTTTGCGTCGAATGTACCATAGGCTTGAAAACCATTTTGGACGCACCCGATGGTACTCCTTGGTGACGAGGCACACGTGGATGCTTGTTTTGGGCCTGTTTGGACATAGAGCTAACCTTGACACAAGATAAGTGCACGGTTTGCGCCGAATGTACCGTAGGCTCAGAAATCGTTTTGGATGCACCCGGTGGATCTCCTAGGTGACATTGGTCATGTGGAATCTCGTTTCAATCCATTTGGAGACGGTGGTAGTGTCAGCGCAAGATAGGTGCACGGTTTGCGCCAAACATCGCTCAGAAATCATTTTGGACGCACCCGATGGTACTCCTAGGTGACGAGGCTCAAGTGGATGCTTGTTTTGGTCTATTTGGAGATAGTGCTAACCTTGATGCGAGATTGGTGCATGGTTTGCGTCGAATGTACCATATGCTCATAAATTGTTTTGGACGCGCTCGATGGTACTCCTAGGTGATGAGGCTCAAGTGGATGCTCGTTTTGGTCTGTTTAGACATAGTGCTAACCTTGATGCAAGATAGGTGCACGGTTTGCGCCGAACGTAGCATAGGCTCAGAAATCGTTTTGGATGCACCCGATGGATCTCCTATGTGACTTTGGTCATGTGGAATCTCGTTTCAGTCCATTTGGTGATAGTGGCAATGTTAGTGCAAGTTACCTGCATGGTTTGCGCGAAATGTACCATAGGCATAGAAATCGTTTTGGACGCACCCGATGGTACTCCTAGGTGACGAGGCTCAAGTGGATGCTTATTTTGGTCTGTTTGGAGATAGTGCTAATCTTGACCCAAGATAGATGCACGGTTTGCGTCGAATGTACCATAGGCTTGAAAATCATTTTGGACGAACCCGATGGTACTCCTAGGTGAGATTGGTCATGTGGAATCTCTTTCAATCCATTTGGAGACAGTGTTAGCCTCATTGCAAGATAGGTGCACGGTTTGCACCAAACATCGCCCAGAAATCATGTTGGACGCACCCGGTGGTACTCTTAGGTGACGAGGCTCGAGTGGATGCTCCTTTTGGTCTGTTTGGAGATAGTGTTAACCTTGATGCGAGATTGGTGCACGGTTTGCGTCGAACGTACCATCGGCTCGGAAATCATTTTGGACTCGCTCGGTGGTACCCCTAGGTGACGAGGCTCAAGTGGATGCTCGTTTTGGTCGGTTTAGACATAGTGCTAACCTTGACGCAAGATAGCTGCACGGTTTGGGCCGAACGTAGCATAGGCTCAGAAATCATTTTGGGTGCACCTGATGGATCTCCTATGTGACTTTGGTCATGTGGAATCTCGTTTCAATCCATTTGGTGACAGTCGTAGTGTTAGTGCAAGTTACGTGCACGGTTTGCGCTAAATGTACCATAGGCACAGAAATCGTTTTGGATCCACCCGATGGTACTCCTAGGTGACGAGGCTCAAGTGGATGCTCGTTTTTTTATCTGTTTCGAGATAGTGCTAATCTTGACGCAAGATAGATGCACAATTTGCGTCGAACGTACCATAGGCTCGAAAATCATTTTGGACGCACCCGATGGTACTCCTAGGTGCCGAGGCACACGTGGATGCTCGTTTTGGTCTGTTTGGACATAGAGCTAATCTTGACACAAGATAGGTGCACGGTTTGCACCGAACGTACCGTAGGTTCAGAAACCATTTTGGACGCACCCGATGGATCTCCTCAGTGACATTGGTCATGTGGAATCTCATTTCAAACCATTTGGAGACACTGTTAGAGTCAGTGCAAGATTGGTGCCCGGTTTGTGCCAAACGTACCTCAGAAATCATTTTGGGATGCTCGTTTTGGTCTTTTTGGAGATATTGCTAATATTGATGCGAGATTGGTGCACGGTTTGCGTCGAACATACCATAGGCACAAAAATCGTTTTGGACGCACCCGATTGTACTCCTAGGTGACAAGGCTCAAGTGGATGCTGATTTTGGTCTGTTTGGAGATAGTGCTAATCTTGATGCAAGATAGATCCACGGTTTGCGTCGAATGTACCATAGGCTTGAAAATCATTTTGGACGCACCCGATGGTATTCCTAGGTGACGAGGCACACGTGGATGCTTGTTTTTGGCCCGTTTGGACATAGACCTAACCTTGACACAAGATAGGTGCACGGTTTGTGCTGAACGTACCGTAGGCTCAGAAATCGTTTTGGATGCAACCGATGGATCTCCTAGGTGACATTGGTCATGTGGAATCTCATTTCAATCCATTTGGAGACAGTGGTAGTGTCAGCGCAAGATAGGTGCACGGTTTGCGCCAAACATCGCTCAGAAATCATTTTGGACGCACCCGATGGTACTCCTAGGTGACGAGGCTCAAGTGGATGCTCGTTTTGGTCTGTTTGGAGATAGTGCTAACCTTGATGCGAGATTGGTGCATGGTTTGAGTCGAACGTACCATATGCTCATAAATTGTTTTGGACACGCTCGATGGTACTCCTAGGTGACGAGGCTCAAGTGGATGCTCATTTTGGTCTGTTTAGACATAGTGCTAACCTTGACGCAAGATAGGTGCATGGTTTGCGCCGAACATAGCATAGGCTCAGAAATCGTTTTGGATGCACCCGACGGATCTCCTATGTGACTTTGGTCATGTGGAATCTCGTTTCAATCCATTTGGTGACAGTCGCAGCGTTAGTGCAAGTTACGTGCACGGTTTGCGCTAAATGTACCATAGGAACAGAAATCATTTTTGATGCACCCGATGGTACTCCTAGGTGACGAGGCTCAAGTGAATGCTCATTTTTTTATCTATTTCGAGATAGTGCTAATCTTGACGCAAGATATGATATGAACCCGCTAGGGTGAATCCTGATCTTTCGATGAGAGAAGGTGGATAACTCGATTTGGGGATGGAGATGACGTTCACGGCCCGACTACAACCATCCAAGGATGCTGCGCCTTAGCAACCGATACACCACCTCCAACAGCCGTCGCGATCTTGTGGAACACGATCAACCAAACCACTAGGGTAATTCCTGCAAGCAATCGAGGAACAAGCAAGAACAAGTAGAACAAGCAACTTAATTGCAAATATGGAGATGAAAACCAATCTGAAATCACAAAGTTGGGGTTCTGAATCGAGTAGAACGGATGGTCTAGTCGACACACGCGTCTACAAGGAAGTAGCAATGGCTAAACTTTCAACAAAACAAAACCCAATCTGTTTGTGGCGGCTCTAATCCTTATTAATACCTAGGGGAACGACCAGAGGGTGTTGAGGTCGTTCTCCAACCCTAGGACACGTCCCTAATGAACCCAACTTGATACATGGGGCATCAGCCCAAAATAGGGTGATACAGCACCAAAGGCAGAAAAGGCCCCGGCGTTGAAACGACGATTGCGGAAGCATCGGATAAGATATAGCCATGAGTCCAGATCTGTTGGAAAATAGACTTGATAAGCTTTCTAAAAAGTGCTAGAACGTCCCAATCCGAGTCCGTATGCGACCGTGGTGAACATCACAAGTTGGAGCTGTCCTGGAGTCCGAATCCAGCCCCAAAACGTGTTGGATTTGATCTCTTTCTTTCCTTGGACCCAAAGTGACGTGGTGTCCAGGTGGAGGACGTTGGGAATACTTGGATTTGGTCCCCAATCAACTTCATTAACCTTCCATGCTTTCCATATGCAATCAAACCTTTCCTTGATCCATGTAAGTAATTCTGAAAATGAAAATATACACATTTTATGGTGGAGCACCAATTCATCAAATGCATCAATGATAAGCCTCATATAGAATGGTTGCACCTTTGGTATAGAAGTGGTTGACATGTTCATATTTGAGCCAATGATGTCCTCATCATTCTCCCCTTCTTGACGGCAAACCGTCCTCGGTTTGACTTTTGTTGGAGGATGTGTTGTAGGTAAAAGTGAACCGTGCTCCCCTTCTTGATATTTATCCTGTTGCATTTGGGAAAAACTAGAAAAACTTTGCAAGACATCATTAGTGTTAGTGCAGCCCTCAATTTGATCATGGTATTGTGGCCCAAAAGGATATTTCAGATTAGAGCAAATATAAACTTTATACACCAAATATTCTCCTTTGTTGTCATATTTGCCAATTGCATGAAGCGAACAATGATTAAAACTTGGCAAAATAGAATCAAATTTAAGTTTCTCTTTTAGACAATTTAGATTACACAGAATATCAAATTCAATATAACCCAAAGTATTTAAAGAGGACAACAAATTCAGTTCATCTTGTGCACATGTAATAGGATGAAAAAGCTTATCTTCAGCACATTTGTATGGTTCCAAACCAAAAGTATCACACTTATTTGCTACTTGTGGCATAGGAGTAAAAGAATCATCAACACACAACTCCTCTTTATCACAAGGAACCGCGAGTAATCCATTTTGTGACAAAGGAAAATCAGTAGTGGGTTCCACTATTTGTTGCTCTTCATTAGCATGCAGAGTGGACAAATTTTGGACATTATGGGTCACATCATTCTGGCAAGTATTCACAGATAATAGAATCTCTTTTTCAGCATTGAGAGCCAGACAAAACAATTGACCAATATGGCAATATGATTTGCTAATTAATAAGGTTCGAATTTCAGAATTGAGCCCTCTCATGAATCTACTCATAACGTCTTCCATGCATTCATCCAATCCACCAAACATGATACAAATCTTAAAATTATGGTAGTATTGTTTCATAGTCTTGCTACCCTGCTTCAAGTTGTCTAATTTTGCGGACTCCAGGACAGCTCCAACTTGTGATGTTCACCACGGTCGCATACGGACTCGGATTGGGACGTTCTAGCACTTTTTGGAAAGCTTATCAAGTCTATTTTCCAACGGATCTGGACTCATGGCTATATCTTATCCGATGCTTCCGCAATCGTCGTTTCAACGCCGGGGCCTTTTCTGCCTTTGGTGCTGTGTCACCCTATTTTGGGCTGATGGCCCATGTATCAAGTTGGGTTCATTAGGGACGTGTCCTAGGGTTGGAGAACGACCTCAACACCCTCTGGTCGTTCCCCTAGGTATTAATAAGGATTAGAGCCGCCACAAACAGATTGGGTTTTGTTTTGTTGAAAGTTTAGCCATTGCTACTTCCTTGTAGACGTGTGTGTCGACTAGACCATCCGTTCTACTTGATTCAGAACCCCAACTTTGTGATTCCAGATTGGTTTTCATCTCCATATTTGCAATTGAGTTGCTTGTTCTACTTGTTCTTGCTTGTTCTTCGATTGCTTGCAGGAATTACCCTAGTGGTTTGGTTGATCGTGTTCCACAAGATCGCGACGGCTGTTGGAGGTGGTGTATCGGTTGCTAAGGCGCAGCATCCTTGGATGGTTGTAGTCGGGCCGTGAACGTCATCTCCATCCCCAAATCGAGTTATCCACCTTCTCTCATCAAAAGATCAGGATTCACCCTAGTGGGTTCATATCAGTTGGTAATCAGAGCAAGGTTGATCGGTGAGAGACTTCTAGTTCTTTGTTGTTTTTAATCTCCTATGGTCCAGAAAAAGCCAAAACAAAATTAGTAGATTAGTTCTTCATAATCCCAAAACCCCTTTGAGCTTAATACTATTACTGCTTAGTTAGAGCTTATTGAATTAACGGTTGCATCATCGTGCAAGTTGCTGGTCTTAGCGTCTAGTCGTTTAGAGTTTCGAGTTCTAGTCACGTTTCTGTCACCATCGCAGATTTGAGTTTATTTGTTTCTCTCTAGGAATCCGAGTGGATTTTCAAATTCCTTTGTTTTGTTTACCACCATTATCCTAGCCATGTCCTTGGAGGTTTCATCCACGTCCATCTTTCCATCTACAAAAAGGAAATCCAACAAGATCAAGATAGAATTCGATTCGGAGTCCTGTTTTATCTTGAAAACAAAAGCACCATATTTCCTTTATCAGGAGTCTGAATAGGGAGTTTAAATACAATCTGGAAACCTTAACTTGTCCTCTTTCCAACGGATCAGAGCTTGGTCCCAAATTCATTCTGAGCGCTTCGCAATTGCCCTGGAGATTTGCGCGTCTGCTGGTTTTGCAAAACAACCACTTGTTTCACTTTGCTACTGAATCACCCTTCCCAAGGAAACATTTAATTGCTGTAAGTAGCTTGTTATTTCTTGTTGCAAAATTTCTGTTTTGTGCTAGTTGAAAGAAAAAAAACAGAAGAAAAAAAAAGACAGAAAGAAAGAAAAGAAAGAAAGAAAAGAAAGACATAAAGAAAGAAAGAAAAGAAAGAGAAAGAAGAAGAGAAGAGTTTTTCTTTTGTTGTTATTCCTGTCCTTGTGATCCTTCTTTGTTGCTGCTCAGTGACTTCGTTTGTGTCCAGGCTCGCGTCTCTAGCATGTACTAGCCTAGGACCAGCATAATAACGTCGTTGAGCATTTGTTCAATTTGCTTGCAACTAACGTGGTTCTAGTACTTCCTTGCTTTTGCCCACCTATAGCTCCACATATTTCGACTACAGCTTGACACGTGTTGTTGTTGCGGCACCGATACACTTCACTCCATGGTTGTAGACTTGTTGGTTGCCGTCACCTCCTGTTTGGCTTGGTAAGAACTTGTAAGGGCTTGTTTTAACAAGTTGAGTTTGAGAGAATTACATCTGACACATCCTAGTAGTTGATAGGAGGATACATATTATTTTTGTGTTTCTTGTTTTCTACTAATCATGGCAGGTGATATGGAGATTTTTGAGCTGTTGAAACTAGACCCTCATATTCAGGATGTCATTCAACACTTGCCATTATATAATGGTAAGTTTGATCCTCAAGCTTACATTGATTGGGAGTTAAAAGTAGACAATGAATTTGATGAGCATGACCTATCCGAGAAACAAAAGATTTGTATTGCCTCTAATATTTTGATTGAATATGCTTTGCTAGAATGGAAACACATTTGTAGGCACATCAAAGTTCCAGAATCTTGGAAAGACTTCAAATTTCTTTTTAGAGATGCATTTGTTCCTGCATATTATGTTGATTATTTGCTTGCAAAATTAGACAACTTGAAGCAGGGTAGCAAGACTGTGAAACAATATTACCATAATTTTAAGATTTGTATCATGTTTGGTGGATTGGATGAATGCATGGAAGATGTTATGAGTAGATTCATGAAAGGGCTCAATTCTGAAATTCGAACCTTATTAATTAGCAAATCATATTGCCATATTGGTCAATTGTTTTGTCTGGCTCTCAATGCTGAAAAAGAGATTCTATTATCTGTGAATACTTGCCAGAATGATGTGACCCATAATGTCCAAAATTTGTCCACTCTGCATGCTAATGAAGAGCAACAAATAGTGGAACCCACTACTGATTTTCCTTTGTCACAAAATGGATTACTCGCGGTTCCTTGTGATAAAGAGGAGTTGTGTGTTGATGATTCTTTTACTCCTATGCCACAAGTAGCAAATAAGTGTGATACTTTTGGTTTGGAACCATACAAATGTGCTGAAGATAAGCTTTTTCATCCTATTACATGTGCACAAGATGAACTGAATTTGTTGTCCTCTTTAAATACTTTGGGTTATATTGAATTTGATATTCTGTGTAATCTAAATTGTCTGAAAGAGAAACTTAAATTTGATTCTATTTTGTCAAGTTTTAATCATTGTTCGCTTCATGCAATTGGCAAATATGACAACAAAGGAGAATATTTGGTGCATAAAGTTTATATTAGCTCTAATCTGAAATATCCTTTTGGGCCACAATACCATGATCAAATTGAGGGCTGCACTAACACTAATGATGTCTTGCAAAGTTTTTCTAGTTTTCCCCAAATGCAACAGGATAAATATCAAGAAGGGGAGCACGGTTCACTTTTACCAACAACACATCCTCCAACAAAGGTCAAACCGAGGACGGTTTGCTGTCAAGAAGGGGAGAATGATGAGGACATCATTGGCTCAAATATGACCATGTCAACCACTTCTATATCAAAGGTGCAACCATTCTATATGAGGCTTATCATTGATGCATTTGATGAATTGGTGCTCCACCATAAAGTGTGTATATTTTCATTTTCAGAATTACTTACATGGATCAAGGAAAGGTTTGATTGCATATGGAAAACATGGAAGGTTAATGAAGTTGATTGGGGACCAAATCCAAGTATTCCCAACGTCCTCCACCTGGACACAACGTTACTTTTGGTCCAAGGAAAGAAAGAGATCAAATCCAACACGTTTTGGGGCTGGATTCGGACTCCAGGACAGCTCCAACTTGTGATGTTCACCACGGTCGCATACGGACTCGGATTGGGACGTTCTAGTACTTTTTGGAAAGCTTATCAAGTCTATTTTCCAACGGATCTGGACTCATAGATATATCTTATCCGATGCTTCCGCAATCGTCATTTCAACGCCAGGGCCTTTTCTGCCTTTGGTGCTGTGTCACCCTATTTTGGGCTGATGGCCCATGTATCAAGTTGGGTTCATTAGGGACGTGTCCTAGGGTTGGTGAACGACCCCAACACCCCCTGGTCGTTCCCCTAGGTATTAATAAGGATTAGAGCCACCACAAACAGATTGGGTTTTGTTTTGTTGAAAGTTTAGCCATTGCTACTTCCTTGTAGACGTGTGTGTCGACTAGACCATCCGTTCTACTCGATTCAGAACCCCAACTTTGTGATTCCAGATTGGTTTTCATCTCCATATTTGCAATTGAGTTGCTTGTTCTACTTGTTCTTGCTTGTTCTTCGATTGCTTGCAGGAATTACCCTAGTGGTTTGGTTGATCGTGTTCCACAAGATCGCGACGGCTGTTGGAGGTGGTGTATCGGTTGCTATGGTGCAGCATCCTTGGATGGTTGTAGTCGGGCCGTGAACGTCATCTCCATCCCCAAATCGAGTTATCCACCTTCTCTCATCAAAAGATCAGGATTCACCCTAGTGGGTTCATATCAAGATAGATGCACGGTTTGCGTCAAATGAACCATAGGCTTGAAAATCGTTTTGGACGCACCCGATAGTACTCCTAGGTGCCGAGGCATGCGTGGATGCTCGTTTGTTTGGACATAGAGCTAAACTTGACACAAGATAGGTGCACGGTTTGCGCCGAACGTACCGTAGGCTTAGAAATCATTTTGGATGCACCCGATGGATCTCCTAGGTGACATTGGTCATGTGGAATCTCGTTTCAATCCATTTGGTGACAGTCGCAGTGTTAGTGCAAGTTACGTGCACGATTTGCGCTAATGTACCATAGGCACAGAAATCATTTTGGATGCTCCCGATGGTACTCCTAGGTGACGAGGCTCAAGCGGATGCTCGTTTTTTTATCTGTTTTGAGATAGTGCTAATCTTGACGCAAGATAGATGCACGGTGTGTGTCGAACGTACCATAGGCTCGAAAATCATTTTGGACGCACCCGATGGTACTCCTAGGTGCCGAGGCACACGTGGATGCTCGTTTTGGTCTGTTTGGACATAGAGCTAATCTTGACACAAGATAGGTGCACGGTTTGCGCCGAACGTACCGTAGGCTCAGAAATCGTTTTGGATGCACCCGATGGATCTCCTAGGTGACATTGGTCATGTGGAATCTCGTTTGAAACCATTTGGAGATAGTGGTAGTGTCAGCACAAGAAAGGTGCACGATTTGCGCCAAACATCGCTCAGAAATCATGTTGGACGCACCCGATAGTACTCCTAGGTGACGACGCTCAAGTGGATGCTCATTTTGGTCTATTTGGAGATAGTGTTAACCTTTATGCGAGATTGGTCCACGGTTTGCGTCAAACGTACCATAGGCTCGGAAATCATTTTGGACTCGCTCGATGGTACTCCTAGGTGACGAGGATCAAGTGGATGCTGATTTTGGTCTGTTTAGAGATAGTGCTAATCTTGATGCAAGATAGATGCACGGCTTGCGTCGAATGTACCATAGGCTTGAAAACCATTTTGGACGCACCCGATGGTAATCCTAGGTGATGAGGCACACAATGATGCTTGTTTTGGGCCTCTTTGGACATAGAGCTGACCTTGACACAAGATAAGTGCACGGTTTGCGCCGAATGTACCGTAGGCTCAGAAATTGTTTTGGATGCACCCGATGGATCTGCTAGGTGACATTGGTCGTATGGAATCTCGTTTCAATCCATTTGGAGACAGTGGTAGTGTCAGCGCAAGATAGGTGCATGGTTTGCGCCAAACATTGCTCAGAAATCATTTTGGACGCAGCCGATGGTACTCCTAGGTGACGAGGCTCAAGTGGATGCTCGTTTTGGTCTATTTGGAGATAGTGCTAACCTTGATGCGAGATTGGTGCATGGTTTGCGTCGAACGTACCATATGCTCATAAATTGTTTTGGACGCGCTCGAAGGTACTCCTAGGTGATGAGGCTCAAGTGGATGCTCATTTTGGTCTGTTTAGACATAGTGCTAACCTTGATGCAGGATAGGTGCACGGTTTGTGCCGAACGTAGCATAGGCTCAGAAATCATTTTGGATACACCCGATGGATCTCCTATGTGACTTTGGTCATGTGGAATCTCGTCTCAATCCATTTGGTGACAGTGGCAATGTTAGTGCAAGTTACCTGCACGGTTTGCGCGAAATGTACCATATGCACAGAAATAGTTTTGGACGCACCTGATGGTACTCCTAGGTGACGAGGCTCAAGTGGATGCTCATTTTGGTCTGTTTGGAGATAGTGCTAATCTTGACCCAAGATAGATGCACGGTTTGCGTCGAATGTACCATAGGCTTGAAAAATCATTTTAGACGAACCCGATGGTACTCCTAGGTGACGAGGCACACGTGGATGCTCGTTTTGGTCTGTTTAGACCTAGTGCTAACCTTGACGCAAGATTGGTGCACGGTTTGCGCCGAACATAGCATAGGCTCAGAAATCATTTTGGATGCACCCGATGGATCTCCTAGGTGACATTGGTCATGTGGAATCTCGTTTCAATCCATTTGGAGACAGTGGTAGTGTCAGCGCAAGATAGGTGCACATTTTGCGCCAAACATCGCTCAGAAATCATTTTGGACGCACCCGATGGTACTCCTAGGTGACGAGGCTCAAGTGGATGCTCGTCTTAGTCTATTTGGAGATAGTGCTAACCTTGATGCGAGGTTGGTGCATGGTTTGCGTTGAACGTACCATATGCTCATAAATTGTTTTGGACGCGCTCGATTGTACTCCTAGGTGACGAGGCTCAAGTGGATGCTTGTTTTGGTCTGTTTAGACATAGTGCTAACCTTGATGCAAGATAGGTGCACGGTTTGTGCCGAACGTAGCATAGGCTCAGAAATCGTTTTGGATGCACCCGATGTTTCTCCTATGTGACTTTGGTCATGTGGAATCTCGTTTCAATCCATTTGGTGACAGTGGCAGTGTTAGTGCAAGTTACGTGCACGGTTTGCGCGAAAAGTACCATAGGCACAGAAAATCATTTTGGACGCACCCGATGGTACTCCTAGGTGACGAGGCTCAAGTGGATGCTTATTTTGGTCTATTTGGAGATAGTGCTAATCTTGACCCAAGATAGATGCAGGGTTTGCGTCGAATGTACCATAGGCTTGAAAATCATTTTGGACGAACCCGATGGTACTCCTAGGTGACGAGGCACACGTGGATGCTCGTTTTAGTCCGTTTGAACATAGAGGATATCTTGACACAAGATAGGTGCACGGTTTGTGCCAAATGTACCGTAGGCTCCGAAATCGTTTTGGATGCACCCGATGGATCCCCTAGGTGACGTTGGTCATGTGGAATCTCGTTTCAATCCATTTGGAGACAGTGGTAGCCTCAGTGCAAGATAGGTGCACGGTTTGGACCTAATCGCCCAGAAATCGTGTTGGACGCACCCGATGGTACTCTTAGGTGACGAGGCTCAAGTGGATGCTCGTTTTGGTCTGTTTGGAGATAGTGTTAACCTTGATGCGAGATTGGTGCATGGTTTGCGTCGAACGTACCATAGACTCGGAAATCGTTTTGGACTCGCTCGATGGTACTACTAGGTGACGAGGCTCAAGTGGATGCTCATTTTGGTCTGTTTAGACATAGTGCTAACCTTGACGCAAGATAGGTGCATGGTTTGCGCCAAACATTGCTCAGAAATCATTTTGGACGCAGTCGATGGTACTCCTAGGTTACGAGGCTCAAGTGGATGCTCGTTTTGGTCTATTTGGAGATAGTGCTAACCTTGATGCGAGATTGGTGCATGGTTTGCGTCGAACGTACCATATGCTCATAAATTGTTTTGGACGCGCTCGAAGGTACTCCTAGGTGATGAGGCTCAAGTGGATGCTCATTTTGGTCTGTTTAGACATAGTGCTAACCTTGATGCAGGATAGGTGCACGGTTTGTGCCGAACGTAGCATAGGCTCAGAAATCATTTTGGATACACCCGATGGATCTCCTATGTGACTTTGGTCATGTGGAATCTCGTCTCAATCCATTTGGTGACAGTGGCAATGTTAGTGCAAGTTACCTGCACGGTTTGCACGAAATGTACCATATGCACAGAAATAGTTTTGGACGCACCTGATGGTACTCCTAGGTGACGAGGCTCAAGTGGATGCTCATTTTGGTCTGTTTGGAGATAGTGCTAATCTTGACCCAAGATAGATGCACGGTTTGCGTCGAATGTACCATAGGCTTGAAAATCATTTTAGACGAACCCGATGGTACTCCTAGGTGACGAGGCACACGTGGATGCTCGTTTTGGTCTGTTTAGACCTAGTGCTAACCTTGACGCAAGATTGGTGCACGGTTTGCGCCGAACATAGCATAGGCTCAGAAATCATTTTGGATGCACCCGATGGATCTCCTAGGTGACATTGGTCATGTGGAATCTCGTTTCAATCCATTTGGAGACAGTGGTAGTGTCAGCGCAAGATAGGTGCACATTTTGCGCCAAACATCGCTCAGAAATCATTTTGGACGCACCCGATGGTACTCCTAGGTGACGAGGCTCAAGTGGATGCTCGTCTTAGTCTATTTGGAGATAGTGCTAACCTTGATGCGAGGTTGGTGCATGGTTTGCGTTGAACGTACCATATGCTCATAAATTGTTTTGGACGCACTCGATTGTACTCCTAGGTGACGAGGCTCAAGTGGATGCTTGTTTTGGTCTGTTTAGACATAGTGCTAACCTTGATGCAAGATAGGTGCACGGTTTGTGCCGAACGTAGCATAGGCTCAGAAATCGTTTTGGATGCACCCGATGTTTCTCCTATGTGACTTTGGTCATGTGGAATCTCGTTTCAATCCATTTGGTGACAGTGGCAGTGTTAGTGCAAGTTACGTGCACGGTTTGCGCGAAAAGTACCATAGGCACAGAAAATCATTTTGGACGCACCCGATGGTACTCCTAGGTGACGAGGCTCAAGTGGATGCTTATTTTGGTCTATTTGGAGATAGTGCTAATCTTGACCCAAGATAGATGCAGGGTTTGCGTCGAATGTACCATAGGCTTGAAAATCATTTTGGACGAACCCGATGGTACTCCTAGGTGACGAGGCACACGTGGATGCTCGTTTTAGTCCGTTTGAACATAGAGGATATCTTGACACAAGATAGGTGCACGGTTTGTGCCAAATGTACCGTAGGCTCCGAAATCGTTTTGGATGCACCCGATGGATCCCCTAGGTGACGTTGGTCATGTGGAATGTCGTTTCAATCCATTTGGAGACAGTGGTAGCCTCAGTGCAAGATAGGTGCACGGTTTGGACCTAATCGCCCAGAAATCGTGTTGGACGCACCCGATGGTACTCTTAGGTGACGAGGCTCAAGTGGATGCTCGTTTTGGTCTGTTTGGAGATAGTGTTAACCTTGATGCGAGATTGGTGCATGGTTTGCGTCGAACGTACCATAGACTCGGAAATCGTTTTGGACTCGCTCGATGGTACTACTAGGTGACGAGGCTCAAGTGGATGCTCATTTTGGTCTGTTTAGACATAGTGCTAACCTTGACGCAAGATAGGTGCACGGTTTGCGCCAAACGTAGCATAGGCTCAGAAATCGTTTTGGATGCACCCGATGGATCTCTTATGTGACTTTGGTCATGTGGAATCTCGTTTCAATCCATTTGGAGACAGTGGTAGCCTCAGTGCAAGATAGGTGCACGGTTTGCACCAAACATCGCCTAGAAATCGTGTTGGACGCACCCGATGGTACTCTTAGGTGACGAGGCTCAAGTGGATGCTCGTTTTGGTCTGTTTGGAGATAGTGTTAACCTTTATGCGAGATTGGTGCACGGTTTGCGTTGAACGTACCATAGACACAGAAATCGTTTTGGACTCACTCGATGGTACTACTAGGTGACGAGGCTCAAGTGGATGCTCGTTTTGGTCTGTTTAGACATAGTGCTAACCTTGACCCAAGATAGGTGCACGGTTTGTGCCGAACGTAGCATAGGCTCAGAAATCATTTTGGATGCACCCGATGGATCTCCTATGTGACTTTGGTCATGTGGAATCTCGTCTCAATCCATTTGGTGACAGTGGCAATGTTAGTGCAAGTTACCTGCACGGTTTGCGCGAAATGTACCATATGCACAGAAATAGTTTTGGACGCACCTGATGGTACTCCTAGGTGACGAGGCTCAAGTGGATGCTCATTTTGGTCTGTTTGGAGATAGTGCTAATCTTGACCCAAGATAGATGCACGGTTTGCGTCGAATGTACCATAGGCTTGAAAATCATTTTAGACGAACCCGATGGTACTCCTAGGTGACGAGGCACACGTGGATGCTCGTTTTGGTCTGTTTAGACCTAGTGCTAACCTTGACGCAAGATTGGTGCACGGTTTGCGCCGAACATAGCATAGGCTCAGAAATCATTTTGGATGCACCCGATGGATCTCTTAGGTGACATTGGTCATGTGGAATCTCGTTTCAATCCATTTGGAGACAGTGGTAGTTTCAGCGCAAGATAGGTGCACATTTTGCGCCAAACATCGCTCAGAAATCATTTTGGACGCACCCGATGGTACTCCTAGGTGACGAGGCTCAAGTGGATGCTCGTCTTAGTCTATTTGGAGATAGTGCTAACCTTGACGCGAGGTTGGTGCATGGTTTGCGTTGAACGTACCATATGCTCATAAATTGTTTTGGACGCGCTCGATGGTACTCCTAGGTGACGAGGCTCAAGTGGATGCTTGTTTTGGTCTGTTTAGACATAGTGCTAACCTTGATGCAAGATAGGTGCACGGTTTGTGCCGAACGTAGCATAGGCTCAGAAATCGTTTTGGATGCACCCGATGTTTCTCCTATGTGACTTTGGTCATGTGGAATCTCGTTTCAATCCATTTGGTGACAGTGGCAGTGTTAGTGCAACTTACGTGCACGGTTTGCGCGAAAAGTACCATAGGCACAGAAAATCATTTTGGACGCACCCGATGGTACTCCTAGGTGACGAGGCTCAAGTGGATGCTCATTTTGGTCTGTTTAGACATAGTGCTAACCTTGACGCAAGATAGGTGCACGGTTTGCGCCGAACGTAGCATAGGCTCAGAAATCGTTTTGGATGCTCCCGATGGATCTCCTATGTGACTTTGGTCATGTGGAATCTCGTTTCAATCCATTTGGTGATAGTCGTAGTGTTAGTGCAAGTTATGTGCACGGTTTGCGCTAAATGTACCATAGGCACAGAAATCGTTTTGGATGCACCCGATGGTAATCCTAGGTGACGAGGCTCAAGTGGATGCTCATTTTGGTCTGTTTGGAGATAGTGCTAATCTTGACCCAAGATAGATGCCCGGTTTGCTTCGAATGTACCATTGGCTTGAAAATCATTTTGGACGAACCCGATGGTACTCCTAGGTGACGAGGCACACGTGGATGCTCGTTTTAGTCCGTTTGGACATAGAGCTAATCTTGACACAAGATAGGTGCACGGTTTGCTCCTAACGTACCGTAGGCTCAGAAATCGTTTTGGATGCACCCGATGGATCTCCTAGGTGACATTGGTCATGTGGAATCTAGTTTCAATCCATTTGGAGACAGTGGTAGCCTCAGTGCAAGATAGGTGCACGGTTTGCACCAAACATCGCCCAGAAATCATGTTGGACGCACCCCGATTGTACTCGGTGACGAGGCTCAAGTGGATGCTCGTTTTGGTCTGTTTGGAGATAGTGTTAACCTTAATGCGAGATTGGAGCACGGTTTGCGCCGAATGTAGCATAGGCTCAGAAATCGTTTTGGATGCACCCGATGGATGCCCTAGGTGACATTGGTCACGTGGAATCTCGTTTCAATCCATTTGGATACAGTGGTAGCCTCAGAGCAACATAGGTGCACGGTTTGCACCAAACATCGCCCAGAAATCATGTTGGACGCACCCGATAGTACTCCTAGGTGACGAGGCTCAAGTGGATGCTCGTTTTGGTCTGTTTGGAGATAGTGTTAACCTTGATGCGAGATTGTAGCACGGTTTGCGTCGAACGTACCATGGGCTTGGAAATTGTTTTGGACTCGCTCGATGGTACTCCTAGGTGACGAGGCTCAAGTGGATGCTCGTTTTGGTCTGTTTAGACATAGTGCTAACCTTGACACAAGATAGGTGCACGGTTTGCGCCGAATGTAGCATAGGCTCAGAAATCGTTTTGGATGCACCCGATGGATGTCCTAGGTGACATTGGTCACGTGGAATCTCGTTTCAATCCATTTGGATACAGTGGTAGCCTCAGTGCAAGATAGGTGCACGGTTTGCACCAAACATCGCCCAGAAATCATGTTGGACGCACCCGATAGTACTCCTAGGTGACGAGGGTCAAGTGGATGCTCGTTTTGGTCTGTTTGGAGATAGTGTTAACCTTGATGTGAGATTGGAGCACGGTTTGCGTCGAACGTACCATGGGCTCGGAAATCGTTTTGGATTCGCTCGATGGTACTCCTAGGTGACGAGGCTCAAGTGGATGCTCGTTTTGGTCTGTTTGGAGATAGTGCTAACTTTGATGCGAGATTGCTGCATGGTTTGCGTCGAACGTACCATAGGCTCAGAAATCATTTTGGACTTTCTCGATGGTACTCCTAGGTGACGAGGCTCAAGTGGATGCTCGTTTTGGTCTGTGTGGAGATAGTGTTAACCTTGATGCGAGATTGGTGCACGGTTTGCGTCGAACGTACCATAGGCTCGGAAATCGTTTTGGACTCGCTCGATGGTACTCCTAGGTGACGAGGCTCAAGTGGATGCTCGTTTTGGTCTGTTTAGACATAGTGCTAACCTTGACGCAAGATAGGTGCACGGTTTGCGCCGAACGCAGCATAGGCTTAGAAATCTCGTTTCAATCCATTTGGTGACAGTGGCAGTGTTAGTGCAACTTACGTGCACGGTTTGCTCGAAACGTACCATAGGCACAGAACGTTTTGGACGCACCCGATGGTACTCCTAGGTGATGAGGCCCAAGTGGATGCTCATTCTGGTATGTTTGGAGATAGTGCTAATCTTGACCCAAGATAGATGCACGGTTTGCGTCGAATGTACCATAGGCTTGAAAATCATTTTGGACGAACCCGATGGTACTCCTAGGTGACGAGGCACATGTGGATGCTCGTTTTAGTCAGTTTGGACATAGAGCTAATCTTGACACAAGATAGGTTCACGGTTTGCGCCGAATGTACCGTAGGCTCAGAAATCATTTTGGATGCACCTGATGGATCTCCTAGGTGACATTGGTCATGTGGAATCTCGTTTCAATCCATTTGGAGACAGTGGTAGCCTCAGTGCAAGAAAGGTGCACGGTTTGCACCAAACATCACCCAGAAATCATGTTGGACGCACCCGATTGTACTCCTAGGTGACGAGGCTCAAGTGGACCCTCGTTTTGGTCTGTTTGTGGATAGTGTTAACCTTGATGCGAGATTGGGGCACGGTTTGCGTTGAACGTACCATAGGCTCGGAAATCATTTTGGACTCGCTCGATGGTACCACTAGGTGACGAGGCTCAAGTGGATGCTCGTTTTGGTCTGTTTAGACATAGTGCTAACCTTGACGCAAGATAGGTGCACGGTTTGCGCCGAACGTAGCATAGGCACAGAAATCATTTTGGATGCACCCGATGGATCTCCTATGTGACATTGGTCATGTGGAATCTCGTTTCAATTCATTTGGTGACAGTGGCAGTGTTAGTGCAAGTTACGTGCACGGTTTGCTCGAAACGTACCATAGGCACAGAAATCATTTTGGACGCACCCGATGGTAGTCCTAGGTGACGAGGCTCAAGTGGATGCTCATTTTGGTCTGTTTGGAGATTGTGCTAATGTTGACCCAAGATAGATGCACGGTTTGCGTCGAATGTACCATAGGCTTGAAAATCATTTTGGACGAACCCGATGGTACTCCTAGGTGACGAGGCACACGTGGATGCTCGTTTTAGTCCGTTTGGACATAGAGCTAATCTTGACACAAGATAGGTTCACAGTTTGCGCCGAACGTACCGTAGGCTCAGAAATCGTTTTGGATGCACCCGATGGATCTCCTAGGTGACATTGGTCACGTGGAATCTCGTTTCAATCCATTTGGATATAGTGGTAGCCTCAGTGCAAGATAGGTGTACGATTTGCACCAAACATCGCCCAGAAATCATGTTGGACGCACCCGATAGTACTCCTAGGTGACGAGGCTCAAGTGGATGCTCGTTTTTTTCTGTTTGGAGATAGTGTTAACCTTGATGCGAGATTGGTGCATGGTTTGCGTCGAACGTACCATAGGCTCAGAAATCGTTTTGGACTCGCTCGATGGTACTCCTAGGTGACGAGGCTCAAGTGAAATGCTTGTTTTGGTCTGTTTAGAAAGTGCTAACCTTGACGCAAGATAGGTGCATGGTTCGTGCCGAACGTAGCATAGGCTCAGAAATCGTTTTGGATGCACCCGATGGATCTCCTATGTGACTTTGGTCATGTGGAATCTCGTTTCAATCCATTTGGTGACAGTGGCAGTGTTAGTGCAAGTTACGTGCACGGTTTGTTTGAAACCTACCATAGGCACAGAACGTTTTGGACGCACCCGATGGTACTCCTAGGTGTCGAGGCTCAAGTGGATGCTCATTTTGGTCTGTTTGGAGATAGTGCTAATCTTGACCCAAGATAGATGCACGGTTTGCGTCGAATGTACCATAGGCTTGAAAATCATTTTGGACGAACCCGATGGTACTCCTAGGTGACGAGGCACACGTGGATGCTCGTTTTAGTCCGTTTGGACATAGAGCTAATCTTGACACAAGATAGGTTCACGGTTTGCGCCGAACGTACCGTAGGCTCAGAAATCGTTTTGGATGCACCCGATGGATCTCCTAGGTGACATTGGTCACGTGGAATCTCGTTTCAATCCATTTGGATACAGTGGTAGCCTCAGTGCAAGAAAGGTGCACGGTTTGCACCAAACATCACCCAGAAATCATGTTGGACGCACCCGATTGTACTCCTAGGTGACGAGGCTCAAGTGGACGCTCGTTTTGGTCTGTTTGGGGATAGTGTTAACCTTGATGCGAGATTGGGGCACGGTTTGTGTTGAACGTACCATAGGCTCGGAAATCGTTTTGGACTCGCTCGATGGTACTCCTAGATGATGAGGACATCAACACCGATCATACATCCAAGCCGTCCACGCCGACACCTGCTGGTCCTATTACCCGTGCTCGTGCTCGAACACTTAATCATCAAGTGAGTTCCTTCTTGAGCTCTTGTCCATCCTGTTTAGATCTTGGAGACACGTGCACTCTTGTTTTGATTAGGAATCAAGGAGAAGACCAAAAGGGAAAAGGACTCGCGTAGGCTGGATTCGGACTGCAGCACACCTCCAACTTGTGACGGTCGCCACGATTACATACGGAGTCGGATTGGGGTGATTCTGGACTTGTTGGAAAGCTAATAAAGTCTACTTTCATACGGATCTGACCTCATACTCATACCTGCTCAGAAACGGCGTCAACAGTCCAAAAATCACCGAGAGGTCTATTCTGTCCAGGGTGCTGCGCCACCTTAAGTTAGCCCAATGGGCTTGTATCTTTTAGAGTCCAGTAGGGATGCGTCCTAGGGTTGGAGCACGACCCAAACTCTCTTGTGGTCGTCCTCCACACATCATATACCCTTTAGCCGCCACCAGGAACACTTGGGTTTTGTTTAGATCAAGTTTAGCCTTTGCTACTTGCTTGTAGGCGCGTGTGCTGATCCAGCCACCCGTCTCCTTGTCTTCAGAACTCCACTCATAATAAGATTCAGTTTGAGGTTTTCAATTTCATCTTGCAAATTCAGTGCTTGTTTCCTTGTTCTTGCTAGTTCTTCGATTGCTTGCAGGACGGGAGCCCTAGTGGCTGGTTGTCGCGCTCCACAAGATCGTGACAGCCTTTGGAGGTGGTGTATCGGTTGCTAAGGCGCGGTCTTGGAAGGCTGTAGTCGGGCCGTGAACGTCATCTCCATCCACCAAATCGAGCGATCTCACGCCTCTCATCGAAAGATCGTCCATAAACCCTAGCGGGTTCATATCAGTTGGTATCAGAGCTGGGCCCTTGTTTAAGGGGGTGAGAATGATGAGGACATCCTCGACTATTACCCGCTGGCAAAGACGCAACAAAAAAAAGGCCAAGTGGCCTAGTTGTAGTCGGGCGGTGACCGTGTGAGCCTCTGAATAATCCCACCTTGCTTAGCTTGGGAGGAGGAAGCCACCTTAAAAGAGAGAGTCACCCTTCCCCTATCGGACTAGTCTTTTAGGGACATTGGGCCTTTCTCTGAGTGGGTGTGCATAAGAACTGTTGGGGTCCGGGCAACCTTAGTTTATTGGACCTCGGCCAATCCCACCTGTGCCAGATGTATCATTTGGGGTAATCAGAGCAAGGTTGATCGGTGAGAGACATCTAGTTCTTTGCTGTTTTTAATCTCCTATGGTCCAGAAAAAGCCAAAACAAAATTAGTAGATTAGTTCTTCATAATCCCAAAACCCCTTTGAGCTTAATACTATTACTGCTTAGTTAGGGCTTATTGAATTAACGGTTGCATCGTCGTGCAAGTTGCTGGTCTTAGCGTCTCTAGCATGTACTAGCCTAGGACCAGCATAATAACGTCGTTGAGCGTTTGTTCAATTTGCCTGCAACTAACGTGGTTCTAGTACTTCCTTGCTTTAGCCCACCTATAGCTCCACATATTTCAACTATAGCTTGACAGGTCTCGTGCTGCGGCACCGATACACTTCATCCATTGCTGCAGACTTGTTGGTAGATGACCCCTCCTGTCGAGCAAGGTAAGAACTGGTAAGAACTTGTGTAATAGGTGGAGAGTGAGCGACTTGCTGTAGCTACATCCTAGTAGTTGTAGGGCTTTTATTTCTTCACTTGTCTTCTTGTTGTCTTTGTCTTTGAACCATGTCAGGGACCGACGAAGATAACCAAATTCCACATTCGCCTCGCACAAAGGGCATCATACAACATTTTGAAAGGAAAGTGAAGTTGCACACGGAGGGACTTGATAATGACTTGCAGGTGACAAATGACAAACTTGGGCAGTTGGAGGCTACTCAGATTGCCGCAAACAACAAGCTTGCAGGTTTGGAGCAGTCCATTGCTAGTGTGGACAAAAGCCTTGCTGCTCTGCTGAGGCGTTTTGATGACCTCCACAACAATGATAAAGACCAGCATAAAAAAGACAAGGAGGAAGATCGAGAGGATGGTAGTTATGATGAAGAATACACAGGTGATACTGAACATGATGATCGAGACACTCGTGATCGACGTCGCCTACGTCACAACCGTAGAGGTATGGGTGGCCGCCGCCGACGCGAGGTACACAATAATGATGATGCTTTTAGTAAGATTAAATTTAAAATACCTCCTTTTGATGGTAAATATGACCCTGATGCATACATTACTTGGGAGATTGCTGTTGATCAAAAGTTTGCATGCCATGAATTTCCTGAGAACACGCGTGTTAGGGCTGCTACTAGTGAGTTTACAGATTTTGCTTCTGTTTGGTGGATCGAATATGGCAAGAAAAATCCTAATAACATACCTAGAACTTGGAATACACTGAAACGAGCCATGAGAGCTAGATTTGTTCCATCTTACTATGCCCATGATATGATAAATAAGTTACAACAATTGAGACAAGGTTCTAAATGTGTAGAAGAATACTATCAGGAATTACAAACGGGTATGTTGCGTTGTAATTTAGAGGAGGATGAGGAACCTGCTATGGCTAGATTTTTAGGTGGATTAAATCGGGAAATTCAGGATATCCTCGCTTACAAAGAATACAATAACGTAACCAAACTGTTTCATCTTGCTTGTAAAGCTGAACGGGAAGTGCAGGGACGACGTGCTAGCGCAAGGACTAATGTTTCTGCAAGGAAAGCTAGTTCATGGCAGCCGCGCCCATCTACAACTCCGTCTACACGTACTCCTACGCCATCATCTAGTGACAAGACTCGAGCTGCCCCCACCAATTCAGTAGTGAAGACATCGCAAAAGCCAGCTGCGAGTACTTCATCCGTGGCATCGACAGGTAGAACAAGCAACATACAATGTCATCGGTGCAAGGGATATGGCCATATGATGCGTGACTGCCCAAACAAGCGTGTTATGATTGTCAAGGATGATGGTGAGTGTTCATCTGCTAGTGATTTTGATGAAGATACACTTGCATTGCTTGCGGCTGACTATGCAGGTAGTGAGGAACACATAGAAGAACACATCAATGCAGGTGACGCGGAGCACTATGAGAGCTTGATTGTACAGCGAGTGCTTAGTGCACAAATGGAGAAGGCTGAGCAAAATCAGCGACACACTTTATTCCAAACAAAGTGTGTCATCAAGGAGCGTTCGTGTCGCATGATCATTGATGGAGGTAGCTGCAACAACTTGGCAAGTACCGACATGGTACAGAAGCTCGCCCTCACCACCAAACCACATCCCCATCCCTACTACATCCAATGGCTGAACAACAGTGGTAAGGCAAAGGTAACGAGACTGGTGCGAATCAATTTTGCTATCGGATCATACAAAGATATTGTTGAATGTGATGTTGTGCCTATGCAAGCTTGCAATATTCTGCTAGGTAGACCATGGCAATTTGATAGAGATTCGATGCATCATGGTAGATCAAATCAATATTCGTTTCTATACCATGATCGAAAAATTGTGTTGCATCCTATGTCTCCTGAAGCTATTATGCAATCTGATGTTACTAAGGCTGCAAAAGCAAAGAGTGAGAGTGACAAATCTGTTGTTGATGACAAAGATGAGATAACATTGAAAGGACGTTGTATGCTTGCTACAAAATCTGATATTAATGAGTTCAATGCATCCACCTCTGTTGCTTATGCTTTAGTATGCAAGGATGCTTTGATTTCATTTGAGGATATGCAACGTTCTTTGCCCCCTGCTGTTGCTAACATTTTGCAGGAGTATTCTGATGTGTTTCCCATTGAGATACCAGCGGGGCTGCCACCAATACGAGGGATTGAGCACCAAATTGATCTTATCCCTGGAGCATCTTTGCCAAACCGTGCGCCATACAGGACAAATCCAGAGGAAACGAAGGAAATTCAGCGACAAGTGCAAGAACTACTAGACAAAGGTTATGTGCGTGAGTCTCTTAGTCCTTGTGCTGTTCCAGTGATTTTAGTGCCTAAGAAAGATGGAACATGGCGCATGTGTGTTGATTGTAGGGCTATTAATAATATCACCATTCGATATCGACACCCTATTCCACGATTAGATGATATGCTTGATGAATTGAGTGGTGTTGTTGTGTTTTCAAAGGTTGATTTGCGTAGTGGGTACCACCAGATTCGTATGAAATTGGGAGATGAATGGAAAACTGCTTTCAAAACCAAGTTCGGTCTATATGAGTGGTTAGTCATGCCTTTTGGGTTAACTAATGCACCTAGTACTTTCATGAGATTAATGAACGAGGTTTTGCGTGCTTTCATTGGGAAATTTGTTGTCATCTACTTTGATGATATACTGATTTATAGCAAATCCATTGATGAACACCTTGATCACTTACGTGTTGTTTTCAATGCTCTACGTGATGCACGTTTGTTTGGTAACCTTGAGAAGTGCACTTTCTGCACCGATCGAGTATCGTTTCTTGGCTATGTTGTCACTCCACAGGGAATTGAGGTTGATAAAGCCAAGGTGGAAGCTATACAAGGATGGCCTGTACCCACGACGGTCACACAAGTGCGGAGTTTCCTAGGACTTGCTGGTTTCTATCGCCGTTTTGTGAAGGACTTCAGCACCATTGCTGCACCATTGAATGAGCTTACAAAGAAGGGAGTGCCCTTTTCTTGGGGCAAAGCACAAGAGCACGCCTTCCATGTGCTGAAAGATAAGTTAACACATGCACCTCTACTCCAACTCCCTGATTTTAATAAGACTTTCGAGCTTGAATGTGATGCGAGTGGAATTGGATTGGGTGGTGTTTTGTTACAAGAAGGAAAACTTGTTGCATACTTTAGTGAGAAATTGAGCAGGCCTATTCTTAATTATTCTACATATGATAAGGAATTATATGCTCTAGTGCGGACATTAGAAACATGGCAGCATTATTTGTGGCCCAAAGAATTTGTTATACATTCTGATCATGAATCTTTGAAGCATATTCGTAGTCAAGGAAAACTGAATCGTAGACATGCAAAATGGGTTGAATTTATTAAATCTTTTCCTTATGTTATCAAACACAAGAAAGGGAAGGATAATATCATTGCAGATGCATTGTCTAGGAGATATACTTTGCTGAATCAACTTGATTACAAGATCTTTGGGTTAGAAACAATTAAAGAACGATATGCTCATGATGCTGATTTTAAAGAAGTGCTGCTGCATTGTAAAGATGGGAAAACATGGAACAAATTCATCCTCAATGATGGGTTTGTGTTTAGAGCTAACAAGCTATGCATTCCAGCTAGCTCCGTTCGCTTGTTGTTGCTGCAGGAAGTGCATGGAGGTGGCTTGATGGGGCATTTTGGAGCAAAGAAGACGGAGGACATTCTTGCTGGTCATTTCTTTTGGCCCAAGATGCGACGTGATGTGGAGAGATTTGTTGCTCGCTGCACAACATGTCAAAAGGCTAAGTCCCGGTTGAATCCACACGGTTTGTATATGCCTCTTCCTGTTCCTAGTGCTCCTTGGGAGGATATTTCTATGGATTTTGTGTTGGGATTGCCACGGACTAGGAAAGGGCGAGATAGTGTTTTTGTGGTTGTGGATCGATTCTCTAAAATGGCACATTTCATACCATGTCATAAAACTGATGATGCTACAAATATTGCTGATTTGTTCTTTCGAGAAGTTGTTCGCTTGCATGGTGTGCCAAATACAATTGTTTCTGATCGTGATGCTAAATTTCTTAGCCATTTTTGGAGAACTTTATGGGCCAAATTGGGGACTAAGCTTTTATTTTCCACCACTTGTCACCCCCAAACTGATGGTCAAACTGAAGTTGTGAATAGAACTTTGTCTACTATGTTAAGGACTGTTTTAAAGAAGAATATTAAGATGTGGGAAGATTGTTTGCCTCATATTGAGTTTGCTTATAATCGTTCGCTGCATTCTACTACGAAGATGTGTCCCTTTGAGATTGTTTATGGCTTGTTACCATGTGCTCCTATTGATTTAATGCCATTGCCAAGTTCTGAAAAGTTGAATTTTGATGCTAAGCAACGTGCTGAATTGATGCTAAAACTACATGAAACCACTAAAGAAAACATAGAGCGCATGAATGCTAAGTACAAATTTGCTGTAGATAAAGGTAGAAGGGAATTGATTCTTGAACCTGGAGATTGGGTTTGGTTGCATTTGCGAAAGGATAGGTTTCCTGAATTAAGAAAATCTAAATTGATGCCTAGAGCGGATGGTCCTTTTAAAGTGATGCAACGAATAAATGAGAATGCATATAAGCTTGATCTTCCTGCAGATTTTGGGGTTAGTCCCACATTTAACATTGCAGATTTGAAGCCTTATTTGGGTGAGGAAGATGAGCTTGAGTCGAGGACGACTCAAATTCAAGAAAGGGAGGATGATGAGGACATCAACACCGATCATACATCCAAGCCGTCCACGCCGACACCTGCTGGTCCTATTACCCGTGCTCGTGCTCGAACACTTAATCATCAAGTGAGTTCCTTCTTGAGCTCTTGTCCATCCTGTTTAGATCTTGGAGACACGTGCACTCTTGTTTTGATTAGGAATCAAGGAGAAGACCAAAAGGGAAAAGGACTCGCGTAGGCTGGATTCGGACTGCAGCACACCTCCAACTTGTGACGGTCGCCACGATTACATACGGAGTCGGATTGGGGTGATTCTGGACTTGTTGGAAAGCTAATAAAGTCTACTTTCATACGGATCTGATCTCATACTCATAGCTGCTCAGAAACGGCGTCAACGGTCCAAAAATCACCGAGAGGTCTATTCTGTCCAGGGTGCTGCGCCACCTTAAGTTAGCCCAATGGGCTTGTATCTTTTAGAGTCCAGTAGGGACGCGTCCTAGGGTTGGAGCACGACCCAAACTCTCTTGTGGTCGTCCTCCACACATCATATACCCTTTAGCCGCCACCAGGAACACTTGGGTTTTGTTTAGATCAAGTTTAGCCTTTGCTACTTGCTTGTAGGCGCGTGTGCTGATCCAGCCACCCGTCTCCTTGTCTTCAGAACTCCACTCATAATAAGATTCAGTTTGAGGTTTTCAATTTCATCTTGCAAATTCAGTGCTTGTTTCCTTGTTCTTGCTAGTTCTTCGATTGCTTGCAGGACGGGAGCCCTAGTGGCTGGTTGTCGCGCTCCACAAGATCGTGACAGCCTTTGGAGGTGGTGTATCGGTTGCTAAGGCGCGGTCTTGGAAGGCTGTAGTCGGGCCGTGAACGTCATCTCCATCCACCAAATCGAGCGATCTCACGCCTCTCATCGAAAGATCATCCATAAACCCTAGCGGGTTCATATCACTAGGTGACGAGGCTCAAGTGGATACTCGTTTTGGTCTGTTTAGACATAGTGCTAACCTTGACGCAAGATAGGTGCACAGTTTGTGCCAAACGTAGCATAGGCTCAGAAATCGTTTTGGATGCACCCGATGGATCTCCTATGTGACTTTGGTCATGTGGAATCTCGTTTCAATCCATTTGGTGACAGTGGCAGTGTTAGTGCAAGTTACGTGCACGGTTTGCTCAAAACGTACCATAGGCACAGAACGTTTTGGACGCACCCGATGGTACTCCTAGGTGACGAGGCTCAAGTGGATGCTCATTTTGGTCTGTTTGGAGATAGTGCTAATCTTGACCCAAGATAGATGCACGGTTTGCGTCGAATGTACTATAGGCTTGAAAATCATTTTAGACGAACCCGATGGTACTCCTAGGTGACGAGGCACACGTGGATGCTCGTTTTGGTCTGTTTAGACCTAGTGCTAACCTTGACGCAAGATTGGTGCACGGTTTGCGCCGAACATAGCATAGGCTCAGAAATCATTTTGGATGCACCCGATGGATCTCCTAGGTGACATTGGTCATGTGGAATCTCGTTTCAATCCATTTGGAGACAGTGGTAGTGTCAGCGCAAGATAGGTGCACATTTTGCGCCAAACATCGCTCAGAAATCATTTTGGACGCACCCGATGGTACTCCTAGGTGACGAGGCTCAAGTGGATGCTCGTCTTAGTCTATTTGGAGATAGTGCTAACCTTGATGCGAGGTTGGTGCATGGTTTGCGTCGAACGTACCATATGCTCATAAATTGTTTTGGACGCGCTCGATGGTACTCCTAGGTGACGAGGCTCAAGTGGATGCTTGTTTTGGTCTGTTTAGACATAGTGCTAACCTTGATGCAAGATAGGTGCACGGTTTGTGCCAAACGTAGCATAGGCTCAGAAATCGTTTTGGATGCACCCGATGTTTCTCCTATGTGACTTTGGTCATGTGGAATCTCGTTTCAATCCATTTGGTGACAGTGGCAGTGGCGCGAAAAGTACCATAGGCACAGAAAATCATTTTGGACGCACCCGATGGTACTCCTAGGTGACGAGGCTCAAGTGGATGCTCATTTTGGTCTATTTGGAGATAGTGCTAATCTTGACCCAAGATAGATGCAGGGTTTGCGTCGAATGTACCATAGGCTTGAAAATCATTTTGGACGAACCCGATGGTACTCCTAGGTGACGAGGCTCACGTGGATGCTCGTTTTAGTCCGTTTGAACATTGAGCATATCTTGACTCAAGATAGGTGCACGGTTTGTGCCAAATGTACCGTAGGCTCCGAAATCATTTTGGATGCACCAGATGGATCCCCTAGGTGACGTTGGTCATGTGGAATCTCGTTTCAATCCATTTGGAGACAGTGGTAGCCTCAGTGCAAGATAGGTGCACGGTTTGCACCAAACATCGCCCAGAAATCGTGTTGGACGCACCCGATGGTACTCTTAGGTGACGAGGCTCAAGTGGATGCTCGTTTTGGTCTGTTTGGAGATAGTGTTAACCTTGATGCGAGATTGGTGCATGGTTTGCGTCGAACGTACCATAGACTCGGAAATCGTTTTGGACTCGCTCGATGGTACTACTAGGTGACGAGGCTCAAGTGGATGCTCGTTTTGGTCTGTTTAGACATAGTGCTAACCTTGACGCAAGATAGGTGCACGGTTTGCGCCGAACGTAGCATAGGCTCAGAAATCGTTTTGGATGCACCCGATGGATCTCTTATGTGACTTTGGTCATGTGGAATCTCGTTTCAATCCATTTGGAGACAGTGGTAGCCTCAGTGCAAGATAGGTGCACGGTTTGCACCAAACATCGCCTAGAAATCGTGTTGGACGCACCCGGTGGTACTCTTAGGTGACAAGGCTCAAGTGGATGCTCGTTTTGGTCTGTTTGGAGATAGTGTTAACCTTTATGCGAGATTGGTGCACGGTTTGCGTTGAACGTACCATAGACTCATAAATCATTTTGGACTCACTCGATGGTACTACTAGGTGATGAGGCTCAAGTGGATGCTCGTTTTGGTCTGTTTAGACATAGTGCTAACCTTGACGCAAGATAGGTGCACGGTTTGCGCCGAACGTAGCATAGGCTCAGAAATCGTTTTGGATGCTCCCGATGGATCTCCTATGTGACTTTGGTCATGTGGAATCTCGTTTCAATCCATTTGGTGATAGTCGTAGTGTTAGTGCAAGTTATGTGCACGGATTGCGCTAAATGTACCATAGGCACAGAAATCGTTTTGGATGCACCCGATGGTAATCCTAGGTGACGAGGCTCAAGTGGATGCTCATTTTGGTCTGTTTGGAGATAGTGCTAATCTTGACCCAAGATAGATGCCCGGTTTGCTTCGAATGTACCATAGGCTTGAAAATCATTTTGGACGAACCCGATGGTACTCCTAGGTGACGAGGCACACGTGGATGCTCGTTTTAGTCCGTTTGGACATAGAGCTAATCTTGACACAAGATAGGTGCACGGTTTGCTCCGAACGTACCGTAGGCTCAGAAATCATTTTGGATGCACCCGATGGATCCCCTAGGTGGCATTGGTCATGTGGAATCGAGTTTCAATCCATTTGGAGACAGTGGTAGCCTCAGTGCAAGATAGGTGCGCGGTTTGCACCAAACATCGCCCAGAAATCATGTTGGACGCACCCGATAGTACTCCTAGGTGACGAGGCTCAAGTGGATGCTCATTTTGGTCTGTTTGGAGATAGTGTTAACCTTGATGCGAGATTGGAGCACGGTTTGCGTCGAACGTACCATGGGCTCGGAAATCGTTTTGGACTCGCTCGATGGTACTCCTAGGTGATGAGGCTCAAGTGGATTCTCGTTTTGGTCTGTTTGGAGATAGTGCTAACCTTGATGCGAGATTGGTGCATGGTTTGCGTCGAACGTACCATAGGCTCAGAAATCATTTTGGACTCGCTCGATGGTACTCCTAGGTGACGAGGCTCAAGTGGATGCTCGTTTTGGTCTGTTTGGAGATAGTGTTAACCTTGATGCGAGATTGGTGCACGGTTTGCGTCGAACGTACCATAGGCTCGGAAATCGTTTTGGACTCGCTCGATGGTACTCCTAGGTGACGAGGCTCAAGTGGATGCTCGTTTTGGTCTGTTTAGACATAGTGCTAACCTTGACGCAAGATAGGTGCACGGTTTGCGCCGAACGTAGCATAGGCTTAGAAATCTCGTTTCAATCCATTTGGTGACAGTGGCAGTGTTAGTGCAACTTACGTGCACGGTTTGCTCAAAACGTACCATAGGCACAGAACGTTTTGGACGCACCCGATGGTACTCCTAGGTGATGAGGCTCAAGTGGATGCTCATTTTGGTATGTTTGGAGATAGTGCTAATCTTGACCCAAGATAGATGCACGGTTTGCGTCGAATGTACCATAGGCTTGAAAATCATTTTGGACGAACCCGATGGTACTCCTAGGTGACGAGGCACATGTGGATGCTCGTTTTAGTCCGTTTGGACATAGAGCTAATCTTGACACAAGATAGGTTCACGGTTTGCGCCGAACGTACCGTAGGCTCAGAAATCGTTTTGGATGCACCCGATGGATCTCCTAGGTGACATTGGTCATGTGGAATCTCGTTTCAATCCATTTGGATACAATGGTAGCCTCAGTGCAAGATAGGTGTACGGTTTGCACCAAACATCGCCCAGAAATCATGTTGGATGCACCCGATAGTACTCCTAGGTGACGAGGCTCAAGTGGATGCTCGTTTTGGTCTGTTTGGAGATAGTGTTAACCTTGATGCGAGATTGGTGCATGGTTTGCGTCGAACGTACCATAGGCTCGGAAATCATTTTGGACTCGCTCGATGGTACTCCTAGGTGTCGAGGCTCAAGTGGATGCTCGTTTTGGTCTGTTTAGACATAGTGCTAACCTTGACGCAAGATAGGTGCACGGTTTGCGCCGAACGTAGCATAGGCTCAGAAATCATTTTGGATGCACCCGATGGATCTCCTATGTGACTTTGGTCGTGTGGAATCTCGTTTCAATCCATTTGGTGACAGTGGCAGTGTTAGTGCAAGTTATGTGCACGGTTTGCTCGAAACGTACCATGGGCACAGAAATCGTTTTGGACGCACCCGATGGTACTCCTAGGTGACGAGGCTCAAGTGGATGCTCATTTTGATCTGTTTGGAGATTGTGCTAATCTTGACCCAAGATAGATGCACGGTTTGCGTCGAATGTACCATAGGCTTGAAAATCATTTTGGACGAACCCGATGGTACTCCTAGGTGACGAGGCACACGTGGATGCTCGTTTTAGTCCGTTTGGACATAGAGCTAATCTTGACACAAGATAGGTTCACGGTTTGCGCCGAACGTACCGTAGGCTCAGAAATCGTTTTGGATGCACCCGATGGATCTCCTAGGTGACATTGGTCACGTGGAATCTCGTTTCAATCCATTTGGATACAGTGGTAGCCTCAGTGCAAGATAGGTGCATGGTTCGCACCAAACATCGCCCAGAAATCATGTTGGACGCACCCGATAGTACTCCTATGTGACTTTGGTCGTGTGGAATCTCGTTTCAATCCATTTGGTGACAGTGGCAGTGTTAGTGCAAGTTATGTGCACGGTTTGCTCGAAACGTACCATGGGCACAGAAATCGTTTTGGACGCACCCGATGGTACTCCTAGGTGACGAGGCTCAAGTGGATGCTCATTTTGATCTGTTTGGAGATTGTGCTAATCTTGACCCAAGATAGATGCACGGTTTGCGTCGAACATACCATAGGCTCAGAAATCGTTTTAGACTCGCTCGATGGTACTCCTAGGTGACAAGGCTCAAGTGGATGCTCATTTTGGTCTGTTTGGACATAGTGCTAACCTTGACCCAAGATAGATGCACGGTTTGCGTCGAACGTACCGTAGGCTTGAAAATCATTTTGGATGCACCCGATGGATATCCTAGGTGACATTGGTCTTGTGGAATCTCGTTTCAATCCATTTGGAGACAGTGGTAGCCTCAGTGCAAGATAGGTGCATGGTTTGCACCAAACATCGCCCAGAAATCATGTTGGACGCACCCGATAGTACTCCTAGGTGACGAGGCTCAAGTGGATGCTCGTTTTTTTTTCTGTTTGGAGATAGTTTTAACCTTGATGCGAGATTGGTGCATGGTTTGCGTCGGACGTACCATAGGCTCGGAAATCGTTTTGGACTCGCTCGATGGTACTCCTAGGTGACGAGGCTCAAGTGAAATGCTCGTTTTAGTCTGTTTAGACATAGTGCTAACCTTGACGCAAGATAGGTGCACGGTTCGCGCCGAACGTAGCATAGGCTCAGAAATCGTTTTGGATGCACCCGATGGATCTCCTATGTGACTTTGGTCATGTGGAATCTCGTTTCAATCCATTTGGTGACAGTGGCAGTGTTAGTGCAAGTTACGTGCATGGTTTGCGCGAAACGTACCATAGGCACAGAACGTTTTGGACGCACCCGTTGGTACTCCTAGGTGTCGAGGCTCAAGTGGATGCTCATTTTGGTATGATTGGAGATAGTGCTAATCTTGACCCAAGATAGATGCACGGTTTGCGTCGAATGTACCATAGGCTTGAAAATCATTTTGGACGAACCCGATGGTACTCCTAGGTGACGAGGCACACGTGGATGCTCGTTGTAGTCCGTTTGGACATAGAGCTAATCTTGACACAAGATAGGTTCACGGTTTGCGCCGAACATACCGTAGGCTCAGAAATCATTTTGGATGCACCCGATGGATCTCCTAGGTGACATTGGTCACGTCAAATCTCGTTTCAATCCATTTGGATACATTGGTAGCCTCAGTGGAAGATAGGTGCACGGTTTGCACCAAACATCGCCCAGAAATCATGTTGGACGCACCCGATAGTACTCCTAGGTGACGAGGCTCAAGTGGATGCTCGTTTTGGTCTGTTTGGAGATAGTGTTAACCTTGATGCGAGATTGGTGCATGGTTTGCGTCGAACGTACCATAGGCTTGGAAATCGTTTTGGACTCGCTCGATGGTACTCCTAGGTGACGAGGCTCAAGTGGATGCTTGTTTTGGTCTGTTTAGACATAGTGCTAACCTTGACACAAGATAGGTGCACGGTTTGTGCCGAACGTAGCATAGGCTCAGAAATCATTTTGGATGCTCCCGATGGATCTCCTATGTGACTTTGGTCATGTGGAATCTCGTTTCAATCCATTTGGTGACAGTGGCAGTGTTAGTGCAAGTTACGTGCACGGGTTGCTCGAAACGTACCATAGGCACAGAAATCGTTTTGGACACACCCGATGGTACTCCTAGGTGACGAGGCTCAAGTGGATGCTCATTTTGGTCTGTTTGGAGATAGTGCTAATCTTGACCCAAGATAGATGCACGGTTTGCGTCGAATGTACCACAGGCTTGAAAATCATTTTGGACGAACCCGATGGTACTCTTAGGTGACGAGGCACACATGGATGCTCGTTTTAGTCCGTTTGGACATAGAGCTAATCTTGACACAAGATAGGTGCACGGTTTGCGCCTAACGTACCATAGGCTCAGAAATCATTTTGGATGCACCCGATGGATCTCGTAGGTGACATTGGTCATGTGGAATCTCGTTTCAATCCATTTGGAGACAGTGGTAGCCTCATTGCTAGATAGGTGCTCGGTTTGCACCAAACATTGCCTAGAAATCGTGTTGGACGCAACCAATGGTACTCCTAGGTGACGAGGCTCAAGTGGATGCTCGTTTTGGTATGTTTGGAGATGGTGTTAACCTTGATGCGAGATTGGAGCACGGTTTGCGTCGAACGTACCATGGGCTCGGAAATCGTTTTGGACTCGCTCGATGGTACTCATAGGTGACGAAGCTCAAGTGGACGCTCGTTTTGGTCTGTTTGGAGATAGTGCTAACCTTGATGCGAGATTGGTGCATGGTTTGTGTCAAACGTACCATAGGCTCAGAAATCGTTTTGGACTCGCTCGATGGTACTCCTAGGTGACGAGGCTCAAGTGGATGCTCGTTTTGGTCTGTTTGGAGATAGTGTCAACCTTGATGCGAGATTGGTGCACGGTTTGCGTCGAACGTACCATAGGCTCAGAAATCGTTTTGGACTCGCTCGATGGTACTCCTGGGTGACGAGGCTCAAGTGGATGCTCGTTTTGGTCTGTTTAGACATAGTGCTAACCTTGACGCAAGATAGGTGCACGGTTCGCGCCGAACGTAGCATAGGCTCAGAAATCGTTTTGGATGCACCCGATGGATCTCCTATGTGACTTTGGTCATGTGGAATCTCGTTTCAATCCATTTGGTGACAGTGGCAGTGTTAGTGCAAGTTACGTGCACGGTTTGCTCGAAACGTACCATAGGCACAGAATGTTTTGGACGCACCCGATGGTACTCCTAGGTGACGAGGCTCAAGTGGATGCTCATTTTGGTATGTTTGGAGATAGTGCTAATCTTGACCCAAGATAGATGCACAGTTTGCGTCGAATGTACCATAGGCTTGAAAATCATTTTGGACGAACCTGATGGTACTCCTAGGTGATGAGGCACACGTGGATGCTCGTTTTAGTCCGTTTGGACATAGAGCTAATCTAGACACAAGATAGGTTCACGGTTTGCGCCGAACATACCGTAGGCTCAGAAATCGTTTTGGATGCACCCGATGGATCTCCTAGGTGACATTGGTCACGCGGAATCTCGTTTCAATCCATTTGGATACAGTGGTAGCCTCAGTGCAAGATAGGTGCACGGTTTGCAATAAACATCGCCCAGAAATCATGTTGGACGCACCCGATAGTACTCCTAGGTGACGAGGCTCAAGTGGATGCTCGTTTTGGTCTGTTTGGAGATAGTGTTAACCTTGATGCGAGATTGGTGCATGGTTTGCGTCGAACGTACCATAGGCTTGGAAATCGTTTTGGACTCGCTCGATGGTACTCCTAGGTGATGAGGCTCAAGTGGATGCTCGTTTTGGTCTGTTTAGACATAGACTAACCTTGACGCAAGATAGGTGCACGGTTTGCACCGAACGTAGCATAGGCTCAGAAATCGTTTTGGATGCACCCGATGGATCTCCTATCTGACTTTGGTCATGTGGAATCTCGTTTCAATCCATTTGGTGACAGTGGCAGTGTTAGTGCAAGTTACGTGCACGGGTTGCTCAAAACGTACCATAGGCACAGAAATCGTTTTGGACGCACCCGATGGTACTCCTAGGTGACGAGGCTCAAGTGGATGCTCATTTTGGTCTGTTTGGAGATAGTGCTAATCTTGACCCAAGATAGATGCACGGTTTGCGTCGAATGTACCACAGGCTTGAAAATCATTTTGGACGAACCCGATGGTACTCTTAGGTGACGAGGCACACATGGATGCTCGTTTTAGTCCGTTTGGACATAGAGCTAATCTTGACACAAGATAGGTGCACGGTTTGCGCCCAACGTACCATAGGCTCAGAAATCATTTTGGATGCACCCGATGGATCTCGTAGGTGACATTGGTCATGTGGAATCTTGTTTCAATCCATTTGGAGATAGTGGTAGCCACAGTGCTAGATAGGTGCTCGGTTTGCACCAAACATTGCCTAGAAATCGTGTTGGACGCACCCAATGGTACTCCTAGGTGACGAGGCTCAAGTGGATGCTCGTTTTGGTATGTTTGGAGATGGTGTTAACCTTGATGCGAGATTGGAGCACGGTTTGCGTCGAACGTACCATGGGCTCGGAAATCGTTTTGGACGCACCCGATGGTACTCCTAGGTGACGAGGCTCAAGTGGATGCTCGTTTTGGTCTGTTTGGAGATAGTGCTAACCTTGATGCGAGATTGGTGCATGGTTTGCGTCGAACGTACCATAGGCTCAGAAATCGTTTTGGACTCGCTCGATGGTACTCCTAGGTGACAAGGCTCAAGTGGATGCTCATTTTGGTCTGTTTGGACATAGTGCTAACCTTGACGCAAGATAGGTGCACGGTTTGCGCCGAACGTAGCATAGGCTCAGAAATCGTTTTGGATGCACCCGATGGATCTCATATGTGACTTTGGTCATGCGGAATCTCGTTTCAATCCATTTGGTCACAGTGGTAGCCTCAGTGCAAGATAGGTGCACGGTTTGCACCAAACATCGCCCAGAAATCGTGTTGGACGCACCCGATGGTACTCCTAGGTGACGAGGCTCAAGTGGATGCTCGTTTTGGTCTGTTTGGAGATAGTGTTAACCTTGATGCGAGATTGGTGCACGGTTTGCGTTGAACGTACCATGGGCTCAAAAATCGTTTTGGACTCGCTCGATGGTACTCCTAGGTGACGAGGCACAAGTGGATGCTCGTTTTGGTCTGTTTAGACATAGTGCTAACCTTGACGCAATATAGGTGCACGGTTTTGCGCCGAATGTAGCATAGGCTCAGAAATCGTTTTGGATGCGCCCGATGGATCTCCTATGTGACTTTGGTCATGTGGAATCTTGTTTCAATCCATTTGGTGACAGTGGCAGTGTTAGTGCAAGTTACGTGCACAGTTTGCTTGAAACGTACCATAGGCACAGAAATCGTTTTGGACGCACCCGATGGTACTCCTAGGTGACGAGGCTCAAGTGGATGCTCATTTTGGTCTGTTTGGAGATAGTGCTAATCTTGACCCAAGATAGATGCACGGTTTGCGTCGAATGTACCACAGGCTTGAAAATCATTTTGGACGAACCCGATGGTACTCTTAGGTGACGAGGCACACATGGATGCTCGTTTTAGTCCGTTTGGACATAGAGCTAATCTTGACACAAGATAGGTGCACGGTTTGCGCCCAACGTACCATAGGCTCAGAAATCATTTTGGATGCACCCGATGGATCTCGTAGGTGACATTGGTCATGTGGAATCTTGTTTCAATCCATTTGGAGATAGTGGTAGCCACAGTGCTAGATAGGTGCTCGGTTTGCACCAAACATTGCCTAGAAATCGTGTTGGACGCACCCAATGGTACTCCTAGGTGACGAGGCTCAAGTGGATGCTCGTTTTGGTATGTTTGGAGATGGTGTTAACCTTGATGCGAGATTGGAGCACGGTTTGCGTCGAACGTACCATGGGCTCGGAAATCGTTTTGGACGCACCCGATGGTACTCCTAGGTGACGAGGCTCAAGTGGATGCTCGTTTTGGTCTGTTTGGAGATAGTGCTAACCTTGATGCGAGATTGGTGCATGGTTTGCGTCGAACGTACCATAGGCTCTGAAATCGTTTTGGACTCGCTCGATGGTACTCCTAGGTGACAAGGCTCAAGTGGATGCTCATTTTGGTCTGTTTGGACATAGTGCTAACCTTGACGCAAGATAGGTGCACGGTTTGCGCCGAACGTAGCATAGGCTCAGAAATCGTTTTGGATGCACCCGATGGATCTCATATGTGACTTTGGTCATGCGGAATCTCGTTTCAATCCATTTGGTCACAGTGGTAGCCTCAGTGCAAGATAGGTGCACGGTTTGCACCAAACATCGCCCAGAAATCGTGTTGGACGCACCCGATGGTACTCCTAGGTGACGAGGCTCAAGTGGATGCTCGTTTTGGTCTGTTTGGAGATAGTGTTAACCTTGATGCGAGATTGGTGCACGGTTTGCGTTGAACGTACCATGGGCTCAAAAATCGTTTTGGACTCGCTCGATGGTACTCCTAGGTGACGAGGCACAAGTGGATGCTCGTTTTGGTCTGTTTAGACATAGTGCTAACCTTGACGCAAGATAGGTGCACGGTTTTGCGCCGAATGTAGCATAGGCTCAGAAATCGTTTTGGATGCGCCCGATGGATCTCCTATGTGACTTTGGTCATGTGGAATCTTGTTTCAATCCATTTGGTGACAGTGGCAGTGTTAGTGCAAGTTACGTGCACAGTTTGCTTGAAACGTACCATAGGCACAGAAATCGTTTTGGACGCACCCGATGGTACTCCTAGGTGACGAGGCTCAAGTGGATGCTCATTTTGGTCTGTTTGGAGATAGTGCTAATCTTGACCCAAGATAGATGCACGGTTTGCGTCGAATGTACCACAGGCTTGAAAATCATTTTGGACGAACCCGATGGTACTCTTAGGTGACGAGGCACACATGGATGCTCGTTTTAGTCCGTTTGGACATAGAGCTAATCTTGACACAAGATAGGTGCACGGTTTGCGCCCAACGTACCATAGGCTCAGAAATCATTTTGGATGCACCCGATGGATCTCGTAGGTGACATTGGTCATGTGGAATCTTGTTTCAATCCATTTGGAGATAGTGGTAGCCACAGTGCTAGATAGGTGCTCGGTTTGCACCAAACATTGCCTAGAAATCGTGTTGGACGCACCCAATGGTACTCCTAGGTGACGAGGCTCAAGTGGATGCTCGTTTTGGTATGTTTGGAGATGGTGTTAACCTTGATGCGAGATTGGAGCACGGTTTGCGTCGAACGTACCATGGGCTCGGAAATCGTTTTGGACGCACCCGATGGTACTCCTAGGTGACGAGGCTCAAGTGGATGCTCGTTTTGGTCTGTTTGGAGATAGTGCTAACCTTGATGCGAGATTGGTGCATGGTTTGCGTCGAACGTACCATAGGCTCAGAAATCGTTTTGGACTCGCTCGATGGTACTCCTAGGTGACAAGGCTCAAGTGGATGCTCATTTTGGTCTGTTTGGACATAGTGCTAACCTTGACGCAAGATAGGTGCACGGTTTGCGCCGAACGTAGCATAGGCTCAGAAATCGTTTTGGATGCACCCGATGGATCTCATATGTGACTTTGGTCATGCGGAATCTCGTTTCAATCCATTTGGTCACAGTGGTAGCCTCAGTGCAAGATAGGTGCACGGTTTGCACCAAACATCGCCCAGAAATCGTGTTTGGACGCACCCGATGGTACTCCTAGGTGACGAGGCTCAAGTGGATGCTCGTTTTGGTCTGTTTGGAGATAGTGTTAACCTTGATGCGAGATTGGTGCACGGTTTGCGTTGAACGTACCATGGGCTCAAAAATCGTTTTGGACTCGCTCGATGGTACTCCTAGGTGACGAGGCACAAGTGGGATGCTCGTTTTGGTCTGTTTGGAGATAGTGCTAACCTTGATGCGAGATTGGTGCATGGTTTGCGTCGAACGTACCATAGGCTCAGAAATCGTTTTGGACTCGCTCGATGGTACTCCTAGGTGACAAGGCTCAAGTGGATGCTCATTTTGGTCTGTTTGGACATAGTGCTAACCTTGACGCAAGATAGGTGCACGGTTTGCGCCGAACGTAGCATAGGCTCAGAAATCGTTTTGGATGCACCCGATGGATCTCATATGTGACTTTGGTCATGCGGAATCTCGTTTCAATCCATTTGGTCACAGTGGTAGCCTCAGTGCAAGATAGGTGCACGGTTTGCACCAAACATCGCCCAGAAATCGTGTTGGACGCACCCGATGGTACTCCTAGGTGACGAGGCTCAAGTGGATGCTCGTTTTGGTCTGTTTGGAGATAGTGTTAACCTTGATGCGAGATTGGTGCACGGTTTGCGTTGAACGTACCATGGGCTCAAAAATCGTTTTGGACTCGCTCGATGGTACTCCTAGGTGACGAGGCACAAGTGGATGCTCGTTTTGGTCTGTTTAGACATAGTGCTAACCTTGACGCAAGATAGGTGCACGGTTTTGCGCCGAATGTAGCATAGGCTCAGAAATCGTTTTGGATGCGCCCGATGGATCTCCTATGTGACTTTGGTCATGTGGAATCTTGTTTCAATCCATTTGGTGACAGTGGCAGTGTTAGTGCAAGTTACGTGCACAGTTTGCTTGAAACGTACCATAGGCACAGAAATCGTTTTGGACGCACCCGATGGTACTCCTAGGTGACGAGGCTCAAGTGGATGCTCATTTTGGTCTGTTTGGAGATAGTGCTAATCTTGACCCAAGATAGATGCACGGTTTGCGTCGAATGTACCACAGGCTTGAAAATCATTTTGGACGAACCCGATGGTACTCTTAGGTGACGAGGCACACATGGATGCTCGTTTTAGTCCGTTTGGACATAGAGCTAATCTTGACACAAGATAGGTGCACGGTTTGCGCCCAACGTACCATAGGCTCAGAAATCATTTTGGATGCACCCGATGGATCTCGTAGGTGACATTGGTCATGTGGAATCTTGTTTCAATCCATTTGGAGATAGTGGTAGCCACAGTGCTAGATAGGTGCTCGGTTTGCACCAAACATTGCCTAGAAATCGTGTTGGACGCACCCAATGGTACTCCTAGGTGACGAGGCTCAAGTGGATGCTCGTTTTGGTATGTTTGGAGATGGTGTTAACCTTGATGCGAGATTGGAGCACGGTTTGCGTCGAACGTACCATGGGCTCGGAAATCGTTTTGGACGCACCCGATGGTACTCCTAGGTGACGAGGCTCAAGTGGATGCTCGTTTTGGTCTGTTTGGAGATAGTGCTAACCTTGATGCGAGATTGGTGCATGGTTTGCGTCGAACGTACCATAGGCTCAGAAATCGTTTTGGACTCGCTCGATGGTACTCCTAGGTGACAAGGCTCAAGTGGATGCTCATTTTGGTCTGTTTGGACATAGTGCTAACCTTGACGCAAGATAGGTGCACGGTTTGCGCCGAACGTAGCATAGGCTCAGAAATCGTTTTGGATGCACCCGATGGATCTCATATGTGACTTTGGTCATGCGGAATCTCGTTTCAATCCATTTGGTCACAGTGGTAGCCTCAGTGCAAGATAGGTGCACGGTTTGCACCAAACATCGCCCAGAAATCGTGTTGGATTTTTGGACGAACCCGATGGTACTCTTAGGTGACGAGGCACACATGGATGCTCGTTTTAGTCCGTTTGGACATAGAGCTAATCTTGACACAAGATAGGTGCACGGTTTGCGCCCAACGTACCATAGGCTCAGAATCATTTTGGATGCACCCGATGGATCTCGTAGGTGACATTGGTCATGTGGAATCTTGTTTCAATCCATTTGGAGATAGTGGTAGCCACAGTGCTAGATAGGTGCTCGGTTTGCACCAAACATTGCCTAGAAATCGTGTTGGACGCACCCAATGGTACTCCTAGGTGACGAGGCTCAAGTGGATGCTCGTTTTGGTATGTTTGGAGATGGTGTTAACCTTGATGCGAGATTGGAGCACGGTTTGCGTCGAACGTACCATGGGCTCGGAAATCGTTTTGGACGCACCCGATGGTACTCCTAGGTGACGAGGCTCAAGTGGATGCTCGTTTTGGTCTGTTTGGAGATAGTGCTAACCTTGATGCGAGATTGGTGCATGGTTTGCGTCGAACGTACCATAGGCTCAGAAATCGTTTTGGACTCGCTCGATGGTACTCCTAGGTGACAAGGCTCAAGTGGATGCTCATTTTGGTCTGTTTGGACATAGTGCTAACCTTGACGCAAGATAGGTGCACGGTTTGCGCCGAACGTAGCATAGGCTCAGAAATCGTTTTGGATGCACCCGATGGATCTCATATGTGACTTTGGTCATGCGGAATCTCGTTTCAATCCATTTGGTCACAGTGGTAGCCTCAGTGCAAGATAGGTGCACGGTTTGCACCAAACATCGCCCAGAAATCGTGTTGGACGCACCCGATGGTACTCCTAGGTGACGAGGCTCAAGTGGATGCTCGTTTTGGTCTGTTTGGAGATAGTGTTAACCTTGATGCGAGATTGGTGCACGGTTTGCAGTTGAACGTACCATGGGCTCAAAAATCGTTTTGGACTCGCTCGATGGTACTCCTAGGTGACGAGGCACAAGTGGATGCTCGTTTTGGTCTGTTTAGACATAGTGCTAACCTTGACGCAAGATAGGTGCACGGTTTTGCGCCGAATGTAGCATAGGCTCAGAAATCGTTTTGGATGCGCCCGATGGATCTCCTATGTGACTTTGGTCATGTGGAATCTTGTTTCAATCCATTTGGTGACAGTGGCAGTGTTAGTGCAAGTTACGTGCACAGTTTGCTTGAAACGTACCATAGGCACAGAAATCGTTTTGGACGCACCCGATGGTACTCCTAGGTGACGTGGCTCAAGTGGATGCTCATTTTGGTCTGTTTGGAGATAGTGCTAATCTTGACCCAAGATAGATGCACGGTTTGCGTCGAACGTACCGTAGGCTTGAAAATCATTTTGGATGCACCCGATGGATATCCTAGGTGACATTGGTCTTGTGGAATCTCGTTTCAATCCATTTGGAGACAGTGGTAGCCTCAGTGCAAGATAGGTGCATGGTTTGCACCAAACATCGCCCAGAAATCATGTTGGACGCACCCGATAGTACTCCTAGGTGACGAGGCTCAAGTGGATGCTCGTTTTTTTTCTGTTTGGAGATAGTTTTAACCTTGATGCGAGATTGGTGCATGGTTTGCGTCGGACGTACCATAGGCTCGGAAATCGTTTTGGACTCGCTCGATGGTACTCCTAGGTGACGAGGCTCAAGTGAAATGCTCGTTTTAGTCTGTTTAGACATAGTGCTAACCTTGACGCAAGATAGGTGCACGGTTCGCGCCGAACGTAGCATAGGCTCAGAAATCGTTTTGGATGCACCCGATGGATCTCCTATGTGACTTTGGTCATGTGGAATCTCGTTTCAATCCATTTGGTGACAGTGGCAGTGTTAGTGCAAGTTACGTGCATGGTTTGCTCGAAACGTACCATAGGCACAGAACGTTTTGGACGCACCCGTTGGTACTCCTAGGTGTCGAGGCTCAAGTGGATGCTCATTTTGGTATGATTGGAGATAGTGCTAATCTTGACCCAAGATAGATGCACGGTTTGCGTCGAATGTACCATAGGCTTGAAAATCATTTTGGACGAACCCGATGGTACTCCTAGGTGACGAGGCACACGTGGATGCTCGTTGTAGTCCGTTTGGACATAGAGCTAATCTTGACACAAGATAGGTTCACGGTTTGCGCCGAACATACCGTAGGCTCAGAAATCATTTTGGATGCACCCGATGGATCTCCTAGGTGACATTGGTCACGTCAAATCTCGTTTCAATCCATTTGGATACATTGGTAGCCTCAGTGGAAGATAGGTGCACGGTTTGCACCAAACATCGCCCAGAAATCATGTTGGACGCACCCGATAGTACTCCTAGGTGACGAGGCTCAAGTGGATGCTCGTTTTGGTCTGTTTGGAGATAGTGTTAACCTTGATGCGAGATTGGTGCATGGTTTGCGTCGAACGTACCATAGGCTTGGAAATCGTTTTGGACTCGCTCGATGGTACTCCTAGGTGACGAGGCTCAAGTGGATGCTTGTTTTGGTCTGTTTAGACATAGTGCTAACCTTGACACAAGATAGGTGCACGGTTTGTGCCGAACGTAGCATAGGCTCAGAAATCATTTTGGATGCTCCCGATGGATCTCCTATGTGACTTTGGTCATGTGGAATCTCGTTTCAATCCATTTGGTGACAGTGGCAGTGTTAGTGCAAGTTACGTGCACGGGTTGCTCGAAACGTACCATAGGCACAGAAATCGTTTTGGACACACCCGATGGTACTCCTAGGTGACGAGGCTCAAGTGGATGCTCATTTTGGTCTGTTTGGAGATAGTGCTAATCTTGACCCAAGATAGATGCACGGTTTGCGTCGAATGTACCACAGGCTTGAAAATCATTTTGGACGAACCCGATGGTACTCTTAGGTGACGAGGCACACATGGATGCTCGTTTTAGTCCGTTTGGACATAGAGCTAATCTTGACACAAGATAGGTGCACGGTTTGCGCCCAACGTACCATAGGCTCAGAAATCATTTTGGATGCACCCGATGGATCTCGTAGGTGACATTGGTCATGTGGAATCTTGTTTCAATCCATTTGGAGATAGTGGTAGCCACAGTGCTAGATAGGTGCTCGGTTTGCACCAAACATTGCCTAGAAATCGTGTTGGACGCACCCAATGGTACTCCTAGGTGACGAGGCTCAAGTGGATGCTCGTTTTGGTAATGTTTGGAGATGGTGTTAACCTTGATGCGAGATTGGAGCACGGTTTGCGTCGAACGTACCATGGGCTCGGAAATCGTTTTGGACGCACCCGATGGTACTCCTAGGTGACGAGGCTCAAGTGGATGCTCGTTTTGGTCTGTTTGGAGATAGTGCTAACCTTGATGCGAGATTGGTGCATGGTTTGCGTCGAACGTACCATAGGCTCAGAAATCGTTTTGGACTCGCTCGATGGTACTCCTAGGTGACAAGGCTCAAGTGGATGCTCATTTTGGTCTGTTTGGACATAGTGCTAACCTTGACGCAAGATAGGTGCACGGTTTGCGCCGAACGTAGCATAGGCTCAGAAATCGTTTTGGATGCACCCGATGGATCTCATATGTGACTTTGGTCATGCGGAATCTCGTTTCAATCCATTTGGTCACAGTGGTAGCCTCAGTGCAAGATAGGTGCACGGTTTGCACCAAACATCGCCCAGAAATCGTGTTGGACGCACCCGATGGTACTCCTAGGTGACGAGGCTCAAGTGGATGCTCGTTTTGGTCTGTTTGGAGATAGTGTTAACCTTGATGCGAGATTGGTGCACGGTTTGCGTTGAACGTACCATGGGCTCAAAAATCGTTTTGGACTCGCTCGATGGTACTCCTAGGTGACGAGGCTCAAGTGGATGCTTGTTTTGGTCTGTTTAGACATAGTGCTAACCTTGACACAAGATAGGTAGGTGACGAGGCACACATGGATGCTCGTTTTAGTCCGTTTGGACATAGAGCTAATCTTGACACAAGATAGGTGCACGGTTTGCGCCCAACGTACCATAGGCTCAGAAATCATTTTGGATGCACCCGATGGATCTCGTAGGTGACATTGGTCATGTGGAATCTTGTTTCAATCCATTTGGAGATAGTGGTAGCCACAGTGCTAGATAGGTGCTCGGTTTGCACCAAACATTGCCTAGAAATCGTGTTGGACGCACCCAATGGTACTCCTAGGTGACGAGGCTCAAGTGGATGCTCGTTTTGGTATGTTTGGAGATGGTGTTAACCTTGATGCGAGATTGGAGCACGGTTTGCGTCGAACGTACCATGGGCTCGGAAATCGTTTTGGACGCACCCGATGGTACTCCTAGGTGACGAGGCTCAAGTGGATGCTCGTTTTGGTCTGTTTGGAGATAGTGCTAACCTTGATGCGAGATTGGTGCATGGTTTGCGTCGAACGTACCATAGGCTCAGAAATCGTTTTGGACTCGCTCGATGGTACTCCTAGGTGACAAGGCTCAAGTGGATGCTCATTTTGGTCTGTTTGGACATAGTGCTAACCTTGACGCAAGATAGGTGCACGGTTTGCGCCGAACGTAGCATAGGCTCAGAAATCGTTTTGGATGCACCCGATGGATCTCATATGTGACTTTGGTCATGCGGAATCTCGTTTCAATCCATTTGGTCACAGTGGTAGCCTCAGTGCAAGATAGGTGCACGGTTTGCACCAAACATCGCCCAGAAATCGTGTTGGACGCACCCGATGGTACTCCTAGGTGACGAGGCTCAAGTGGATGCTCGTTTTGGTGCTCAGAAATCGTTTTGGACTCGCTCGATGGTACTCCTAGGTGACAAGGCTCAAGTGGATGCTCATTTTGGTCTGTTTGGACATAGTGCTAACCTTGACGCAAGATAGGTGCACGGTTTGCGCCGAACGTAGCATAGGCTCAGAAATCGTTTTGGATGCACCCGATGGATCTCATATGTGACTTTGGTCATGCGGAATCTCGTTTCAATCCATTTGGTCACAGTGGTAGCCTCAGTGCAAGATAGGTGCACGGTTTGCACCAAACATCGCCCAGAAATCGTGTTGGACGCACCCGATGGTACTCCTAGGTGACGAGGCTCAAGTGGATGCTCGTTTTGGTCTGTTTGGAGATAGTGTTAACCTTGATGCGAGATTGGTGCACGGTTTGCGTTGAACGTACCATGGGCTCAAAAATCGTTTTGGACTCGCTCGATGGTACTCCTAGGTGACGAGGCACAAGTGGATGCTCGTTTTGGTCTGTTTAGACATAGTGCTAACCTTGACGCAAGATAGGTGCACGGTTTTGCGCCGAATGTAGCATAGGCTCAGAAATCGTTTTGGATGCGCCCGATGGATCTCCTATGTGACTTTGGTCATGTGGAATCTTGTTTCAATCCATTTGGTGACAGTGGCAGTGTTAGTGCAAGTTACGTGCACAGTTTGCTTGAAACGTACCATAGGCACAGAAATCGTTTTGGACGCACCCGATGGTACTCCTAGGTGACGAGGCTCAAGTGGATGCTCATTTTGGTCTGTTTGGAGATAGTGCTAATCTTGACCCAAGATAGATGCACGGTTTGCGTCGAATGTACCACAGGCTTGAAAATCATTTTGGACGAACCCGATGGTACTCTTAGGTGACGAGGCACACATGGATGCTCGTTTTAGTCCGTTTGGACATAGAGCTAATCTTGACACAAGATAGGTGCACGGTTTGCGCCCAACGTACCATAGGCTCAGAAATCATTTTGGATGCACCCGATGGATCTCGTAGGTGACATTGGTCATGTGGAATCTTGTTTCAATCCATTTGGAGATAGTGGTAGCCACAGTGCTAGATAGGTGCTCGGTTTGCACCAAACATTGCCTAGAAATCGTGTTGGACGCACCCAATGGTACTCCTAGGTGACGAGGCTCAAGTGGATGCTCGTTTTGGTATGTTTGGAGATGGTGTTAACCTTGATGCGAGATTGGAGCACGGTTTGCGTCGAACGTACCATGGGCTCGGAAATCGTTTTGGACGCACCCGATGGTACTCCTAGGTGACGAGGCTCAAGTGGATGCTCGTTTTGGTCTGTTTGGAGATAGTGCTAACCTTGATGCGAGATTGGTGCATGGTTTGCGTCGAACATACCATAGGCTCAGAAATCGTTTTAGACTCGCTCGATGGTACTCCTAGGTGACAAGGCTCAAGTGGATGCTCATTTTGGTCTGTTTGGACATAGTGCTAACCTTGACCCAAGATAGATGCACGGTTTGCGTCGAACGTACCGTAGGCTTGAAAATCATTTTGGATGCACCCGATGGATATCCTAGGTGACATTGGTCTTGTGGAATCTCGTTTCAATCCATTTGGAGACAGTGGTAGCCTCAGTGCAAGATAGGTGCATGGTTTGCACCAAACATCGCCCAGAAATCATGTTGGACGCACCCGATAGTACTCCTAGGTGACGAGGCTCAAGTGGATGCTCGTTTTTTTTTCTGTTTGGAGATAGTTTTAACCTTGATGCGAGATTGGTGCATGGTTTGCGTCGGACGTACCATAGGCTCGGAAATCGTTTTGGACTCGCTCGATGGTACTCCTAGGTGACGAGGCTCAAGTGAAATGCTCGTTTTAGTCTGTTTAGACATAGTGCTAACCTTGACGCAAGATAGGTGCACGGTTCGCGCCGAACGTAGCATAGGCTCAGAAATCGTTTTGGATGCACCCGATGGATCTCCTATGTGACTTTGGTCATGTGGAATCTCGTTTCAATCCATTTGGTGACAGTGGCAGTGTTAGTGCAAGTTACGTGCATGGTTTGCTCGAAACGTACCATAGGCACAGAACGTTTTGGACGCACCCGTTGGTACTCCTAGGTGTCGAGGCTCAAGTGGATGCTCATTTTGGTATGATTGGAGATAGTGCTAATCTTGACCCAAGATAGATGCACGGTTTGCGTCGAATGTACCATAGGCTTGAAAATCATTTTGGACGAACCCGATGGTACTCCTAGGTGACGAGGCACACGTGGATGCTCGTTGTAGTCCGTTTGGACATAGAGCTAATCTTGACACAAGATAGGTTCACGGTTTGCGCCGAACATACCGTAGGCTCAGAAATCATTTTGGATGCACCCGATGGATCTCCTAGGTGACATTGGTCACGTCAAATCTCGTTTCAATCCATTTGGATACATTGGTAGCCTCAGTGGAAGATAGGTGCACGGTTTGCACCAAACATCGCCCAGAAATCATGTTGGACGCACCCGATAGTACTCCTAGGTGACGAGGCTCAAGTGGATGCTCGTTTTGGTCTGTTTGGAGATAGTGTTAACCTTGATGCGAGATTGGTGCATGGTTTGCGTCGAACGTACCATAGGCTTGGAAATCGTTTTGGACTCGCTCGATGGTACTCCTAGGTGACGAGGCTCAAGTGCATGCTTGTTTTGGTCTGTTTAGACATAGTGCTAACCTTGACACAAGATAGGTGCACGGTTTGTGCCGAACGTAGCATAGGCTCAGAAATCATATGCTCCCGATGGATCTCCTATGTGACTTTGGTCATGTGGAATCTCGTTTCAATCCATTTGGTGACAGTGGCAGTGTTAGTGCAAGTTACGTGCACGGGTTGCTCGAAACGTACCATAGGCACAGAAATCGTTTTGGACACACCCGATGGTACTCCTAGGTGACGAGGCTCAAGTGGATGCTCATTTTGGTCTGTTTGGAGATAGTGCTAATCTTGACCCAAGATAGATGCACGGTTTGCGTCGAATGTACCACAGGCTTGAAAATCATTTTGGACGAACCCGATGGTACTCTTAGGTGACGAGGCACACATGGATGCTCGTTTTAGTCCGTTTGGACATAGAGCTAATCTTGACACAAGATAGGTGCACGGTTTGCGCCTAACGTACCATAGGCTCAGAAATCATTTTGGATGCACCCGATGGATCTCGTAGGTGACATTGGTCATGTAGAATCTCGTTTCAATCCATTTGGAGACAGTGGTAGCCTCATTGCTAGATAGGTGCTCGGTTTGCACCAAACATTGCCTAGAAATCGTGTTGGACGCAACCAATGGTACTCCTAGGTGACGAGGCTCAAGTGGATGCTCGTTTTGGTATGTTTGGAGATGGTGTTAAGCTTGATGCGAGATTGGAGCACGGTTTGCGTCGAACGTACCATGGGCTCGGAAATCGTTTTGGACTCGCTCGATGGTACTCATAGGTGACGAAGCTCAAGTGGATGCTCGTTTTGGTCTGTTTGGAGATAGTGCTAACCTTGATGCGAGATTGGTGCATGGTTTGTGTCAAACGTACCATAGGCTCAGAAATCGTTTTGGACTCGCTCGATGGTACTCCTAGGTGACGAGGCTCAAGTGGATGCTCGTTTTGGTCTGTTTGGAGATAGTGTCAACCTTGATGCGAGATTGGTGCACGGTTTGCGTCGAACGTACCATAGGCTCAGAAATCGTTTTGGACTCGCTCGATGGTACTCCTAGGTGACGAGGCTCAAGTGGATGCTCGTTTTGGTCTGTTTAGACATAGTGCTAACCTTGACGCAAGATAGGTGCACGGTTCGCGCCGAACGTAGCATAGGCTCAGAAATCGTTTGGATGCACCCGATGGATCTCCTATGTGACTTTGGTCATGTGGAATCTCGTTTCAATCCATTTGGTGACAGTGGCAGTGTTAGTGCAAGTTACGTGCACGGTTTGCTCGAAACGTACCATAGGCACAGAATGTTTTGGACGCACCCGATGGTACTCCTAGGTGACGAGGCTCAAGTGGATGCTCATTTTGGTATGTTTGGAGATAGTGCTAATCTTGACCCAAGATAGATGCACAGTTTGCGTCGAATGTACCATAGGCTTGAAAATCATTTTGGACGAACCTGATGGTACTCCTAGGTGATGAGGCACACGTGGATGCTCGTTTTAGTCCGTTTGGACATAGAGCTAATCTAGACACAAGATAGGTTCACGGTTTGCGCCGAACATACCGTAGGCTCAGAAATCGTTTTGGATGCACCCGATGGATCTCCTAGGTGACATTGGTCACGCGGAATCTCGTTTCAATCCATTTGGATACAGTGGTAGCCTCAGTGCAAGATAGGTGCACGGTTTGCAATAAACATCGCCCAGAAATCATGTTGGACGCACCCGATAGTACTCCTAGGTGACGAGGCTCAAGTGGATGCTCGTTTTGGTCTGTTTGGAGATAGTGTTAACCTTGATGCGAGATTGGTGCATGGTTTGCGTCGAACGTACCATAGGCTTGGAAATCGTTTTGGACTCGCTCGATGGTACTCCTAGGTGATGAGGCTCAAGTGGATGCTCGTTTTGGTCTGTTTAGACATAGACTAACCTTGACGCAAGATAGGTGCACGGTTTGCACCGAACGTAGCATAGGCTCAGAAATCGTTTTGGATGCACCCGATGGATCTCCTATCTGACTTTGGTCATGTGGAATCTCGTTTCAATCCATTTGGTGACAGTGGCAGTGTTAGTGCAAGTTACGTGCACGGGTTGCTCAAAACGTACCATAGGCACAGAAATCGTTTTGGACGCACCCGATGGTACTCCTAGGTGACGAGGCTCAAGTGGATGCTCATTTTGGTCTGTTTGGAGATAGTGCTAATCTTGACCCAAGATAGATGCACGGTTTGCGTCGAATGTACCACAGGCTTGAAAATCATTTTGGACGAACCCGATGGTACTCTTAGGTGACGAGGCACACATGGATGCTCGTTTTAGTCCGTTTGGACATAGAGCTAATCTTGACACAAGATAGGTGCACGGTTTGCGCCCAACGTACCATAGGCTCAGAAATCATTTTGGATGCACCCGATGGATCTCGTAGGTGACATTGGTCATGTGGAATCTTGTTTCAATCCATTTGGAGATAGTGGTAGCCACAGTGCTAGATAGGTGCTCGGTTTGCACCAAACATTGCCTAGAAATCGTGTTGGACGCACCCAATGGTACTCCTAGGTGACGAGGCTCAAGTGGATGCTCGTTTTGGTATGTTTGGAGATGGTGTTAACCTTGATGCGAGATTGGAGCACGGTTTGCGTCGAACGTACCATGGGCTCGGAAATCGTTTTGGACGCACCCGATGGTACTCCTAGGTGACGAGGCTCAAGTGGATGCTCGTTTTGGTCTGTTTGGAGATAGTGCTAACCTTGATGCGAGATTGGTGCATGGTTTGCGTCGAACGTACCATAGGCTCAGAAATCGTTTTGGACTCGCTCGATGGTACTCCTAGGTGACAAGGCTCAAGTGGATGCTCATTTTGGTCTGTTTGGACATAGTGCTAACCTTGACGCAAGATAGGTGCACGGTTTGCGCCGAACGTAGCATAGGCTCAGAAATCGTTTTGGATGCACCCGATGGATCTCATATGTGACTTTGGTCATGCGGAATCTCGTTTCAATCCATTTGGTCACAGTGGTAGCCTCAGTGCAAGATAGGTGCACGGTTTGCACCAAACATCGCCCAGAAATCGTGTTGGACGCACCCGATGGTACTCCTAGGTGACGAGGCTCAAGTGGATGCTCGTTTTGGTCTGTTTGGAGATAGTGTTAACCTTGATGCGAGATTGGTGCACGGTTTGCGTTGAACGTACCATGGGCTCAAAAATCGTTTTGGACTCGCTCGATGGTACTCCTAGGTGACGAGGCACAAGTGGATGCTCGTTTTGGTCTGTTTAGACATAGTGCTAACCTTGACGCAAGATAGGTGCACGGTTTTGCGCCGAATGTAGCATAGGCTCAGAAATCGTTTTGGATGCGCCCGATGGATCTCCTATGTGACTTTGGTCATGTGGAATCTTGTTTCAATCCATTTGGTGACAGTGGCAGTGTTAGTGCAAGTTACGTGCACAGTTTGCTTGAAACGTACCATAGGCACAGAAATCGTTTTGGACGCACCCGATGGTACTCCTAGGTGACGAGGCTCAAGTGGATGCTCATTTTGGTCTGTTTGGAGATAGTGCTAATCTTGACCCAAGATAGATGCACGGTTTGCGTCGAATGTACCACAGGCTTGAAAATCATTTTGGACGAACCCGATGGTACTCTTAGGTGACGAGGCACACATGGATGCTCGTTTTAGTCCGTTTGGACATAGAGCTAATCTTGACACAAGATAGGTGCACGGTTTGCGCCCAACGTACCATAGGCTCAGAAATCATTTTGGATGCACCCGATGGATCTCGTAGGTGACATTGGTCATGTGGAATCTTGTTTCAATCCATTTGGAGATAGTGGTAGCCACAGTGCTAGATAGGTGCTCGGTTTGCACCAAACATTGCCTAGAAATCGTGTTGGACGCACCCAATGGTACTCCTAGGTGACGAGGCTCAAGTGGATGCTCGTTTTGGTATGTTTGGAGATGGTGTTAACCTTGATGCGAGATTGGAGCACGGTTTGCGTCGAACGTACCATGGGCTCGGAAATCGTTTTGGACGCACCCGATGGTACTCCTAGGTGACGAGGCTCAAGTGGATGCTCGTTTTGGTCTGTTTGGAGATAGTGCTAACCTTGATGCGAGATTGGTGCATGGTTTGCGTCGAACGTACCATAGGCTCAGAAATCGTTTTGGACTCGCTCGATGGTACTCCTAGGTGACAAGGCTCAAGTGGATGCTCATTTTGGTCTGTTTGGACATAGTGCTAACCTTGACGCAAGATAGGTGCACGGTTTGCGCCGAACGTAGCATAGGCTCAGAAATCGTTTTGGATGCACCCGATGGATCTCATATGTGACTTTGGTCATGCGGAATCTCGTTTCAATCCATTTGGTCACAGTGGTAGCCTCAGTGCAAGATAGGTGCACGGTTTGCACCAAACATCGCCCAGAAATCGTGTTGGACGCACCCGATGGTACTCCTAGGTGACGAGGCTCAAGTGGATGCTCGTTTTGGTCTGTTTGGAGATAGTGTTAACCTTGATGCGAGATTGGTGCACGGTTTGCGTTGAACGTACCATGGGCTCAAAAATCGTTTTGGACTCGCTCGATGGTACTCCTAGGTGACGAGGCACAAGTGGATGCTCGTTTTGGTCTGTTTAGACATAGTGCTAACCTTGACGCAAGATAGGTGCACGGTTTTGCGCCGAATGTAGCATAGGCTCAGAAATCGTTTTGGATGCGCCCGATGGATCTCCTATGTGACTTTGGTCATGTGGAATCTTGTTTCAATCCATTTGGTGACAGTGGCAGTGTTAGTGCAAGTTACGTGCACAGTTTGCTTGAAACGTACCATAGGCACAGAAATCGTTTTGGACGCACCCGATGGTACTCCTAGGTGACGAGGCTCAAGTGGATGCTCATTTTGGTCTGTTTGGAGATAGTGCTAATCTTGACCCAAGATAGATGCACGGTTTGCGTCGAATGTACCACAGGCTTGAAAATCATTTTGGACGAACCCGATGGTACTCTTAGGTGACGAGGCACACATGGATGCTCGTTTTAGTCCGTTTGGACATAGAGCTAATCTTGACACAAGATAGGTGCACGGTTTGCGCCCAACGTACCATAGGCTCAGAAATCATTTTGGATGCACCCGATGGATCTCGTAGGTGACATTGGTCATGTGGAATCTTGTTTCAATCCATTTGGAGATAGTGGTAGCCACAGTGCTAGATAGGTGCTCGGTTTGCACCAAACATTGCCTAGAAATCGTGTTGGACGCACCCAATGGTACTCCTAGGTGACGAGGCTCAAGTGGATGCTCGTTTTGGTATGTTTGGAGATGGTGTTAACCTTGATGCGAGATTGGAGCACGGTTTGCGTCGAACGTACCATGGGCTCGGAAATCGTTTTGGACGCACCCGATGGTACTCCTAGGTGACGAGGCTCAAGTGGATGCTCGTTTTGGTCTGTTTGGAGATAGTGCTAACCTTGATGCGAGATTGGTGCATGGTTTGCGTCGAACATACCATAGGCTCAGAAATCGTTTTGGACTCGCTCGATGGTACTCCTAGGTGACAAGGCTCAAGTGGATGCTCATTTTGGTCTGTTTGGACATAGTGCTAACCTTGACGCAAGATAGGTGCACGGTTTGTGCCGAACGTAGCATAGGCTCAGAAATCGTTTTGGATGCACCCGATGGATCTCATATGTGACTTTGGTCATGCGGAATCTCGTTTCAATCCATTTGGTCACAGTGGTAGCCTCAGTGCAAGATAGGTGCACGGTTTGCACCAAACATCGCCCAGAAATCGTGTTGGACGCACCCGATGGTACTCCTAGGTGACGAGGCTCAAGTGGATGCTCGTTTTGGTCTGTTTGGAGATAGTGTTAACCTTGATGCGAGATTGGTGCACGGTTTGCGTTGAACGTACCATGGGCTCAAAAATCGTTTTGGACTCGCTCGATGGTACTCCTAGGTGACGAGGCACAAGTGGATGCTCGTTTTGGTCTGTTTAGATATAGTGCTAACCTTGACGCAAGATAGGTGCACGGTTTTGCGCCGAATGTAGCATAGGCTCAGAAATCGTTTTGGATGCGCCCGATGGATCTCCTATGTGACTTTGGTCATGTGGAATCTTGTTTCAATCCATTTGGTGACAGTGGCAGTGTTAGTGCAAGTTACGTGCACAGTTTGCTTGAAACGTACCATAGGCACAGAAATCGTTTTGGACGCACCCGATGGTACTCCTAGGTGACGAGGCTCAAGTGGATGCTCATTTTGGTCTGTTTGGAGATAGTGCTAATCTTGACCCAAGATAGATGCACGGTTTGCGTCGAATGTACCACAGGCTTGAAAATCATTTTGGATGCACCCGATGGATATCCTAGGTGACATTGGTCTTGTGGAATCTCGTTTCAATCCATTTGGAGACAGTGGTATCCTCAGTGCAAGATAGGTGCATGGTTTGCACCAAACATCGCCCAGAAATCATGTTGGACGCACCCGATAGTACTCCTAGGTGACGAGGCTCAAGTGGATGCTCATTTTGGTCTGTTTGGAGATAGTGCTAATCTTGACCCAAGATAGATGCATGGTTTCCGACAAATGTACCATAGGCTTGAAAATCATTTTGACGAACCCGATGGTACTCCTAGGTGACGAGGCACATGTGGATGCTCGTTTCAGTCTGTTTGGACATAGAGCTAATCTTGACACAAGATAGGTTCACGGTTTGCGCCGAACGTACGGTAGGCTCACAAATCGTTTTGGATGCACCCGATGGATCTCCTAGGTGACATTGGCCATGTGGAATCTCGTTTCAATCCATTTGGAGACAGTGGTAGCCTCAGTGCAAGAAAGGTGCACGGTTTGCACCAAACATCACCCAGAAATCATGTTGGACGCACCTGATTGTACTCCTAGGTGACGAGGCTCAAGTGGACGCTCATTTTGGTCTGTTTGGGGATAGTGTTAACCTTGATGCGAGATTGGGGCATGGTTTGCGTTGAACATACCATAGGCTCGGAAATCGTTCTGGACTCGCTCTATGCTACTCCTAGGTGACGAGGCTCAAGTGGATGCTCGTTTTGGTCTGTTTAGACATAATGCTAACCTTGACGCAAGATAGGTGCACGGTTTGTGCCGAACGTAGCATAGGCTCAGAAATCATTTTGGATGCACCTGATGGATCTCCTATGTGACTTTGGTCATGTGGAATCTCGTTTCAATCCATTTGGTGACAGTGGCAGTGTTAGTGCAAGTTACGTGCACGGGTTACTCAAAACGTACCATAGGCACAGAAATCATTTTGGACGCATCCGATGGTACTCCTAGGTGACGAGGCTCAAGTGGATGCTCATTTTGGTCTGTTTGGAGATAGTGCTAATCTTGACCCAAGATAGATGCACGGTTTGCGTCTAATGTACCACAGGCTTGAAAATCATTTTGGACGAACCCGATGGTACTCCTAGGTGACGAGGCACACGTGGATGCTCGTTTTAGTCCGTTTGGACATAGAGCTAATCTTGACACAAGATAGGTGCACGGTTTGCGCATAACGTACCGTAGGCTCAGAAATCATTTTGGATGCACCCGATGGATCTCGTAGGTGACATTGGTCATGTGGAATCTCGTTTCAATCCACTTGGAGACAGTGGTAGCCTCAGTGCTAGATAGGTGCACGGTTTGCACCAAACATTGCCTAGAAATCGTGTTGGACGCACCCCATGGTACTCCTAGGTGACGAGGCTCAAGTGGATGCTCGTTTTGGTATGTTTGGAGATGGTGTTAACCTTGATGCGAGATTGGAGCACGGTTTGCGTCGAACGTACCATGGGCTCAGAAATCGTTTTGGACTCGCTTGATGGTACTCCTAGGTGACGAGGCTCAAGTGTGTGCTGGTTTTGGTCTGTTTGAAGATAGTGCTAACCTTAATGCGAGATTGGTGCATGGTTTGCGTCGAACGTACCATAGGCTCGGAAATCATTTTGGACTCGCTCGATGGTACTCCTAGGTGACAAGGCTCAAGTGGATGCTCGTTTTGGTCTGTTTAGACATAGTGCTAATCTTGAAGCAAGATAGGTGCACGGTTTGCGCCGAACGTAGCATAGGCTCAGAAATCATTTTGGATGCACCCGACGGATCTCCTATGTGACTTTGGTCATGTGGAATCTCGTTTCAATCCATTTGGTCACAGTAGTAGCCTCAGTGCAAGATAGGTGCACGGTTTGCACCAAACATCGCCCAGAAATCGTGTTGGACGCACCCGATGGTACTCCTAGGTGACGAGGCTCAAGTGGATGCTCGTTTTGGTCTGTTTGGAGATAGTGTTAACCTTGATGCGAGATTGGTGCACGGTTTGCGTCGAACGTACCATGGGCTCGGAAATCGTTTTGGACTCGCTCGATGGTACTCCTAGGTGACGAGGCTCAAGTGGATGCTCGTTTTGGTCTGTTTAGACATAGTGCTAACCTTGATGCAAGATAGGTGCACGGTTTTGCGCCGAATGTAGCATAGGCTCAGAAATCGTTTTGGGTGCACCCGATGGATCTCCTATGTGACTTAGGTCATGTGGAATCTCGTTTCATTCCATTTGGTGACAGTGGCAGTGTTAGTGCAAGTTACGTGCACGGTTTGCTTGAAACCTACCATAGGCACAGAAATCGTTTTGGATGCACCCGATGGCACTCCTAGGTGACGAGGCTCAAGTGGATGCTCATTTTGGTCGGTTTGGAGATAGTGCTAATCTTGACCCAAGATAGATGCATGGTTTGCGTCGAATGTACCACAGCCTTGAAAATCATTTTGGACGAACCCGATGGTACTCCTAGGTGACGAGGCACATGTGGATGCTCGTTTTAGTCCGTTTGGACATAGAGCTAATCTTGACACATGATAGGTTCACGGTTTGTGCCGAATGTACCGTAGGCTCAGAAATCGTTTTGGATGCACCCGATGGATCTCCTAGGTGACATTGGCCATGTGGAATCTCATTTCATTCCATTTGGAGAGAGTGGTAGCCTCAGTGCAAGAAATGTGCACGGTTTGCACCAAACATGACACAGAAATCAGGTTGGACGCACCCGATTGTACTCCTAGGTGACGAGGCTCAAGTGGACGCTCGTTTTGGTCTGTTTGGGGATAGTGTTAACCTTGATGCGAGATTGGGGCATGATTTGCGTTGAACGTACCATAGGCTCGGAAATCATTTTGGACTCGCTCGATGGTACTCCTAGGTGACGAGGCTCAAGTGGATGCTTGTTTTGGTCTGTTTAGACATAGTGCTAACCTTGACACAAGATAGGTGCACGGTTTGCGCCGAACGTAGCATAGGCTCAAAAATCGTTTTGGATGCACCCGATGGATCTCCTATGTGACTTTGGTCATGTGGATCTCGTTTCAATCCATTTGGTGACAGTGGCAGGGTTAGTGCAAGTTACGTGCACGGTTTGCTCGAAATGTACCATAGGCACAGAAATCGTTGTGGACGCACCCGATGGTACTCCTAGGTGACGAGGCTCAAGTGGATGCTCATTTTGGTCTGTTTGGAGATAGTGCTAATCTTGACCCAAGATAGATGCACGGTTTGCGTCGAATGTACCATAGGCGTGAAAATCATTTTGGACGAACCCGATGGTACTCCTAGGTGACGAGGCAGACGTGGATGCTCGTTTTAGTTCGTTTGGACATAGAGCTAATCTTGACACAAGATTGGTTCATGGTTTGCGCCGAACGTACCATAGGCTCAGAAATCATTTTGGATGCACCCGATGGATCTCCTACGTGACATTGGTCACGTGGAATCTCGTTTCAATCCATTTGATACAGTGGTAGCCTCAGTGCAAGATAGGTGCAAGGTTTGCACCACACATCGCCCAGAAATCATGTTGGATGCATCCGATAGTACTCCTAGGTGACGAGGCTCAAGTGAATGCTCGTTTTGGTCTGTTTGGAGATAGTGTTAACCTTGATGCGAGATTGGTGCATGGTTTGCGTTGAACGTACCATAGGCTTGGAAATCGTTTTGGACTCGCTCGATGGTACTCCTAGGTGACGAGGCTCAAGTGGATGCTCGTTTTGGTCTGTTTAGACATAGTGCTAACCTTGACGCAAGATAGGTGCACGGTTTTTGCGGCGAATGTAGCATAGGCTCAGAAATCGTTTTGGATGCACCCGATGGATCTCCTATGTGACTTTGGTCATGTGGAATCTCGTTTCAATCCATTTGGTGACAGTGGCAGTGTTAGTGCATGTTACGTGCACGGTTTGCTCGAAACGTACCATAGGCACAGAAATCGTTTTGGACGCACCCGGTGGTACTCCTAGGTGACGAGGCTCAAGTGGATGCTCATTTTGGTCTGTTTGGAGATAGTGCTAATCTTGACCCAAGATAGATGCACGGTTTGCGTCGAATGTACCATAGGCTTGAAAATCATTTTGGACGAACCCGATGGTACTCCTATGTGACGAGGCACACGTGGATGCTCGTTTTAGTCCGTTTGGACATAGAGCTAATCTTGACACAGGATAGGTTCACGGTTTGCGCCGAACCTACCGTAGGCTCAGAAATCGTTTTGGATGCACCCGATGGATCTCCAAGGTGACATTGGTCATGTGGAATCTCATTTCAATCTATTTGGATACAATGGTAGCCTCAGTGCAAGATAGGTGCACGGTTTGCACCACACATCGCCCAGAAATCATGTTGGATGCACCCGATAGTACTCCTAGGTGACGAGGCTCAAGTGGATGCTCGTTTTGGTCTGTTTGGAGATAGTGTTAACCTTGATGCGAGATTGGGGCACGGTTTGCGTTGAATGTACCATAGGCTCAGAAATCATTTTGGACTCGCTCGATGGTACTCCTAGGTGACGAGGCTCAAGTGGATGCTCGTTTTGGTCTGTTTAGACATAGTGCTAACCTTGACGCAAGATAGGTGCACGGTTTGCGCCGAACGTAGCATAGGCTCAGAAATCGTTTTGGATGCACCCGTTGGATCTCCTATGTGACTTTGGTCATGTGGAATCTCGTTTCAATCCATTTGGTGACAGTGGCAGTGTTAGTGCAAGTTACGTGCACGGTTTGCTCGAAACGTACCATAGGCACAGAAATCATTTTGGACGCACCCGATGGTACTCCTAGGTGACGAGGCTCAAGTGGATGCTCATTTTGGTCTGTTTGGAGATAGTGCTAATCTTGACCCAAGATAGATGTACGGTTTGAGTCGAATGTACCATAGGCTTGAAAATCATTTTGGACAAACCCGATGGTACTCCTAGGTTACGAGGCACACGTGGATGCTCGTTTTAGTCCGTTTGGACAAGATAGGTTCACGATTTGCGCCGAACGTACCGTAGGCTCAGAAATCATTTTGGATGCACCCGATGGATATCCTAGGTGACATTGGACATGTGGAATCTCGTTTCAATCCATTTGGAGACAGTGGTAGCCTCAGTGCAAGATAGATGCACGGTTTGCACCAAACATTGCCCAGAAATCATTTGGACGCACCCGATAGTACTCCTAGGTGACGAGGCTCAAGTGGATGCTCGTTTTGGTCTGTTTGGAGATAGTGTTAACCTTGATGCGACATTGGGGCACGGTTTGCGTTGAACGTACCATAGGCTCAGAAATCATTTTGGACTCGCTCGATGGTACTCCTAGCTGACGAGGCTCAAGTGGATGCTCGTTTTGGTCTGTTTAGACATAGTGCTAACCTTGACGCAAGATAGGTGCACGGTTTCCGCCGAACGTAGCATAGGCTCAGAAATTGTTTTGGATGCACCCGATGGATCTCCTATGTGACTTTGGTCATGTGGAATCTCGTTTCAATCCATTTGGTGACAGTGGCAGTGTTAGTGCAAGTAACGTGCATGGTTTGCTCGAAACGTACCATAGGCACAGAAATCGTTTTGGACGCACCCGATGGTACTCCTAGGTGACGAGGCTCAAGTGGATGCTCATTTTGGTCTGTTTGGAGATAGTGCTAATCTTGACCCAAGATAGATGCACGGTTTGCGTCGAATGTAGCATAGGCTTGAAAATCATTTTGGACGAACCCGATGGTACTCCAAGGTGACGAGGCACACGTGGATGCTCGTTTTAGTCCGTTTGGACATAGAGCTAATCTTGACACAAGATAGGTTCACGGTTTGCGCCGAATGTACCGTTGGCTCAGAAATCGTTTTGGATGCACCCGATGGATCTTCTAGGTGACATTGGTCACGTGGAATCTCGTTTCAATCCATTTGGATACAGTGGTAGCCTTAGTGCAAGATAGGTGCACGGTTTGCACCACACATCGCCCAGAAATCATGTTGGATGCACCCGATAGTACTCCTAGGTGACGAGGCTCAAATGGATGCTCGTTTTGGTCTGTTTAGACATAGTGCTAACCTTGACGCAAGATAGGTGCACGGTTTTGTGCCGAATGTAGCATAGGCTCAGAAATCGTTTTGGATGCACCCGATGGATCTCCTATGTGACTTTGGTCTTGTGGAATCTCGTTTCAATCCATTTGGTGACAGTGGCAGTGTTAGTGCAAGTTACGTGCACGGTTTGCTCGAAACGTACCAAAGGCATAGAACATTTTGGACGTACCCGATGGTACTCCTAGGTGAAGAGGCTCAAGTGGATGCTCATTTTGGTATGTTTGGAGATAGTGCTAATCTTGACCCAAGATAGATGCACGGTTTGCGTCGAATGTACCATAGGCTTGAAAATCATTTTGGACGAACCCGATGGTACTCCTAGGTGACGAGGCACACGTGGAAGCTCGTTTTAGTCCATTTGGACATAGAGCTAATCTTGACAAAAGATAGGTTCACGATTTGCGCCGAACGTACCGTAGGCTCAGAAATCATTTTGGATGCACCCGATGGATATCCTAGGTGACATTGGTCATGTGGAACCTCGTTTCAATCCATTTGGAGACAGTGGTAGCCTCAGTGCAAGATAGGTGCACGGTTTGCACCAAACATCGCCCAGAAATCATTTGGACGCACCCGATAGTACTCCTAGGTGACGAGGCTCAAGTGGATGCTCGTTTTGGTCTGTTTGGAGATAGTGTTAACCTTGATGTGACATTGGGGCACGGTTTGCGTTGAACGTACCATAGGCTCAGAAATCATTTTGGACTCGCTCGATGGTACTCCTAGCTGACGAGGCTCAAGTGGATGCACGTTTTGGTCTGTTTAGACATAGTGCTAACCTTGACGCAAGATAGGAGCACGGTTTGCGCCGAACGTAGCATAGGCTCAGAAATCGTTTTGGATGCACCCGATGGATCTCCTATGTGACTTTGGTCATGTGGAATCTCGTTTCAATCCATTTGGTGACAGTGGCAGTGTTAGTGCAAGTTACGTGCACGGTTTGCTCGAAACGTACCATAGGCACAGAAATCGTTTTGGACGCACCCGATGGTTCTCCTAGGTGACGAGGCTCAAGTGGATGCTCGTTTTGGTCTGTTTGGAGATAGTGCTAATCTTGACCCAAGATAGATGCACGGTTTGCGTCGAATGTACCATAGGCTTGAAAATCATTTTGGACAAACCCGATGGTACTCCTAGGTGACGAGCCGCACGTGGATGCTCGTTTTAGTCTGTTTGGACATAGAGCTAATCTTGACACAAGATAGGTTCACGGTTTGCGCCGAACGTACTGTAGGCTCAGAAATTGTTTTGGATGCACCCGATGGATCTCCTAGGTGACATTGGTCACGTGGAATCTCGTTTCAATCCATTTGGATACAGTGGTAGCCTCAGTGCAAGATAGGTGCACGGTTTGCACCACACATCGCCCAGAAATCATGTTGGATGCACCCGATAGTACTCCTAGGTGACGAGGCTCAAGTGGATGCTCGTTTTGGTCTGTTTGGAGATAGTGTTAACCTTGATGCGAGATTGGTGTTCGGTTTGCGTCGAACGTACCATAGGCTCGGAAATCATTTTGGACTCGCTCGATGGTACTCCTAGGTGACGTGGCTCAAGTGGATGCTCGTTTTGGTCTGTTTAGACATAGTGCTAACCTTGACGCAAGATAGGTGCACGGTTTTGCGCCGAATGTTGCATAGGCTCAGAAATCGTTTTGGATGCACCCGATGGATCTCCTATGTGACTTTGGTCATGTGGAATCTCGTTTCAATCCATTTGGTGACAGTGGCAGTGTTAGTGCAAGTTATGTGCACGGTTTGCTCGAAACGTACCAAAGGCATAGAACATTTTGGACGCACCCGATGGTACTCCTAGGTGACGAGGCTCAAGTGGATGCTCATTTTGGTATGTTTGGAGATAGTGCTAATCTTGACCCAAGATAGATGCACGGTTTGCGTCGAATGTACCATAGGCTTGAAAATCATTTTGGACGAACCCGATGGTACTCCTAGGTGACGAGGCACACGTGGAAGCTCGTTTTAGTCCATTTGGACATAGAGCTAATCTTGACAAAAGATAGGTTCACGATTTGCGCCGAACGTACCGTAGGCTCAGAAATCATTTTGGATGCACCCGATGGATATCCTAGGTGACATTGGACATGTGGAATCTCGTTTCAATCCATTTGGAGACAGTGGTAGCCTCAGTGCAAGATAGGTGCACGGTTTGCACCAAACATCGCCCAGAAATCATTTGGACGCACCCGATAGTACTCCTAGGTGACGAGGCTCAAGTGGATGCTCGTTTTGGTCTGTTTGGAGATAGTGTTAACCTTGATGCGACATTGGGGCACGGTTTGCGTTGAACGTACCATAGGCTCAGAAATCATTTTGGACTCGCTCGATGGTACTCCTAGCTGACAAGGCTCAAGTGGATGCTCGTTTTGGTCTGTTTAGACATAATGCTAACCTTGACGCAAGATAGGTGCACGGTTTCCGCCGAACGTAGCATAGGCTCAGAAATCGTTTTGGATGCACCCGATGGATCTCCTATGTGACTTTGGTCATGTGGAATCTCGTTTCAATCCATTTGGTGACAGTGGCAGTGTTAGTGCAAGTAACGTGCACGGTTTGCTCGAAACGTACCATAGGCACAGAAATCGTTTTGGACGCACCTGATGGTACTCCTAGGTGACGAGGCTCAAGTGGATGCTCATTTTGGTCTGTTTGGAGATAGTGCTAATCTTGACCCAAGATAGATGCATGGTTTGCGTCGAATGTACCATAGGCTTGAAAAATCATTTTGGACGAACCCGATGGTACTCCAAGGTGACGAGGCACACGTGGATGCTCGTTTTAGTCCGTTTGGACATAGAGCTAATCTTGACACAAGATAGGTTCACGGTTTGCGCCGAACGTACCGTTGGCTCAGAAATCGTTTTGGATGCACCCGATGGATCTTCTAGGTGACATTGGTCACGTGGAATCTCGTTTCAATCCATTTGGATACAGTGGTAGCCACAGTGCAAGATAGGTGCACGGTTTGCACCACACATCGCCCAGAAATCATGTTGGATGCACCCGATAGTACTCCTAGTTGACGAGGCTCAAGTGGATGCTCGTTTTGGTCTGTTTGGAGATAGTGTTAACCTTGATGTGAGATTGGTGCACGGTTTGCGTCGAACGTACCATAGGCTCGGAAATCATTTTGGACTCGCTCGATGGTACTCCTAGGTGACGAGGCTCAAGTGGATGCTCGTTTTGGTCTGTTTAGACATAGTGCTAACCTTGACGCAAGATAGGTGCACGGTTTTATGCCGAATGTAGCATAGGCTCAGAAATCGTTTTGGATGCACCCGATGGATCTCCTATGTGACTTTGGTCATGTGGAATCTCGTTTCAATCCATTTGGTGACAGTGGCAGTGTTAGTGCAAGTTACGTGCACGGTTTGCTCGAAACGTACCATAGGCACAGAACATTTTGGACGCACCCGATGGTACTCCTAGGTGACGAGGCTCAAGTGGATGCTCATTTTGGTATGTTTGGAGATAGTGCTAATCTTGACCCAAGATAGATGCACGGTTTGCGTCGAATGTACCATAGGCTTGAAAATCATTTTGGACGAACCCGATGGCACTCCTAGGTGACGAGGCACACGTGGAAGCTCGTTTTAGTCCATTTGGACATAGAGCTAATCTTGACAAAAGATAGGTTCACGGTTTGCGCCGAATGTACCGTAGGCTCAGAAATCATTTTGGATGCACCCGATGGATCTCCTAGGTGACATTGGTCACGTGGAATCTCGTTTCAATCCATTTGGATACAGTGGTAGCCTCAGTGCGAGATAGGTGCACGGTTTGCACCACACATCGCCCAGAAATCATGTTGGATGCACCCGATAGTACTCCTAGGTGACGAGGCTCAAGTGGATGCTCGTTTTGGTCTGTTTGGAGATAGTGTTAACCTTGATGCGAGATTGGGGCACGGTTTGCGTTGAACGTACCATAGGCTCAGAAATCGTTTTGGACTCGCTCGATGGTACTCGTAGGTGACGAGGCTCAAGTCGATGCTCGTTTTGGTCTGTTTAGACATAGTGCTAACCTTGACGCAAGATAGGTGCACGGTTTGCGCTGAACGTAGCATAGGCTCAGAAATCATTTTGGATGCACCCGATGGATCTCCTATGTGACTTTGGTCATGTGGAATCTCGTTTCAATCCATTTGGTGACAGTGGCAGTGTTAGTGCAAGTAAAGTGCACGGTTTGCTCGAAACGTACCATAGGCACAGAAATCGTTTTGGACGCACCCGATGGTACTCCTAGGTGACGAGGCTCAAGTGGATGCTCATTTTGGTCTATTTGGAGATAGTGCTAATCTTGACCCAAGATAGATGCACGGTTTGCGTCGAATGTACCATAGGCTTGAAAATCATTTTGGACGAACCCGATGGTACTCCTAGGTGACGAGGCACACGTGGATGCTCGTTTTAGTCCGTTTGGACATAGAGCTAATCTTGACACAAGATAGGTTCACGGTTTGCGCCGAACGTACCGTAGGCTCAGAAATCGTTTTGGATGCACCCGATGGATCTCCTAGGTGACATTGGTCACGTGGAATCTCGTTTCAATCCATTTGGATACAGTGGTAGCCTCAGTGCGAGATAGGTGCACGGTTTGCACCACACATCGCCCAGAAATCATGTTGGATGCACCCGATAGTACTCCTAGGTGACGAGGCTCAAGTGGATGCTCGTTTTGGTCTGTTTGGAGATAGTGTTAACCTTGATGCGAGATTGGGGCACGGTTTGCGTTGAACGTACCATAGGCTCAGAAATCGTTTTGGACTCGCTCGATGGTACTCGTAGGTGACGAGGCTCAAGTGGGTGCTCGTTTTGGTCTGTTTAGACATAGTGCTAACCTTGACGCAAGATAGGTGCACGGTTTGCGCTGAACGTAGCATAGGCTCAGAAATCATTTTGGATGCACCCGATGGATCTCCTATGTGACTTTGGTCATGTGGAATCTCGTTTCAATCCATTTGGTGACAGTGGCAGTGTTAGTGCAAGTAAAGTGCACGGTTTGCTCGAAACGTACCATAGGCACAGAAATCGTTTTGGACGCACCCGATGGTACTCCTAGGTGACGAGGCTCAAGTGGATGCTCATTTTGGTCTATTTGGAGATAGTGCTAATCTTGACCCAAGATAGATGCACGGTTTGCGTTGAATGTACCATAGGCTTGAAAATCATTTTGGACGAACCCGATGGTACTCCTAGGTGACGAGGCACACGTGGATGCTCGTTTTAGTCCGTTTGGACATAGAGCTAATCTTGACACAAGATAGGTTCACGGTTTGCGCCGAACGTACCGTAGGCTCAGAAATCGTTTTGGATGCACCCGATGGATCTCCTAGGTGACATTGGTCACGTGGAATCTCGTTTCAATCCATTTGGATACAGTGGTAGCCTCAGTGCAAGATAGGTGCACGGTTTGCACCACAGATCGCCCAGAAATCATGTTGGATGCACCCGATAGTACTCCTAGGTGACGAGGCTCAAGTGGATGCTCGTTTTGGTCTGTTTGGAGATATTGTTAACCTTGATGCGAGACTGGTGCAAGGTTTGCGTCGAACGTACCATAGGCTCGGAAATCGTTTTGGACTCGCTCGATGGTACTCGTAGGTGACGAGGCTCAAGTGGATGCTCGTTTTTGTCTGTTTAGACATAGTGCTAACCTTGATGCAAGATAGGTGCACGGTTTTTGCACCGAATGTAGCATAGACTCAAAAATCGTTTTGGATGCACCCGATGGATCTCCGATGTGACTTTGGTCATGTGGAATCTCGTTTCAATCCATTTGGTGACAGTGGCAGTGTTAGTGCAAGTTACGTGCACAGTTTGCTCGAAACGTACCATAGGCACAGAACATTTTGGACGCACCCGATGGTACTCCTAGGTGACGAGGCTCAAGTGGATGCTCATTTTGGTATGTTTGGAGATAGTGCTAATCTTGACCCAAGATAGATGCACGGTTTGCGTCGAATGTACCATAGGCTTGAAAATCATTTTGGACGAACCCGATGGTACTCCTAGGTGACGAGGCACACGTGGAAGCTCGTTTTAGTCCATTTGGACATAGAGCTAATCTTGACAAAAGATAGGTTCACGGTTTGCGCCGAACGTACCGTAGGCTCAGAAATCATTTTGGATGCACCCGATGGATATCCTAGGTGACATTGGTCATGTGGAATCTCGTTTCAATCCATTTGGAGACAGTGGTAGCCTCAGTGCAAGATAGGTGCATGGTTTGCACAAAACATCACCCAGAAATCATTTGGACGCACCCGATAGTACTCCTAGGTGACGAGGCTCAAGTGGATGCTCGTTTTGGTCTGTTTGGAGATAGTGTTAACCTTGATGCGAGATTGGGGCACGGTTTGCGTTGAACGTACCATAGGCTCGGAAATCATTTTGGACTCGCTCGATGGTACTCCTAGGTGACGAGGCTCAAGTGGATGCTCGTTTTGGTCTGTTTAGACATAGTGCTAACCTTGATGCAAGATAGGTGCACGGTTTTTGCACCGAATGTAGCATAGACTCAAAAATCATTTTGGATGCACCCGATGGATCTCCGATGTGACTTTGGTCATGTGGAATCTCGTTTCAATCCATTTGGTGACAGTGGCAGTGTTAGTGCAAGTTACGTGCACGGTTTGCTCGAAACGTACCATAGGCACAGAAAATTTTGGACGCACCCGATGGTACTCCTAGGTGACGAGGCTCAAGTGGATGCTCATTTTGGTATGTTTGGAGATAGTGCTAATCTTGACCCAAGATAGATGCACGGTTTGCGTCGAATGTACCATAGGCTTGAAAATCATTTTGGACGAACCCGATGGTACTCCTAGGTGACGAGGCACACGTGGATGCTCGTTTTAGTCCATTTGGACATAGAGCTAATCTTGACAGAAGATAGGTTCACGGTTTGCGCCGAACGTACCGTAGGCTCAGAAATCATTTTGGATGCACCCGATGGATATCCTAGGTGACATTGGTCATGTGGAATCTCGTTTCAATCCATTTGGAGACAGTGGTAGCCTCAGTGCAAGATAGGTGCACGGTTTGCACAAAACATCGCCCAGAAATCATTTGGACGCACCCGATAGTACTCCTAGGTGACGAGGCTCAAGTGGATGCTCGTTTGGGTCTATTTGGAGATAGTGTTAACCTTGATGCGAGATTGGGGCATGGTTTGCGTTGAACGTACCATAGGCTCGGAAATCATTTTGGACTCGCTCGATGGTACTCCTAGGTGACGAGGCTCAAGTGGATGCTCGTTTTGGTCTGTTTAGACATAGTGCTAACCTTGACGCAAGATAGGTGCACGGTTTGCGCCGAACGTAGCATAGGCTCAGAAATCGTTTTGGATGCAGCCGATGGATCTCCTATGTGACTTTGGTCATGTAGAATCTTGTTTCATTCCATTTGGTCACAGTGGCAGTGTTAGTGCAAGTTACGTGCACGGTTTGCTCGAAACGTACCATAGGCACAGAAATCGTTTTGGACGCACCCGATGGTACTCCTAGGTGACGAGGCCCAAGTGGATGCTCATTTTGGTCTGTTTGGAGATAGTGCTAATCTTGACCCAAGATAGATGCACGGTTTGCGTTGAATGTACCATAGGCTTGAAAATCATTTTGGACGAACCCGATGGTACTCCTAGGTGACGAGGCACACGTGGATGCTCGTTTTAGTCCGTTTGGACATAGAGCTAATCTTGACACAAGATAGGTTCACGGTTTGCGCCGAACGTACCGTAGGCTCAGAAATCGTTTTGGATGCACCCGATGGATCTCCTAGGTGACATTGGTCACGTGGAATCTCGTTTCAATCCATTTGGATACAGTGGTAGCCTCAGTGCAAGATAGGTGCACGGTTTGCACCACAGATCGCCCAGAAATCATGTTGGATGCACCCGATAGTACTCCTAGGTGACGAGGCTCAAGTGGATGCTCGTTTTGGTCTGTTTGGAGATATTGTTAACCTTGATGCGAGATTGGTGCAAGGTTTGCGTCGAACGTACCATAGGCTCGGAAATCGTTTTGGACTCGCTCGATGGTACTCGTAGGTGACGAGGCTCAAGTGGATGCTCGTTTTTGTCTGTTTAGACATAGTGCTAACCTTGATGCAAGATAGGTGCACGGTTTTTGCACCGAATGTAGCATAGACTCAAAAATCGTTTTGGATGCACCCGATGGATCTCCGATGTGACTTTGGTCATGTGGAATCTCGTTTCAATCCATTTGGTGACAGTGGCAGTGTTAGTGCAAGTTACGTGCACAGTTTGCTCGAAACGTACCATAGGCACAGAACATTTTGGACGCACCCGATGGTACTCCTAGGTGACGAGGCTCAAGTGGATGCTCATTTTGGTATGTTTGGAGATAGTGCTAATCTTGACCCAAGATAGATGCACGGTTTGCGTCGAATGTACCATAGGCTTGAAAATCATTTTGGACGAACCCGATGGTACTCCTAGGTGACGAGGCACACGTGGAAGCTCGTTTTAGTCCATTTGGACATAGAGCTAATCTTGACAAAAGATAGGTTCACGGTTTGCGCCGAACGTACCGTAGGCTCAGAAATCATTTTGGATGCACCCGATGGATATCCTAGGTGACATTGGTCATGTGGAATCTCGTTTCAATCCATTTGGAGACAGTGGTAGCCTCAGTGCAAGATAGGTGCACGGTTTGCACAAAACATCACCCAGAAATCATTTGGACGCACCCGATAGTACTCCTAGGTGACGAGGCTCAAGTGGATGCTCGTTTTGGTCTGTTTGGAGATAGTGTTAACCTTGATGCGAGATTGGGGCACGGTTTGCGTTGAACGTACCATAGGCTCGGAAATCATTTTGGACTCGCTCGATGGTACTCCTAGGTGACGAGGCTCAAGTGGATGCTCGTTTTGGTCTGTTTAGACATAGTGCTAACCTTGATGCAAGATAGGTGCACGGTTTTTGCACCGAATGTAGCATAGACTCAAAAATCGTTTTGGATGCACCCGATGGATCTCCGATGTGACTTTGGTCATGTGGAATCTCGTTTCAATCCATTTGGTGACAGTGGCAGTGTTAGTGCAAGTTACGTGCACGGTTTGCTCGAAACGTACCATAGGCACAGAAAATTTTGGACGCACCCGATGGTACTCCTAGGTGACGAGGCTCAAGTGGATGCTCATTTTGGTATGTTTGGAGATAGTGCTAATCTTGACCCAAGATAGATGCACGGTTTGTGTCGAATGTACCATAGGCTTGAAAATCATTTTGGACGAACCCGATGGTACTCCTAGGTGACGAGGCACACGTGGATGCTCGTTTTAGTCCATTTGGACATAGAGCTAATCTTGACAGAAGATAGGTTCACGGTTTGCGCCGAACGTACCGTAGGCTCAGAAATCATTTTGGATGCACCCGATGGATATCCTAGGTGACATTGGTCATGTGGAATCTCGTTTCAATCCATTTGGAGACAGTGGTAGCCTCAGTGCAAGATAGGTGCACGGTTTGCACAAAACATCGCCCAGAAATCATTTGGACGCACCCGATAGTACTCCTAGGTGACGAGGCTCAAGTGGATGCTCGTTTGGGTCTATTTGGAGATAGTGTTAACCTTGATGCGAGATTGGGGCATGGTTTGCGTTGAACGTACCATAGGCTCGGAAATCATTTTGGACTCGCTCGATGGTACTCCTAGGTGACGAGGCTCAAGTGGATGCTCGTTTTGGTCTGTTTAGACATAGTGCTAACCTTGACGCAAGATAGGTGCACGGTTTGCGCCGAACGTAGCATAGGCTCAGAAATCGTTTTGGATGCAGCCGATGGATCTCCTATATGACTTTGGTCATGTAGAATCTTGTTTCATTCCATTTGGTCACAGTGGCAGTGTTAGTGCAAGTTACGTGCACGGTTTGCTCGAAACGTACCATAGGCACAGAAATCGTTTTGGACGCACCCGATGGTACTCCTAGGTGACGAGGCCCAAGTGGATGCTCATTTTGGTCTGTTTGGAGATAGTGCTAATCTTGACCCAAGATAGATGCACGGTTTGCGTCGAATGTACCATAGGCTTGAAAATCATTTTGGACGAACCCGATGGTACTCCTAGGTGACGAGGCACACGTGGATGCTCGTTTTAGTCCGTTTGGACATAGAGCTAATCTTGACAGAAGATAGGTTCACGGTTTGCGCCGAATGTACCGTAGGCTCAGAAATTGTTTTGGATGCACCCGATGGATCTCCTAGGTGACATTGGTCACGTGGAATCTCGTTTCAATCCATTTGGATACAGTGGTAGCCTCAGTGCAAGATAGGTGCACGGTTTGCACCACACATCGCCCAGAAATCATGTTGGATGCACCCGATAGTACTCCTAGGTGACGAGGCTCAAGTGGATGCTCGTTTTGGTCTGTTTGGAGATAGTGTTAACCTTGATGCGACATTGGGGCACGGTTTGCGTTGAACGTACCATAGGCTCGGAAATCGTTTTGGACTCGCTCGATGGTACTCCTAGGTGACGAGGCTCAAGTGGATGCTCGTTTTGGTCTATTTAGACATAGTGCTAACCTTGACGCAAGATAGGTGCACGGTTTGCGCCGAACGTAGCATAGGCTCAGAAATCATTTTGGATGCACCCGATGGATCACCTATGTGACTTTCGTCATGTGGAATCTCGTTTCAATCCATTTGGTGACAATTGCAGTGTTAGTGCAAGTAACGTGCACGGTTTGCTCGAAACGTACCATAGGCACAGAAATCGTTTTGGACGCACCCGTACTCCTAGGTGACGAGGCTCAAGTGGATGCTTATTTTGGTCTGTTTGGAGATAGTGCTAATCTTGACCCAAGATAGATGCACGGTTTGCGTCGAATGTACCATAGGCTTGAAAATCATTTTGGACGAACCCGATGGTACTCCTAGGTGACGAGGCACATGTGGATGCTCGTTTTAGTCCGTTTGGACATAGAGCTAATCTTGACACAAGATAGGTTCACGGTTTGCGCCGAACGTACCGTAGGCTCAGAAATCGTTTTGGATGCACCCGATGGATCTCCTAGGTGACATTGGTCACGTGGAATCTCGTTTCAATCCATTTGGATACAGTGGTAGCCTCAGTGCAAGATAGGTGCACGGTTTGCACCACACATCGCCTAGAAATCATGTTGGATGCACCCGATAGTACTCCTAGGTGACGAGGCTCAAGTGGATGCTCGTTTTGGTCTGTTTGGAGATAGTGTTAACCTTGATGCGAGATTGGTGCAAGGTTTGCGTCGAACGTAACATAGGCTCGGAAATCGTTTTGGACTCGCTCGATGGTACTCCTAGGTGACGAGGCTCAAGTGGATGCTCGTTTTGGTCTGTTGAGACATAGTGCTAACCTTGATGCAAGATAGGTGCACGGTTTTTGCACCGAATGTAGCATAGGCTCAGAAATCGTTTTGGATGCACCCGATGGATCTCCGATGTGACTTTGGTCATGTGGAATCTCGTTTCAATCCATTTGGTGACAGTGGCAGTGTTAGTGCAAGTTACGTGCACGGTTTGCTCGAAACGTACCATCGGCACAGAACATTTTGGACGCACCCGATGGTACTCCTAGGTGACGAGGCTCAAGTGGATGCTCATTTTGGTATGTTTGGAGATAGTGCTATGCACGGTTTGCGTCGAATGTACCATAGGCTTGAAAATCATTTTGGACGAACCCGATGGTACTCCTAGGTGACGAGGCACACGTGGAAGCTCGTTTTAGTCCATTTGGACATAGAGCTAATCTTGACAAAAGATAGGTTCACGGTTTGCGCCGAACGTACCGTAGGCTCAGAAATCATTTTGGATGCACCCGATGGATATCCTAGGTGACATTGGTCATGTGGAATCTCGTTTCAATCCATTCGAAGACAGTGGTAGCCTCAGTGCAAGATAGGTGCACGGTTTGCACCAAACATCGCCCAGAAATCATTTGGACGCACCCGATAGTACTCCTAGGTGACGAGGCTCAAGTGGATGCTCGTTTTGGTCTGTTTGGAGATAGTGTTAACCTTGATGCGAGATTGGGGCACGGTTTGCGTTGAACGTACCATAGGCTCGGAAATAATTTTGGACTCGCTCGAAGGTACTCCTAGGTGACGAGGCTCAAGTGGATGCTCGTTTTGGTCTGTTTAAACATAGTGCTAACCTTGACGCAAGATAGGTGCATGGTTTGCGCTGAACGTAGCATAGGCTCAGAAATCGTTTTGGATGCACCCGATGGATCTCCTATGTGACTTTGGTCATGTAGAATCTCGTTTCAATCCATTTGGTGACAGTGGCAGTGTTAGTGCAAGTTACGTGCACGGTTTGCTCGAAACATACCATAGGCACAGAAAATCGTTTTGGACGCACCCGATGGTACTCCTAGGTGACGAGGCTCAAGTGGATGCTCATTTTGGTCTGTTTGGAGATAGTGCTAATCTTGACCCAAGATAGATGCACGGTTTGCGTCGAATGTACCATAGGCTCGAAAATCATTTTGGACGAACCCGATGGTACTCCAAGGTAACGAGGCACACGTGGATGTTCGTTTTAGTCCGTTTGGACATAGAGCTAATCTTGACACAAGATAGGTTCACGGTTTGCGCCGAACGTACCGTAGGCTGATAAATCGTTTTGGATGCACCCGATGGATCTCCTAGGTGACATTGGTCACGTGGAATCTCGTTTCAATCCATTTGGATACAGTGGTAGCCTCAGTGCAAGATAGGTGCACGGTTTGCACCACACATCGCCCAGAAATCTTGTTGGATGTACCCGATAGTATTCCTAGGTGACGAGGCTCAAGTGGATGCTCGTTTTGGTCTGTTTGGAGATAGTGTTAACCTTGATGCGAGATTTGTGCATGGTTTGCGTCGAACGTACCATAGGCTCGGAAATCATTTTGGACTCGCTCGATGGTACTCCTAGGTGACGAGTCTCAAGTGGATGCTCGTTTTGGTCTGTTTAGACATAGTGCTAACCTTGACGCAAGATAGGTTCACGGTTTTGCGCCGAATGTAGCATAGGCTCAGAAATCGTTTTGGATGCACCCGATGGATCTCCTATGTGACTTTGGTCATGTGGAATCTCGTTTCAATCCATTTGGTGACAGTGGCAGTGTTAGTGCAAGTTACGTGCACGGTTTGCTCGAAACGTACCATACGCACAGAAATCGTTTTGGACACACCCGATGGTACTCCTAGGTGACGAGGCTCAAGTGGATGCTCATTTTGGTCTGTTTGGAGATAGTGCTAATCTTGACCCAAGATAGATGCACGGTTTGCGTCGAATGTACCATAGGCTTGAAAATCATTTTGGACGAACCCGATGGTACTCCTAGGTGACGAGGCACACGTGGAAGCTCATTTTAGTCCATTTGGACATAGAGCTAATCTTGACAAAAGATAGGTTCACGGTTTGCGCCGAACGTACCGTAGGCTCAGAAATCATTTTGGATGCACCCGATGGATATCGTAGGTGACATTGGTCATGTGGAATCTCGTTTCAATCCATTTGGAGACAGTGGTAGCCTCAGTGCAAGATAGGTGCACGGTTTGCACCAAACATCGCCCAGAAATCATTTAGACGCACCCGATAGTACTCCTAGGTGACGAGGCTCAAGTGGATGCTCGTTTTGGTCTGTTTGGAGATAGTGTTAACCTTGATGCGAGATTGGGGCACGGTTTGCGTTGAACGTACCATAGGCTCGAAAATCATTTTGGACTCGCTCGAAGGTACTCCTAGGTGACGAGGCTCAAGTGGATGCTCGTTTTGGTCTGTTTAGACATAGTGCTAACCTTGACGCAAGATAGGTGCTTGGTTTGCGCCGAACGTAGCATAGGCTCAGAAATCTTTTGGATGCACCCGATGGATCCCCTATGTGACTTTGGTCATGTAGAATCTCGTTTCAATCCATTTGGTGACAGTGGCAGTGTTAGTGCAAGTTACGTGCACGGTTTGCTCGAAACATACCATAGGTACAGAAATCGTTTTGGACGCACCCGATGGTACTCCTAGGTGACGAGGCTCAAGTGGATGCTCATTTTGGTCTGTTTGGAGATAGTGCTAATCTTGACCCAAGATAGATGCACAGTTTGCGTCGAATGTACCATAGGCTTGAAAATCATTTTGGACGAACCCGATGGTACTCCTAGGTGACGAGGCACACGTGGAAGCTCGTTTTAGTCCATTTGGACATAGAGCTAATCTTGACAAAAGATAGGTCACGGTTTGCGCCGAACGTACCGTAGGCTCAGAAATCATTTTGGATGCACCCAATGGATATCCTAGGTGACATTGGTCATGTGGAATCTCGTTTCAATCCATTTGGAGACAGTGGTAGCCTCAGTGCAAGATAGGTGCATGGTTTGCACCAAACATCACCCAGAAATCATTTGGACGCACCCGATAGTACTCCTAGGTGACGAGGCTCAAGTGGATGCTCGTTTTGGTCTGTTTGGAGATAGTGTTAACCTTGATGCGAGATTGGGGCACGGTTTGCGTTGAACGTACCATAGGCTCGGAAATCATTTTGGACTCGCTCGATGGTACTCCTAGGTGACGAGGCTCAAGTGGATGCTCGTTTTGGTCTGTTTAGACATAGTGCTAACCTTGACGCAAGATAGGTGCACGGTTTTGCGCCGAATGTAGCATAGGCTCAGAAATCGTTTTGGATGCACCCGATGGATCTCCTATGTGACTTTGGTCATGTGGAATCTCGTTTCAATCCATTTGGTGACAGTGGCAGTGTTAGTGCAAGTTACGTGCACGGTTTGCTCGAAACGTACCATAGGCACAGAACATTTTGGACGCACCCGATGGTACCCTAGGTGACGAGGCTCAAGTGGATGCTCATTTTGGTATGTTTGGAGATAGTGCTAATCTTGACCCAAGATAGATGCACGGTTTGCGTCGAATGTACCATAGGCTTGAAAATCATTTTGGACGAACCCGATGGTACTCCTAGGTGACGAGGCACACGTGGAAGCTCGTTTTAGTCCATTTGGACATAGAGCTAATCTTGACAAAAGATAGGTTCACGGTTTGCGCCGAACGTACCGTAGGCTCAGAAATCATTTTGGATGCACCCGATGGATATCCTAGGTGACATTGGTCATGTGGAATCTCGTTTCAATCCATTCGAAGACTGTGGTAGCCTCAGTGCAAGATAGGTGCACGGTTTGCACCAAACATCGCCCAGAAATCATTTGGACGCACCCGATAGTACTCCTAGGTGACGAGGCTCAAGTGGATGCTCGTTTTGGTCTGTTTGGAGATAGTGTTAACCTTGATGCGAGATTGGGGCACGGTTTGCGTTGAACGTACCATAGGCTCAGAAATAATTTTGGACTCGCTCGAAGGTACTCCTAGGTGACGAGGCTCAAGTGGATGCTCGTTTTGGTCTGTTTAGACATAGTGCTAACCTTGACGCAAGATAGGTGCATGGTTTGCGCCGAACGTAGCATAGGCTCAGAAATCGTTTTGGATGCACCCGATGGATCTCCTATGTGACTTTGGTCATGTAGAATCTCGTTTCAATCCATTTGGTGACAGTGGCAGTGTTAGTGCAAGTTACGTGCACGGTTTGCTCGAAACATACCATAGGCACAGAAAATCGTTTTGGATGCACCCGATGGTACTCCTAGGTGACGAGGCTCAAGTGGATGCTCATTTTGGTCTGTTTGGAGATAGTGCTAATCTTGACCCAAGATAGATGCACGGTTTGCGTCGAATGTACCATAGGCTCGAAAATCATTTTGGACGAACCCGATGGTACTCCAAGGTAACGAGGCACACGTGGATGCTCGTTTTAGTCCGTTTGGACATAGAGCTAATCTTGACACAAGATAGGTTCACGGTTTGCGCCGAACGTACCGTAGGCTGATAAATCGTTTTGGATGCACCCGATGGATCTCCTAGGTGACATTGGTCACGTGGAATCTCGTTTCAATCCATTTGGATACAGTGGTAGCCTCAGTGCAAGATAGGTGCACGGTTTGCACCACACATCGCCCAGAAATCTTGTTGGATGTACCCGATAGTATTCCTAGGTGACGAGGCTCAAGTGGATGCTCGTTTTGGTCTCTTTGGAGATAGTGTTAACCTTGATGCGAGATTGGTGCATGGTTTGCGTCGAACGTACCATAGGCTCGGAAATCATTTTGGACTCGCTCGATGGTACTCCTAGGTGACGAGTCTCAAGTGGATGCTCGTTTTGGTCTGTTTAGACATAGTGCTAACCTTGACGCAAGATAGGTTCACGGTTTTGCGCCGAATGTAGCATAGGCTCAGAAATCGTTTTGGATGCACCCGATGGATCTCCTATGTGACTTTGGTCATGTGGAATCTCGTTTCAATCCATTTGGTGACAGTGGCAGTGTTAGTGCAAGTTACGTGCACGGTTTGCTCGAAACGTACCATAGGCACAGAACATTTTGGACGCACCCGATGGTACCCTAGGTGACGAGGCTCAAGTGGATGCTCATTTTGGTATGTTTGGAGATAGTGCTAATCTTGACCCAAGATAGATGTACGGTTTGCGTCGAATGTACCATAGGCTTGAAAATCATTTTGGACGAACCCGATGGTACTCCTAGGTGACGAGGCACACATGGAAGCTCGTTTTAGTCCATTTGGACATAGAGCTAATCTTGACAAAAGATAGGTTCACGGTTTGCGCCGAACGTACCGTAGGCTCAGAAATCATTTTGGATGCACCTGATGGATATCCTAGGTGACATTGGTCGTGTGGAATCTCGTTTCAATCCATTTGGAGACAGTGGTAGCCTCAGTGCAAGATAGGTGCACGGTTTGCACCAAACATCGCCCAGAAATCATTTGGACGCACCCGATAGTACTCCTAGGTGACGAGGCTCAAGTGGATGCTCGTTTTGGTCTGTTTGGAGATAGTGTTAACCTTGATGCGAGATTGGGGCACGGTTTGCGTTGAACGTACCATAGGCTCGGAAATCATTTTGGACTCGCTCGAAGGTACTCCTAGGTGACGAGGCTCAAGTGGATGCTCGTTTTGGTCTGTTTAGACATAGTGCTAACCTTGACGCAAGATAGGTGCACGGTTTGCGCCGAACGTAGCATAGGCTCAGAAATCGTTTTGGATGCACCCGATGGATCCCCTATGTGACTTTGGTCATGTAGAATCTCGTTTCAATCCATTTGGTGACAGTGGCAGTGTTAGTGCAAGTTACGTGCACGGTTTGCTCGAAACATACCAGAGGCACAGAAATCGTTTTGGACGCACCCGATGGTACTCCTAGGTGACGAGGCTCAAGTGGATGCTCATTTTGGTCTGTTTGGAGATAGTGCTAATCTTGACCCAAGATAGATGCACAGTTTGCGTCGAATGTACCATAGGCTTGAAAATCATTTTGGACGAACCCGATGGTACTCCTAGGTGACGAGGCACACGTGGAAGCTCGTTTTAGTCCATTTGGACATAGAGCTAATCTTGACAAAAGATAGGTCACGGTTTGCGCCGAACGTACCGTAGGCTCAGAAATCATTTTGGATGCACCCGATGGATATCCTAGGTGACATTGGTCATGTGGAATCTCGTTTCAATCCATTTGGAGACAGTGGTAGCCTCAGTGCAAGATAGGTGCACGGTTTGCACCAAACATCACCCAGAAATCATTTGGACGCACCCGATAGTACTCCTAGGTGACGAGGCTCAAGTGGATGCTCGTTTTGGTCTGTTTGGAGATAGTGTTAACCTTGATGCGAGATTGGGGCACGGTTTGCGTTGAACGTACCATAGGCTCGGAAATCATTTTGAACTCGCTCGATGGTACTCCTAGGTGACGAGGCTCAAGTGGATGCTCATTTTGGTCTGTTTAGACATAGTGCTAACCTTGACGCAAGATAGGTGCACGGTTTGCGCCGAACGTAGCATAGGCTCAGAAATCGTTTTGGATGCACCCGATGGATCCCCTATGTGACTTTGGTCATGTAGAATCTCGTTTCAATCCATTTGGTGACAGTGGCAGTGTTAGTGCAAGTTACGTGCACGGTTTGCTCGAAACATACCATAGGCACAGAAATCGTTTTGGACGCACCCGATGGTACTCCTAGGTGACGAGGCTCAAGTGGATGCTCATTTTGGTCTGTTTGGAGATAGTGCTAATCTTGACCCAAGATAGATGCACAGTTTGCGTCGAATGTACCATAGGCTTGAAAATCATTTTGGACGAACCCGATGGTACTCCTAGGTGACGAGGCACACGTGGAAGCTCGTTTTAGTCCATTTGGACATAGAGCTAATCTTGACAAAAGATAGGTCACGGTTTGCGACGAACGTACCGTAGGCTCAGAAATCATTTTGGATGCACCCGATGGATATCCTAGGTGACATTGGTCATGTGGAATCTCGTTTCAATCCATTTGGAGACAGTGGTAGCCTCAGTGCAAGATAGGTGCACGGTTTGCACCAAACATCACCCAGAAATCATTTGGACGCACCCGATAGTACTCCTAGGTGACGAGGCTCAAGTGGATGCTCGTTTTGGTCTGTTTGGAGATAGTGTTAACCTTGATGCGAGATTGGGGCACGGTTTGCGTTGAACGTACCATAGGCTCGGAAATCATTTTGGACTCGCTCGATGGTACTCCTAGGTGACGAGGCTCAAGTGGATGCTCGTTTTGGTCTGTTTAGACATAGTGCTAACCTTGACGCAAGATAGGTGCACGGTTTTGCGCCGAACGTAGCATAGGCTCAGAAATCGTTTTGGATGCACCCAATGGATCTCCTATGTGACTTTGGTCATGTGGAATCTCGTTTCAATCCATTTGGTGACAGTGGCAGTGTTAGTGCAAGTTACGTGCACGGTTTGCTCGAAACGTACCATAGGCACAGAACATTTTGGACGCACCCGATGGTACCCTAGGTGACGAGGCTCAAGTGGATGCTCATTTTGGTATGTTTGGAGATAGTGCTAATCTTGACCCAAGATAGATGCACGGTTTGCGCCGAACGTAGCATAGGCTCAGAAATCGTTTTGGATGCACCCGATGGATCTCCTATGTGACTTTGGTCATGTGGGAGTGTTAGTGCAAGTAACGTGCACGGTTTGCTCGAAATGTACCATAGGCACAGAAATCGTTTTGGATGCACCCGATGGTACTCCTAGGTGACGAGGCTCAAGTGGATGCTCATTTTGGTATGTTTGGAGATAGTGCTAATCTTGACCCAAGATAGATGCACGGTTTGCGTCGAATGTACCATAGGCTTGAAAATCATTTTGGACGAACCCGATGGTACTCCTAGGTGACGAGGCACACGTGGATGGCTGTTTTAGTCCGTTTGGACAGAGAGCTAATCTTGACACAAGATAGGTTCACGGTTTGCGCCGAACGTACCGTAGGCTCAGAAATCGTTTTGGATGCACCCGATGGATCTCCTAGGTGACATTGGTCACGTGGAATCTCGTTTCAATCCATTTGGATACAGTGGTAGCCTCAGTGTAAGATAGGTGCACGGTTTGGACCACACATCGCCCAGAAATCATGTTGGGTGCACCGGATAGTACTCCTAGGTGACGAGGCTCAAGTGGATGCTCGTTTTGGTCTGTTTGGAGATAGTGTTAACCTTGATGCGAGATTGGTGCACGGTTTGCGTCGAACGTACCATAGACTCGGAAATCATTTTGGACTCGCTCGATGGTACTCCTAGGTGACGAGGCTCAAGTGGATGCTCGTTTTGGTCTGTTTAGACATAGTGCTAACCTTGACGCAAGATAGGTGCACGGTTTTGCGCTGAATGTAGCATAGGCTCAGAAATCGTTTTGGATGCACCCGATGGATCTCCTATGTGACTTTGGTCATGTGGAATCTCGTTTCAATCCATTTGGTCACAGTGGCAGTGTTAGTGCAAGTTACGTGCACGGTTTGCTCGAAACGTACCATAGGCACAGAACATTTTGGACGCACCCGATGGTACCCTAGGTGACGAGGCTCAAGTGGATGCTCATTTTGGTATGTTTGGAGATAGTGCTAATCTTGACCCAAGATAGATGCACGGTTTGCGCCGAACGTAGCATAGGCTCAGAAATCGTTTTGGATGCACCCGATGGATCTCCTATGTGACTTTGGTCATGTGGGAGTGTTAGTGCAAGTAACGTGCACGGTTTGCTCGAAATGTACCATAGGCACAGAAATCGTTTTGGACGCACCCGATGGTACTCCTAGGTGACGAGGCTCAAGTGGATGCTCATTTTGGTCTGTTTGGAGATAGTGCTAATCTTGACCCAAGATAGATGCACGGTGTGCGTCGAATGTACCATAGGCTTGAAAATCATTTTGGACGAACCCGATGGTACTCCTAGGTGACGAGGCACACGTGGATGGTCGTTTTAGTCCGTTTGGACATAGAGCTAATCTTGACACGAGATAGGTTCACGGTTTGCGCCGAACGTACCGTAGGCTCAGAAATCGTTTTGGATGCACCCGATGGATCTCCTAGGTGACATTGGTCACGTGGAATCTCGTTTCAATCCATTTGGATACAGTGGTAGCCTCAGTGTAAGATAGGTGCACGGTTTGGACCACACATCGCCCAGAAATCATGTTGGATGCACCGGATAGTACTCCTAGGTGACGAGGCTCAAGTGGATGCTCATTTTGGTCTGTTTGGAGATAGTGCTAATCTTGACCCAAGATAGATGCACAGTTTGCGTCGAATGTACCATAGGCTTGAAAATCATTTTGGACGAACCCGATGGTACTCCTAGGTGACGAGGCACACGTGGAAGCTCGTTTTAGTCCATTTGGACATAGAGCTAATCTTGACAAAAGATAGGTCACGGTTTGCGACGAACGTACCGTAGGCTCAGAAATCATTTTGGATGCACCCGATGGATATCCTAGGTGACATTGGTCATGTGGAATCTCGTTTCAATCCATTTGGAGACAGTGGTAGCCTCAGTGCAAGATAGGTGCACGGTTTGCACCAAACATCACCCAGAAATCATTTGGACGCACCCGATAGTACTCCTAGGTGACGAGGCTCAAGTGGATGCTCGTTTTGGTCTGTTTGGAGATAGTGTTAACCTTGATGCGAGATTGGGGCACGGTTTGCGTTGAACGTACCATAGGCTCGGAAATCATTTTGGACTCGCTCGATGGTACTCCTAGGTGACGAGGCTCAAGTGGATGCTCGTTTTGGTCTGTTTAGACATAGTGCTAACCTTGACGCAAGATAGGTGCACGGTTTTGCGCCGAACGTAGCATAGGCTCAGAAATCGTTTTGGATGCACCCGATGGATCTCCTATGTGACTTTGGTCATGTGGAATCTCGTTTCAATCCATTTGGTGACAGTGGCAGTGTTAGTGCAAGTTACGTGCACGGTTTGCTCGAAACGTACCATAGGCACAGAACATTTTGGACGCACCCGATGGTACCCTAGGTGACGAGGCTCAAGTGGATGCTCATTTTGGTATGTTTGGAGATAGTGCTAATCTTGACCCAAGATAGATGCACGGTTTGCGCCGAACGTAGCATAGGCTCAGAAATCGTTTTGGATGCACCCGATGGATCTCCTATGTGACTTTGGTCATGTGGGAGTGTTAGTGCAAGTAACGTGCACGGTTTGCTCGAAATGTACCATAGGCACAGAAATCGTTTTGGATGCACCCGATGGTACTCCTAGGTGACGAGGCTCAAGTGGATGCTCATTTTGGTATGTTTGGAGATAGTGCTAATCTTGACCCAAGATAGATGCACGGTTTGCGTCGAATGTACCATAGGCTTGAAAATCATTTTGGACGAACCCGATGGTACTCCTAGGTGACGAGGCACACGTGGATGGTTGTTTTAGTCCGTTTGGACAGAGAGCTAATCTTGACACAAGATAGGTTCACGGTTTGCGCCGAACGTACCGTAGGCTCAGAAATCGTTTTGGATGCACCCGATGGATCTCCTAGGTGACATTGGTCACGTGGAATCTCGTTTCAATCCATTTGGATACAGTGGTAGCCTCAGTGTAAGATAGGTGCACGGTTTGGACCACACATCGCCCAGAAATCATGTTGGGTGCACCGGATAGTACTCCTAGGTGACGAGGCTCAAGTGGATGCTCGTTTTGGTCTGTTTGGAGATAGTGTTAACCTTGATGCGAGATTGGTGCACGGTTTGCGTCGAACGTACCATAGACTCGGAAATCATTTTGGACTCGCTCGATGGTACTCCTAGGTGACGAGGCTCAAGTGGATGCTCGTTTTGGTCTGTTTAGACATAGTGCTAACCTTGACGCAAGATAGGTGCACGGTTTTGCGCTGAATGTAGCATAGGCTCAGAAATCGTTTTGGATGCACCCGATGGATCTCCTATGTGACTTTGGTCATGTGGAATCTCGTTTCAATCCATTTGGTCACAGTGGCAGTGTTAGTGCAAGTTACGTGCACGGTTTGCTCGAAACGTACCATAGGCACAGAACATTTTGGACGCACCCGATGGTACCCTAGGTGACGAGGCTCAAGTGGATGCTCATTTTGGTATGTTTGGAGATAGTGCTAATCTTGACCCAAGATAGATGCACGGTTTGCGCCGAACGTAGCATAGGCTCAGAAATCGTTTTGGATGCACCCGATGGATCTCCTATGTGACTTTGGTCATGTGGGAGTGTTAGTGCAAGTAACGTGCACGGTTTGCTCGAAATGTACCATAGGCACAGAAATCGTTTTGGACGCACCCGATGGTACTCCTAGGTGACGAGGCTCAAGTGGATGCTCATTTTGGTCTGTTTGGAGATAGTGCTAATCTTGACCCAAGATAGATGCACGGTGTGCGTCGAATGTACCATAGGCTTGAAAATCATTTTGGACGAACCCGATGGTACTCCTAGGTGACGAGGCACACGTGGATGGTCGTTTTAGTCCGTTTGGACATAGAGCTAATCTTGACACGAGATAGGTTCACGGTTTGCGCCGAACGTACCGTAGGCTCAGAAATCGTTTTGGATGCACCCGATGGATCTCCTAGGTGACATTGGTCACGTGGAATCTCGTTTCAATCCATTTGGATACAGTGGTAGCCTCAGTGTAAGATAGGTGCACGGTTTGGACCACACATCGCCCAGAAATCATGTTGGATGCACCGGATAGTACTCCTAGGTGACGAGGCTCAAGTGGATGCTCGTTTTGGTCTGTTTGGAGATAGTGTTAACCTTGATGCGAGATTGGTGCACGGTTTGCGTCGAACGTACCATAGACTCGGAAATCATTTTGGACTCGCTCGATGGTACTCCTAGGTGACGAGGCTCAAGTGGATGCTCGTTTTGGTCTGTTTAGACATAGTGCTAATCTTGACGCAAGATAGGTGCACGGTTTGCGCCGAATGTAGCATAGGCTCAGAAATCATTTTGGATGCACCCGATGGATCTCCTATGTGACTTTGGTCATGTAGAATCTTGTTTCATTCCATTTGGTGACAGTGGCAGTGTTAGTGCAAGTTACGTGCACGGTTTGCTCGAAACGTACCATAGGCACATAAATCGTTTTGGACGCACCCGATGGTACTCCTAGGTGACGAGGCTCAAGTGGATGCTCATTTTGGTCTGTTTGGAGATAGTGCTAATCTTGACCCAAGATAGATGCACGGTTTGTGTCGAATGTACCATAGGCTTGAAAATCATTTTGGACGAACCCGATGGTACTCCTAGGTGACGAGGCACACGTGGATGCTCGTTTTAGTCCGTTTGGACATAGAGCTAATCTTGACACAAGATAGGTTCACGGTTTGCGCCGAACGTACCGTAGGCTCAGAAATCGTTTTGGATGCACCCGATGGATCTCCTAGGTGACATTGGTCACGTGGAATCTCGTTTCAATCCATTTGGATACAGTGGTAGCCTCAGTGCAAGATAGGTGCACGGTTTGCACCACACATCGCCCAGAAATCATGTTGGATGCACCGGATAGTACTCCTAGGTGACGAGGCTCAAGTGGATGCTCGTTTTGGTCTGTTTAGACATAGTGCTAACCTTGACGCAAGATAGGTGCACGGTTTGCGCCGAACATAGCATAGGCTCAGAAATCATTTTGGATGCACCCGATGGATCTCCTATGTGACTTTGGTCATGTGGAATCTCGCTTCAATCCATTTGGTGACAGTGGCAGTGTTAGTGCAAGTAACGTGCACGGTTTGCTCGAAACGTACCATAGGCACAAAAATCGTTTTGGACGCACCCGATGGTACTCCTAGGTGACGAGGCTCAAGTGGATGCTCATTTTTGTCTGTTTGGAGATAGTGCTAATCTTGACCCAAGATAGATGCACGGTTTGCGTCGAATGTACCATAGGCTTGAAAATCATTTTGGACGAACCCGATGGTACTCCTATGTGACGAGGCACACGTGGATGCTCGTTGTAGTCCGTTTGGACATAGAGCTAATCTTGACACAAGATAGGTTCACGGTTTGCGCCGAACGTACCGTAGGCTCAGAAATCGTTTTGGATGCACCCGATGGATCTCCTAGGTGACATTGGTCACGTGGAATCTCGTTTCAATCCATTTGGATACAGTGGTAGCCTCAGTGCAAGATAGGTTCACGGTTTGCACCACACATCGCCCAGAAATCATGTTGGATGCACCCGATAGTACTCCTAGGTGATGAGGCTCAAGTGGATGCTCGTTTTGGTCTGTTTGGAGATAGTGTTAACCTTGATGCGAGATTGGTGCACGGTTTGCGTCGAACGTACCATAGGCTCGGAAATCGTTTTGGACTCGCTCGATGGTACTCCTAGGTGACGAGGCTCAAGTGGATGCTCGTTTTGGTCTGTTTAGACATAGTGCTAACCTTGACGCAAGATAGGTGCACGGTTTTGCGCTGAATGTAGCATAGGCTCAGAAATCGTTTTGGATGCACCCGATGGATCTCCTATGTGACTTTGGTCATGTGGAATCTCGTTTCAATCCATTTGGTGACAGTGGCAGTGTTAGTGTAAGTTACGTGCACAGTTTGCTTGCAACGTACCATAGGCACAGAACATTTTGGACGCACCCGATGGTACTCCTAGGTGACGAGGCTCAAGTGGATGCTCATTTTGGTATGTTTGGAGATAGTGCTAACCTTGACCCAAGATAGATGCACGGTTTGCGTCGAATGTACCATAGGCTTGAAAATCATTTTGGACAAACCCGATGATACTCCTAGGTGACGAGGCACACGTGGAAGCTCGTTTTAGTCCATTTGGACATAGAGCTAACCTTAACGCAAGATAGGTGCACAGTTTGTGCCGAACGTAGCTTAGGCTCAGAAATCGTTTTGGATGCACCCGATGGATCTCCTATGTGACTTTGGTCATGTGGAATCTCGTTTCAATCCATTTGGTCACAGTGGTAGCCTCAGTGCAAGATAGGTGCACGGTTTGCACCAAACATCGCCCAGAAATCGTGTTGGACGCACCCGATGGTACTCCTAGGTGACGAGGTTCAAGTGGATGCTCGTTTTGGTCTGTTTGGAGATAGTGTTAACCTTGATGCGAGATTGGTGCACGGTTTGCGTCGAACGTACCATGGGGTCGGAATTCATTTTGGACTCGCTCGATGGTACTCCTAGGTGACGAGGCTGAAGTGGATGCTCATTTTGGTCTGTTTAGACATAGTGCTAACCTTGACGCAAGATAGGTGCACGGTTTTGTGCCGAATGTAGCATAGGCTCAGAAATCGTTTTGGATGCACCCGATGGTACTCCTAGGTGACGAGGCTCAAGTGGATGCTCATTTTGGTCTGTTTGGAGATAGTGCTAATCTTGACCCAAGATAGATGCACGGTTTGCGTCGAATTTACCACAGGCTTGAAAATCATTTTGGACGAACAAAATGGTACTCCTAGGTGACGAGGCACACGTGGATGCTCGTTTTAGTCCGTTTGGACATAGAGCTAATCTTGACACAAGATAGGTTCACCGTTTGCGCCGAACATACCGTAGGCTCAGAAATCGTTTTGGATGCACCCGATGGATCTCCTAGGTGACATTGGTCATGTGGAATCTTGTTTCAATCCATTTGGAGACAGTGGTAGCCTCAGTGCAAGATAGGTGCACGGTTTGCACCAAACATCGCCTAGAAATCATGTTGGACGCACCCAATAGTACTCCTAGGTGACGAGGCTCAAGTGGATGCTCGTTTTGGTCTGTTTGGAGATAGTGTTAACCTTGATGCGAGATTGGGGCACGGTTTGCGTTGAACGTACCATAGGTTCGGAAATCATTTTGGACTCGCTCGATGGTACTCCTAGGTGATGAGGATCAAGTGGATGCACCTTTTGGTCTGTTTAGACATAGTGCTAACCTTGACGCAAGATAGGTGCACGGTTTTGTGCCGAATGTAGCATAGGCTCAGAAATCGTTTTGGATGCACCCGATGGTACTCCTAGGTGACGAGGCTCAAGTGGATGCTCATTTTGGTCTGTTTGGAGATAGTGCTAATCTTGACCCAAGATAGATGCACGGTTTGCGTCGAATTTACCACAGGCTTGAAAATCATTTTGGACGAACCCGTTGGTACTCCTAGGTGACGAGGCACACGTGGATGCTCGTTTTAGTCCGTTTAGACATAGAGCTAATCTTGACACAAGATAGGTTCACGGCTTGCGCCGAACGTACCGTAGGCTCAGAAATCATTTTGGATGCACCCGATGGATATCCTAGGTGACATTGGTCATGTGGAATCTTGTTTCAATCCATTTGGAGACAGTGGTAGCCTCAGTGCAAGATAGGTGCACGGTTTGCACCAAACATCGCCTAGAAATCATGTTGGACGCACCCAATAGTACTCCTAGGTGATGAGGCTCAAGTGGATGCTCGTTTTGGTCTGTTTGGAGATAGTGTTAACCTTGATGCGAGATTGGGGCACGGTTTGCGTTGAACGTACCATAGGTTCGGAAATCATTTTGGACTCGCTCGATGGTACTCCTAGGTGACGAGGCTCAAGTGGATGCTCGTTTTGGTCTGTTTAGACATAGTGCTAACCTTGACGCAAGATAGGTTCACGGTTTTGCGCCGAATGTAGCATAGGCTCAGAAATCGTTTTGGATGCACCCGATGGATCTCCTATGTGACTTTGGTCATGTGGAATCTCGTTTCAATCCATTTGGTGACAGTGGCAGTGTTAGTGCAAGTTACGTGCACGGTTTGCTCGAAACGTACCATAGGCACAGAACATTTTGGACGCACCCGATGGTACCCTAGGTGACGAGGCTCAAGTGGATGCTCATTTTGGTATGTTTGTAGATAGTGCTAATCTTGACCCAAGATAGATGCACGGTTTGCGTCGAATGTACCATAGGCTTGAAAATCATTTTGGACGAACCCGATGGTACTCCTAGGTGACGAGGCACACGTGGAAGCTCGTTTTAGTCCATTTGGACATAGAGCTAATCTTGACAAAAGATAGGTTCACGGTTTGCGCCGAACGTACCGTAGGCTCAGAAATCATTTTGGATGCACCCGATGGATATCCTAGGTGACATTGGTCGTGTGGAATCTCGTTTCAATCCATTTGGAGACAGTGGTAGCCTCAGTGCAAGATAGGTGCACGGTTTGCACCAAACATCGCCCAGAAATCATTTGGACGCACCCGATAGTACTCCTAGGTGACGAGGCTCAAGTGGATGCTCGTTTTGGTCTGTTTGGAGATAGTGTTAACCTTGATACGAGATTGGGGCACGGTTTGCGTTGAACGTACCATAGGCTCGGAAATCATTTTGGACTCGCTCGAAGGTACTCCTAGGTGACGAGGCTCAAGTGGATGCTCGTTTTGGTCTGTTTAGACATAGTGCTAACCTTGACGCAAGATAGGTGCACGGTTTACGCCGAACGTAGCATAGGCTCAGAAATCGTTTTGGATGCACCCGATGGATCTCCTATGTGACTTTGGTCATGTAGAATCTCGTTTCAATCCATTTGGTGACAGTGGCAGTGTTAGTGCAAGTTACGTGCACGGTTTGCTCGAAACATACCATAGGCACAGAAATCGTTTTGGACGCACCCGATGGTACTCCTAGGTGACGAGGCTCAAGTGGATGCTCATTTTGGTCTGTTTGGAGATAGTGCTAATCTTGACCCAAGATAGATGCACGGTTTGCGTCGAATGTACCATAGGCTCGAAAATCATTTTGGACGAACCCGATGGTACTCCTAGGTAACGAGGCACACGTGGATGCTCGTTTTAGTCCGTTTGGACATAGAGCTAATCTTGACACAAGATAGGTTCACGGTTTGCGCCGAACGTACCGTAGGCTCAGAAATCGTTTTGGATGCACCCGATGGATCTCCTAGGTGACATTGGTCACGTGCAATCTCATTTCAATCCATTTGGATACAGTGGTAGCCTCAGTGCAAGATAGGTGCACGGTTTGCACCACACATCGCCCAGAAATAATGTTGGATGCACCCGATAGTACTCCTAGGTGACGAGGCACAACTGGATGCTCGTTTTGGTCTGTTCGGAGATATTGTTAACCTTGATGCGAGATTGGGGCACGCTTTGCGTTGAATGTACCATAGGCTCGGAAATCGTTTTGGACTCGCTCGATGGTACTCCTAGGTGACGAGGCTCAAGTGGATGCTTGTTTTGGTCTGTTTAGACATAGTGCTAACCTTGACGCAAGATGGGTGCACAGTTTGCGCCGAACGCAGCATAGGCTCAGAAATCGTTTTGGATGCACCCGATGGATCTCCTATGTGACTTTGGTCATGTGGAATCTCGTTTCAATCCATTTGGTGACAGTGGCAGTGTTAGTGCAAGTAACGTGCACGGTTTGCTCGAAACGTACCATAGGCACAGAAATCGATTTGGACACACCCGATGGTACTCCTAGGTGACGAGGCTCAAGTGGATGCTCATTTTGGTCTATTTGGAGATAGTGCTAATCTTGACCCAAGATAGATGCACGGTTTGCGTCGAATGTACCATAGGCTTGAAAATCATTTTGGACGAACCCGATGGTACTCCTAGGTGACGAGGCACACGTGGATGCTCGTTTTAGTCCGTTTGGACATAAAGCTAATCTTGACACAAGATAGGTTCACGGTTTGCGCCGAACGTACCGTAGGCTCAGAAATCGTTTTGGATGCACCCGATGGATCTCCTAGGTGACATTGGTCATGTGGAATCTCGTTTCAATCCATTTGGATACAGTGGTAGCCTCAGTGCAAGATAGGTGCACGGTTTGCACCACACATCGCCCAGAAATCATGTTGGATGCACCCGATAGTACTCCTAGGTGACGAGGCTCAAGTGGATGCTCGTTTTGGTCTGTTTGGAGATAGTGTTAACCTTGATGCGAGATTGGTGCACGGTTTGCGTCGAACGTACCATAGGCTCGGAAATCATTTTGGACTCGCTCGATGGTACTCCTAGGTGATGAGGCTCAAGTGGATGCTCGTTTTGGTCTGTTTAGACATAGTGCTAACCTTGACGCAAGATAGGTGCACGGTTTTGCGCCGAATGAGAAATCGTTTTGGATGCACCCGATGGATCTCCTATGTGACTTTGGTCATGAGGAATCTCGTTTCAATCCATTTGGTGACAGTGGCAGTGTTAGTGCAAGTTACGTGCATGGTTTGCTCGAAACGTACCATAGGCACAGAACATTTTGGATGCACCCGATGGTACCCTAGGTGACGAGGCTCAAGTGGATGCTCATTTTGGTATGTTTGGAGATAGTGCTAATCTTGACCCAAGATAGATGCACAGTTTGCGTCGAATGTACCATAGGCTTGAAAATCATTTTGGACGAACCCGATGGTACTCCTAGGTGACGAGGCACACGTGGAAGATCGTTTTAGTCCATTTGGACATAGAGCTAATCTTGACAAAAGATAGGTCACGGTTTGCGCCGAACGTACCGTAGGCTCAGAAATCATTTTGGATGCACCCGATGGATATCCTAGGTGACATTGGTCATGTGGAATCTCGTTTCAATCCATTTGGAGACAGTGGTAGCCTCAGTGGAAGATAGGTGCACGGTTTGCACCAAACATCACCCAGAAATCATTTGGACGCACCCGATAGTACTCCTAGGTGACGAGGCTCAAGTGGATGCTCGTTTTGGTCTGTTTGGAGATAGTGTTAACCTTGATGCGAGATTGGGGCACGGTTTGCGTTGAACGTACCATAGGCTCAGAAATTATTTTGGACTCGCTCGATGGTACTCCTAGGTGACGAGGCTCAAGTGGATGCTCATTTTGGTCTGTTTAGACATAGTGCTAACCTTGACGCAAGATAGGTGCACGGTTTGCGCCGAACGTAGCATAGGCTCAGAAATCATTTTGGATGCACCCGATGGATCTCCTATGTGACTTTGGTCATGTGGAATCTCGTTTCAATCCATTTGGTGACAGTGGCAGTGTTAGTGCAAGTAACGTGCATGGTTTGCTCGAAACGTACCATACGCACAGAAATCGTTTTGGACACACCCGATGGTACTCCTAGGTGACGAGGCTCAAGTGGATGCTCATTTTGGTCTGTTTGGAGATAGTGCTAATCTTGACCCAAGATAGATGCACGGTTTGCGTCGAATGTACCATTGGCTTGAAAATCATTTTGGACGAACCCGATGGTACTCCTAGGTGACGAGGCACACGTGGATGCTCGTTTTAGTCCGTTTGGACATAGAGCTAATCTTGACACAAGATAGGTTCACGGTTTGTGCCGAACGTACCGTAGGCTTAGAAATCGTTTTGGATGCACCCGATGGATCTTCTAGGTGACATTGGTCACATGGAATCTCGTTTCAATCCATTTGGATACAGTGGTAGCCTCATCGCAAGATAGGTGCACGGTTTGCACCACACCGCCCAGAATTCATGTTGGATGCACCTGATAGTACTCCTAGGTGACGAGGCTCAAGTGGATGCTCGTTTTGGTCTGTTTGGAGATAGTGTTAACCTTGATGCGAGATTGGGGCACGGTTTGCGTTGAATGTTCCATAGGCTCGGAAATCGTTTTGGACTCGCTCGATGGTACTCCTAGGTGACGAGGCTCAAGTGGATGCTCGTTTTGGTCTGTTTAGACATAGTGCTAACCTTGACGCAAGATAGGTGCACGGTTTGCGCCGAACGTAGCATAGGCTCAGAAATCGTTTTGGATGCACCCGATGGATCTCCTATGTGACTTTGGTCATGTGGGAGTGTTAGTGCAAGTAACGTGCACGGTTTGCTCGAAATGTACCATAGGCACAGAAATCGTTTTGGACGCACCCGATGGTACTCCTAGGTGACGAGGCTCAAGTGGATGCTCATTTTGGTATGTTTGGAGACAGTGCTAATCTTGACCCAAGATAGATGCACGGTTTGCGTCGAATGTACCATAGGCTTGAAAATCATTTTGGACGAACCCGATGGTACTCCTAGGTGACGAGGCACACGTGGATGGTCGTTTTAGTCCGTTTGGACATAGAGCTAATCTTGACACAAGATAGGTTCACGGTTTGCGCCGAACGTACCGTAGGCTCAGAAATCGTTTTGGATGCACCCGATGGATCTCCTAGGTGACATTGGTCACGTGGAATCTCGTTTCAATCCATTTGGATACAGTGGTAGCCTCAGTGTAAGATAGGTGCACGGTTTGGACCACACATCGCCCAGAAATCATGTTGGATGCACCCGATAGTACTCCTAGGTGACGAGGCTCAAGTGGATGCTCGTTTTGGTCTGTTTGGAGATAGTGTTAACCTTGATGCGAGATTGGTGCACGGTTTGCGTCGAACGTACCATAGGCTCGGAAATCATTTTGGACTCGCTCGATGGTACTCCTAGGTGACGAGGCTCAAGGGGATGCTCGTTTTGGTCTGTTTAGACATAGTGCTAATCTTGACGCAAGATAGGTGCACGGTTTTGCGCCGAATGTAGCATAGGCTCAGAAATCGTTTTGGATGCACCCGATGGATCTCCTATGTGACTTTGGTCATGTGGAATCTCGTTTCAATCCATTTGGTGACAGTGGCAGTGTTAGTGCAAGTTACGTGCACGGTTTGCTCGAAACGTACCATAGGCACAGAACATTTTGGACGCACCCGATGGTACTCCTAGGTGACGAGGCTCAAGTGGATGCTCATTTTGGTATGTTTGGAGATAGTGCTAATCTTGACCCAAGATAGATGCACGGTTTGCGTCGAATGTACCATAGGCTTGAAAATCATTTTGGACGAACCCGATGGTACTCCTAGGTGACGAGGCACACGTGGAAGCTCGTTTTAGTCCATTTGGACATAGAGCTAATCTTGACAAAAGATAGGTTCACGGTTTGCGCCGAACGTACCGTAGGCTCAGAAATCATTTTGGATGCACCCGAAGGATATCCTAGGTGACATTGGTCATGTGGAATCTCGTTTCAATCCATTTGGAGACCGTGGTAGCCTCAGTGCAAGATAGGTGCACGGTTTGCACCAAACATCGCCCAGAAATCATTTGGACACACCCGATAGTACTCCTAGGTGACGAGGCTCAAGTGGATGCTCGTTTTGGTCTGTTTGGAGATAGTGTTAACCTTGATGCGAGATTGGGGCGCGGTTTGCGTTGAATGTACCATAGGCTCGGAAATCATTTTGGACTCGCTCGATGGTACTCCTAGCTGACGAGGCTCAAGTGGATGCTCGTTTTGGTCTGTTTAGACACAGTGCTAACCTTGACGCAAGATAGGTGCACGGTTTGCGCCGAACGTAGCATAGGCTCAGAAATCATTTTGGATGCACCCGATGGATCTCCTATGTGACTTTGGTCATGTGGAATCTCGTTTCAATCCATTTGGTGACAGTGGCAGTGTTAGTGCAAGTAACGTGCATGGTTTGCTCGAAACGTACCATACGCACAGAAATCGTTTTGGACACACCCGATGGTACTCCTAGGTGACGAGGCTCAAGTGGATGCTCATTTTGGTCTGTTTGGAGATAGTGCTAATCTTGACCCAAGATAGATGCACGGTTTGCGTCGAATGTACCATTGGCTTGAAAATCATTTTGGACGAACCCGATGGTACTCCTAGGTGACGAGGCACACGTGGATGCTCGTTTTAGTCCGTTTGGACATAGAGCTAATCTTGACACAAGATAGGTTCACGGTTTGTGCCGAACGTACCGTAGGCTTAGAAATCGTTTTGGATGCACCCGATGGATCTTCTAGGTGACATTGGTCACATGGAATCTCGTTTCAATCCATTTGGATACAGTGGTAGCCTCATCGCAAGATAGGTGCACGGTTTGCACCACACCGCCCAGAATTCATGTTGGATGCACCTGATAGTACTCCTAGGTGACGAGGCTCAAGTGGATGCTCGTTTTGGTCTGTTTGGAGATAGTGTTAACCTTGATGCGAGATTGGGGCACGGTTTGCGTTGAATGTTCCATAGGCTCGGAAATCGTTTTGGACTCGCTCGATGGTACTCCTAGGTGACGAGGCTCAAGTGGATGCTCGTTTTGGTCTGTTTAGACATAGTGCTAACCTTGACGCAAGATAGGTGCACGGTTTGCGCCGAACGTAGCATAGGCTCAGAAATCGTTTTGGATGCACCCGATGGATCTCCTATGTGACTTTGGTCATGTGGGAGTGTTAGTGCAAGTAACGTGCACGGTTTGCTCGAAATGTACCATAGGCACAGAAATCGTTTTGGACGCACCCGATGGTACTCCTAGGTGACGAGGCTCAAGTGGATGCTCATTTTGGTATGTTTGGAGACAGTGCTAATCTTGACCCAAGATAGATGCACGGTTTGCGTCGAATGTACCATAGGCTTGAAAATCATTTTGGACGAACCCGATGGTACTCCTAGGTGACGAGGCACACGTGGATGGTCGTTTTAGTCCGTTTGGACATAGAGCTAATCTTGACACAAGATAGGTTCACGGTTTGCGCCGAACGTACCGTAGGCTCAGAAATCGTTTTGGATGCACCCGATGGATCTCCTAGGTGACATTGGTCACGTGGAATCTCGTTTCAATCCATTTGGATACAGTGGTAGCCTCAGTGTAAGATAGGTGCACGGTTTGGACCACACATCGCCCAGAAATCATGTTGGATGCACCCGATAGTACTCCTAGGTGACGAGGCTCAAGTGGATGCTCGTTTTGGTCTGTTTGGAGATAGTGTTAACCTTGATGCGAGATTGGTGCACGGTTTGCGTCGAACGTACCATAGGCTCGGAAATCATTTTGGACTCGCTCGATGGTACTCCTAGGTGACGAGGCTCAAGGGGATGCTCGTTTTGGTCTGTTTAGACATAGTGCTAATCTTGACGCAAGATAGGTGCACGGTTTTGCGCCGAATGTAGCATAGGCTCAGAAATCGTTTTGGATGCACCCGATGGATCTCCTATGTGACTTTGGTCATGTGGAATCTCGTTTCAATCCATTTGGTGACAGTGGCAGTGTTAGTGCAAGTTACGTGCACGGTTTGCTCGAAACGTACCATAGGCACAGAACATTTTGGACGCACCCGATGGTACTCCTAGGTGACGAGGCTCAAGTGGATGCTCATTTTGGTATGTTTGGAGATAGTGCTAATCTTGACCCAAGATAGATGCACGGTTTGCGTCGAATGTACCATAGGCTTGAAAATCATTTTGGACGAACCCGATGGTACTCCTAGGTGACGAGGCACACGTGGAAGCTCGTTTTAGTCCATTTGGACATAGAGCTAATCTTGACAAAAGATAGGTTCACGGTTTGCGCCGAACGTACCGTAGGCTCAGAAATCATTTTGGATGCACCCGATGGATATCCTAGGTGACATTGGTCATGTGGAATCTCGTTTCAATCCATTTGGAGACCGTGGTAGCCTCAGTGCAAGATAGGTGCACGGTTTGCACCAAACATCGCCCAGAAATCATTTGGACACACCCGATAGTACTCCTAGGTGACGAGGCTCAAGTGGATGCTCGTTTTGGTCTGTTTGGAGATAGTGTTAACCTTGATGCGAGATTGGGGCGCGGTTTGCGTTGAATGTACCATAGGCTCGGAAATCATTTTGGACTCGCTCGATGGTACTCCTAGCTGACGAGGCTCAAGTGGATGCTCGTTTTGGTCTGTTTAGACACAGTGCTAACCTTGACGCAAGATAGGTGCACGGTTTGCGCCGAACGTAGCATAGGCTCAGAAATCATTTTGGATGCACCCGATGGATCTCCTATGTGACTTTGGTCATGTGGAATCTCGTTTCAATCCATTTGGTGACAGTGGCAGTGTTAGTGCAAGTAACGTGCATGGTTTGCTCGAAACGTACCATACGCACAGAAATCGTTTTGGACACACCCGATGGTACTCCTAGGTGACGAGGCTCAAGTGGATGCTCATTTTGGTCTGTTTGGAGATAGTGCTAATCTTGACCCAAGATAGATGCACGGTTTGCGTCGAATGTACCATTGGCTTGAAAATCATTTTGGACGAACCCGATGGTACTCCTAGGTGACGAGGCACACGTGGATGCTCGTTTTAGTCCGTTTGGACATAGAGCTAATCTTGACACAAGATAGGTTCACGGTTTGTGCCGAACGTACCGTAGGCTTAGAAATCGTTTTGGATGCACCCGATGGATCTTCTAGGTGACATTGGTCACATGGAATCTCGTTTCAATCCATTTGGATACAGTGGTAGCCTCATCGCAAGATAGGTGCACGGTTTGCACCACACCGCCCAGAAATCATGTTGGATGCACCTGATAGTACTCCTAGGTGACGAGGCTCAAGTGGATGCTCGTTTTGGTCTGTTTGGAGATAGTGTTAACCTTGATGCGAGATTGGTGCACGGTTTGCGTCGAACGTACCATAGGCTCGGAAATCATTTTGGACTCGCTCGATGGTACTCCTAGGTGACGAGGCTCAAGTGGATGCTCATTTTGGTCTGTTTAGACATAGTGCTAACCTTGACGCAAGATAGGTGCACGGTTTTGCGCCAAATGTAGCATAGGCTCAGAAATCGTTTTGGATGCACCCGATGGATCTCCTAAGTGACTTTGGTCATGTGGAATCTCGTTTCAATCCATTTGGTGACAGTGGCAGTGTTAGTGCAAGTAACGTGCACGATTTGCTCGAAACGTACCATAGGCACAAAAATCGTTTTGGACGCACCCGATGGTACTCCTAGGTGACGAGGCTCAAGTGGATGCTCATTTTGGTATGTTTGGAGATAGTGCTAATCTTGACCCAAGATAGATGCACGGTTTGCGTCGAATGTACCATAGGCTTGGAAATCATTTTGGACGAAACCGATGGTACTCCTAGGTGACGAGGCACACGTGGATGCTCGTTTTAGTCCGTTTGGACATAGAGCTAATCTTGACAAAAGATAGGTTCACGGTTTGCGCCGAACATACCGTAGGCTCAGAAATCAATTTGGATGCACCCGATGGATATCCTAGGTGACATTGGTCATGTGGAATCTCGTTTCAATCCATTTGGAGACAGTGGTAGCCTCAGTGCAAGATAGGTGCACGGTTTGCACCAAACATCGCCCAGAAATCATTTGGACGCACCCGATAGTACTCCTAGGTGACGAGGCTCAAGTGGATGCTCGTTTTGGTCTGTTTGGAGATAGTGTTAACCTTGATGCGAGATTGGGGCTTGGTTTGCGTTGAACGTACCATAGGCTCGGAAATCATTTTGGACTCGCTCGATGGCACTCCTAGGTGACGAGGCTCAAGTGGATGCTCGTTTTGGTCTGTTTAGACATAGTGCTAACCTTGACGCAAGATAGGTGCACGGTTTGCGCCGAACGTAGCATAGGCTCAGAAATCGTTTTGGATGCACCCGATGGATCTCCTATGTGACTTTGGTCATGTAGAATCTTGTTTCATTCCATTTGGTGACAGTGGCAGTGTTAGTGCAAGTTACGTGCACGGTTTGCTCGAAACGTACCATAGGCACATAAATCGTTTTGGACGCACCCGATGGTACTCCTAGGTGACGAGGCTCAAGTGGATGCTCATTTTGGTCTGTTTGGAGATAGTGCTAATCTTGACCCAAGATAGATGCACGGTTTGTGTCGAATGTACCATAGGCTTGAAAATCATTTTGGACGAACCCGATGGTACTCCTAGGTGACGAGGCACACGTGGATGCTCGTTTTAGTCCGTTTGGACATAGAGCTAATCTTGACACAAGATAGGTTCACGGTTTGCGCCGAACGTACCGTAGGCTCAGAAATCGTTTTGGATGCACCCGATGGATCTCCTAGGTGACATTGGTCACGTGGAATCTCATTTCAATCCATTTGGATACAGTGGTAGCCTCAGTGCAAGATAGGTGCACGGTTTGCACCACACATCGCCCAGAAATCATGTTGGATGCACCCGATAGTACTCCTAGGTGCCGAGGCTCAAGTGGATGCTCGTTTTGGTCTGTTTGGAGATAGTGTTAACCTTGATGCAAGATTGGGGCACGGTTTGCGTTGAATGTACCATAGGCTCGAAAATCATTTTGGACTCGCTCGATGGTACTCCTAGGTGACGAGGCTCAAGTGGATGCTCGTTTTGGTCTGTTTAGACATAGTGCTAACCTTGACGCAAGATAGGTGCACGGTTTGCGCCGAACATAGCATAGGCTTAGAAATCGTTTTGGATGCACCCGATGGATCTCCTATGTGACTTTGGTCATGTGGAATCTCGTTTCAATCCATTTGGTGATAGTGGCAGCGTTAGTGCAAGTAACGTGCACGGTTTGCTCGAAACGTACCATAGGCACAAAAATCATTTTGGACGCACCCGATAGTACTCCTAGGTGACGAGGCTCAAGTGGATGCTCATTTTGGTCTGTTTGGAGATAGTGCTAATCTTGACCCAAGATAGATGCACGGTTTGCGTCGAATGTACCATAGGCTTGGAAATCATTTTGGACGAACCCGATGGTACTCCTAGGTGACGAGGCACACGTGGATGCTCGTTGTAGTCCGTTTGGACATAGAGCTAATCTTGACACAAGATAGGTTCACGGTTTGCGCCAAACGTACCGTAGGCTCAGAAATCGTTTTGGATGCACCCGATGGATCTCCTAGGTGACATTGGTCACGTGGAATCTCGTTTCAATCCATTTGGATACAGTGGTAGCCTCAGTGCAAGATAGGTTCACGGTTTGCACCACACATCGCCCAGAAATCATGTTGGATGCACCCGATAGTACTCCTAGGTGATGAGGCTCAAGTGGATGCTCGTTTTGGTCTGTTTGGAGATAGTGTTAACCTTGATGCGAGATTGGTGCACGGTTTGCGTCGAACGTACCATAGGCTCGGAAATCGTTTTGGACTCGCTCGATGGTACTCCTAGGTGACGAGGCTCAAGTGGATGCTCGTTTTGGTCTGTTTAGACATAGTGCTAACCTTGACGCAAGATAGGTGCACGGTTTTGCGCTGAATGTAGCATAGGCTCAGAAATCGTTTTGGATGCACCCGATGGATCTCCTATGTGACTTTGGTCATGTGGAATCTCGTTTCAATCCATTTGGTGACAGTGGCAGTGTTAGTGTAAGTTACGTGCACGGTTTGCTTGAAACGTACCACAGGCATAGAACATTTTGGACGCACCCGATGGTACTCCTAGGTGACGAGGCTCAAGTGGATGCTCATTTTGGTATGTTTGGAGATAGTGCTAACCTTGACCCAAGATAGATGCACGGTTTGCGTCGAATGTACCATAGGCTTGAAAATCATTTTGGACGAACCCGATGGTACTCCTAGGTGACGAGGCACACGTGGAAGCTCGTTTTAGTCCATTTGGACATAGAGCTAACCTTGACGCAAGATAGGTGCACAGTTTGCGCCGAACGTAGCTTAGGCTCAGAAATCGTTTTGGATGCACCCGATGGATCTCCTATGTGACTTTGGTCATGTGGAATCTCGTTTCAATCCATTTGGTCACAGTGGTAGCCTCAGTGCAAGATAGGTGCACGGTTTGCACCAAACATCGCCCAGATATCGTGTTGGACGCACCCGATGGTACTCCTAGGTGACGAGGTTCAAGTGGATGCTCGTTTTGGTCTGTTTGGAGATAGTGTTAACCTTGATGCGAGATTGGTGCACGGTTTGCGTCGAATGTACCATGGGGTCGGAAATCATTTTGGACTCGCTTGATGGTACTCCTAGGTGACGAGGCTGAAGTGGATGCTCATTTTGGTCTGTTTAGACATAGTGCTAACCTTGACGCAAGATAGGTGCACGGTTTTGTGCCGAATGTAGCATAGGCTCAGAAATCGTTTTGGATGCACCCGATGGTACTCCTAGGTGACGAGGCTCAAGTGGATGCTCATTTTGGTCTGTTTGGAGATAGTGCTAATCTTGACCCAAGATAGATGCACGGTTTGCGTCGAATTTACCACAGGCATGAAAATCATTTTGGACGAACCCGATGGTACTCCTAGGTGACGAGGCACACGTGGATGCTCGTTTTAGTCCGTTTAGACATAGAGCTAATCTTGACACAAGATAGGTTCACGGTTTGCGCCGAACGTACCGTAGGCTCAGAAATCATTTTGGATGCACCCGATGGATATCCTAGGTGACATTGGTCATGTGGAATCTTGTTTCAATCCATTTGGAGACAGTGGTAGCCTCAGTGCAAGATAGGTGCACGGTTTGCACCAAACATCGCCTAGAAATCATGTTGGACGCACCCAATAGTACTCCTAGGTGACGAGGCTCAAGTGGATGCTCGTTTTGGTCTGTTTGGAGATAGTGTTAATCTTGATGCGAGATTGGGGCACGGTTTGCGTTGAACGTACCATAGGTTCGGAAATCATTTTGGACTCGCTCGATGGTACTCCTGGGTGATGAGGCTCAAATGGATGCACCTTTTGGTCTGTTTAGACATAGTGCTAACCTTGACGCAAGATAGGTGCCTGGTTTGCGCCGAACGTAGCATAGGCTCAGAAATCGTTTTGGATGCACCCGATGCATCTCCTATGTGACTTTGGTCATGTGGAATCTCGTTTCAATCCATTTGGTGATAGTGGCAGTGTTAGTGCAAGTTACGTGCACGGTTTGCTCAAAACGTACCATAGGCACAGAACATTTTGGACGCACCCGATGGTACTCCTAGGTGACGAGGCTCAAGTGGATGCTCATTTTGGTATGTTTGGAGATAGTGCTAATCTTGACCCAAGATAGATGCACGGTTTGCGTCGAATGTACCATAGGCTTGAAAATCATTTTGGACGAACCCGATGGTACTCCTAGGTGACGAGGCACACGTGGAAGCTCGTTTTAGTCCATTTGGACATAGAGCTAATCTTGACACAATATAGGTTCACGGTTTGCGCCGAACGTACCATAGGCTCAGAAATCATTTTGGATGCACCTGATGGATATCCTAGGTGACATTGGTCATGTGGAATCTTGTTTCAATCCATTTGGAGACAGTGGTAGCCTCAGTGCAAGATAGGTGCACGGTTTGCACCAAACATCGCCCAGAAATCATTTGGACGCACCCGATAGTACTCCTAGGTGACGAGGCTCAAGTGGATGCTCGTTTTGGTCTGTTTGGAGATAGTGTTAACCATGATGCGAGATTGGGGCACGGTTTGCGTTGAACGTACCATAGGCTCGGAAATCATTTTGGACTCGCTCGATGGTACTCCTAGGTGACGAGGCTCAAGTGGATGCTCATTTTGGTCTGTTTAGACATAGTGCTAACCTTGACGCAAGATAGGTGCACGGTTTGCGCCGAACGTAGCATAGGCTCAGAAATCATTTTGGATGCACCCGATGGATCTCCTATGTGACTTTGGTCATGTAGAATCTTGTTTCATTCCATTTGGTGACAGTGGCAGTGTTAGTGCAAGTTACGTGCCCGGTTTGCTCGAAACATACCATAGGCACAGAAATCGTTTTGGACGCACCCGATGGTACTCCTAGGTGACGAGGCTCAAGTGGATGCTCATTTTGGTCTGTTTGGAGATAGTGCTAATCTTGACCCAAGATAGATGCACGGTTTGCGTCGAATGTACCATAGGCTTGAAAATCATTTTGGACGAACCCGATGGTACTCCTAGGTGACGAGGCACACGTGGATGCTCGTTTTAGTCCATTTGGACGTAGAGCTAATCTTGACACAAGATAGGTTCACGGTTTGCGCCGAACGTACCGTAGGCTCAGAAATCGTTTTGGATGCACCCGATGGATCTCCTAGGTGACATTGGTCACGTGGAATCTCATTTCAATCCATTTGGATACAGTGGTAGCCTCAGTGCAAGATAGGTGCACGGTTTGCACCACACATCGCCCAGAAATCATGTTGGATGCACCCGATAGTACTCCTAGGTGCCGAGGCTCAAGTGGATGCTCGTTTTGGTCTGTTTGGAGATAGTGTTAACCTTGATGCGAGATTGGGGCACGGTTTGCGTTGAATGTACCATAGGCTCGGAAATCATTTTGGACTCGCTCGATGGTACTCCTAGGTGACGAGGCTCAAGTGGATGCTCATTTTGGTCTGTTTAGACATAGTGCTAACCTTGACGCAAGATAGGTGCACGGTTTGCGCCGAACATAGCATAGGCTCAGAAATCATTTTGGATGCACCCGATGGATCTCCTATGTGACTTTGGTCATGTGGAATCTCGTTTCAATCCATTTGGTGACAGTGGCAGTGTTAGTGCAAGTAACGTGCACAGTTTTCTCGAAACGTACCATAGGCACAAAAATCGTTTTGGACGCACCCGATGGTACTCCTAGGTGACGAGGCTCAAGTGGATGCTCATTTTGGTCTGTTTGGAGATAGTGCTAATCTTGACCCAAGATAGATGCACGGTTTGCGTCGAATGTACCATAGGCTTGAAAATCATTTTGGACGAACCCGATGGTACTCCTAGGTGACGAGGCACACGTGGATGCTCGTTGTAGTCCGTTTGGACATAGAGCTAATCTTGACACAAGATAGGTTCACGGTTTGCGCCGAACGTACCGTAGGCTCAGAAATCGTTTTGGATGCACCCGATGGATCTCCTAGGTGACATTGGTCACGTGGAATCTCGTTTCAATCCATTTGGATACAATGGTAGCCTCAGTGCAAGATAGGTTCACGGTTTGCACCACACATCGCCCAGAAATCATGTTGGATGCACCCGATAGTACTCCTAGGTGACGAGGCTCAAGTGGATGCTCGTTTTGGTCTGTTTGGAGATAGTGTTAACCTTGATGCGAGATTGGTGCACGGTTTGCGTCGAACGTACCATAGGCTCGGAAATCGTTTTGGACTCGCTCGATGGTACTCCTAGGTGACGAGGCTCAAGTGGATGCTCGTTTTGGTCTGTTTAGACATAGTGCTAACCTTGACGCAAGATAGGTGCACGGTTTTGCGCTGAATGTAGCATAGGCTCAGAAATCGTTTTGGATGCACCCGATGGATCTCCTATGTGACTTTGGTCATGTGGAATCTCGTTTCAATCCATTTGGTGACAGTGGCAGTGTTAGTGTAAGTTACGTGCACGGTTTGCTTGAAACGTACCATAGGCACAGAACATTTTGGACGCACCCGATTGTACACCTAGGTGACGAGGCTCAAGTGGATGCTCATTTTGGTATGTTTGGAGATAGTGCTAACCTTGACCCAAGATAGATGCACGGTTTGCGTCGAATGTACCATAGGCTTGAAAATCATTTTGGACGAACCCGATGGTACTCCTAGGTGACGAGGCACACGTGGAAGCTCGTTTTAGTCCATTTGGACATAGAGCTAACCTTGACGCAAGATAGGTGCACGGTTTGCGCCGAACGTAGCTTAGGCTCAGAAATCGTTTTGGATGCACCCGATGGATCTCCTAGGTGACGTTGGTCATGTGGAATCTTGTTTCAATCCATTTGGAGACAGTGGTAGCCTCAGTGCAAGATAGGTGCACGGTTTGCACCAAACATCGCCTAGAAATCATGTTGGACGCACCCAATAGTACTCCTAGGTGACGAGGCTCAAGTGGATGCTCGTTTTGGTCTGTTTGGAGATAGTGTTAACTTTGATGCGAGATTGGGGCATGGTTTGCGTTGAACGTACCATAGGTTCGGAAATCATTTTGGACTCGCTCGATGGTACTCCTAGGTGATGAGGCTCAAGTGGATGCACCTTTTGGTCTGTTTAGACATAGTGCTAACCTTGACGCAAGATAGGTGCATGGTTTGCGCCGAATGTAGCATAGGCTCAGAAATCGTTTTGGATGCACCCGGTGGATCTCCTATGTGACTTTGGTCATGTGGAATCTCGTTTCAATCCATTTGGTGATAGTGGCAGTGTTAGTGCAAGTTACGTGCACGGTTTGCTCAAAACGTACCATAGGCACAGAACATTTTGGACGCACCCGATGGTACTCCTAGGTGACGAGGCTCAAGTGGATGCTCATTTTGGTATGTTTGGAGATAGTGCTAATCTTGACCCAAGATAGATGCACGGTTTGCGTCGAATGTACCATAGGCTTGAAAATCATTTTGGACGAACCCGATGGTACTCCTAGGTGACGAGGCACACGTGGAAGCTCGTTTTAGTCCATTTGGACATAGAGCTAATCTTGACACAAGATAGGTTCACGGTTTGCGCCGAACGTAGCATGGGCTCAAAAATCGTTTTGGATGCACCCGATGGATCTCCTATGTGACTTTGGTCATGTGGAATCTCGTTTCAATCCATTTGGTGACAGTGGCAATGTTAGTGCAAGTTACGTGCACGGTTTGCTCGAAACGTACCATAGGCACAGAAATTGTTTTGGACGCACCCGATGGTACTCCTAGGTGACGAGGCTCAAGTGGATGCTCATTTTGGTCTATTTGGAGATAGTGCTAATCTTGACCCAAGATAGATGCACGGTTTGCGTAGAATGTACCATAGGCTTGAAAATCATTTTGGACGAACCCGATCGTACTCCTAGGTGACGAGGCACACGTGGATGCTCGTTTTAGTCCATTTGGACATAGAGCTAATCTTGACACAATATAAGTGCACGGTTTGCGCCTAACGTACCGTAGGCTCAGAAATCGTTTTGGATGCACCCGATAGATCTCGTAGGTGACATTGGTCATGTGGAATCTCGTTTCAATCCATTTGGAGATAGTGGTAGCCTCAGTGCTAGATAGGTGCACGGTTTGCACCAAACATTGCCTAGAAATCGTGTTGGACGCACCCTGATATGAACCCGCTAGGGTTTATGGACGATCTTTCGATGAGAGGCGTGAGATCACTCGATTTGGTGGATGGAGATGACGTTCACGGCCCGACTACAGCCTTCCAAGACCACGCCTTAGCAACCGATACACCACCTCCAAAGGCTGTCACGATCTTGTGGAGCGCGACAACCAGCCACTAGGGCTCCCGTCCTGCAAGCAATCGAAGAACTAGCAACAACAAGGAAACAAGCACTGAATTTGCAAGATGAAATTGAAATCCTCAAACTGAATCTTATTATGAGTGGAGTTCTGAAGACAAGGAGACGGGTGGCTGGATCAGCACACGCGCCTACAAGCAAGTAGCAAAGGCTAAACTTGATCTAAACAAAACCCAAGTGTTCCTGGTGGCGGCTAAGGGGTATATAATGTGTGGAGGACGACCACAAGAGAGTTTGGGTCGTGCTCCAACCCTAGGACGCGTCCCTACTGGACTCTAAAAGATACAAGCCCATTGGGCTAACTTAAGGTGGCGCAGCACCCTGGACAGAATAGACCTCTCGGTGATTTTTGGACTGTTGACGCCGTTTCTGAGCAGGTATGAGTATGAGGTCAGATCCGTATGAAAGTAGACTTTATTAGCTTTCCAACAAGTCCAGAATCACCCCAATCCGACTCCGTATGTAATCGTGGCGACCGTCACAAGTTGGAGGTGTGCTGCAGTCCGAATCCAGCCTACGCGAGTCCTTTTCCCTTTTGGTCTTCTCCTTGATTCCTAATCAAAACAAGAGTGCACGTGTCTCCAAGATCTAAACAGGATGGACAAGAGCTCAAGAAGGAACTCACTTGATGATTAAGTGTTCGAGCACGAGCACGGGTAATAGGACCAGCAGGTGTCGGCGTGGACGGCGTGGATGTATGATCGGTATTGATGTCCTCATCATCCTCCCTTTCTTGAATTTGAGTCGTCCTCGACTCAAGCCCATCTTCCTCACCCAAATAAGGCTTCAAATCTGCAATGTTAAATGTGGGACTAACCCCAAAATCTGCAGGAAGATCAAGCTTATATGCATTCTCATTTATTCGTTGCATCACTTTAAAAGGACCATCCGCTCTAGGCATCAATTTAGATTTTCTTAATTCAGGAAACCTATCCTTTCGCAAATGCAACCAAACCCAATCTCCAGGTTCAAGAATCAATTCCCTTCTACCTTTATCTACAGCAAATTTGTACTTAGCATTCATGCGCTCTATGTTTTCTCTAGTGGTTTCATGTAGTTTTAGCATCAATTCAGCACGTTGCTTAGCATCAAAATTCAACTTTTCAGAACTTGGCAATGGCATTAAATCAATAGGAGCACGTGGTAACAAGCCATAAACAATCTCAAAGGGACACATCTTCGTAGTAGAATGCAGCGAACGATTATAAGCAAACTCAATATGAGGCAAACAATCTTCCCACATCTTAATATTCTTCTATAAAACAGTCCTTAACATAGTAGACAAAGTTCTATTCACAACTTCAGTTTGACCATCAGTTTGGGGGTGACAAGTGGTAGAAAATAAAAGCTTAGTCCCCAATTTGGCCCATAAAGTTCTCCAAAAATGGCTAAGAAATTTAGCATCACGATCAGAAACAATTGTATTTGGCACACCATGCAAGCGAACAACTTCTCGAAAGAACAAATCAGCAATATTTGTAGCATCATCAGTTTTATGACATGGTATGAAATGTGCCATTTTAGAGAATCGATCCACAACCACAAAAACACTATCTCGCCCTTTCCTAGTCCGTGGCAATCCCAACACAAAATCCATAGAAATATCCTCCCAAGGAGCACTAGGAACAGGAAGAGGCATATACAAACCGTGTGGATTCAACCGGGACTTAGCCTTTTGACATGTTGTGCAGCGAGCAACAAATCTCTCCACATCTCGTCGCATCTTGGGCCAAAAGAAATGACCAGCAAGAATGTCCTCCGTCTTCTTCGCTCCAAAATGCCCCATCAAGCCACCTCCATGCGCTTCCTGCAGCAACAATAAGCGAACGGAGCTAGCTGGAATGCATAGCTTGTTAGCTCTAAACACAAACCCATCATTGAGGATGAATTTGTTCCATGTTTTCCCATCTTTACAATGCAGCAGCACTTCTTTAAAATCAGCATCATGAGCATATCGTTCTTTAATTGTTTCTAACCCAAAGATCTTGTAATCAAGTTGATTCAGCAAAGTATATCTCCTAGACAATGCATCTGCAATGATATTATCCTTCCCTTTCTTGTGTTTGATAACATAAGGAAAAGATTCAATAAATTCAACCCATTTTGCATGTCTACGATTCAGTTTTCCTTGACTACGAATATGCTTCAAAGATTCATGATCAGAATGTATAACAAATTCTTTGGGCCACAAATAATGCTGCCATGTTTCTAATGTCCGCACTAGAGCATATAATTCCTTATCATATGTAGAATAATTAAGAATAGGCCCGCTCAATTTCTCACTAAAGTATGCAACAAGTTTTCCTTCTTGTAACAAAACACCACCCAATCCAATTCCACTCGCATCACATTCAAGCTCGAAAGTCTTATTAAAATCAGGGAGTTGGAGTAGAGGTGCATGTGTTAACTTATCTTTCAGCACATGGAAGGCGTGCTCTTGTGCTTTGCCCCAAGAAAAGGACACTCCCTTCTTTGTAAGCTCATTCAATGGTGCAGCAATGGTGCTGAAGTCCTTCACAAAACGGCGATAGAAACCAGCAAGTCCTAGGAAACTCCGCACTTGTGTGACCGTCGTGGGTACAGGCCATCCTTGTATAGCTTCCACCTTGGCTTTATCAACCTCAATTCCCTGTGGAGTGACAACATAGCCAAGAAACGATACTCGATCGGTGCAGAAAGTGCACTTCTCAAGGTTACCAAACAAACGTGCATCACGTAGAGCATTGAAAACAGCACGTAAGTGATCAAGGTGTTCATCAATGGATTTGCTATAAATCAGTATATCATCAAAGTAGACGACAACAAATTTCCCAATGAAAGCACGCAAAACCTCGTTCATTAATCTCATGAAAGTACTAGGTGCATTAGTTAACCCAAAAGGCATGACTAACCACTCATATAGACCGAACTTGGTTTTGAAAGCAGTTTTCCATTCATCTCCCAATTTCATACGAATCTGGTGGTACCCACTACGCAAATCAACCTTTGAAAACACAACAGCACCACTCAATTCATCAAGCATATCATCTAATCGTGGAATAGGGTGTCGATATCGAATGGTGATATTATTAATAGCCCTACAATCAACACACATGCGCCATGTTCCATCTTTCTTAGGCACTAAAATCACTGGAACAGCACAAGGACTAAGAGACTCACGCACATAACCTTTGTCTAGTAGTTCTTGCACTTGTCGCTGAATTTCCTTCGTTTCCTCCGGATTTGTCCTGTATGGCGCACGGTTTGGCAAAGATGCTCCAGGGATAAGATCAATTTGGTGCTCAATCCCTCGTATTGGTGGCAGCCCCGCTGGTATCTCAATGGGAAACACATCAGAATACTCCTGCAAAATGTTAGCAACAGCAGGGGGCAAAGAACGTTGCATATCCTCAAATGAAATCAAAGCATCCTTGCATACCAAAGCATAAGCAACAGAGGTGGATGCATTGAACTCATTAATATCAGATTTTGTAGCAAGCATACAACGTCCTTTCAATGTTATCTCATCTTTGTCATCAACAACAGATTTGTCACTCTCGCTCTTTGCTTTTGCAGCCTTAGTAACATCAGATTGCATAATAGCTTCAGGAGACATAGGATGCAACACAATTTTTCGATCATGGTATAGAAACGAATATTGATTTGATCTACCATGATGCATCGAATCTCTATCAAATTGCCATGGTCTACCTAGCAGAATATTGCAAGCTTGCATAGGCACAACATCACATTCAACAATATCTTTGTATGATCCGATGGCAAAATTGATTCGCACCAGTCTCGTTACCTTTGCCTTACCACTGTTGTTCAGCCATTGGATGTAGTAGGGATGGGGATGTGGTTTGGTGGTGAGGGCGAGCTTCTGTACCATGTCGCTACTTGCCAAGTTGTTGCAGCTACCTCCATCAATGATCATGCGACACGAACGCTCCTTGATGACACACTTTGTTTGGAATAAAGTGTGCCGCTGATTTTGCTCAGCCTTCTCCATTTCTGCACTAAGCACTCGCTGTACAATCAAGCTCTCATAGTGCTCCGCGTCACCTGCATTGATGTGTTCTTCTATGTGTTCCTCACTACCTGCATAGTCAGCCGCAAGCAATGCAAGTGTATCTTCATCAAAATCACTAGCAGATGAACACTCACCATCATCTTTGACAATCATAACACGCTTGTTTGGGCAGTCACGCATCATATGGCCATATCCCTTGCACCGATGACATTGTATGTGATGAGGACATCAACACCGATCATACATCCACGCCGTCCACGCCGACACCTGCTGGTCCTATTACCCGTGCTCGTGCTCGAACACTTAATCATCAAGTGAGTTCCTTCTTGAGCTCTTGTCCATCCTGTTTAGATCTTGGAGACACGTGCACTCTTGTTTTGATTAGGAATCAAGGAGAAGACCAAAAGGGAAAAGGACTCGCGTAGGCTGGATTCGGACTGCAGCACACCTCCAACTTGTGACGGTCGCCACGATTACATACGGAGTCGGATTGGGGTGATTCTGGACTTGTTGGAAAGCTAATAAAGTCTACTTTCATACGGATCTGACCTCATACTCATACCTGCTCAGAAACGGCGTCAACAGTCCAAAAATCACCAAGAGGTCTATTCTGTCCAGGGTGCTGCGCCACCTTAAGTTAGCCCAATGGGCTTGTATCTTTTAGAGTCCAGTAGGGACGCGTCCTAGGGTTGGAGCACGACCCAAACTCTCTTGTGGTCGTCCTCCACACATTATATACCCCTTAGCCGCCACCAGGAACACTTGGGTTTTGTTTAGATCAAGTTTAGCCTTTGCTACTTGCTTGTAGGCGCGTGTGCTGATCCAGCCACCCGTCTCCTTGTCTTCAGAACTCCACTCATAATAAGATTCAGTTTGAGGATTTCAATTTCATCTTGCAAATTCAGTGCTTGTTTCCTTGTTCTTGCTAGTTCTTCGATTGCTTGCAGGACGGGAGCCCTAGTGGCTGGTTGTCGCGCTCCACAAGATCGTGACAGCCTTTGGAGGTGGTGTATCGGTTGCTAAGGCGTGGTCTTGGAAGGCTGTAGTCGGGCCGTGAACGTCATCTCCATCCACCAAATCGAGTGATCTCACGCCTCTCATCGAAAGATCATCCATAAACCCTAGCGGGTTCATATCAATTGGTATCAGAGCAAGGTTTATCGGTGAGAGACTTATAATTCTTCGCTGTTTTTATTTTTCCTACAGTTCCAAAAAAAAAAGCCAAAAAAAAAAAGTAGATTAGTTTTCCTACAATCCTATAGACTTTTGGGCCGTGGCTAGTGCTACCTAGTTAGGGCTTGTTGAGTCGTCGGTTGCATCGGTTGTGTCAAGTTGCTGGTCTTAGTTTTAGTCCTTTAGAGTTTCGAGTTCTTGTCACGTTCTATCACAACACACGCTATCATATAGTCTCTCTGTTGGCCGAATCCAAGTAGGGTTTGAAGTTTGAATCGGACAAGGAATCGGCTGTTCCTCTCTGTTGGTCAAATCCAAGTCGGTTTTCAAGTTTGAGTCGGATCAAGGAATCAGATATTCCTCGCTGTTGACCAAGTCCGAGTAGAATTGGAAGTTCTAATCAGACGAGGAATCAGTTTCCCTGTGCTACAAATATCAAACGAACCACGCAGCAAGTATTCATATCTAAACGAGTGGCTTACTCTAGAGAGAGAGAGAGAGAAAAAGTGTGTGTGCTGAGTTGCTCTTTGGGAGTGTTCTTGTTCATATAATCAGTTTTGAGAGCTCCTGAAAAAAAAAATATTCAAAAAAAAAAAGAAAAAAAAGAAAAAAAAAAGAAAGAAGCAAAAGAAAAGAAGAGAAAGGGGCTGATCTTAGAGATTCTTCGTTCACTTTGGGTGGTGTGTTGTGCTCTCCTTTGTGTCTAGGCTCGCGTCTCTAGCACGGTCTAGACTAGGACCAGCACAGTACCGCCGGTTGAACGATTATTCAGCTTGCTTTTTGTAACTAACGTGGTGCTAGTTCGTTCCTTGTTTCAGCCCACCTATAGCTCCACATATTCTACAGCTTGACAGGTCTCGTGCTGCGGCACCGATACACTTCATCCATTGCTGCAGACTTGTTGGTAGCTGACCCCTCCTATCGAGCAAGGTAAGAACTGGTAAGAACTTGTGTAATAGGTGGAGAGTGAGCGACTTGCTATAGCTACATCCTAGTAGTTGTAGGGCTTTTATTTCTTCACTTGTCTTCTTGTTGTCTTTGTCTTTGAACCATGTCAGGGACCGACGAAGATAACCAAATTCCACATTCGCCTCGCACAAAGGGCATCATACAACATTTTGAAAGGAAAGTGAAGTTGCACACGGAGGGACTTGATAATGACTTGCAGGTGACAAATGACAAACTTGGGCAGTTGGAGGCTACTCAGATTGTCGCAAACAACAAGCTTGCAGGTTTGGAGCAGTCCATTGCTAGTGTGGACAAAAGCCTTGCTGCTCTGCTGAGGCGTTTTGATGACCTCCACAACAATGATAAAGACCAGCATAAAGAAGAAAAGAAGGAGGAAGATCGAGAGGATGCTAGTTATGATGAAGAATACACAGGTGATACTGAACATGATGATCGAGACACTCGTGATCGACGTCGCCTACGTCACAACCGTAGAGGTATGGGTGGCCGCCGCCGACGCGAGGTACACAATAATGATGATGCTTTCAGTAAGATTAAATTTAAAATACCTCCTTTTGATGGTAAATATGACCCTGATGCATACATTACTTGGGAGATTGCTGTTGATCAAAAGTTTGCATGCCATGAATTTCCTGAGAACACGCGTGTTAGGGCTGCTACTAGTGAGTTCACAGATTTTGCTTCTGTTTGGTGGATCGAATATGGCAAGAAAAATCCTAATAACATACCTAGAACTTGGAATGCACTGAAACGAGCCATGAGAGCTAGATTTGTTCCATCTTACTATGCCCGTGATATGATAAATAAGTTGCAGCAATTGAGACAAGGTTCTAAATGTGTAGAAGAATACTATCAGGAATTACAAACGGGTATGTTGCGTTGTAATTTAGAAGAGGATGAGGAACCTGCTATGGCTAGATTTTTAGGTGGATTAAATCGGGAAATTCAGGATATCCTCGCTTACAAAGAATACAATAACGTAACCAAACTGTTTCATCTTGCTTGTAAAGCTGAACGGGAAGTGCAGGGACGACGTGCTAGCGCAAGGACTAATGTTTCTGCAGGGAAAGCTAGTTCATGGCAGCCGCGCCCATCTACAACTCCGTCTACACGTACTCCTACGCCATCATCTAGTGACAAGACTCGAGCTGCCCCCACCAATTCAGTAGTGAAGACAGCGCAAAAGCCGGCTGCGAGTACTTCATCCGTGGCATCGACAGGTAGAACAAGCAACATACAATGTCATCGGTGCAAGGGATATGGCCATATGATGCGTGACTGCCCAAACAAGCGTGTTATGATTGTCAAAGATGATGGTGAGTGTTCATCTGCTAGTGATTTTGATGAAGATACACTTGCATTGCTTGCGGCTGACTATGCAGGTAGTGAGGAACACATAGAAGAACACATCAATGCAGGTGACGCGGAGCACTATGAGAGCTTGATTGTACAGCGAGTGCTTAGTGCACAAATGGAGAAGGCTGAGCAAAATCAGCGACACACTTTATTCCAAACAAAGTGTGTCATCAAGGAGCGTTCGTGTCGCATGATCATTGATGGAGGTAGCTGCAACAACTTGGCAAGTAGCGACATGGTACAGAAGCTCGCCCTCACCACCAAACCACATCCCCATCCCTACTACATCCAATGGCTGAACAACAGTGGTAAGGCAAAGGTAACGAGACTGGTGCGAATCAATTTTGCCATCGGATCATACAAAGATATTGTTGAATGTGATGTTGTGCCTATGCAAGCTTGCAATATTCTGCTAGGTAGACCATGGCAATTTGATAGAGATTCGATGCATCATGGTAGATCAAATCAATATTCGTTTCTATACCATGATCGAAAAATTGTGTTGCATCCTATGTCTCCTGAAGCTATTATGCAATCTGATGTTACTAAGGCTGCAAAAGCAAAGAGCGAGAGTGACAAATCTGTTGTTGATGATAAAGATGAGATAACATTGAAAGGACGTTGTATGCTTGCTACAAAATCTGATATTAATGAGTTCAATGCATCCACCTCTGTTGCTTATGCTTTGGTATGCAAGGATGCTTTGATTTCATTTGAGGATATGCAACGTTCTTTGCCCCCTGCTGTTGCTAACATTTTGCAGGAGTATTCTGATGTGTTTCCCATTGAGATACCAGCGGGGCTGCCACCAATACGAGGGATTGAGCACCAAATTGATCTTATCCCTGGAGCATCTTTGCCAAACCGTGCGCCATACAGGACAAATCCGGAGGAAACGAAGGAAATTCAGCGACAAGTGCAAGAACTACTAGACAAAGGTTATGTGCGTGAGTCTCTTAGTCCTTGTGCTGTTCCAGTGATTTTAGTGCCTAAGAAAGATGGAACATGGCGCATGTGTGTTGATTGTAGGGCTATTAATAATATCACCATTCGATATCGACACCCTATTCCACGATTAGATGATATGCTTGATGAATTGAGTGGTGCTGTTGTGTTTTCAAAGGTTGATTTGCGTAGTGGGTACCACCAGATTCGTATGAAATTGGGAGATGAATGGAAAACTGCTTTCAAAACCAAGTTCGGTCTATATGAGTGGTTAGTCATGCCTTTTGGGTTAACTAATGCACCTAGTACTTTCATGAGATTAATGAACGAGGTTTTGCGTGCTTTCATTGGGAAATTTGTTGTCGTCTACTTTGATGATATACTGATTTATAGCAAATCCATTGATGAACACCTTGATCACTTACGTGCTGTTTTCAATGCTCTACGTGATGCACGTTTGTTTGGTAACCTTGAGAAGTGCACTTTCTGCACCGATCGAGTATCGTTTCTTGGCTATGTTGTCACTCCACAGGGAATTGAGGTTGATAAAGCCAAGGTGGAAGCTATACAAGGATGGCCTGTACCCACGACGGTCACACAAGTGCGGAGTTTCCTAGGACTTGCTGGTTTCTATCGCCGTTTTGTGAAGGACTTCAGCACCATTGCTGCACCATTGAATGAGCTTACAAAGAAGGGAGTGTCTTTTTCTTGGGGCAAAGCACAAGAGCACGCCTTCCATGTGCTGAAAGATAAGTTAACACATGCACCTCTACTCCAACTCCCTGATTTTAATAAGACTTTTGAGCTTGAATGTGATGCGAGTGGAATTGGATTGGGTGGTGTTTTGTTACAAGAAGGAAAACCTGTTGCATACTTTAGTGAGAAATTGAGCGGGCCTATTCTTAATTATTCTACATATGATAAGGAATTATATGCTCTAGTGCGGACATTAGAAACATGGCAGCATTATTTGTGGCCCAAAGAATTTGTTATACATTCTGATCATGAATCTTTGAAGCATATTCGTAGTCAAGGAAAACTGAATCGTAGACATGCAAAATGGGTTGAATTTATTGAATCTTTTCCTTATGTTATCAAACACAAGAAAGGGAAGGATAATATCATTGCAGATGCATTGTCTAGGAGATATACTTTGCTGAATCAACTTGATTACAAGATCTTTGGGTTAGAAACAATTAAAGAACGATATGCTCATGATGCTGATTTTAAAGAAGTGCTGCTGCATTGTAAAGATGGGAAAACATGGAACAAATTCATCCTCAATGATGGGTTTGTGTTTAGAGCTAACAAGCTATGCATTCCAGCTAGCTCCGTTCGCTTATTGTTGCTGTAGGAAGCGCATGGAGGTGGCTTGATGGGGCATTTTGGAGCGAAGAAGACGGAGGACATTCTTGCTGGTCATTTCTTTTGGCCCAAGATGCGACGAGATGTGGAGAGATTTGTTGCTCGCTGCACAACATGTCAAAAGGCTAAGTCCCGGTTGAATCCACACGGTTTGTATATGGCTCTTCCTGTTCCTAGTGCTCCTTGGGAGGATATTTCTATGGATTTTGTGTTGGGATTGCCACGGACTAGGAAAGGGCGAGATAGTGTTTTTGTGGTTGTGGATCGATTCTCTAAAATGGCACATTTCATACCATGTCATAAAACTGATGATGCTACAAATATTGCTGATTTGTTCTTTCGAGAAGTTGTTCGCTTGCATGGTGTGCCAAATACAATTGTTTCTGATCGTGATGCTAAATTTCTTAGCCATTTTTGGAGAACTTTATGGGCCAAATTGGGGACTAAGCTTTTATTTTCCACCACTTGTCACCCCCAAACTGATGGTCAAACTGAAGTTGTGAATAGAACTTTGTCTACTATGTTAAGGACTGTTTTAAAGAAGAATATTAAGATGTGGGAAGATTGTTTGCCTCATATTGAGTTTGCTTATAATCGTTCGCTGCATTCTACTACGAAGATGTGTCCCTTTGAGATTGTTTATGGCTTGTTACCACGTGCTCCTATTGATTTAATGCCATTGCCAAGTTCTGAAAAGTTGAATTTTGATGCTAAGCAACGTGCTGAATTGATGCTAAAACTACATGAAACCACTAAAGAAAACATAGAGCGCATGAATGCTAAGTACAAATTTGCTGTAGATAAAGGTAGAAGGGAATTGATTCTTGAACCTGGAGATTGGGTTTGGTTGCATTTGCGAAAGGATAGGTTTCCTGAATTAAGAAAATCTAAATTGATGCCTAGAGCGGATGGTCCTTTTAAAGTGATGCAACGAATAAATGAGAATGCATATAAGCTTGATCTTCCTGCAGATTTTGGGGTTAGTCCCACATTTAACATTGCAGATTTGAAGCCTTATTTGGGTGAGGAAGATGAGCTTGAGTCGAGGACGACTCAAATTCAAGAAAGAGAGGATGATGAGGACATCAACACCGATCATACATCCACGCCGTCCACGCCGACACCTGCTGGTCCTATTACCCGTGCTCGTGCTCGAACACTTAATCATCAAGTGAGTTCCTTCTTGAGCTCTTGTCCATCCTGTTTAGATCTTGGAGACACGTGCACTCTTGTTTTGATTAGGAATCAAGGAGAAGACCAAAAGGGAAAAGGACTCGCGTAGGCTGGATTCGGACTGCAGCACACCTCCAACTTGTGACGGTCGCCACGATTACATACGGAGTCGGATTGGGGTGATTCTGGACTTGTTGGAAAGCTAATAAAGTCTACTTTCATACGGATCTGACCTCATACTCATACCTGCTCAGAAACGGCGTCAACAGTCCAAAAATCACCAAGAGGTCTATTCTGTCCAGGGTGCTGCGCCACCTTAAGTTAGCCCAATGGGCTTGTATCTTTTAGAGTCCAGTAGGGACGCGTCCTAGGGTTGGAGCACGACCCAAACTCTCTTGTGGTCGTCCTCCACACATTATATACCCCTTAGCCGCCACCAGGAACACTTGGGTTTTGTTTAGATCAAGTTTAGCCTTTGCTACTTGCTTGTAGGCGCGTGTGCTGATCCAGCCACCCGTCTCCTTGTCTTCAGAACTCCACTCATAATAAGATTCAGTTTGAGGATTTCAATTTCATCTTGCAAATTCAGTGCTTGTTTCCTTGTTCTTGCTAGTTCTTCGATTGCTTGCAGGACGGGAGCCCTAGTGGCTGGTTGTCGCGCTCCACAAGATCGTGACAGCCTTTGGAGGTGGTGTATCGGTTGCTAAGGCGTAGTCGGGCCGTGAACGTCATCTCCATCCACCAAATCGAGTGATCTCACGCCTCTCATCGAAAGATCATCCATAAACCCTAGCGGGTTCATATCAGTATGTTGCTTGTTCTACCTGTCGATGCCACGGATGAAGTACTCGCAGCCGGCTTTTGCGCTGTCTTCACTACTGAATTGGTGGGGGCAGCTCGAGTCTTGTCACTAGATGATGGCGTAGGAGTACGTGTAGACGGAGTTGTAGATGGGCGCGGCTGCCATGAACTAGCTTTCCCTGCAGAAACATTAGTCCTTGCGCTAGCACGTCGTCCCTGCACTTCCCGTTCAGCTTTACAAGCAAGATGAAACAGTTTGGTTACGTTATTGTATTCTTTGTAAGTGAGGATATCCTGAATTTCCCGATTTAATCCACCTAAAAATCTAGCCATAGCAAGTTCCTCATCCTCCTCTAAATTACAACGCAACATACCCGTTTGTAATTCCTGATAGTATTCTTCTACACATTTAGAACCTTGTCTCAATTGCTGCAACTTATTTATCATATCACGAGCATAGTAAGATGGAACAAATCTAGCTCTCATGGCTCGTTTCAGTGCATTCCAAGTTCTAGGTATGTTATTAGGATTTTTCTTGCCATATTCGATCCACCAAACAGAAGCAAAATCTGTGAACTCACTAGTAGCAGCCCTAACACGCGTGTTCTCAGGAAATTCATGGCATGCAAACTTTTGATCAACAGCAATCTCCCAAGTAATGTATGCATCAGGGTCATATTTACCATCAAAAGGAGGTATTTTAAATTTAATCTTACTGAAAGCATCATCATTATTGTGTACCTCGCGTCGGCGGCGGCCACCCATACCTCTACGGTTGTGACGTAGGCGACGTCGATCACGAGTGTCTCGATCATCATGTTCAGTATCACCTGTGTATTCTTCATCATAACTAGCATCCTCTCGATCTTCCTCCTTCTTTTCTTCTTTATGCTGGTCTTTATCATTGTTGTGGAGGTCATCAAAACGCCTCAGCAGAGCAGCAAGGCTTTTGTCCACACTAGCAATGGACTGCTCCAAACCTGCAAGCTTGTTGTTTGCGGCAATCTGAGTAGCCTCCAACTGCCCAAGTTTGTCATTTGTCACCTGCAAGTCATTATCAAGTCCCTCTGTGTGCAACTTCACTTTCCTTTCAAAATGTTGTATGATGCCCTTTGTGCGAGGCGAATGTGGAATTTGGTTATCTTCGTCGGTCCCTGACATGGTTCAAAGACAAAGACAACAAGAAGACAAGTGAAGAAATAAAAGCCCTACAACTACTAGGATGTAGCTACAGCAAGTCGCTCACTCTCCACCTATTACACAAGTTCTTACCAGTTCTTAGGATGAATCCTGATCTTTCGATGAGAGAAGGTGGATAACTCGATTTGGGGATGGAGATGACGTTCACGGCCCGACTACAACCATCCAAGGATGCTGCGCCTTAGCAACCGATACACCACCTCCAACAGCCGTCGCGATCTTGTGGAACACGATCAACCAAACCAAAAGTATCACACTTATTTGCTACTTGTGGCATACATCAACACACAACTCCTCTTTATCACAAGGAACCGCGAGTAATTCATTTTGTGACAAAAGAAAAACAGTAGTGGGTTCCACTATTTGTTGCTCTTCATTAGCATGTAGAGTGGACAAATTTTGAACATTATGGGTCACATCATTCTGGCAAGTATTCACAGATAATAGAATCTCTTTTTCAGCATTGAGAGCCAGACAAAACAATTGACCAATATGGTAATATGATTTGCTAATTAATAAGGTTCGAATTTCAGAATTGAGCCCTCTCATGAATCTACTCATAACATCTTCCATGCATTCATCCAATCCACCAAACATGATACAAATCTTAAAATTATGGTAGTATTGTTTCACAGTCTTGCTACCCTGCTTCAAGTTGTCTAATTTTGCAAGCAAATAATCAACATAATATGCAGGAACGAATGCATCTCTAAAAAGAAATTTGAAGTCTTTCCAAGATTCTGGAACTTTGATGTGCCTACAAATGTGTTTCCATTCGAGCAAAGCATATTCAATCAAAATATTAGAGGCAATACAAATCTTTTGTTTCTCGGATAGGTCATGCTCCTCAAATTCATTGTCTACTTTTAACTCCCAATCAATGTAAGCTTGAGGATCAAACTTACCATCATATAATGGCAAATGTTGAATGACATCCTGAATATGAGGGTCTAGTTTCAACAGCTCAAAAATCTCCATATCACCTGCCATGATTAGTAGAAAACAAGAAACACAAAAATAATATGTATCCTCCTATCAACTACTAGGATGTGTCAGATGTAATTCTCTCAAACTCAACTTGTTAAAACAAGCCCTTACAAGTTCTTACCAAGCCAAACAGGAGGTGACGGCAACCAACAAGTCTACAACCGTGGAGTGAAGTGTATCGGTGCCGCAACAACAACACCTGTCAAGCTGTAGTCGAAATATGTGGAGCTATAGGTGGGCTAAAGCAAGGAAGTACTAGAACCACGTTAGTTGCAAGCAAATTGAACAAACGCTCAACGACGTTATTATGCTGGTCCTAGGCTAGTACATGCTAGAGACGCGAGCCTAGACACAAACGAAGTCACTGAGCAGCAGCAAAGAAGGATCACAAGGACAGGAATAACAACAAAAGAAAAACTCTTCTCTTCTTCTTTCTCTTTCTTTTCTTTCTTTCTTTCTGTCTTTCTTTCTATCTTTTTTTCTTCTGTTTTTTTTCTTTCAACTAGCACAAAACTGAAATTTTGCAACAAGAAATAACAAGCTACTTACAGCAATTAAATGTTTCCTTGGGAAGGGTGATTCAGTAGCAAAGTGAAACAAGTGGTTGTTTTGCAAAACCAGCAGACGCGCAAATCTCCAGGGCAATTGCGAAGCGCTCAGAATGAATTTGGGACCAAGCTCTGATCCGTTGGAAAGAGGACAAGTTAAGCTTTCTAGATTGTATTTAAACTCCCTATTCAGACTCCTGACAAAGGAAATATGGTGCTTTTGTTTTCAAGATAAAACAGGACTCCGAATCGAATTCTATCTTGATCTTGTTGGATTTCCTTTTTGTAGATGGAAATATGGACGTGGATGAAACCTCCAAGGACGTGGCTAGGATAATGGTGGTAAACAAAACAAAGGAATTTGAAAATCCACTCGGATTCCTAGAGAGAAACAAATAAACTCAAATCTGCGATGGTGACAGAAACGTGACTAGAACTCAAAACTCTAAACGACTAGACGCTAAGACCAGCAACTTGCACGACGATGCAACCGTTAATTCAATAAGCCCTAACTAAGCAGTAATAGTATTAAGCTCAAAGGGGTTTTGGGATTATGAAGAACTAATCTACTAATTTTGTTTTGGCTTTTTCTGGACCATAGGAGATTAAAAATAGCAAAGAACTAGAAGTCTCTCACCGATCAACCTTGCTCTGATTACCAATTGATATGAACCCGCTAGGGTTTATGGACGATCTTTCGATGAGAGGCGTGAGATCACTCGATTTGGTGGATGGAGATGACATTCACGGCCCGACTACAGCCTTCCAAGACCACGCCTTAGCAACCGATACACCACCTCCAAAGGCTGTCACGATCTTGTGGAGCGCGACAACCAGCCACTAGGGCTCCCGTCCTGCAAGCAATCGAAGAACTAGCAAGAACAAGGAAACAAGCACTGAATTTGCAAGATGAAATTGAAATCCTCAAACTGAATCTTATTATGAGTGGAGTTCTGAAGACAAGGAGACGGGTGGCTGGATCAGCACACGCGCCTACAAGCAAGTAGCAAAGGCTAAACTTGATCTAAACAAAACCCAAGTGTTCCTGGTGGCGGCTAAGGGGTATATAATGTGTGGAGGACGACCACAAGAGAGTTTGGGTCGTGCTCCAACCCTAGGACGCGTCCCTACTGGACTCTAAAAGATACAAGCCCATTGGGCTAACTTAAGGTGGCGCAGCACCCTGGACAGAATAGACCTCTCGGTGATTTTTGGACTGTTGACGCCGTTTCTGAGCAGGTATGAGTATGAGGTCAGATCCGTATGAAAGTAGACTTTATTAGCTTTCCAACAAGTCCAGAATCACCCCAATCCGACTCCGTATGTAATCGTGGCGACCGTCACAAGTTGGAGGTGTGCTGCAGTCCGAATCCAGCCTACGCGAGTCCTTTTCCCTTTTGGTCTTCTCCTTGATTCCTAATCAAAACAAGAGTGCACGTGTCTCCAAGATCTAAACAGGATGGACAAGAGCTCAAGAAGGAACTCACTTGATGATTAAGTGTTCGAGCACGAGCACGGGTAATAGGACCAGCAGGTGTCGGCGTGGACGGCGTGGATGTATGATCGGTATTGATGTCCTCATCATCCTCCCTTTCTTGAATTTGAGTCATCCTCGACTCAAGCCCATCTTCCTCACCCAAATAAGGCTTCAAATCTGCAATGTTAAATGTGGGACTAACCCCAAAATCTGCAGGAAGATCAAGCTTATATGCATTCTCATTTATTCGTTGCATCACTTTAAAAGGACCATCCGCTCTAGGCATCAATTTAGATTTTCTTAATTCAGGAAACCTATCCTTTCGCAAATGCAACCAAACCCAATCTCCAGGTTCAAGAATCAATTCCCTTCTACCTTTATCTACAGCAAATTTGTACTTAGCATTCATGCGCTCTATGTTTTCTCTAGTGGTTTCATGTAGTTTTAGCATCAATTCAGCACGTTGCTTAGCATCAAAATTCAACTTTTCAGAACTTGGCAATGGCATTAAATCAATAGGAGCACGTGGTAACAAGCCATAAACAATCTCAAAGGGACACATCTTCGTAGTAGAATGCAGCGAACGATTATAAGCAAACTCAATATGAGGCAAACAATCTTCCCACATCTTAATATTCTTCTATAAAACAGTCCTTAACATAGTAGACAAAGTTCTATTCACAACTTCAGTTTGACCATCAGTTTGGGGGTGACAAGTGGTAGAAAATAAAAGCTTAGTCCCCAATTTGGCCCATAAAGTTCTCCAAAAATGGCTAAGAAATTTAGCATCACGATCAGAAACAATTGTATTTGGCACACCATGCAAGCGAACAACTTCTCGAAAGAACAAATCAGCAATATTTGTAGCATCATCAGTTTTATGACATGGTATGAAATGTGCCATTTTAGAGAATCGATCCACAACCACAAAAATACTATCTCGCCCTTTCCTAGTCCGTGGCAATCCCAACACAAAATCCATAGAAATATCCTCCCAAGGAGCACTAGGAACAGGAAGAGGCATATACAAACCGTGTGGATTCAACCGGGACTTAGCCTTTTGACATGTTGTGCAGCGAGCAACAAATCTCTCCACATCTCGTCGCATCTTGGGCCAAAAGAAATGACCAGCAAGAATGTCCTCCGTCTTCTTCGCTCCAAAATGCCCCATCAAGCCACCTCCATGCGCTTCCTGCAGCAACAATAAGCGAACGGAGCTAGCTGGAATGCATAGCTTGTTAGCTCTAAACACAAACCCATCATTGAGGATGAATTTGTTCCATGTTTTCCCATCTTTACAATGCAGCAGCACTTCTTTAAAATCAGCATCATGAGCATATCGTTCTTTAATTGTTTCTAACCCAAAGATCTTGTAATCAAGTTGATTCAGCAAAGTATATCTCCTAGACAATGCATCTGCAATGATATTATCCTTCCCTTTCTTGTGTTTGATAACATAAGGAAAAGATTCAATAAATTCAACCCATTTTGCATGTCTACGATTCAGTTTTCCTTGACTACGAATATGCTTCAAAGATTCATGATCAGAATGTATAACAAATTCTTTGGGCCACAAATAATGCTGCCATGTTTCTAATGTCCGCACTAGAGCATATAATTCCTTATCATATGTAGAATAATTAAGAATAGGCCCGCTCAATTTCTCACTAAAGTATGCAACAAGTTTTCCTTCTTGTAACAAAACACCACCCAATCCAATTCCACTCGCATCACATTCAAGCTCGAAAGTCTTATTAAAATCAGGGAGTTGGAGTAGAGGTGCATGTGTTAACTTATCTTTCAGCACATGGAAGGCGTGCTCTTGTGCTTTGCCCCAAGAAAAGGACACTCCCTTCTTTGTAAGCTCATTCAATGGTGCAGCAATGGTGCTGAAGTCCTTCACAAAACGGCGATAGAAACCAGCAAGTCCTAGGAAACTCCGCACTTGTGTGACCGTCGTGGGTACAGGCCATCCTTGTATAGCTTCCACCTTGGCTTTATCAACCTCAATTCCCTGTGGAGTGACAACATAGCCAAGAAACGATACTCGATCGGTGCAGAAAGTGCACTTCTCAAGGTTACCAAACAAACGTGCATCACGTAGAGCATTGAAAACAGCACGTAAGTGATCAAGGTGTTCATCAATGGATTTGCTATAAATCAGTATATCATCAAAGTAGACGACAACAAATTTCCCAATGAAAGCACGCAAAACCTCGTTCATTAATCTCATGAAAGTACTAGGTGCATTAGTTAACCCAAAAGGCATGACTAACCACTCATATAGACCGAACTTGGTTTTGAAAGCAGTTTTCCATTCATCTCCCAATTTCATACGAATCTGGTGGTACCCACTACGCAAATCAACCTTTGAAAACACAACAGCACCACTCAATTCATCAAGCATATCATCTAATCGTGGAATAGGGTGTCGATATCGAATGGTGATATTATTAATAGCCCTACAATCAACACACATGCGCCATGTTCCATCTTTCTTAGGCACTAAAATCACTGGAACAGCACAAGGACTAAGAGACTCACGCACATAACCTTTGTCTAGTAGTTCTTGCACTTGTCGCTGAATTTCCTTCGTTTCCTCCGGATTTGTCCTGTATGGCGCACGGTTTGGCAAAGATGCTCCAGGGATAAGATCAATTTGGTGCTCAATCCCTCGTATTGGTGGCAGCCCCGCTGGTATCTCAATGGGAAACACATCAGAATACTCCTGCAAAATGTTAGCAACAGCAGGGGGCAAAGAACGTTGCATATCCTCAAATGAAATCAAAGCATCCTTGCATACCAAAGCATAAGCAACAGAGGTGGATGCATTGAACTCATTAATATCAGATTTTGTAGCAAGCATACAACGTCCTTTCAATGTTATCTCATCTTTGTCATCAACAACAGATTTGTCACTCTCGCTCTTTGCTTTTGCAGCCTTAGTAACATCAGATTGCATAATAGCTTCAGGAGACATAGGATGCAACACAATTTTTCGATCATGGTATAGAAACGAATATTGATTTGATCTACCATGATGCATCGAATCTCTATCAAATTGCCATGGTCTACCTAGCAGAATATTGCAAGCTTGCATAGGCACAACATCACATTCAACAATATCTTTGTATGATCCGATGGCAAAATTGATTCGCACCAGTCTCGTTACCTTTGCCTTACCACTGTTGTTCAGCCATTGGATGTAGTAGGGATGGGGATGTGGTTTGGTGGTGAGGGCGAGCTTCTGTACCGTGTCGCTACTTGCCAAGTTGTTGCAGCTACCTCCATCAATGATCATGCGACACGAACGCTCCTTGATGACACACTTTGTTTGGAATAAAGTGTGCCGCTGATTTTGCTCAGCCTTCTCCATTTCTGCACTAAGCACTCGCTGTACAATCAAGCTCTCATAGTGCTCCGCGTCACCTGCATTGATGTGTTCTTCTATGTGTTCCTCACTACCTGCATAGTCAGCCGCAAGCAATGCAAGTGTATCTTCATCAAAATCACTAGCAGATGAACACTCACCATCATCTTTGACAATCATAACACGCTTGTTTGGGCAGTCACGCATCATATGGCCATATCCCTTGCACCGATGACATTGTATGTTGCTTGTTCTACCTGTCGATGCCACGGATGAAGTACTCGCAGCCGGCTTTTGCGCTGTCTTCACTACTGAATTGGTGGGGGCAGCTCGAGTCTTGTCACTAGATGATGGCGTAGGAGTACGTGTAGACGGAGTTGTAGATGGGCGCGGCTGCCATGAACTAGCTTTCCCTGCAGAAACATTAGTCCTTGCGCTAGCACGTCGTCCCTGCACTTCCCGTTCAGCTTTACAAGCAAGATGAAACAGTTTGGTTACGTTATTGTATTCTTTGTAAGTGAGGATATCCTGAATTTCCCGATTTAATCCACCTAAAAATCTAGCCATAGCAAGTTCCTCATCCTCCTCTAAATTACAACGCAACATACCCGTTTGTAATTCCTGATAGTATTCTTCTACACATTTAGAACCTTGTCTCAATTGCTGCAACTTATTTATCATATCACGAGCATAGTAAGATGGAACAAATCTAGCTCTCATGGCTCGTTTCAGTGCATTCCAAGTTCTAGGTATGTTATTAGGATTTTTCTTGCCATATTCGATCCACCAAACAGAAGCAAAATCTGTGAACTCACTAGTAGCAGCCCTAACACGCGTGTTCTCAGGAAATTCATGGCATGCAAACTTTTGATCAACAGCAATCTCCCAAGTAATGTATGCATCAGGGTCATATTTACCATCAAAAGGAGGTATTTTAAATTTAATCTTACTGAAAGCATCATCATTATTGTGTACCTCGCGTCGGCGGCGGCCACCCATACCTCTACGGTTGTGACGTAGGCGACGTCGATCACGAGTGTCTCGATCATCATGTTCAGTATCACCTGTGTATTCTTCATCATAACTAGCATCCTCTCGATCTTCCTCCTTCTTTTCTTCTTTATGCTGGTCTTTATCATTGTTGTGGAGGTCATCAAAACGCCTCAGCAGAGCAGCAAGGCTTTTGTCCACACTAGCAATGGACTGCTCCAAACCTGCAAGCTTGTTGTTTGCGGCAATCTGAGTAGCCTCCAACTGCCCAAGTTTGTCATTTGTCACCTGCAAGTCATTATCAAGTCCCTCTGTGTGCAACTTCACTTTCCTTTCAAAATGTTGTATGATGCCCTTTGTGCGAGGCGAATGTGGAATTTGGTTATCTTCGTCGGTCCCTGACATGGTTCAAAGACAAAGACAACAAGAAGACAAGTGAAGAAATAAAAGCCCTACAACTACTAGGATGTAGCTACAGCAAGTCGCTCACTCTCCACCTATTACACAAGTTCTTACCAGTTCTTAGGATGAATCCTGATCTTTCGATGAGAGAAGGTGGATAACTCGATTTGGGGATGGAGATGACGTTCACGGCCCGACTACAACCATCCAAGGATGCTGCGCCTTAGCAACCGATACACCACCTCCAACAGCCGTCGCGATCTTGTGGAACACGATCAACCAAACCAAAAGTATCACACTTATTTGCTACTTGTGGCATACATCAACACACAACTCCTCTTTATCACAAGGAACCGCGAGTAATTCATTTTGTGACAAAAGAAAAACAGTAGTGGGTTCCACTATTTGTTGCTCTTCATTAGCATGTAGAGTGGACAAATTTTGAACATTATGGGTCACATCATTCTGGCAAGTATTCACAGATAATAGAATCTCTTTTTCAGCATTGAGAGCCAGACAAAACAATTGACCAATATGGTAATATGATTTGCTAATTAATAAGGTTCGAATTTCAGAATTGAGCCCTCTCATGAATCTACTCATAACATCTTCCATGCATTCATCCAATCCACCAAACATGATACAAATCTTAAAATTATGGTAGTATTGTTTCACAGTCTTGCTACCCTGCTTCAAGTTGTCTAATTTTGCAAGCAAATAATCAACATAATATGCAGGAACGAATGCATCTCTAAAAAGAAATTTGAAGTCTTTCCAAGATTCTGGAACTTTGATGTGCCTACAAATGTGTTTCCATTCGAGCAAAGCATATTCAATCAAAATATTAGAGGCAATACAAATCTTTTGTTTCTCGGATAGGTCATGCTCCTCAAATTCATTGTCTACTTTTAACTCCCAATCAATGTAAGCTTGAGGATCAAACTTACCATCATATAATGGCAAATGTTGAATGACATCCTGAATATGAGGGTCTAGTTTCAACAGCTCAAAAATCTCCATATCACCTGCCATGATTAGTAGAAAACAAGAAACACAAAAATAATATGTATCCTCCTATCAACTACTAGGATGTGTCAGATGTAATTCTCTCAAACTCAACTTGTTAAAACAAGCCCTTACAAGTTCTTACCAAGCCAAACAGGAGGTGACGGCAACCAACAAGTCTACAACCGTGGAGTGAAGTGTATCGGTGCCGCAACAACAACACCTGTCAAGCTGTAGTCGAAATATGTGGAGCTATAGGTGGGCTAAAGCAAGGAAGTACTAGAACCACGTTAGTTGCAAGCAAATTGAACAAACGCTCAACGACGTTATTATGCTGGTCCTAGGCTAGTACATGCTAGAGACGCGAGCCTAGACACAAACGAAGTCACTGAGCAGCAGCAAAGAAGGATCACATGGACAGGAATAACAACAAAAGAAAAACTCTTCTCTTCTTCTTTCTCTTTCTTTTCTTTCTTTCTTTCTGTCTTTCTTTCTATCTTTTTTTCTTCTGTTTTTTTTCTTTCAACTAGCACAAAACTGAAATTTTGCAACAAGAAATAACAAGCTACTTACAGCAATTAAATGTTTCCTTGGGAAGGGTGATTCAGTAGCAAAGTGAAACAAGTGGTTGTTTTGCAAAACCAGCAGACGCGCAAATCTCCAGGGCAATTGCGAAGCGCTCAGAATGAATTTGGGACCAAGCTCTGATCCGTTGGAAAGAGGACAAGTTAAGCTTTCTAGATTGTATTTAAACTCCCTATTCAGACTCCTGACAAAGGAAATATGGTGCTTTTGTTTTCAAGATAAAACAGGACTCCGAATCGAATTCTATCTTGATCTTGTTGGATTTCCTTTTTGTAGATGGAAATATGGACGTGGATGAAACCTCCAAGGACGTGGCTAGGATAATGGTGGTAAACAAAACAAAGGAATTTGAAAATCCACTCGGATTCCTAGAGAGAAACAAATAAACTCAAATCTGCGATGGTGACAGAAACGTGACTAGAACTCAAAACTCTAAACGACTAGACGCTAAGACCAGCAACTTGCACGACGATGCAACCGTTAATTCAATAAGCCCTAACTAAGCAGTAATAGTATTAAGCTCAAAGGGGTTTTGGGATTATGAAGAACTAATCTACTAATTTTGTTTTGGCTTTTTCTGGACCATAGGAGATTAAAAATAGCAAAGAACTAGAAGTCTCTCACCGATCAACCTTGCTCTGATTACCAATTGATATGAACCCGCTAGGGTTTATGGACGATCTTTCGATGAGAGGCGTGAGATCACTCGATTTGGTGGATGGAGATGACATTCACGGCCCGACTACAGCCTTCCAAGACCACGCCTTAGCAACCGATACACCACCTCCAAAGGCTGTCACGATCTTGTGGAGCGCGACAACCAGCCACTAGGGCTCCCGTCCTGCAAGCAATCGAAGAACTAGCAAGAACAAGGAAACAAGCACTGAATTTGCAAGATGAAATTGAAATCCTCAAACTGAATCTTATTATGAGTGGAGTTCTGAAGACAAGGAGACGGGTGGCTGGATCAGCACACGCGCCTACAAGCAAGTAGCAAAGGCTAAACTTGATCTAAACAAAACCCAAGTGTTCCTGGTGGCGGCTAAGGGGTATATAATGTGTGGAGGACGACCACAAGAGAGTTTGGGTCGTGCTCCAACCCTAGGACGCGTCCCTACTGGACTCTAAAAGATACAAGCCCATTGGGCTAACTTAAGGTGGCGCAGCACCCTGGACAGAATAGACCTCTCGGTGATTTTTGGACTGTTGACGCCGTTTCTGAGCAGGTATGAGTATGAGGTCAGATCCGTATGAAAGTAGACTTTATTAGCTTTCCAACAAGTCCAGAATCACCCCAATCCGACTCCGTATGTAATCGTGGCGACCGTCACAAGTTGGAGGTGTGCTGCAGTCCGAATCCAGCCTACGCGAGTCCTTTTCCCTTTTGGTCTTCTCCTTGATTCCTAATCAAAACAAGAGTGCACGTGTCTCCAAGATCTAAACAGGATGGACAAGAGCTCAAGAAGGAACTCACTTGATGATTAAGTGTTCGAGCACGAGCACGGGTAATAGGACCAGCAGGTGTCGGCGTGGACGGCGTGGATGTATGATCGGTATTGATGTCCTCATCATCCTCCCTTTCTTGAATTTGAGTCGTCCTCGACTCAAGCCCATCTTCCTCACCCAAATAAGGCTTCAAATCTGCAATGTTAAATGTGGGACTAACCCCAAAATCTGCAGGAAGATCAAGCTTATATGCATTCTCATTTATTCGTTGCATCACTTTAAAAGGACCATCCGCTCTAGGCATCAATTTAGATTTTCTTAATTCAGGAAACCTATCCTTTCGCAAATGCAACCAAACCCAATCTCCAGGTTCAAGAATCAATTCCCTTCTACCTTTATCTACAGCAAATTTGTACTTAGCATTCATGCGCTCTATGTTTTCTCTAGTGGTTTCATGTAGTTTTAGCATCAATTCAGCACGTTGCTTAGCATCAAAATTCAACTTTTCAGAACTTGGCAATGGCATTAAATCAATAGGAGCACGTGGTAACAAGCCATAAACAATCTCAAAGGGACACATCTTCGTAGTAGAATGCAGCGAACGATTATAAGCAAACTCAATATGAGGCAAACAATCTTCCCACATCTTAATATTCTTCTATAAAACAGTCCTTAACATAGTAGACAAAGTTCTATTCACAACTTCAGTTTGACCATCAGTTTGGGGGTGACAAGTGGTAGAAAATAAAAGCTTAGTCCCCAATTTGGCCCATAAAGTTCTCCAAAAATGGCTAAGAAATTTAGCATCACGATCAGAAACAATTGTATTTGGCACACCATGCAAGCGAACAACTTCTCAAAAGAACAAATCAGCAATATTTGTAGCATCATCAGTTTTATGACATGGTATGAAATGTGCCATTTTAGAGAATCGATCCACAACCACAAAAATACTATCTCGCCCTTTCCTAGTCCGTGGCAATCCCAACACAAAATCCATAGAAATATCCTCCCAAGGAGCACTAGGAACAGGAAGAGGCATATACAAACCGTGTGGATTCAACCGGGACTTAGCCTTTTGACATGTTGTGCAGCGAGCAACAAATCTCTCCACATCTCGTCGCATCTTGGGCCAAAAGAAATGACCAGCAAGAATGTCCTCCGTCTTCTTCGCTCCAAAATGCCCCATCAAGCCACCTCCATGCGCTTCCTGCAGCAACAATAAGCGAACGGAGCTAGCTGGAATGCATAGCTTGTTAGCTCTAAACACAAACCCATCATTGAGGATGAATTTGTTCCATGTTTTCCCATCTTTACAATGCAGCAGCACTTCTTTAAAATCAGCATCATGAGCATATCGTTCTTTAATTGTTTCTAACCCAAAGATCTTGTAATCAAGTTGATTCAGCAAAGTATATCTCCTAGACAATGCATCTGCAATGATATTATCCTTCCCTTTCTTGTGTTTGATAACATAAGGAAAAGATTCAATAAATTCAACCCATTTTGCATGTCTACGATTCAGTTTTCCTTGACTACGAATATGCTTCAAAGATTCATGATCAGAATGTATAACAAATTCTTTGGGCCACAAATAATGCTGCCATGTTTCTAATGTCCGCACTAGAGCATATAATTCCTTATCATATGTAGAATAATTAAGAATAGGCCCGCTCAATTTCTCACTAAAGTATGCAACAAGTTTTCCTTCTTGTAACAAAACACCACCCAATCCAATTCCACTCGCATCACATTCAAGCTCGAAAGTCTTATTAAAATCAGGGAGTTGGAGTAGAGGTGCATGTGTTAACTTATCTTTCAGCACATGGAAGGCGTGCTCTTGTGCTTTGCCCCAAGAAAAGGACACTCCCTTCTTTGTAAGCTCATTCAATGGTGCAGCAATGGTGCTGAAGTCCTTCACAAAACGGCGATAGAAACCAGCAAGTCCTAGGAAACTCCGCACTTGTGTGACCGTCGTGGGTACAGGCCATCCTTGTATAGCTTCCACCTTGGCTTTATCAACCTCAATTCCCTGTGGAGTGACAACATAGCCAAGAAACGATACTCGATCGGTGCAGAAAGTGCACTTCTCAAGGTTACCAAACAAACGTGCATCACGTAGAGCATTGAAAACAGCACGTAAGTGATCAAGGTGTTCATCAATGGATTTGCTATAAATCAGTATATCATCAAAGTAGACGACAACAAATTTCCCAATGAAAGCACGCAAAACCTCGTTCATTAATCTCATGAAAGTACTAGGTGCATTAGTTAACCCAAAAGGCATGACTAACCACTCATATAGACCGAACTTGGTTTTGAAAGCAGTTTTCCATTCATCTCCCAATTTCATACGAATCTGGTGGTACCCACTACGCAAATCAACCTTTGAAAACACAACAGCACCACTCAATTCATCAAGCATATCATCTAATCGTGGAATAGGGTGTCGATATCGAATGGTGATATTATTAATAGCCCTACAATCAACACACATGCGCCATGTTCCATCTTTCTTAGGCACTAAAATCACTGGAACAGCACAAGGACTAAGAGACTCACGCACATAACCTTTGTCTAGTAGTTCTTGCACTTGTCGCTGAATTTCCTTCGTTTCCTCCGGATTTGTCCTGTATGGCGCACGGTTTGGCAAAGATGCTCCAGGGATAAGATCAATTTGGTGCTCAATCCCTCGTATTGGTGGCAGCCCCGCTGGTATCTCAATGGGAAACACATCAGAATACTCCTGCAAAATGTTAGCAACAGCAGGGGGCAAAGAACGTTGCATATCCTCAAATGAAATCAAAGCATCCTTGCATACCAAAGCATAAGCAACAGAGGTGGATGCATTGAACTCATTAATATCAGATTTTGTAGCAAGCATACAACGTCCTTTCAATGTTATCTCATCTTTGTCATCAACAACAGATTTGTCACTCTCGCTCTTTGCTTTTGCAGCCTTAGTAACATCAGATTGCATAATAGCTTCAGGAGACATAGGATGCAACACAATTTTTCGATCATGGTATAGAAACGAATATTGATTTGATCTACCATGATGCATCGAATCTCTATCAAATTGCCATGGTCTACCTAGCAGAATATTGCAAGCTTGCATAGGCACAACATCACATTCAACAATATCTTTGTATGATCCGATGGCAAAATTGATTCGCACCAGTCTCGTTACCTTTGCCTTACCACTGTTGTTCAGCCATTGGATGTAGTAGGGATGGGGATGTGGTTTGGTGGTGAGGGCGAGCTTCTGTACCATGTCGCTACTTGCCAAGTTGTTGCAGCTACCTCCATCAATGATCATGCGACACGAACGCTCCTTGATGACACACTTTGTTTGGAATAAAGTGTGCCGCTGATTTTGCTCAGCCTTCTCCATTTCTGCACTAAGCACTCGCTGTACAATCAAGCTCTCATAGTGCTCCGCGTCACCTGCATTGATGTGTTCTTCTATGTGTTCCTCACTACCTGCATAGTCAGCCGCAAGCAATGCAAGTGTATCTTCATCAAAATCACTAGCAGATGAACACTCACCATCATCTTTGACAATCATAACACGCTTGTTTGGGCAGTCACGCATCATATGGCCATATCCCTTGCACCGATGACATTGTATGTTGCTTGTTCTACCTGTCGATGCCACGGATGAAGTACTCGCAGCCGGCTTTTGCGCTGTCTTCACTACTGAATTGGTGGGGGCAGCTCGAGTCTTGTCACTAGATGATGGCGTAGGAGTACGTGTAGACGGAGTTGTAGATGGGCGCGGCTGCCATGAACTAGCTTTCCCTGCAGAAACATTAGTCCTTGCGCTAGCACGTCGTCCCTGCACTTCCCGTTCAGCTTTACAAGCAAGATGAAACAGTTTGGTTACGTTATTGTATTCTTTGTAAGTGAGGATATCCTGAATTTCCCGATTTAATCCACCTAAAAATCTAGCCATAGCAAGTTCCTCATCCTCCTCTAAATTACAACGCAACATACCCGTTTGTAATTCCTGATAGTATTCTTCTACACATTTAGAACCTTGTCTCAATTGCTGCAACTTATTTATCATATCACGAGCATAGTAAGATGGAACAAATCTAGCTCTCATGGCTCGTTTCAGTGCATTCCAAGTTCTAGGTATGTTATTAGGATTTTTCTTGCCATATTCGATCCACCAAACAGAAGCAAAATCTGTGAACTCACTAGTAGCAGCCCTAACACGCGTGTTCTCAGGAAATTCATGGCATGCAAACTTTTGATCAACAGCAATCTCCCAAGTAATGTATGCATCAGGGTCATATTTACCATCAAAAGGAGGTATTTTAAATTTAATCTTACTGAAAGCATCATCATTATTGTGTACCTCGCGTCGGCGGCGGCCACCCATACCTCTACGGTTGTGACGTAGGCGACGTCGATCACGAGTGTCTCGATCATCATGTTCAGTATCACCTGTGTATTCTTCATCATAACTAGCATCCTCTCGATCTTCCTCCTTCTTTTCTTCTTTATGCTGGTCTTTATCATTGTTGTGGAGGTCATCAAAACGCCTCAGCAGAGCAGCAAGGCTTTTGTCCACACTAGCAATGGACTGCTCCAAACCTGCAAGCTTGTTGTTTGCGGCAATCTGAGTAGCCTCCAACTGCCCAAGTTTGTCATTTGTCACCTGCAAGTCATTATCAAGTCCCTCTGTGTGCAACTTCACTTTCCTTTCAAAATGTTGTATGATGCCCTTTGTGCGAGGCGAATGTGGAATTTGGTTATCTTCGTCGGTCCCTGACATGGTTCAAAGACAAAGACAACAAGAAGACAAGTGAAGAAATAAAAGCCCTACAACTACTAGGATGTAGCTACAGCAAGTCGCTCACTCTCCACCTATTACACAAGTTCTTACCAGTTCTTAGGATGAATCCTGATCTTTCGATGAGAGAAGGTGGATAACTCGATTTGGGGATGGAGATGACGTTCACGGCCCGACTACAACCATCCAAGGATGCTGCGCCTTAGCAACCGATACACCACCTCCAACAGCCGTCGCGATCTTGTGGAACACGATCAACCAAACCAAAAGTATCACACTTATTTGCTACTTGTGGCATACATCAACACACAACTCCTCTTTATCACAAGGAACCGCGAGTAATTCATTTTGTGACAAAAGAAAAACAGTAGTGGGTTCCACTATTTGTTGCTCTTCATTAGCATGTAGAGTGGACAAATTTTGAACATTATGGGTCACATCATTCTGGCAAGTATTCACAGATAATAGAATCTCTTTTTCAGCATTGAGAGCCAGACAAAACAATTGACCAATATGGTAATATGATTTGCTAATTAATAAGGTTCGAATTTCAGAATTGAGCCCTCTCATGAATCTACTCATAACATCTTCCATGCATTCATCCAATCCACCAAACATGATACAAATCTTAAAATTATGGTAGTATTGTTTCACAGTCTTGCTACCCTGCTTCAAGTTGTCTAATTTTGCAAGCAAATAATCAACATAATATGCAGGAACGAATGCATCTCTAAAAAGAAATTTGAAGTCTTTCCAAGATTCTGGAACTTTGATGTGCCTACAAATGTGTTTCCATTCGAGCAAAGCATATTCAATCAAAATATTAGAGGCAATACAAATCTTTTGTTTCTCGGATAGGTCATGCTCCTCAAATTCATTGTCTACTTTTAACTCCCAATCAATGTAAGCTTGAGGATCAAACTTACCATCATATAATGGCAAATGTTGAATGACATCCTGAATATGAGGGTCTAGTTTCAACAGCTCAAAAATCTCCATATCACCTGCCATGATTAGTAGAAAACAAGAAACACAAAAATAATATGTATCCTCCTATCAACTACTAGGATGTGTCAGATGTAATTCTCTCAAACTCAACTTGTTAAAACAAGCCCTTACAAGTTCTTACCAAGCCAAACAGGAGGTGACGGCAACCAACAAGTCTACAACCGTGGAGTGAAGTGTATCGGTGCCGCAACAACAACACCTGTCAAGCTGTAGTCGAAATATGTGGAGCTATAGGTGGGCTAAAGCAAGGAAGTACTAGAACCACGTTAGTTGCAAGCAAATTGAACAAACGCTCAACGACGTTATTATGCTGGTCCTAGGCTAGTACATGCTAGAGACGCGAGCCTAGACACAAACGAAGTCACTGAGCAGCAGCAAAGAAGGATCACAAGGACAGGAATAACAACAAAAGAAAAACTCTTCTCTTCTTCTTTCTCTTTCTTTTCTTTCTTTCTTTCTGTCTTTCTTTCTATCTTTTTTTCTTCTGTTTTTTTTCTTTCAACTAGCACAAAACTGAAATTTTGCAACAAGAAATAACAAGCTACTTACAGCAATTAAATGTTTCCTTGGGAAGGGTGATTCAGTAGCAAAGTGAAACAAGTGGTTGTTTTGCAAAACCAGCAGACGCGCAAATCTCCAGGGCAATTGCGAAGCGCTCAGAATGAATTTGGGACCAAGCTCTGATCCGTTGGAAAGAGGACAAGTTAAGCTTTCTAGATTGTATTTAAACTCCCTATTCAGACTCCTGACAAAGGAAATATGGTGCTTTTGTTTTCAAGATAAAACAGGACTCCGAATCGAATTCTATCTTGATCTTGTTGGATTTCCTTTTTGTAGATGGAAATATGGACGTGGATGAAACCTCCAAGGACGTGGCTAGGATAATGGTGGTAAACAAAACAAAGGAATTTGAAAATCCACTCGGATTCCTAGAGAGAAACAAATAAACTCAAATCTGCGATGGTGACAGAAACGTGACTAGAACTCAAAACTCTAAACGACTAGACGCTAAGACCAGCAACTTGCACGACGATGCAACCGTTAATTCAATAAGCCCTAACTAAGCAGTAATAGTATTAAGCTCAAAGGGGTTTTGGGATTATGAAGAACTAATCTACTAATTTTGTTTTGGCTTTTTCTGGACCATAGGAGATTAAAAATAGCAAAGAACTAGAAGTCTCTCACCGATCAACCTTGCTCTGATTACCAATTGATATGAACCCGCTAGGGTTTATGGACGATCTTTCGATGAGAGGCGTGAGATCACTCGATTTGGTGGATGGAGATGACATTCACGGCCCGACTACAGCCTTCCAAGACCACGCCTTAGCAACCGATACACCACCTCCAAAGGCTGTCACGATCTTGTGGAGCGCGACAACCAGCCACTAGGGCTCCCGTCCTGCAAGCAATCGAAGAACTAGCAAGAACAAGGAAACAAGCACTGAATTTGCAAGATGAAATTGAAATCCTCAAACTGAATCTTATTATGAGTGGAGTTCTGAAGACAAGGAGACGGGTGGCTGGATCAGCACACGCGCCTACAAGCAAGTAGCAAAGGCTAAACTTGATCTAAACAAAACCCAAGTGTTCCTGGTGGCGGCTAAGGGGTATATAATGTGTGGAGGACGACCACAAGAGAGTTTGGGTCGTGCTCCAACCCTAGGACGCGTCCCTACTGGACTCTAAAAGATACAAGCCCATTGGGCTAACTTAAGGTGGCGCAGCACCCTGGACAGAATAGACCTCTCGGTGATTTTTGGACTGTTGACGCCGTTTCTGAGCAGGTATGAGTATGAGGTCAGATCCGTATGAAAGTAGACTTTATTAGCTTTCCAACAAGTCCAGAATCACCCCAATCCGACTCCGTATGTAATCGTGGCGACCGTCACAAGTTGGAGGTGTGCTGCAGTCCGAATCCAGCCTACGCGAGTCCTTTTCCCTTTTGGTCTTCTCCTTGATTCCTAATCAAAACAAGAGTGCACGTGTCTCCAAGATCTAAACAGGATGGACAAGAGCTCAAGAAGGAACTCACTTGATGATTAAGTGTTCGAGCACGAGCACGGGTAATAGGACCAGCAGGTGTCGGCGTGGACGGCGTGGATGTATGATCGGTATTGATGTCCTCATCATCCTCCCTTTCTTGAATTTGAGTCGTCCTCGACTCAAGCCCATCTTCCTCACCCAAATAAGGCTTCAAATCTGCAATGTTAAATGTGGGACTAACCCCAAAATCTGCAGGAAGATCAAGCTTATATGCATTCTCATTTATTCGTTGCATCACTTTAAAAGGACCATCCGCTCTAGGCATCAATTTAGATTTTCTTAATTCAGGAAACCTATCCTTTCGCAAATGCAACCAAACCCAATCTCCAGGTTCAAGAATCAATTCCCTTCTACCTTTATCTACAGCAAATTTGTACTTAGCATTCATGCGCTCTATGTTTTCTCTAGTGGTTTCATGTAGTTTTAGCATCAATTCAGCACGTTGCTTAGCATCAAAATTCAACTTTTCAGAACTTGGCAATGGCATTAAATCAATAGGAGCACGTGGTAACAAGCCATAAACAATCTCAAAGGGACACATCTTCGTAGTAGAATGCAGCGAACGATTATAAGCAAACTCAATATGAGGCAAACAATCTTCCCACATCTTAATATTCTTCTATAAAACAGTCCTTAACATAGTAGACAAAGTTCTATTCACAACTTCAGTTTGACCATCAGTTTGGGGGTGACAAGTGGTAGAAAATAAAAGCTTAGTCCCCAATTTGGCCCATAAAGTTCTCCAAAAATGGCTAAGAAATTTAGCATCACGATCAGAAACAATTGTATTTGGCACACCATGCAAGCGAACAACTTCTCGAAAGAACAAATCAGCAATATTTGTAGCATCATCAGTTTTATGACATGGTATGAAATGTGCCATTTTAGAGAATCGATCCACAACCACAAAAATACTATCTCGCCCTTTCCTAGTGCGTTGAACGTACCATAGGCTCAGAAATCATTTTGGATGCACCCGATGGATATCCTAGGTGACATTGGTCATGTGGAATCTTGTTTCAATCCATTTGGATACAGTGATAGCCTCAGTGCAAGATAGGTGCACGGTTTGCACCAAACATCGCCCAGAAATCATGTTGACGCACCCGATAGTACTCCTAGGTGACGAGGCTCAAGTGGATGCTCGTTTTGGTCTGTTTGGAGATAGTGTTAACCTTGATGCGAGATTGGTGCACGGTTTGCGTCGAACGTACCATAGGCTCGGAAATCGTTTTAGACTCGCTCGATGGTACTCCTAGGTGACGAGGCTCAAGTGGATGCTCGTTTTGGTCTGTTTAGACATAGTGCTAACATTGACGCAAGATAGGTGCACGGTTTGCGCCGAACGTAGCATAGGCTCAGAAATCATTTTGGATGCACCCGATGGATCTCCTATGTGACTTTGGTCATGTGGAATCTCGTTTCAATCCATTTGGTGACAGTGGCAGTGTTAGTGCAAGTTACATGCACGGGTTGCTCGAAACGTACCATAGGCACAGAAATCGTTTTGGACGCACCCGATGGTACTCCTAGGTGACGAGGCTCAAGTGGATGCTCATTTTGGTCTGTTTGGAGATAGTGCTAATCTTGACCCAAGATAGATGCACGGTTTGCGTCGAATGTACCACAGGCTTGAAAATCATTTTGGACGAACCCGATGGTACTCCTAGCTGACGAGGCACACGTGGATGCTCGTTTTAGTCCGTTTGGTCATAGAGCTAATCTTGACACAAGATAGGTGCACGGTTTGCGCCTAACGTACCGTAGGCTCAGAAATCGTTTTGGATGCACCCGATGGATCTCATAGATGACATTGGTCATGTGGAATCTCGTTTCAATCCATTTGGAGGCAGTGGTAGCCTCAGTGCTAGATAGGTGCACGGTTTGCACCAAACATTGCCTAGAAATTGTGTTGCACGCACCCGATGGTACTCCTAGGTGACGAGGCTCATGTGGATGCTCTTTTTGGTATGTTTGGAGATGGTGTTAACCTTGATGCGAGATTCGAGCACGGTTTGCGTCGAACGTACCATGGGCTCGGAAATCGTTTTGGACTCGCTCGAAGGTACTCCTAGGTGACGAGGCTCAAGTGGATGCTCGTTTTGGTCTGTTTGGAGATAGTGCTAACCTTGATGCGAGATTGGTGCATGGTTTGCGTCGAACGTACCATAGGCTCGGAAATCGTTTTGGACTCGCTCGATGGTACTCCTAGGTGACAAGGCTCAAGTGGATGCTCGTTTTGGTCTGTTTAGACATAGTGCTAACCTTGACGCAAGATAGGTGCACGGTTTGCGCCGAACGTAGCATAGGCTCAGAAATCATTTTGGATGCACCCGATGGATCTCCTAGGTGACATTGGTCATGTGGAATCTCGTTCCAATCCATTTGGAGACAGTGGTAGACTCAGTGCAAGATAGGTGCACGGTTTGCACCAAACATTGCCCAGAAATCATGTTGGACGCACCCGATAGTACTCCTAGGTGACGAGGCTCAAGTGGATGCTCGTTTTGGTCTGTTTGGAGATAGTGTTAACCTTGATGCGAGATTGGTGCACGGTTTGCGTCGAACGTACCATAGGCTCGGAAATCGTTTTAGACTTGCTCGATGGTACTCCTAGGTGACGAGGCTCAAGTGGATGCTCGTTTTGGTCTGGTTAGACATAGTGCTAACCTTGATGCAAGATAGGTGCACGGTTTGCGCCGAACGTAGCATAGGCTCAGAAATCATTTTGGATGCACCCGATGGATCTCCTATGTGACTTTGGTCATGTGGAATCTCGTTTCAATCCATTTGGTGACAGTGGCTGTGTTAGTGCAAGTTACGTGCACGGGTTGCTCGAAACGTACCATAGGCACAGAAATCGTTTTGGCGCACCCGATGGTACTCCTAGGTACGAGGCTCAAGTGGATGCTCATTTTGGTCTGTTTGGAGATAGTGCTAATCTTGACCCAAGATAGATGCACGGTTTGCGTCGAATGTACCACAGGCTTGAAAATCATTTTGGACGAACCCGATGGTACTACTAGGTGACGAGGCACACGTGGATGCTCGTTTTAGTCCGTTTGGTCATAGAGCTAATCTTGACACAAGATAGGTGCACGGTTTACGCCGAACATCGCTCAGAAATCATTTGGGACGCACCCGATGGTACTCCTAGGTGACGAGGCACACGTGGATGCTCGTTTTTGTCCATTTGGACATAGAGCTAATCTTGACACAAGATAGGTGCACGGTTTGCGCCAAACATCGCTCAGAAATCATTTGGGACGCACCCGATGGTACTCCTAGGTGACGAGGCTCAAGTGGATGCTCGTTTTGGTCTGTTTGGAGATAGTGCTAACCTTGATGCGAGATTGGTGCATGGTTTGCGTTGAACGTACCATATGCTCATAAATTGTTTTGGACGCGCTCGATGTACTCCTAGGTGACTAGGCTCAAGTGGATGCTCGTTTTGGTCTGTTTAGACAGTGCTAACCTTGACGCAAGATAGGTGCACGGTTTGCGCTGAACATAGCATAGGCTCAGAAATCATTTTTGATGCACCCAATGGATCTCCTATGTGACTTTGGTCATGTGGAATCTCGTTTCAATCCATTTGGTGACAGTGGCAGTGTTAGTGCAAGTTACGTGCACAGGTTGCTCGAAACGTACCATAGGCACAGAAATCGTTTTGGACGCACCCGATGGTACTCCTAGGTGACGAGGCTCAAGTGGATGCTCATTTTGGTCTGTTTGGAGATAGTGCTAATCTTGACCCAAGATAGATGCACGGTTTGCGTCGAATGTACCATAGGCTTGAAAATCATTTTGGACGAACCCGATGGATCTCGTAGGTGACATTGGTCATGTGGAATCTTGTTTCAATCCATTTGGAGACAGTGGTAGCCTCAGTGCTAGATAGGTGCACGGTTTGCACCAAACATTGCCTAGAAATCGTGTTGGACGCACCCGATGGTACTCCTTGGTGACGAGGCTCAAGTGGATGCTCGTTTTGGTATGTTTGGAGATGGTGTTAACCTTGATGCGAGATTGGAGCATGGTTTGCGTCGAACGTACCATGGGCTCAGAAATCATTTTGGACTCGCTCGATGGTACTCCTAGGTGACAAGCTCAAGTGGATGCTCATTTTGGTCTGTTTGGAGATAGTGCTAACCTTGATGCGAGATTGGTGCATGGTTTGCGTCGAACGTACCATAGGCTCGGAAATCGTTTTGGACTCGCTCGACGGTACTCCTAGGTGACAGGGCTCAAGTGGATGCTCGTTTTGGTCTGTTTAGACATACTGCTAACCTTGACGCAAGATAGGTGCACGGTTTGCGCCGAACGTAGCATATGCTCAGAAATCATTTTGGATGCACCCGATGGATCTCCTATGTGACATTGGTCACGTGGAATCTTGTTTCAATCCATCTGGTGATAGTGGCAGTGTTAGTGCAAGTTACGTGCACGGGTTGCTCGAAACATACCATAGGCACGGAAATCGTTTTGGACGCACCCGATGGTACTCCTAGGTGACGAGGCTCAAGTGGATGCTCATTTTGGTCTGTTTGGAGATAGTTCTAATCTTGACCCAAGATAGATGCACGGTTTGCGTCGAATGTACCACAGGCTTGAAAATCATTTTGGACGAACCCGATGGTACTCCTAGGTGACGAGGCACACGTGGATGCTCGTTTTAGTCCGTTTGACATAGAGCTAATCTTGACACAAGATAGGTTCACGGTTTGCGCCGAACGTACCGTAGGCTCAGAAATCATTTTGGATGCACCCGATGGATATCATAGGTGACATTGGTCATGTGGAATCTTGTTTCAATCCATTTGGAGACAGTGGTAGACTCAGTGCAAGATAGGTGCACGGTTTGCACCAAACATCGCCTAGAAATCATGTTGGACGCACCCAATAGTACTCCTAGGTGATGAGGCTCAAGTGGATGCTCGTTTTGGTCTATTTGGAGATAGTGTTAACCTTGATGCGAGATTGGGGCACGGTTTGCGTTGAACGTACCATAGGTTGGGAAATCATTTTGGACTCGCTCGATGGTACTCCTAGGTGACGAGGCTCAAGTGGATGCACCTTTTGGTTTGTTTAGACATAGTGCTAACGTTGACGCAAGACAGGTGCATGGTTTGCGCCGAACGTAGCATAGGCTCAGAAATCGTTTTGGATGCACCCGATGGATCTCTTATGTGACTTTGGTCATGTGGAATCTCGTTTCAATCCATTTGGTGACAGTGGCAGTGTTAGTGCAAGTTACGTGCACAGTTTGCTCGAAACGTACCATAGGCACAGAAATTGTTTTGGACGCACCCGATGGTACTCCTAGGTGACGAGGCTCAAGTGGATGCTCATTTTGGTCTGTTTGGAGATAGTGCTAATCTTGACCCAAGATAGATGCACGGTTTGCGTCGAATGTACCATAGGCTTGAAAATCATTTTGGACGAACCCGATCGTACTCCTAGGTGACGAGGCACACGTGGATGCTCGTTTTAGTCCGTTTGGACATAGAGCTAATCTTGACACAAGATAGGTTCACGGTTTGAGCCGAACGTACCGTAGAATCAGAAATCGTTTTGGATGCACCCGATGGATCTCCTAGGTGACATTGGTCACGTGGAATCTTGTTTCAATCCATTTGGATACAGTGATAGCCTCAGTGTAAGATAGGTGCACGGTTTGCACCAAACAACGCCCAGAAATCATGTTGGACGCACCCGATAGTACTCCTAGGTGACGAGGCTCAAGTGGATGCTCGTTTTGGTCTGTTTGGAGATAGTGTTAACCTTGATGCGAGATTGGTGCATGGTTTGCGTCGAACGTACCATAGGCTTGGAAATCATTTTGGACTCGCTCGATGGTACTCCTAGGTGACGAGGCTCAAGTGGATGCTCGTTTTGGTCTGTTTATACATAGTGCTAACCTTGACGCAAGATAGGTGCACGGTTTGCGCCGAACGTAGCATAGGCTTAGAAATCATTTTGGATGCACCCGATGGATCTCCTATGTGACTTTGGTCATGTGGAATCTCGTTTCAATCCATCTGGTGACAGTGGCAGTGTTAGTGCAAGTTACGTGCACGGGTTGCTCGAAACATACCATAAGCACAGAAATCGTTTTGGACGCACCCGATAGTACTCCTAGGTGACGAGGCTCAAGTGGATGCTCATTTTGGTCTGTTCGGATATAGTGCTAATCTTGACCCAAGATAGATGCACGGTTTGCGTCGAATGTACCACAGGCTTGAAAATCATTTTGGACGAACCCGATGGTACTCCTAGGTGACGAGGCACACGTGGATGCTCGTTTTAGTCCGTTTGGACATAGAGCTAATCTTGACACAAGATAGGTTCACGGTTTGCGCCTAACGTACCGTAGGCTCAGAAATCGTTTTGGATGCACCCGATGGATCTCATAGGTGACATTGGTCATGTGGAATCTCGTTTCAATCCATATGGAGGCAGTGGTAGCCTCAGTGCTAGATAGGTGCACGGTTTGCACCAAACATTGCCTAGAAATCGTGTTGTACGCACCCGATGGTACTCCTAGGTGACGAGGCTCATGTGGATGCTCGTTTTGGTATGTTTGGAGATGGTGTTAACATTGATGCGAGATTCGAGCACGGTTTGCGTCGAACGTACCATGGGCTCGGAAATCATTTTGGACTTGCTCGATGGTACTCCTAGGTGACGAGGCTCAAGTGGATGCTCGTTTTGGTCTGTTTGGAGATAGTGCTAATCTTGATGCGAGATTGGTGCATGGTTTGCGTCGAACGTACCATAGGCTCGGAAATCGTTTTGGACTCGCCCGATGGTACTCCTAGGTGACAAGGCTCAAGTGGATGCTAGTTTTGGTCTGTTTAGACATAGTGCTAACCTTGACGCAAGATAGGTGCACGGTTTGCGCCGAACGTAGCATAGGCTCAGAAATCGTTTTGGATGCACCCGATGGATCTCCTATGTGACTTTGGTCATGTGGAATCTCGTTTCAATCCATTTGGTGACAATGGTAGCCTTAGTGCAAGATAGGTGCACGGTTTGCACCAAACATCGCCCAGAAATCGTGTTGGACGCACCCGATGGTACTCCTAGGTGACGAGGCCAAGTCGATGCTCATTTTGGTCTGTTTGGAGATAGTGCTAATCTTGAACCAAGATAGATGCACGGTTTGCGTCGAATGTACCATGGGCTTGAAAATCATTTTGGACGAACCCGATGGTACTCCGAGGAGATGAGGCACACGTGGATGCTCCTTTTAGTCCGTTTGGACATAGAGCTAATCTTGACACAAGATAGGTGCACGGTTTACGCCGAACATCGCTCAGAAATCATTTGGGACGCACCCGATGGTACTCTTAGGTGACGAGGCACACGTGGATGCTCGTTTTAGTCCATTTGGACATAGAGCTAATCTTGACACAAGATAGGTGCACGGTTTGCGCCAAACATCGCCCAGAAATCATTTGGGACGCACCCGATGGTACTCCTAGGTAACGAGGCTCAAGTGGATGCTCGTTTTGGTCTGTTTGGAGATAGAGCTAACCTTGATGCGAGATTGGTGCATGGTTTGCGTTGAACGTACCATATGCTCATAAATTGTTTTGGACACGCTCGATGTACTCCTAGGTGACGAGGCTCAAGTGGATGCTCGTTTTGGTCTGTTTAGATAGTGCTAACCTTGACGCAAGATAGGTGCACGGTTTGCGCCAAACATAGCATAGGCTCAGAAATCATTTTGGATGCACCCGATGGATCTCCTATGTGACTTTGGTCATGTGGAATCTCGTTTCAATCCATTTGGTGACAGTGGCAGTGTTAGTGCAAGTTACGTGCACAGGTTGCTCGAAACGTACCATAGGCACAGAAATCGTTTTGGACGCACCCGATGGTACTCCTAGGTGACGAGGCTCAAGTGAATGCTCATTTTGGTCTGTTTGGAGATAGTGCTAATCTTGACCCAAGATAGATGCACGGTTTGCGTCGAATGTACCATAGGCTTGGAAATAATTTTGGACGAACCCGATGGTACTCCTAGGTGACGAGGCACACGTGGATGCTCGTTTTAGTCCGTTTGGACATAGAGCTAATCTTGACACAAGATAGGTGCACGGTTTGCGCCGAACGTACCGCAGGCTCAGAAATCATTTTGGATGCACCCGATGGATCTCCTAGGTGACATTGGTCATGTGGAATCTCGTTTCAATCCATTTGGAGACAGTGGTAGCCTCAGTGCAAGATACGTGCACGGTTTGCACCAAACATCGCCCAGAAATCATGTTGGACGCACCCGATGGTACTCCTAGGTGACGAGGCTCAAGTGGATGCTCGTTTTGGTCTGTTTGGAGATAGTGTTAACCTTGATGCGAGATTGGTGCACGGTTTGCGTTGAACGTACCATGGGCTCGGAAATCGTTTTGGACTCGCTCGATGGTACTCCTAGGTGACGAGGCTCAAGTGGATGCTCGTTTTGGTCCGTTTGGAGATAGTGTTAACCTTTACGCGAGATTGGTGCACGGTTTGCGTCGAACGTACCATGGGCTCAGAAATCGTTTTGGACTCGCTCGCTGGTACACCTAGGTGATGAGGCTCAAGTGGATGCTCGTTTTGGTCTGTTTAGACATAGTGCTAACCTTGATGCAAGATAGGTGCACGGTTTGCGCCGAACGTAGCATGGGCTCAGAAATCGTTTTGGATGCACCCGATGGATCTCCTATGTGACTTTGGTCATGTGGAATCTTGTTTCAATCCATTTGGTGACAGTGGCAGTGTTAGTGCAAGTTACGTGCACGGTTTGCTCGAAACGTACCATAGGCACAGAAATCGTTTTGGACGCACCCGATGGTACTCCTAGGTGACGAGGCTCAAGTGGATGCTCATTTTGGTTTGTTTGGAGATAGTGCTAATCTTGACCCAAGATAGATGCACGGTTTGCGTCAAATGTACCATGGGCTTGAAAATCATTTTGGACGAACCCGATGGTACTCCTAGGTGACGAGGCTCAAGTGGATGCTCGTTTTTTATCTGTTTCGAGATAGAGCTAATCTTGACGCAAGATAGATGCACGGTTTGCGTCGAACGTACCATAGGCTCAGAAATCATTTTAGATGCACCCGATGGATCTCCTAGGTGACATTGGTCATGTGGAATCTCGTTCGAATCCATTTGGAGATAGTGGTAGCCTCAGTGCAAGATAGGTGCACGGTTTGCACCAAACATCGCCCAGAAATCATGTTGGACGCACCCGATAGTACTCCTAGGTGACGAGGCTCAAGTGGATGCTCGTTTTGGTCTGTTTGGAGATAGTGTTAACCTTGATGCGAGATTGGTGCACGGTTTGCGTCGAACGTACCATAGGCTCGGAAATCGTTTTAGACTCGCTCGATGGTACTCCTAGGTGACGAGGCTCAAGTGGATGCTCGTTTTGGTGACAGTGGCAGTGTTAGTGCAAGTTACGTGCACAGTTTGCTCGAAACGTACCATAGGCACAGAAATTGTTTTGGACGCACCCGATGGTACTCCTAGGTGACGAGGCTCAAGTGGATGCTCATTTTGGTCTGTTTGGAGATAGTGCTAATCTTGACCCAAGATAGATGCACGGTTTGCGTCGAATGTACCATAGGCTTGAAAATCATTTTGGACGAACCCGATCGTACTCCTAGGTGACGAGGCACACGTGGATGCTCGTTTTAGTCCGTTTGGACATAGAGCTAATCTTGACACAAGATAGGTTCACGGTTTGAGCCGAACGTACCGTAGAATCAGAAATCGTTTTGGATGCACCCGATGGATCTCCTAGGTGACATTGGTCACGTGGAATCTTGTTTCAATCCATTTGGATACAGTGATAGCCTCAGTGTAAGATAGGTGCACGGTTTGCACCAAACAACGCCCAGAAATCATGTTGGACGCACCCGATAGTACTCCTAGGTGACGAGGCTCAAGTGGATGCTCGTTTTGGTCTGTTTGGAGATAGTGTTAACCTTGATGCGAGATTGGTGCATGGTTTGCGTCGAACGTACCATAGGCTTGGTAATCATTTTGGACTCGCTCGATGGTACTCCTAGGTGACGAGGCTCAAGTGGATGCTCGTTTTGGTCTGTTTATACATAGTGCTAACCTTGACGCAAGATAGGTGCACGGTTTGCGCCGAACGTAGCATAGGCTTAGAAATCATTTTGGATGCACCCGATGGATCTCCTATGTGACTTTGGTCATGTGGAATCTCGTTTCAATCCATCTGGTGACAGTGGCAGTGTTAGTGCAAGTTACGTGCACGGGTTGCTCGAAACATACCATAAGCACAGAAATCGTTTTGGACGCACCCGATAGTACTCCTAGGTGACGAGGCTCAAGTGGATGCTCATTTTGGTCTGTTCGGATATAGTGCTAATCTTGACCCAAGATAGATGCACGGTTTGCGTCGAATGTACCACAGGCTTGAAAATCATTTTGGACGAACCCGATGGTACTCCTAGGTGACGAGGCACACGTGGAAGCTCGTTTTAGTCCGTTTGGACATAGAGCTAATCTTGACACAAGATAGGTTCACGGTTTGCGCCTAACGTACCGTAGGCTCAGAAATCGTTTTGGATGCACCCGATGGATCTCATAGGTGACATTGGTCATGTGGAATCTCGTTTCAATCCATTTGGAGGCAGTGGTAGCCTCAGTGCTAGATAGGTGCACGGTTTGCACCAAACATCGCCCAGAAATCATGTTGGACGCACCCGATAGTACTCCTAGGTGACGAGGCTCAAGTGGATGCTCGTTTTGGTCTGTTTGGAGATAGTGTTAACCTTGATGCGAGATTGGTGCACGGTTTGCGTTGAACGTACCATGGGCTCGAAAATCGTTTTGGACTCGCTCGATGGTACTCCTAGGTGACGAGGCTCAAGTGGATGCTCGTTTTGGTCCGTTTGGAGATAGTGTTAACCTTTACGCGAGATTGGTGCACGGTTTGCGTCGAACGTACCATGGGCTCAGAAATCGTTTTGGACTCGCTCGCTGGTACACCTAGGTGATGAGGCTCAAGTGGATGCTCGTTTTGGTCTGTTTAGACATAGTGCTAACCTTGATGCAAGATAGGTGCACGGTTTGCGCCGAACGTAGCATGGGCTCAGAAATCGTTTTGGATGCACCCGATGGATCTCCTATGTGACTTTGGTCATGTGGAATCTCGTTTCAATCCATTTGGTGACAGTGGCAGTGTTAGTGCAAGTTACGTGCACGGTTTGCTCGAAACGTACCACAGGCACAGAAATCGTTTTGGACGCACCCGATGGTACTCCTAGGTGACGAGGCTCAAGTGGATGCTCATTTTGGTTTGTTTGGAGATAGTGCTAATCTTGACCCAAGATAGATGCACGGTTTGCGTCAAATGTACCATGGGCTTGAAAATCATTTTGGACGAACCCGATGGTACTCCTAGGTGACGAGGCTCAAGTGGATGCTCGTTTTTTATCTGTTTCGAGATAGAGCTAATCTTGACGCAAGATAGATGCACGGTTTGCGTCGAACGTACCATAGGCTCAGAAATCATTTTAGATGCACCCGATGGATCTCCTAGGTGACATTGGTCATGTGGAATCTCGTTCGAATCCATTTGGAGATAGTGGTAGCCTCAGTGCAAGATAGGTGCACGGTTTGCACCAAACATCGCCCAGAAATCATGTTGGACGCACCCGATAGTACTCCTAGGTGACGAGGCTCAAGTGGATGCTCGTTTTGGTCTGTTTGGAGATAGTGTTAACCTTGATGCGAGATTGATGCACGGTTTGCGTCGAACGTACCATAGGCTCGGAAATCGTTTTAGACTCGCTCGATGGTACTCCTAGGTGACGAGGCTCAAGTGGATGCTCGTTTTGGTGACAGTGGCAGTGTTAGTGCAAGTTACGTGCACAGTTTGCTCGAAACGTACCATAGGCACAGAAATTGTTTTGGACGCACCCGATGGTACTCCTAGGTGACGAGGCTCAAGTGGATGCTCATTTTGGTCTGTTTGGAGATAGTGCTAATCTTGACCCAAGATAGATGCACGGTTTGCGTCGAATGTACCATAGGCTTGAAAATCATTTTGGACGAACCCGATCGTACTCCTAGGTGACGAGGCACACGTGGATGCTCGTTTTAGTCCGTTTGGACATAGAGCTAATCTTGACACAAGATAGGTTCACGGTTTGAGCCGAACGTACCGTAGAATCAGAAATCGTTTTGGATGCACCCGATGGATCTCCTAGGTGACATTGGTCACGTGGAATCTTGTTTCAATCCATTTGGATACAGTGATAGCCTCAGTGTAAGATAGGTGCACGGTTTGCACCAAACAACGCCCAGAAATCATGTTGGACGCACCCGATAGTACTCCTAGGTGACGAGGCTCAAGTGGATGCTCGTTTTGGTCTGTTTGGAGATAGTGTTAACCTTGATGCGAGATTGGTGCATGGTTTGCGTCGAACGTACCATAGGCTTGGAAATCATTTTGGACTCGCTCGATGGTACTCCTAGGTGACGAGGCTCAAGTGGATGCTCGTTTTGGTCTGTTTATACATAGTGCTAACCTTGACGCAAGATAGGTGCACGGTTTGCGCCGAACGTAGCATAGGCTTAGAAATCATTTTGGATGCACCCGATGGATCTCCTATGTGACTTTGGTCATGTGGAATCTCGTTTCAATCCATCTGGTGACAGTGGCAGTGTTAGTGCAAGTTACGTGCACGGGTTGCTCGAAACATACCATAAGCACAGAAATCGTTTTGGACGCACCCGATAGTACTCCTAGGTGACGAGGCTCAAGTGGATGCTCGTTTTGGTCCGTTTGGAGATAGTGTTAACCTTTACGCGAGATTGGTGCACGGTTTGCGTCGAACGTACCATGGGCTCAGAAATCGTTTTGGACTCGCTCGCTGGTACACCTAGGTGATGAGGCTCAAGTGGATGCTCGTTTTGGTCTGTTTAGACATAGTGCTAACCTTGATGCAAGATAGGTGCACGGTTTGCGCCGAACGTAGCATGGGCTCAGAAATCGTTTTGGATGCACCCGATGGATCTCCTATGTGACTTTGGTCATGTGGAATCTCGTTTCAATCCATTTGGTGACAGTGGCAGTGTTAGTGCAAGTTACGTGCACGGTTTGCTCGAAACGTACCACAGGCACAGAAATCGTTTTGGACGCACCCGATGGTACTCCTAGGTGACGAGGCTCAAGTGGATGCTCATTTTGGTTTGTTTGGAGATAGTGCTAATCTTGACCCAAGATAGATGCACGGTTTGCGTCAAATGTACCATGGGCTTGAAAATCATTTTGGACGAACCCGATGGTACTCCTAGGTGACGAGGCTCAAGTGGATGCTCGTTTTTTATCTGTTTCGAGATAGAGCTAATCTTGACGCAAGATAGATGCACGGTTTGCGTCGAACGTACCATAGGCTCAGAAATCATTTTAGATGCACCCGATGGATCTCCTAGGTGACATTGGTCATGTGGAATCTCGTTCGAATCCATTTGGAGATAGTGGTAGCCTCAGTGCAAGATAGGTGCACGGTTTGCACCAAACATCGCCCAGAAATCATGTTGGACGCACCCGATAGTACTCCTAGGTGACGAGGCTCAAGTGGATGCTCGTTTTGGTCTGTTTGGAGATAGTGTTAACCTTGATGCGAGATTGATGCACGGTTTGCGTCGAACGTACCATAGGCTCGGAAATCGTTTTAGACTCGCTCGATGGTACTCCTAGGTGACGAGGCTCAAGTGGATGCTCGTTTTGGTGACAGTGGCAGTGTTAGTGCAAGTTACGTGCACAGTTTGCTCGAAACGTACCATAGGCACAGAAATTGTTTTGGACGCACCCGATGGTACTCCTAGGTGACGAGGCTCAAGTGGATGCTCATTTTGGTCTGTTTGGAGATAGTGCTAATCTTGACCCAAGATAGATGCACGGTTTGCGTCGAATGTACCATAGGCTTGAAAATCATTTTGGACGAACCCGATCGTACTCCTAGGTGACGAGGCACACGTGGATGCTCGTTTTAGTCCGTTTGGACATAGAGCTAATCTTGACACAAGATAGGTTCACGGTTTGAGCCGAACGTACCGTAGAATCAGAAATCGTTTTGGATGCACCCGATGGATCTCCTAGGTGACATTGGTCACGTGGAATCTTGTTTCAATCCATTTGGATACAGTGATAGCCTCAGTGTAAGATAGGTGCACGGTTTGCACCAAACAACGCCCAGAAATCATGTTGGACGCACCCGATAGTACTCCTAGGTGACGAGGCTCAAGTGGATGCTCGTTTTGGTCTGTTTGGAGATAGTGTTAACCTTGATGCGAGATTGGTGCATGGTTTGCGTCGAACGTACCATAGGCTTGGAAATCATTTTGGACTCGCTCGATGGTACTCCTAGGTGACGAGGCTCAAGTGGATGCTCGTTTTGGTCTGTTTATACATAGTGCTAACCTTGACGCAAGATAGGTGCACGGTTTGCGCCGAATGTAGCATAGGCTTAGAAATCATTTTGGATGCACCCGATGGATCTCCTATGTGACTTTGGTCATGTGGAATCTCGTTTCAATCCATCTGGTGACAGTGGCAGTGTTAGTGCAAGTTACGTGCACGGGTTGCTCGAAACATACCATAAGCACAGAAATCGTTTTGGACGCACCCGATAGTACTCCTAGGTGACGAGGCTCAAGTGGATGCTCATTTTGGTCTGTTCGGATATAGTGCTAATCTTGACCCAAGATAGATGCACGGTTTGCGTCGAATGTACCACAGGCTTGAAAATCATTTTGGACGAACCCGATGGTACTCCTAGGTGACGAGGCACACGTGGATGCTCGTTTTAGTCCGTTTGGACATAGAGCTAATCTTGACACAAGATAGGTTCACGGTTTGCGCCTAACGTACCGTAGGCTCAGAAATCGTTTTGGATGCACCCGATGGATCTCATAGGTGACATTGGTCATGTGGAATCTCGTTTCAATCCATTTGGAGGCAGTGGTAGCCTCAGTGCTAGATAGGTGCACGGTTTGCACCAAACATTGCCTAGAAATCGTGTTGTACGCACCCGATGGTACTCCTAGGTGACGAGGCTCATGTGGATGCTCGTTTTGGTATGTTTGGAGATGGTGTTAACCTTGATGTGAGATTCGAGCACGGTTTGCGTCGAACGTACCATGGGCTCGGAAATCATTTTGGACTCGCTCGATGGTACTCCTAGGTGACGAGGCTCAAGTGGATGCTCGTTTTGGTCTGTTTGGAGATAGTGCTAATCTTGATGCGAGATTGGTGCATGGTTTGCGTCGAACGTACCATAGGCTCGGAAATCGTTTTGGACTCGCCCGATGGTACTCCTAGGTGACAAGGCTCAAGTGGATGCTAGTTTTGGTCTGTTTAGACATAGTGCTAACCTTGACGCAAGATAGGTGCACGGTTTGCGCCGAACGTAGCATAGGCTCAGAAATCGTTTTGGATGCACCCGATGGATCTCCTATGTGACTTTGGTCATGTGGAATCTCGTTTCAATCCATTTGGTGACAATGGTAGCCTTAGTGCAAGATAGGTGCACGGTTTGCACCAAACATCGCCCAGAAATCGTGTTGGACGCACCCGATGGTACTCCTAGGTGACGAGGCCAAGTCGATGCTCATTTTGGTCTGTTTGGAGATAGTGCTAATCTTGAACCAAGATAGATGCACGGTTTGCGTCGAATGTACCATGGGCTTGAAAATCATTTTGGACGAACCCGATGGTACTCCGAGGAGATGAGGCACACGTGGATGCTCCTTTTAGTCCGTTTGGACATAGAGCTAATCTTGACACAAGATAGGTGCACGGTTTACGCCGAACATCGCTCAGAAATCATTTGGGACGCACCCGATGGTACTCTTAGGTGACGAGGCACACGTGGATGCTCGTTTTAGTCCATTTGGACATAGAGCTAATCTTGACACAAGATAGGTGCACGGTTTGCGCCAAACATCGCCCAGAAATCATTTGGGACGCACCCGATGGTACTCCTAGGTAACGAGGCTCAAGTGGATGCTCGTTTTGGTCTGTTTGGAGATAGAGCTAACCTTGATGCGAGATTGGTGCATGGTTTGCGTTGAACGTACCATATGCTCATAAATTGTTTTGGACACGCTCGATGTACTCCTAGGTGACGAGGCTCAAGTGGATGCTCGTTTTGGTCTGTTTAGATAGTGCTAACCTTGACGCAAGATAGGTGCACGGTTTGCGCCAAACATAGCATAGGCTCAGAAATCATTTTGGATGCACCCGATGGATCTCCTATGTGACTTTGGTCATGTGGAATCTCGTTTCAATCCATTTGGTGACAGTGGCAGTGTTAGTGCAAGTTACGTGCACAGGTTGCTTGAAACGTACCATAGGCACAGAAATCGTTTTGGACGCACCCGATGGTACTCCTAGGTGACGAGGCTCAAGTGAATGCTCATTTTGGTCTGTTTGGAGATAGTGCTAATCTTGACCCAAGATAGATGCACGGTTTGCGTCGAATGTACCATAGGCTTGGAAATAATTTTGGACGAACCCGATGGTACTCCTAGGTGACGAGGCACACGTGGATGCTCGTTTTAGTCCGTTTGGACATAGAGCTAATCTTGACACAAGATAGGTTCACGGTTTGCGCCGAACGTACCGCAGGCTCAGAAATCATTTTGGATGCACCCGATGGATCTCCTAGGTGACATTGGTCATGTGGAATCTCGTTTCAATCCATTTGGAGACAGTGGTAGCCTCAGTGCAAGATACGTGCACGGTTTGCACCAAACATCGCCCAGAAATCATGTTGGACGCACCCGATGGTACTCCTAGGTGACGAGGCTCAAGTGGATGCTCGTTTTGGTCTGTTTGGAGATAGTGTTAACCTTGATGCGAGATTGGTGCACGGTTTGCGTTGAACGTACCATGGGCTCGGAAATCGTTTTGGACTCGCTCGATGGTACTCCTAGGTGACGAGGCTCAAGTGGATGCTCGTTTTGGTCCGTTTGGAGATAGTGTTAACCTTTACGCGAGATTGGTGCACGGTTTGCGTCGAACGTACCATGGGCTCAGAAATCGTTTTGGACTCGCTCGCTGGTACACCTAGGTGATGAGGCTCAAGTGGATGCTCGTTTTGGTCTGTTTAGACATAGTGCTAACCTTGATGCAAGATAGGTGCACGGTTTGCGCCGAACGTAGCATGGGCTCAGAAATCATTTTGGATGCACCCGATGGATCTCCTATGTGACTTTGGTCATGTGGAATCTCGTTTCAATCCATTTGGTGACAGTGGCAGTGTTAGTGCAAGTTACGTGCACGGTTTGCTCGAAACGTACCATAGGCACAGAAATCGTTTTGGACGCACCCGATGGTACTCCTAGGTGACGAGGCTCAAGTGGATGCTCATTTTGGTTTGTTTGGAGATAGTGCTAATCTTGACCCAAGATAGATGCACGGTTTGCGTCAAATGTACCATGGGCTTGAAAATCATTTTGGACGAACCCGATGGTACTCCTAGGTGACGAGGCTCAAGTGGATGCTCGTTTTTTATCTGTTTCGAGATAGAGCTAATCTTGACGCAAGATAGATGCACGGTTTGCGTCGAACGTACCATAGGCTCAGAAATCATTTTAGATGCACCCGATGGATCTCCTAGGTGACATTGGTCATGTGGAATCTCGTTCGAATCCATTTGGAGATAGTGGTAGCCTCAGTGCAAGATAGGTGCACGGTTTGCACCAAACATCGCCCAGAAATCATGTTGGACGCACCCGATAGTACTCCTAGGTGACGAGGCTCAAGTGGATGCTCGTTTTGGTCTGTTTGGAGATAGTGTTAACCTTGATGCGAGATTGGTGCACGGTTTGCGTCGAACGTACCATAGGCTCGGAAATCGTTTTAGACTCGCTCGATGGTACTCCTAGGTGACGAGGCTCAAGTGGATGCTCGTTTTGGTCTGTTTAGACATAGTGCTAACCTTGACGCAAGATAGGTGCACGGTTTGTGCCGTGCGTAGCATAGGCTCAGAAATCATTTTGGATGCACCCGATGGATCTCCTATGTGACTTTGGTCATGTGGAATCTCATTTCAATCCATTTAGTGACAGTGGCAGTGTTAGTGCAAGTTACGTGCACGGTTTGCTTGAAACGTACCATAGGCATAGAAATCGTTTTGGACGCACCCGATGGTACTCCTAGGTGACGAGGCTCAAGTTGATGCTCATTTTGGTCTGTTTGGAGATAGTGCTAATCTTGACCCAAGATAGATGCACGGTTTGCGTCGAATGTACCATGGGCTTGAAAATCATTTTGGACGAACCCGATGGTACTCCGAGGTAACGAGGCACACGTGGATGCTCCTTTTAGTCCGTTTGGACATAGAGCTAATCTTGACACAAGATAGGTGCACGGTTTACGCCGAACATCGCTCAGAAATCATTTGGGACGCACCCGATGGTACTCCTAGGTGACGAGGCTCAAGTGAATGCTCGTTTTGGTCTGTTTGGAGATAGTGCTAACCTTGATGCGAGATTGGTGCATGGTTTGCGTTGAACATACCATATGCTCATAAATTGTTTTGGACGCGCTCGATGTACTCCTAGGTGACGAGGCTCAAGTGGATGCTCGTTTTGGTCTGTTTAGACAGTGCTAACCTTGACGCAAGATAGGTGCACGGTTTGCGCTGAACGTAGCGTAGGCTCAGAAATCGTTTTTTATGCACCCAATGGATCTCCTATGTGACTTTGGTCATGTGGAATCTTGTTTCAATCCATTTGGTGACAGTGGCAGTGTTAGTGCAAGTTACGTGCATGGTTTGCACGAAACGTACCATAGGCACAGAAATCGTTTTGGACGCACCCGATGGTACTCCTAGGTGACGAGGCTCAAGTGGATGCTCATTCTGGTCTGTTTGGAAGATAGTGCTAATCTTGACCCAAGATAGATGCACGGTTTGCGTCGAATGTACCATAGGCTTGGAAATAATTTTGGACGAACCCGATGGTACTCCTAGGTGACGAGGCACACGTGGATGCTCATTTTAGTCCGTTTGGACATAGAGCTAATCTTGACACAAGATAGGTGCACGGTTTGCGCCGAACGTACCGCAGGCTCAGAAATCATTTTGGATGCACCCGATGGATCTCCTAGGTGACATTGGTGATGTGGAATCTCGTTTCAATCCATTTGGAGACAGTGGTAGCCTCAGTGCAAGATAGGTGCACGGTTTGCACCAAACATCGCCCAGAAATCATGTTGGACGCACCCGATGGTACTCCTAGGTGACGAGGCTCAAGTGGATGCTCGTTTTGGTCTGTTTGGAGATAGTGTTAACCTTGATGCGAGATTGGTGCACGGTTTGCGTTGAACATACCATGGGCTTGGAAATCGTTTTGGACTCGCTCGATGGTACTCCTAGGTGACGAGGCCCAAGTGGATGCTCGTTTTCGTCCGTTTGGAGATAGTGTTAACCTTTACGCGAGATTGGTGCACGGTTTGCGTCGAACGTGCCATGGGCTCAGAAATCGTTTTGGACTCGCTCGATGGTACACCTAGGTGATGAGGCTCAAGTGGATGCTCGTTTTGGTCTGTTTAGACATAGTGCTAACCTTGATGCAAGATAGGTGCACGGTTTGCGCCGAACGTAGCATGGGCTCAGAAATCGTTTTGGATGCACCCGATGGATCTCCTATGTGACTTTGGTCATGTGGAATCTCGTTTCAATCCATTTGGTGACAGTGGCAGTGTTAGTGCAAGTTACGTGCACGGTTTGCTCGAAACGTACCATAGGCACAGAAATCGTTTTGGACGCACCCGATGGTACTCCTAGGTGACGAGGCTCAAGTGGATGCTCATTTTGGTTTGTTTGGAGATAGTGCTAATCTTGACCCAAGATAGATGCACGGTTTGCGTCAAATGTACCATGGGCTTGAAAATCATTTTGGACGAACCCGATGGTACTCCTAGGTGACGAGGCTCAAGTGGATGCTCGTTTTTTATCTGTTTCGAGATAGAGCTAATCTTGACGCAAGATAGATGCACGGTTTGCGTCGAACGTACCATAGGCTCAGAAATCATTTTAGATGCACCCGATGGATCTCCTAGGTGACATTGGTCATGTGGAATCTCGTTCGAATCCATTTGGAGATAGTGGTAGCCTCAGTGCAAGATAGGTGCACGGTTTGCACCAAACATCGCCCAGAAATCATGTTGGACGCACCCGATAGTACTCCTAGGTGACGAGGCTCAAGTGGATGCTCGTTTTGGTCTGTTTGGAGATAGTGTTAACCTTGATGCGAGATTGGTGCACGGTTTGCGTCGAACGTACCATAGGCTCGGAAATCGTTTTAGACTCGCTCGATGGTACTCCTAGGTGACGAGGCTCAAGTGGATGCTCGTTTTGGTCTGTTTAGACATAGTGCTAACCTTGACGCAAGATAGGTGCACGGTTTGTGCCGTGCGTAGCATAGGCTCAGAAATCATTTTGGATGCACCCGATGGATCTCCTATGTGACTTTGGTCATGTGGAATCTCATTTCAATCCATTTAGTGACAGTGGCAGTGTTAGTGCAAGTTACGTGCACGGTTTGCTTGAAACGTACCATAGGCATATAAATCGTTTTGGACGCACCCGATGGTACTCCTAGGTGACGAGGCTCAAGTTGATGCTCATTTTGGTCTGTTTGGAGATAGTGCTAATCTTGACCCAAGATAGATGCACGGTTTGCGTCGAATGTACCATGGGCTTGAAAATCATTTTGGACGAACCCGATGGTACTCCGAGGTGACGAGGCACACGTGGATGCTCCTTTTAGTCCGTTTGGACATAGAGCTAATCTTGACACAAGATAGGTGCACGGTTTACGCCGAACATCGCTCAGAAATCATTTGGGACGCACCCGATGGTACTCCTAGGTGACGAGGCTCAAGTGAATGCTCGTTTTGGTCTGTTTGGAGATAGTGCTAACCTTGATGCGAGATTGGTGCATGGTTTGCGTTGAACGTACCATATGCTCATAAATTGTTTTGGACGTGCTCGATGTACTCCTAGGTGACGAGGCTCAAGTGGATGCTCGTTTTGGTCTGTTTAGACAGTGCTAACCTTGACGCAAGATAGGTGCACGGTTTGCGCTGAACGTAGCATAGGCTCAGAAATCGTTTTTTATGCACCCAATGGATCTCCTATGTGACTTTGGTCATGTGGAATCTTGTTTCAATCCATTTGGTGACAGTGGCAGTGTTAGTGCAAGTTACGTGCACGGTTTGCACGAAACGTACCATAGGCACAGAAATCGTTTTGGACGCACCCGATGGTACTCCTAGGTGACGAGGCTCAAGTGGATGCTCATTCTGGTCTGTTTGGAAGATAGTGCTAATCTTGACCCAAGATAGATGCACGGTTTGCGACGAATGTACCATAGGCTTGGAAATAATTTTGGACGAACCCGATGGTACTCCTAGGTGACGAGGCACACGTGGATGCTCATTTTAGTCCGTTTGGACATAGAGCTAATCTTGACACAAGATAGGTGCACGGTTTGCGCCGAACGTACCGCAGGCCCAGAAATCATTTTGGATGCACCCGATGGATCTCCTAGGTGACATTGGTGATGTGGAATCTCGTTTCAATCCATTTGGAGACAGTGGTAGCCTCAGTGCAAGATAGGTGCACGGTTTGCACCAAACATCGCCCAGAAATCATGTTGGACGCACCCGATGGTACTCCTAGGTGACGAGGCTCAAGTGGATGCTCGTTTTGGTCTGTTTGGAGATAGTGTTAACCTTGATGCGAGATTGGTGCACGGTTTGCGTTGAACATACCATGGGCTTGGAAATCGTTTTTGACTCGCTCGATGGTACTCCTAGGTGACGAGGCCCAAGTGGATGCTCGTTTTCGTCCGTTTGGAGATAGTGTTAACCTTTACGCGAGATTGGTGCACGGTTTGCGTCGAACGTGCCATGGGCTCAGAAATCGTTTTGGACTCGCTCGATGGTACACCTAGGTGATGAGGCTCAAGTGGATGCTCGTTTTGGTCTGTTTAGACATAGTGCTAACCTTGATGCAAGATAGGTGCACGGTTTGCGCCGAACATAGCATGGGCTCAGAAATCGTTTTGGATGCACCCGATGGATCTCCTATGTGACTTTGGTCATGTGGAATCTCGTTTCAATCCATTTGGTGACAGTGGCAGTGTTAGTGCAAGTTACGTGCACGGTTTGCTCGAAACGTACCATAGGCACAGAAATCGTTTTGGACGCACCCGATGGTACTCCTAGGTGACGAGGCTCAAGTGGATGCTCATTTTGGTTTGTTTGGAGATAGTGCTAATCTTGACCCAAGATAGATGCACGGTTTGCGTCGAATGTACCATAGGCTTGGAAATAATTTTGGACGAACCCGATGGTACTCCTAGGTGACGAGGCACACGTGGATGCTCATTTTAGTCCGTTTGGACATAGAGCTAATCTTGACACAAGATAGGTGCACGGTTTGCGCCGAACGTACCGCAGGCTCAGAAATCATTTTGGATGCACCCGATGGATCTCCTAGGTGACATTGGTGATGTGGAATCTCGTTTCAATCCATTTGGAGACAGTGGTAGCCTCAGTGCAAGATAGGTGCACGGTTTGCACCAAACATCGCCCAGAAATCATGTTGGACGCACCCGATGGTACTCCTAGGTGACGAGGCTCAAGTGGATGCTCGTTTTGGTCTGTTTGGAGATAGTGTTAACCTTGATGCGAGATTGGTGCACGGTTCGCGTTGAACATACCATGGGCTTGGAAATCGTTTTGGACTCGCTCGATGGTACTCCTAGGTGACGAGGCCCAAGTGGATGCTCGTTTTGGTCCGTTTGGAGATAGTGTTAACCTTTACGCGAGATTGGTGCACGGTTTGCGTCGAACGTGCCATGGGCTCAGAAATCGTTTTGGACTCGCTCGATGGTACACCTAGGTGATGAGGCTCAAGTGGATGCTCGTTTTGGTCTGTTTAGACATAGTGCTAACCTTGATGCAAGATAGGTGCACGGTTTGCGCCGAACGTAGCATGGGCTCAGAAATCGTTTTGGATGCACCCGATGGATCTCCTATGTGACTTTGGTCATGTGGAATCTCGTTTCAATCCATTTGGTGACAGTGGCAGTGTTAGTGCAAGTTACGTGCACGGTTTGCTCGAAACGTACCATAGGCACAGAAATCGTTTTGGACGCACCCGATGGTACTCCTAGGTGACGAGGCTCAAGTGGATGCTCATTTTGGTTTGTTTGGAGATAGTGCTAATCTTGACCCAAGATAGATGCACGGTTTGCGTCGAATGTACCATAGGCTTGGAAATAATTTTGGACGAACCCGATGGTACTCCTAGGTGACGAGGCACACGTGGATGCTCATTTTAGTCCGTTTGGACATAGAGCTAATCTTGACACAAGATAGGTGCACGGTTTGCGCCGAACGTACCGCAGGCTCAGAAATCATTTTGGATGCACCCGATGGATCTCCTAGGTGACATTGGTGATGTGGAATCTCGTTTCAATCCATTTGGGGACAGTGGTAGCCTCAGTGCAAGATAGGTGCATGGTTTGCACCAAACATCGCCCAGAAATCATGTTGGACGCACCCGATGGTACTCCTAGGTGGCGAGGCTCAAGTGGATGCTCGTTTTGGTCTGTTTGGAGATAGTGTTAACCTTGATGCGAGATTGGTGCACGGTTTGCGTTGAACGTACCATGGGCTCGGAAATCGTTTTGGACTCGCTCGATGGTACTCCTAGGTGACGAGGCTCAAGTGGATGCTCGTTTTAGTCCGTTTGGAGATAGTGTTAACCTTTATGCGAGATTGGTGCACGGTTTGCGCCGAACGTAGCATGGGCTCAGAAATCGTTTTGGATGCACCCGATGGATCTCCTATGTGACTTTGGTCATGTGGAATCTTGTTTCAATCCATTTGGTGACAGTGGCAGTGTTAGTGCAAGTTACGTGCACGGTTTGCTCGAAACGTACCATAGGCTCAGAAATCATTTTGGACGCACCCGATGGTACTCCTAGGTGACGAGGCTCAAGTGGATGCTCATTTTGGTCTGTTTGGAGATAGTGCTAATCTTGACCCAAGATAGATGCAGTTTGCGTCAAATGTACCATGGGCTTGAAAATCATTCTGGATGAACCCGATGGTACTCCTAGGTGACGAGGCTCAAGTGGATGCTCGTTTTTTATCTGTTTCGAGATAGAGCTAATCTTGACGCAAGATAGATGCACGGTTTGCGTCGAACGTACCATAGGCTCAGAAATCATTTTAGATGCACCCGATGGATCTCCTAGGTGACATTGGTCATGTGGAATCTCGTTCGAATCCATTTGGAGATAGTGGTAGCCTCAGTGCAAGATAGGTGCACGGTTTGCACCAAACATCGCCCAGAAATCATGTTGGACGCACCCGATAGTACTCCTAGGTGACGAGGCTCAAGTGGATGCTCGTTTTGGTCTGTTTGGAGATAGTGTTAACCTTGATGCGAGATTGGTGCACGGTTTGCGTCGAACGTACCATAGGCTCGGAAATCGTTTTAGACTCGCTCGATGTACTCCTAGGTGACGAGGCTCAAGTGGATGCTCGTTTTGGTCTGTTTAGACATAGTGCTAACCTTGACGCAAGATAGGTGCACGGTTTGTGCCGTGCGTAGCATAGGCTCAGAAATCATTTTGGATGCACCCGATGGATCTCCTATGTGACTTTGGTCATGTGGAATCTCATTTCAATCCATTTAGTGACAGTGGCAGTGTTAGTGCAAGTTACGTGCACGGTTTGCTTGAAACGTACCATAGGCATAGAAATCGTTTTGGACGCACCCGATGGTACTCCTAGGTGTCGAGGCTCAAGTTGATGCTCATTTTGGTCTGTTTGGAGATAGTGCTAATCTTGACCCAAGATAGATGCACGGTTTGCGTCGAATGTACCATGGGCTTGAAAATCATTTTGGACGAACCCGATGGTACTCCGAGGTGACGAGGCACACGTGGATGCTCCTTTTAGTCCGTTTGGACATAGAGCTAATCTTGACACAAGATAGGTGCACGGTTTACGCCGAACATCGCTCAGAAATCATTTGGGACGCACCCGATGGTACTCCTAGGTGACGAGGCTCAAGTGAATGCTCGTTTTGGTCTGTTTGGAGATAGTGCTAACCTTGATGCGAGATTGGTGCATGGTTTGCGTTGAACGTACCATATGCTCATAAATTGTTTTGGACGCGCTCGATGTACTCCTAGGTGACGAGGCTCAAGTGGATGCTCGTTTTGGTCTGTTTAGACAGTGCTAACCTTGACGCAAGATAGGTGCACGGTTTGCGCTGAACGTAGCATAGGCTCAGAAATCGTTTTTTATGCACCCAATGGATCTCCTATGTGACTTTGGTCATGTGGAATCTCGTTTCAATCCATTTGGTGACAGTGGCAGTGTTAGTGCAAGTTACGTGCACGGTTTGCACGAAACGTACCATAGGCACAGAAATCGTTTTGGACGCACCCGATGGTACTCCTAGGTGACGAGGCTCAAGTGGATGCTCATTTTGGTCTGTTTGGAAGATAGTGCTAATCTTGACCCAAGATAGATGCACGGTTTGCGTCGAATGTACCATAGGCTTGGAAATAATTTTGGACGAACCCGATGGTACTCCTAGGTGACGAGGCACACGTGGATGCTCATTTTAGTCCGTTTGGACATAGAGCTAATCTTGACACAAGATAGGTGCACGGTTTGCGCCGAACGTACCGCAGGCTCAGAAATCATTTTGGATGCACCCGATGGATCTCCTAGGTGACATTGGTGATGTGGAATCTCGTTTCAATCCATTTGGAGACAGTGGTAGCCTCAGTGCAAGATAGGTGCACGGTTTGCACCAAACATCGCCCAGAAATCATGTTGGACGCACCCGATGGTACTCCTAGGTGACGAGGCTCAAGTGGATGCTCGTTTTGGTCTGTTTGGAGATAGTGTTAACCTTGATGCGAGATTGGTGCACGGTTTGCGTTGAACATACCATGGGCTTGGAAATCGTTTTGGACTCGCTCGATGGTACTCCTAGGTGACGAGGCCCAAGTGGATGCTCGTTTTGGTCCGTTTGGAGATAGTGTTAACCTTTACGCGAGATTGGTGCACGGTTTGCGTCGAACGTGCCATGGGCTCAGAAATCGTTTTGGACTCGCTCGATGGTACACCTAGGTGATGAGGCTCAAGTGGATGCTCGTTTTGGTCTGTTTAGACATAGTGCTAACCTTGATGCAAGATAGGTGCACGGTTTGCGCCGAACGTAGCATGGGCTCAGAAATCGTTTTGGATGCACCCGATGGATCTCCTATGTGACTTTGGTCATGTGGAATCTCGTTTCAATCCATTTGGTGACAGTGGCAGTGTTAGTGCAAGTTACGTGCACGGTTTGCTCGAAACGTACCGTAGGCACAGAAATCGTTTTGGACGCACCCGATGGTACTCCTAGGTGACGAGGCTCAAGTGGATGCTCATTTTGGTTTGTTTGGAGATAGTGCTAATCTTGACCCAAGATAGATGCACGGTTTGCGTCGAATGTACCATAGGCTTGGAAATAATTTTGGACGAACCCGATGGTACTCCTAGGTGACGAGGCACACGTGGATGCTCATTTTAGTCCGTTTGGACATAGAGCTAATCTTGACACAAGATAGGTGCATGGTTTGCGCCGAATGTACCGCAGGCTCAGAAATCATTTTGGATGCACCCGATGGATCTCCTAGGTGACATTGGTGATGTGGAATCTCGTTTCAATCCATTTGGAGACAGTGGTAGCCTCAGTGCAAGATAGGTGCATGGTTTGCACCAAACATCGCCCAGAAATCATGTTGGACGCACCCGATGGTACTCCTAGGTGACGAGGCTCAAGTGGATGCTCGTTTTGGTCTGTTTGGAGATAGTGTTAACCTTGATGCGAGATTGGTGCACGGTTTGCGTTGAACGTACCATGGGCTCGGAAATCGTTTTGGACTCGCTCGATGGTACTCCTAGGTGACGAGGCTCAAGTGGATGCTCGTTTTAGTCCGTTTCGAGATAGTGTTAACCTTTATGCGAGATTGGTGCACGGTTTGCGCCGAACGTAGCATGGGCTCAGAAATCGTTTTGGATGCACCCGATGGATCTCCTATGTGACTTTGGTCATGTGGAATCTTGTTTCAATCCATTTGGTGACAGTGGCAGTGTTAGTGCAAGTTACGTGCACGGTTTGCTCGAAACGTACCATAGGCACAGAAATCATTTTGGACGCACCCGATGGTACTCCTAGGTGACGAGGCTCAAGTGGATGCTCATTTTGGTCTGTTTGGAGATAGTGCTAATCTTGACCCAAGATAGATGCAGTTTGCGTCAAATGTACCATGGGCTTGAAAATCATTCTGGACGAACCCGATGGTACTCCTAGGTGACGAGGCTCAAGTGGATGCTCGTTTTTTATCTGTTTCGAGATAGAGCTAATCTTGACGCAAGATAGATGCACGGTTTGTGTCGAACGTACCATAGGCTCAGAAATCATTTTGGATGCACCCGATGGATCTCCTAGGTGACATTGGTCATGTGGAATCTCGTTCCAATCCATTTGGAGACAGTGGTAGCCTCAGTGCAAGATAGGTGCACGGTTTGCACCAAACATCGTCCAGAAATCATGTTGGACGCACCCGATAGTACTCCTAGGTGACGAGGCTCAAGTGGATGCTCGTTTTGGTCTGTTTGGAGATAGTGTTAACCTTGATGCGAGATTGGTGCACGATTTGCGTCGAACGTACCATAGGCTCGGAAATCGTTTTAGACTCGCTCGATGGTACTCCTAGGTGACGAGGCTCAAGTGGATGCTCGTTTTGGTCTGTTTAGACATAGTGCTAACCTTGACGCAAGATAGGTGCCGAACGTAGCATAGGCTCAGAAATCGTTTTGGATGCACCCGATGGATCTCCTATGTGACTTTGGTCATGTGGAATCTCATTTCAATCCATTTGGTGACAGTGGCAGTGTTAGTACAAGTTACGTGCACGGTTTGCTTGAAACGTACCATAGGCACAGAAATCATTTTGGACGCACCTGATGGTACTCCTAGGTGACGAGGCTCAAGTCGATGCTCATTTTGGTCTGTTTGGAGATAGTGCTAATCTTGACCCAAGATAGATGCACGGTTTGCGTCGAATGTACCATGGGCTTGAAAATCATTTTGGACGAACCCGATGGTACTCCGAGGTGACGAGGCACACGTGGATGCTCCTTTTAGTCCGTTTGGACATAGAGCTAATCTTGACACAAGATAGGTGCACGGTTTACGCCGAACATCGCTCAGAAATCATTTGGGACGCATCCGATGGTACTCCTAGGTGACGAGGCTCAAGTGGATGCTCGTTTTGGTCTGTTTGGAGATAGTGCTAACCTTGATGCGAGATTGGTGCATGGTTTGCGTTGAACGTACCATATGCTCATAAATTGTTTTGGACGCGCTCGATGTACTCCTAGGTGACGAGGCTCAAGTGGATGCTCGTTTTGGTCTATTTAGACAGTGCTAACCTTGACGCAAGATAGGTGCACGGTTTGCGCCGAACGTAGCATAGGCTCAGAAATCGTTTTGGATGCACCCAATGGATCTCCTATGTGACTTTGGTCATGTGGAATCTCGTTTCAATCCATTTGGTGACAGTGGTAGTGTTAGTGCAAGTTACGTGCACGGTTTGCGCGAAACGTACCATAGGCACAGAAATCGTTTTGGACGCACCCGATGGTACTCCTAGGTGACGAGGCTCAAGTGGATGCTCATTTTGGTCTGTTTGGAAGATAGTGCTAATCTTGACCCAAGATAGATGCACGGTTTGCGTCGAATGTACCATAGGCTTGGAAATAATTTTGGACAAACCCGATGGTACTCCTAGGTGACGAGGCACACGTGGATGCTCATTTTAGTCCATTTGGACATAGAGCTAATCTTGACACAAGATAGGTGCACGGTTTGCGCCGAACGTACCGCAGGCTCAGAAATCATTTTGGATGCACCCGATGGATCTCCTAGGTGACATTGGTCATGTGGAATCTCGTTTCAATCCATTTGGAGACAGTGGTAGCCTCAGTGCAAGATAGGTGCATGGTTTGCACCAAACATCGCCCAGAAATCATGTTGGACGCACCCGATGGTACTCCTAGGTGACGAGGCTCAAGTGGATGCTCGTTTTGGTCTGTTTGGAGATAGTGTTAACCTTGATGCGAGATTGGTGCACGGTTTGCGTTGAACGTACCATGGGCTCGGAAATCGTTTTGGACTCGCTCGATGGTACTCCTAGGTGACGAGGCTCAAGTGGATGCTCGTTTTGGTCCATTTGGAGATAGTGTTAACCTTTATGCGAGATTGGTGCACGGTTTGCGTCGAACGTACCATGGGCTCAGAAATCGTTTTGGACTCGCTCGATGGTACACCTAGGTGATGAGGCTCAAGTGGATGCTCGTTTTGGTCTGTTTAGGTGCACGGTTTATGCCGAACATCGCTCAGAAATCATTTGGGACGCACCCGATGCTACTCCTAGGTGACGAGGCACACGTGGATGCTCGTTTTAGTCCATTTGGACATAGAGCTAATCTTGACACAAGATAGGTGCACGGTTTGCGCCAAACATCGCTCAGAAATCATTTGGGACGCACCCGATGCTACTCCTAGGTGACGAGGCACACGTGGATGCTCGTTTTAGTCCGTTTGGACATAGAGCTAATCTTGACACAAGATAGGTGCACGGTTTGCGCCAAACATCGCTCAGAAATCATTTGGGACGCACCCGATGGTACTCCTAGGTGATGAGGCTCAAGTGGATGCTCGTTTTGGTCTGTTTGGAGATAGTGCTAACCTTGATGCGAGATTGGTGCATGGTTTGCGTTGAACGTACCATATGCTCATAAATTGTTTGAGACGCGCTCGATGTACTTCTAGGTGACGAGGCTCAAGTGGATGCTCGTTTTGGTCTGTTTAGACAGTGCTAACCTTGACGCAAGATAGGTGCACGGTTTGCGCCGAACGTAGCATAGGCTCAGAAATCGTTTTGGATGCACCCAATGGATCTCCTATGTGACTTTGGTCATGTGGAATCTCGTTTCAATCCATTTGGTGACAGTTGCAGTGTTAGTGCAAGTTACGTGCACGGTTTGCGCGAAACGTACCATAGGCACAGAAATCGTTTTGGACGCACTCGATGGTACTCCTAGGTGACGAGGCTCAAGTGGATGCTCATTTTGGTCTGTTTGGAAGACAGTGCTAATCTTGACCCAAGATAGATGCACGGTTTGCGTCGAATGTACCATAGGCTTGGAAATAATTTTGGACAAACCTGATGGTACTCCTAGGTGACGAGGCACACGTGGATGCTCATTTTAGTCCATTTAGACATAGAGCTAATCTTGACACAAGATAGGTGCACGGTTTGCGCCGAACGTACCGCAGGCTCAGAAATCATTTTGGATGCACCCGATGGATCTCCTAGGTGACATTGGTCATGTGGAATCTTGTTTCAATCCATTTGGAGACAGTGGTAGCCTCAGTGCAAGATAGGTGAAAGTCCTATGTTTGGTGTTGGTAATTAGTGACAATGCCTAAGTACTAATCCTATGCCTAAGTTGTATGTAGCATATGAGGATTAGTACATTCCAAGGTTGGTGGCAAGATGGACATGGTGATCATGATGGCCACACTTGGATTTGGACGCGACCCTACGTGATCAAGGCAAAGGTATATGCTTAAGGGTTGTATTTTAGTAACCAAGACACCTAGTGGGTGTGGTTACATTATAGGATAGATAGCCGTACTATAAAGAGGGGAATGACGCGGCTATTGAACTCCTAAGTGCCTCTAGGTGTGCATTTCATGATCATATGCATTTGGATAGAACTAATAACGCCTCGAAAAATGATTGTGAAAATGCTAACACACATGAACATGGTGATGGTCACTTGGTGATGTTAGCACGTTTGCGAAGGCGGTGGAGTTTGAGCGGTAGAGAGGGTTCGGAGAAATGAAATGCCCATTTTCCACTACGCCGGAAGTCAGAAATCAAACGAAAATCAAATGGAGGCGAACGGAGGTCACAGTGGTGACCGGACGCTGCACCGGACGCTGCACCGGACGCGGTCACTGTTTGACCGGACGCGTCCGGTCAGTGTCCAGTGTCTGCGCGTTTTTCAGTTGTTTGATCGGACGCGAGGCGCGTCCGGTCACAGGCGACCGGACGCGTCCGGTCGTCCAGGGAGCTTACTGGACTCCAACCGGACGCGGGCACTGTAGCGTCCGGTCAGTTCTTCAGCGCGTCCGGTCGATGGTTCGTTTTGCGCGACTCGGTGTTGACCGGCGCGTCCGGTCAGTCACGGGACCGGCGCGTCCGGTCGTGACCAGCGCGTCCGGTCGTTGCGACCGGCGTGTCCGGTCGGCGTTTCGTAAACTAGCCGTTACATGACCGGCGCGTCCGGTCAGTCGGACCAGCGCGTCCGGTCAGCGCGATTTCTGCTGGATCTCGTTCCTAACGGCTATATTCGAAGGGGTACGTCTATAAATACTCGTTGGCCGGCTCAAGGCTCTTACTCTTGGACTTTTGACATACTTGTGAGCACTTTGAGCTAAGCAACTCCCCTCCCACTCATCTCTCTTGCTTCTTTGCATATTCGAAGTGAGATTGAGTGATCCAAGTGCATTTGCATTGTGAGATTGCATCTAGTTGGCACTTGGTGGTTGATTTGCTGCGGGATTCTTGTTTCTCTTGGTGGTTGCCGCCACCTAGACGGCTTGGAGCAGCTTGGAGGCGTTGGCAAGAGTTGGTGATTGTTCTTGGCCACCTCCGGTGATTGTGAGGGGTTTGTGCCTACCTCGGCGGAGCGCCAAAGGCAACATTAGTGGATTGCTCGTGTCATTTGCAACCTTTTGCCATTTGGTAGGTTCTTGTGGCGCCTTTTGAGAGGCTCGGTGTGAGACCGATTAGCCACCGAACCACGTGGTGAAAAGGGACACAACGGGGACTAGCGTGCCGGCAAGCACGTGAACCTCGGGATAAATCTTCGTGTCATCACTTTCATATTGTGATTGATTGATCCCGGTGTTCGGTTGTCTTGGTTTTATTGTTGATCATATTGGTTGGCTCAATACTTCGCCCCTCGGTGATACCGTCCTAACTCTCACTTGTATTACTTTCTTAGTTATCTTTGCTAGCTAGTTAGCTTTGCTAAAGTAGCTCTTTTGTGTAGCTTGCTAGTTGTAGTGTTAGTTACCTCCTCGGTTTGACTTGTGCGGTTGAGTGCAAATATACTAGAATTGTGAATTGGATAGGTGGCTTGCAAACACCCCGTAGGCTAAGAAAAACTCGCATCTCGCTATTTGTTGTATTGATAAACTTGTTTAGTTTGTCATTGTAGAAAATTTTAAAAGGCTATTCACCCCCCTCTAGCCATCAAGACCTTTCAAGTGGTATCGGAGCCGTGGTCACCGTTTGTAAGGCTTAACAACCTCGGTGTACGATGGCTCAAGTTGTGTTCAACCATGTCGGGGGCAAGCCTCCATTCTTTGATGGTGTCTCATCTTTTGATCATTGGAAAAGAAAGATGAAGCAATATCTTGGCTCTATCAATGAGAAGGTTTGGGAGGTTACACATCATGATTATGCAATCATTGATCCCGACAACCTCACCAACAATGACCGCATCAACAACCAATGCAACACTATGGCTCTCAACACTCTCTACAATGGGATTGATGCAAAGGTCTTTGAGCAAATCAAGGATCTTGAGATGGCAAGTGAAGTGTGGACAAGATTAGAGGAAACATATGAGGGCACTTCAACGGTAAAGAGTGCCAAGCTCTATATGCTCAAGGATAAGTTTGCAAGCTTCAAGATGAAGGATGATGAGTCTATACCGGAGATGTTCTATAGGCTCCAAGTCATTGTCAATGATCTCAAGGGGCTTGGAGAGAAGGTTGAGGACAAGGACTTCTCACATAAGTTCTTGATGAACTTACCTAAGAAGTTTGCTATCTTGAGGAAGATGATCCAAAGAGAGGGTTTGGACAAGGTAACTCCAAACCAAGTGCTTGGAGATGTCATGACCGATGCTCAATATGATGATGATGAAGATGAAGATGAGAAGAAGGAGATCAAGGTCAAGCAAGAGAAGCCCATTGCATTCAAGGCCTCAACTTCTAAGGGCAAGAGCAAGGTGGAGAGCGATGATGATGATCCATTCGATGATGAGACCATGGCCCTCCTAGTGCACAAGATGGGGAGGTTCATGAAGAAGAAAGGATATAGTGCAAGGAAGAGAAGGGACTTCATGAAGGCAAAGGAGGTGCTTTGCTACAATTGCAATAGCCCCGATCATGTAGTGGCAAAGTGTCCCTATGAAGACAAAAGATATCATGATGGGGAGTTGAAGTTGAAGAAGAACAAGAAGGATAAGAAGGAGAAGAAAGAGAAGAAGAGCTTCACTATCAACAAGAAGAAGAAGGGTGGTGGCTATGTGGTCACTTGGGATAGTGATAACTCCGATAGTGATGATGATAGCTCTAGTGATGATGAGAGGACCACTCGGCGAGCCATTGCAAGCATCGCCCTCTCCAACAAGCCATCCATCTTCGACACTACATCGACATGCCTTATGGCCAAGCCTACCAAGGTAAAATATGATGATAGTGATGATGATTCTTGTGCTAGTGATGGTTGTAGGAGTGATGATGAGGAGGATGAGGACTACTCCAAGGATGATCTATTGGGCATAATAGATCAAATGAGCAAGGGCTACAAGAGGACAACCAAGAAGTGCAAAATCTTGGAGCAAGAGCTTATTGCCAAGAGTAATGAAAATGATGCCTTGATGGAAGAGCTTGTTGCTCTCAAAAAGAGTAAGGAGTGCAAAGGAATTGAACAAGAGCTTAAAGCTCTTAGGAAATCTTTTGATGAGCTAGAGGCCTCTCGTGAGTGTCTAAAGGAAGACCACGAGAACCTTGAAGTTGCTCACACTAGGCTTAAGGAAGCCCACTCCTCTCTACTTGAGCTCATCAAGGAGAAGGACCTCAAGTTGGAGAAGCTCATGAAGGAAGCTAAGGAGGAGCAAGTGATTGCCACTTGTGATATTGGACTAACATGTGATATTATTGATGATTCTTTATTTGTTTGTCCTACTAATGCTTCATGTAGCTCATCATCATCCACCACAACCAACTCTATCTCTACTACTAGTGATTCATCACTTGTGGTTGAAAATAAAACTCTCAAGAGAGAAGTGGATGATCTCACCCGCGCATTAGGCAATACCTATGGTGGGGATGCCCGCTTGCTAAAATGCTTGGGTAGTCAAAGGTTCTCTCTTAACAAAGAGGGTTTGGGCTATACTCCCAAGAAGGGCAAGGCGGCCTTTGCTACTCCAAAGCCTCGCTTTGTGAAGAGCAATGGTCGTTATTGCAATAGATGCAAGCAAGTTGGGCATCTAGAGATTAATTGTAATAAAATGAACAAGAACAACAACAAGTTTCATGCTAAAATGGATTACATTCCTTTTGATTCTTGTTATGTGCTTACCAAGGGTGAGAAAGGTGTGCATGCTAGGTTTGTTGGTACACCAATTGTGGGTCCAAAGAAGAAGGCCATTTGGGTACCAAAGAGCTTAGTTACTAACCTCCAAGGACCCAAACAAGTATGGGTACCTAAGAAACATTAATTTATTTTGTAGGTAAATTACAAGGCCGGAGGAAGGCATTGGGTGCTTGATAGTGGGTGCTCTCAACATATGACCGGTGATTCAAGAATGTTCAACTCTCTCAAATCAAATGATAGTGGCATTGATAGTATCACATTTGGTGACAATAGCAAGGGTGATGTGAAGGCTCTTGGAAGGATTGCAATCTCAAATGATCATAGCATTTCCAATGTGCTCCTAGTTGAAAAGTTGAACTTCAATCTTCTCTCGGTTGCTCAATTGTGTGATCTAGGTTTCAAGTGCATATTTGGTGTTGATGATGTGGAGATAATTAGTGTTGATGGCTCTAATTTGATCTTCAAGGGTTTTAGATATGAGAATCTATACTTGGTTGATTTCAATGCTAGTGACACTCAACTCTCAACATGTTTGCTCACCAAATCAAGTATGGGTTGGTTATGGCATAGAAGACTTGGTCATGTTGGCATGAAGCAATTGAACAAGTTAGTGAAGCATGACTTAGTTAGAGGCTTGAAGGATGTCACATTTGAGAAGGATAAGCTATGTAGTGCATGTCAAGCCGGAAAGCAAGTAGGCAACACTCATCCATTGAAAAGCATTATGAGTACTTCCAAGGCATTTGAGTTGTTGCACATGGATTTATTTGGGCCAACTACATACACAAGCATTGGTGGCAACAAGTATGGGTTTGTGATTGTGGATGATTTCACTAGATACACATGGGTATTCTTTCTTGGGGATAAGAGTGATGTATTTGACATATTCAAGAAGTTCATCAAGAGAGTGCAAAATGAATTTGAGACCACAATCAAGAAAGTGAGAAGTGACAATGGAAGTGAGTTTAGAAATACAAGAATTGATGAACTATGTGATGAGCTTGGAATCAAACATCAATTTTCGGCCAAGTATACACCTCAATCAAATGGCTTAGTTGAGAGGAAGAATAGAACCTTGATTGATATGGCAAGATCAATGTTGAATGAGTATAATGTGAGTCATTCATTTTGGGCCGAAGCAATCAACACGGCTTGCTTCTATAGCAACCGCCTCTATTGCCATAAGTTCTTAGAGAAGACACCATATGAAATCTTAAATGGAAGAAAGCCCAACATTGCATACTTTCGGGTATTTGGTTGCAAATGCTACATCTTGAAGAAGGGCACTAGATTGAGCAAGTTTGAGAAGAAATGTGATGAAGGATTCTTACTTGGTTACTCCACTACTAGCAAAGCTTATAGAGTTTGGAATTTGGCTAGTGGTTTACTTGAGGAAGTTCATGATGTTGAGTTTGATGAAACAAATGGCTCTCAAGATGAGGAAAATAACTTGGATGATGTGAGAGGAACTCAATTGACCAATGCTATGAAAGAAATGGATATTGGTGATATTAGGCCAAAGCAAGTGATTGATGTGGATGACAACAAAGATCAAGTGCTCCAAAGTCCAATTACACAAGCTAGTGGGTCTCTAATGCAAAATCAAGCTAGTACATCATCTCAAGTGCAACAAGATCAACAAGTGGCTAGTTCATCATCTCCAACTCATGATCAACATCAACATCCAAGCAATCAAGTGCAAGTGCTTCAACCAACCAACATTGCTAGAGACCATCCATTAGATTCCATCATTGGTGACATACAAAGGGGAGTTCAAACTAGATCAAGATTGGCATCATTTTGTGCTCACTCTTCTTTTGTGTCAATGGAAGAACCCAAGGACATTGATAAAGCATTGAGAGATCCGGATTGGGTAAATGCAATGCATGAAGAGCTCAACAACTTCAAGAGAAATGAAGTATGGGAACTAGTTGAGAGACCTAAGGATCACAATGTCATTGGAACAAGATGGGTCTTTCGCAACAAGCAAGATCAAGATGGAATAGTAGTAAGAAACAAAGCAAGACTAGTGGCTCAAGGTTACACACAAATAGAGGGTCTTGACTTTGGTGAAACTTATGCCCCGGTTGCAAGATTGGAAGCAATTAGGATCTTACTTGCCTATGCTTGTGCTCATAATATCAAGCTATATCAAATGGATGTAAAGAGTGCATTTCTCAATGGGTACATTCAAGAAGAGGTGTATGTGGAGCAACCTCCCGGTTTTGAAGATGACAAGAAACCCAATCATGTCTACAAGTTGAGAAAAGCTTTGTATGGATTGAAGCAAGCACCTAGAGCATGGTATGAAAGATTGAGGGACTTCTTGCTATCCAAAGGTTTTGTCATGGGCAAAGTGGATACTACTCTCTTTACCAAGAAGATTGGGAAAGACTTGTTTATATTGCAAATATATGTTGATGATATCATCTTCGGTTCAACCAATCAAGATTATTGTGATGAGTTTGGGAAAATGATGGCAAAGGAATTTGAAATGTCAATGATCGGTGAACTTAGTTTCTTTCTTGGACTTCAAATCAAACAAATGAAGGAAGGAACATTTGTGAGCCAAACCAAGTACATCAAAGATATGCTCAAGAAATTTGGCATGGAAGATGCAAAGGGTATTACAACCCCAATGGGCACTAGTGGAAGTTTGGATAGTGACAAGAGTGGCAACATGGTGGATCAAAAGCTATATAGATCAATGATTGGTAGCCTACTCTATGTGACGGCATCAAGACCCGATGTGATGTTTAGTGTATGTATGTGTGCAAGATTTCAAGCCTCACCAAGAGAAAGTCATTTGAAGGCAACAAAGAGGATATTGAGGTATTTGAAGCATACACAAGATGTTGGATTATGGTATCCCAAAGGTGCAAGCTTTGAGCTAGTTGGATATTCAGATTCCGACTATGCCGGTGACAAAGTGGAGAGAAAGAGCACTTCCGGGACTTGTCAATTGTTGGGAAGATCACTTGTCTCATGGTGATCCAAGAAGCAAAATAGTATTGCACTATCTACCGCCGAAGCCGAATACATCGCCGCGGGTAGTTGTTGTGCACAAATCTTGTGGATGAAGGCAACATTGAAGGATTTTGGAATCAACTTCAAGAATGTGCCATTGCTATGTGACAATGAAAGTGCCGTGAAGCTAACCAACAATCCGGTTCAACATCAAAGAACAAAGCATATTGATGTTCGTCATCATTTTATTAGAGATCATCAACAAAAGGGTGACATTGCTATTGAGAGTGTGCGCACCGAAGATCAATTAGCCGATCTATTCACCAAGCCACTTGATGAGAAGAGATTTCACAAGCTAAAGAATGAGTTGAACATAATTGACTTCTCCAACATGAGTTGATGCACCCCATACATGACATGCCTCTCCTTCGAGCCCCAAGGTATAATTGGTTGACATGTCATACATTCTATGCTAAGGACTTGTTTAGTGCATCTAGTCATGATTTCTTATGTTCTAAGCTCATTCATGAAAATCAAATAAATTTGAAGGTTATATGGTGCCACTATTGTTTTCATGACTTGTATGATCTAGTGGTAGCATATAACTTGTTTAAGTAGCTTGTGATCCTAAGTGTTTAATCTAGATCACTTGTCTAAATATTTGCTTCAACATGGTGCATGATAACCCTTCTAGTGAGGTGTGAAGAAGCTTGCCCTTGGATCAAACCGAAGCATTTTATTTATGTAAGCAATCTAGGTTGAATCACAAACTTGATCCTCACCCCATAATTCAACATGATAATCTATCTAAAATTGGTCCCTTGTGGTCATTGGTGCCAAAGGGGGAGAAAATGTTGTTCACAAAGATAGAACTCAAAGGGGGAGAAGCACAAAGGGGGAGAAAATGTTGTTCACAAAGATAGATTCTAAAAGAGGAAAATTGATAAAAGAAGAGGATCAACTAAAATTTTGAGCACACAAGTAGGGGGAGCAAGCTCTTAAACATGAATGTTGCATTTCCATGTGCACTTCATATGTATGATGCATAGTTATGCATTTCTTTTTCTCCGATACATTGCTTGTGTGGTGTTTTGCTAGTATACAATTGAATGGTGTATTGAAGTACTAGCATGAATAGGAAGTAGTTAGATTTCTCTTGCTTCATGTTTTTCAAAGTGGTACTAGAGCCTTGCTTATAATGTTGATCTCACAAGGTTTCTAGTTTTGTTTGTGCTTTTCCAAGTGATATCTAACTACACAAGGTGCTAAGATGATGTTTATTGCTACTCCGATGGTATCACGCTTCAAAGGTCTATAATCTAAAACACTTAGCACCTATTGATAGTCAATGCTCCTATATTTTTTCCTATCTAAACATGTATGCTTCCTAAATCCAAACATATAGCATACATGTAGGGGGAGCCATTGCTATCAATTTGAATTCATGATCACTTGTCCATACTTCTTACACATGGTAATATACTTGGACAATGTGACATGGGTTCAATCAAAATTTTATCATAATATCTTTGTGAAAGGATTGTCACCAATTACCAACAAGGGGGAGATTGAAAGTCCTATGTTTGGTGTTGGTAATTAGTGACAATGCCTAAGTACTAATCCTATGCCTAAGTTGTATGTAGCATATGAGGATTAGTACATTCCAAGGTTGGTGGCAAGATGGACATGGTGATCATGATGGCCACACTTGGATTTGGACGTGACCCTACGTGATCAAGGCAAAGGTATATGCTTAAGGGTTGTATTTTAGTAACCAAGACACCTAGTGGGTGTGGTTACATTATAGGATAGATAGCCGTACTATAAAGAGGGGAATGACGCGGCTATTGAACTCCTAAGTGCCTCTAGGTGTGCATTTCATGATCATATGCATTTGGATAGAACTAATAACGCCTCGAAAAATGATTGTGAAAATGCTAACACACATGCACATGGTGATGGTCACTTGGTGATGTTAGCACGTTTGCGAAGGCGGTGGAGTTTGAGCGGTAGAGAGGGTTTGGGGTCCTCTCTCCCTCCCGCCGAGCGTGCGAGCGCGGGATTCAGACGATTTCGGAGAAATGAAATGCCCATTTTCCACTACGCCGGAAGTCAGAAATCAAACGAAAATCAAATGGAGGCGAACGGAGGTCACAGTGGTGACCGGACGCTGCACCGGACGCTGCACCGGACGCGGTCACTGTTTGACCGGACGCGTCCTGTCAGTGTCCAGTGTCTGCGCGTTTTTCAGTTGTTTGATCGGACGCGAGGCGCGTCCGGTCACAGGCGACCGGACGCGTCCGGTCGTCCAGGGAGCTTACTGGACTCCGACCGGACGCGGGCACTGTAGCGTCCGGTCAGTTCTTCAGCGCGTCCGGTCGATGGTTCGTTTTGCGCGACTCGGTGTTGACCGGCGCGTCCGGTCAGTCACGGGACCGGCGCGTCCGGTCGTGACCAGCGCGTCCGGTCGTTGCGACCGGCGCGTCCGGTCAGCGTTTCGTAAACTAGCCGTTACACGACCGGCGCGTCCGGTCAGTCGGACCAGCGCGTCCGGTCAGCGCGATTTCTGCTGGATCTCGTTCCTAACGGCTATATTCGAAGGGGTACGTCTATAAATACTCGTTGGCCGGCTCAAGGCTCTTACTCTTGGACTTTTGACATACTTGTGAGCACTTTGAGCTAAGCAACTCCCCTCGCACTCATCTCTCTTGCTTCTTTGCATATTCGAAGTGAGATTGAGTGATCCAAGTGCATTTGCATTGTGAGATTGCATCTAGTTGGCACTTGGTGGTTGATTTGCTGCGGGATTCTTGTTTCTCTTGGTGGTTGCCGCCACCTAGACGGCTTGGAGCAGCTTGGAGGCGTTGGCAAGAGTTGGTGATTGTTCTTGGCCACCTCCGGTGATTGTGATGGGTTTGTGCCTACCTCGGCGGAGCGCCAAAGGCAACATTAGTGGATTGCTCGTGTCATTTGCAACCTTTTGCCATTTGGTAGGTTCTTGTGGCGCCTTTTGAGAGGCTCGGTGTGAGACCGATTAGCCACCGAACCACGTGGTGAAAAGGGACACAACGGGGACTAGCGTGCCGGCAAGCACGTGAACCTCGGGATAAATCTTCGTGTCATCACTTTCATATTGTGATTGATTGATCCCGGTGTTCGGTTGTCTTGGTTTTATTGTTGATCATATTGGTTGGCTCAATACTTCGCCCCTCGGTGATACCCTCCTAACTCTCACTTGTATTACTTTCTTAGTTATCTTTGCTAGCTAGTTAGCTTTGCTAAAGTAGCTCTTTTGTGTAGCTTGCTAGTTGTAGTGTTAGTTACCTCCTCGGTTTGACTTGTGCGGTTGAGTGCAAATATACTAGAATTGTGAATTGGATAGGTGGCTTGCAAACACCCCGTAGGCTAAGCAAAACTCGCATCTCGCTATTTGTTGTATTGATAAACTTGTTTAGTTTGTCATTGTAGAAAATTTTAAAAGGCTATTCACCCCCCTCTAGCCATCAAGACCTTTCAATAGGTGCATGGTTTGCACCAAACATCGCCCAGAAATCATGTTGGACGCACCCGATGGTACTCCTAGGTGACGAGGCTCAAGTGGATGCTCGTTTTGGTCTGTTTGGAGATAGTGTTAACCTTGATGCGAGATTGGTGCACGGTTTGCGTTGAACGTACCATGGGCTCGGAAATCGTTTTGGACTCGCTCGATGGTACTCCTAGGTGACGAGGCTCAAGTGGATGCTCGTTTTGGTCCATTTGGAGATAGTGTTAACCTTTATGCAAGATTGGTGCACGGTTTGCGTCGAACGTACCATGGGCTCAGAAATCATTTTGGACTCGCTCGATGGTACACCTAGGTGATGAGGCTCAAGTGGATGCTCGTTTTGGTCTGTTTAGGTGCACGGTTTACGCCGAACATCGCTCAGAAATCATTTGGGACGCACCCGATGCTACTCCTAGGTGACGAGGCACACGTGGATGCTCGTTTTAGTCCATTTGGACATAGAGCTAATCTTGACACAAGATAGGTGCACGGTTTGCGCCAAACATTGCTCAGAAATCATTTGGGACGCACCCGATGCTACTCCTAGGTGACGAGGCTCAAGTGGATGCTCGTTTTGGTCTGTTTGGAGATAGTGTTAACCTTGATGCGAGATTGGTGCACGGTTTGCGTTGAACGTACCATGGGCTCGGAAATCGTTTTGGACTCGCTCGATGGTACTCCTACGTGACGAGGCTCAAGTGGATGCTCGTTTTGGTCCATTTGGAGATAGTGTTAACCTTTATGCGAGATTGGTGCATGGTTTGCGTCGAACGTACCATGGGCTCAGAAATCGTTTTGGACTCGCTCGATGGTACACCTAGGTGATGAGGCTCAAGTGGATGCTCGTTTTGGTCTGTTTAGGTGCACGGTTTACGCCGAACATCGCTCAGAAATCATTTGGGACGCACCCGATGCTACTCCTAGGTGACGAGGCACACGTGGATGCTCGTTTTAGTCCATTTGGACATAGAGCTAATCTTGACACAAGATAGGTGCACGGTTTGCGCCAAACATTGCTCAGAAATCATTTGGGACGCACCCGATGCTACTCCTAGGTGACGAGGCTCAAGTGGATGCTCGTTTTGGTCTGTTTGGAGATAGTGTTAACCTTGATGCGAGATTGGTGCACGGTTTGCGTTGAACGTACCATGGGCTCGGAAATCGTTTTGGACTCGCTCGATGGTACTCCTAGGTGACGAGGCTCAAGTGGATGCTCGTTTTGGTCCATTTGGAGATAGTGTTAACCTTTATGCGAGATTGGTGCATGGTTTGCGTCGAACGTACCATATGCTCATAAATTGTTCTGGACGTGCTCGATGGTACTCCTAGATGACAAGACTCAAGTGGATGCACGGTTTGCGTCGAATGTACCATAGGCTTGAAAATCATTTTGGACGAACCCGATGGTATTCCTAGGTGACGAGGCACACGTGGATGCTCGTTTTAGTCCATTTGGACATAGAGCTAATCTTGACACAAGATAGGTGCACGGTTTGCGCCAAACATCGCTCAGAAATCATTTGGGACGCACCCGATGCTACTCCTAGGTGACGAGGCACACGTGGATGCTCGTTTTAGTCCATTTGGACATAGAGCTAATCTTGACACAAGATAGGTGCACGGTTTGCGCCAAACATCGCTCAGAAATCATTTGGGACGCACCCGATGGTACTCCTAGGTGATGAGGCTCAAGTGGATGCTCGTTTTGGTCTGTTTGGAGATAGTGCTAACCTTGATGCGAGATTGGTGCATGGTTTGCGTTGAACGTACCATATGCTCATAAATTGTTTTAGACGCGCTCGATGTACTCCTAGGTGACGAGGCTCAAGTGGATGCTCGTTTTGGTCTGTTTAGACAGTGCTAACCTTGACGCAAGATAGGTGCACGGTTTATGCCGAACGTAGCATAGGCTCAGAAATCATTTTGGATGCACCCAATGGATCTCCTATGTGACTTTGGTCATGTGGAATCTCGTTTCAATCCATTTGGTGACAGTGGCAGTGTTAGTGCAAGATACGTGCACGGTTTGCGCGAAACGTACCATAGGCACAGAAATCGTTTTGGACGCACTCGATGGTACTCCTAGATGACGAGGCTCAAGTGGATGCTCATTTTGGTCTGTTTGGAAGATAGTGCTAATCTTGACCCAAGATAGATGCACGGTTTGCGTCGAATGTACCATAGGCTTGGAAATAATTTTGGACAAACCCGATGGTACTCCTAGGTGACGAGGCACACGTGGATGCTCATTTTAGTCCATTTAGACATAGAGCTAATCTTGACACAAGATAGGTGCACGGTTTGCGCCGAACGTACCGCAGGCTCAGAAATCATTATGGATGCACCCGATGGATCTCCTAGGTGACATTGGTCATGTGGAATCTCGTTTCAATCCATTTGGAGACAGTGGTAGCCTCAGTGCAAGATAGGTGCATGGTTTGCACCAAACATCGCCTAGAAATTATGTTGGACGCACCCGATGGTACTCCTAGGTGACGAGGCTCAAGTGGATGCTCGTTTTGGTCTGTTTGGAGATAGTGTTAACCTTGATGCGAGATTGGTGCACGGTTTGCGTTGAACGTACCATGGGCTCGGAAATCGTTTTGGACTCGCTCGATGGTACTCCTAGGTGACGAGGCTCAAGTGGATGCTCGTTTTGGTCCATTTGGAGATAGTGTTAACCTTTATGCGAGATTGGTGCACGGTTTGCGTCGAACGTACCATGGGCTCAGAAATCGTTTTGGACTCGCTCGATGGTACACCTAGGTGATGAGGCTCAAGTGGATGCTCGTTTTGGTCTGTTTAGGTGCACGGTTTACGCCGAACATCGCTCAGAAATCATTTGGGACGCACCCGATGCTACTCCTAGGTGACGAGGCACACGTGGATGCTCGTTTTAGTCCATTTGGACATAGAGCTAATCTTGACACAAGATAGGTGCACGGTTTGCGCCAAACATCGCTCAGAAATCATTTGGGACGCACCCGATGCTACTCCTAGGTGACGAGGCACACGTGGATGCTTGTTTTAGTCCATTTTGACATAGAGCTAATCTTGACACAAGATAGGTGCACGGTTTGCGCCAAACATCGCTCAGAAATCATTTGGGACGCACCCGATGGTACTCCTAGGTGATGAGGCTCAAGTGGATGCTCGTTTTGGTCTGTTTGGAGACAGTGCTAACCTTGATGCGAGATTGGTGCATGGTTTGCGTTGAACGTACCATATGCTCATAAATTGTTTTGGACGCGCTCGATGTACTCCTAGGTGACGAGGCTCAAGTGGATGCTCGTTTTGGTCTGTTTAGACAGTGCTAACCGTGACGCAAGATAGGTGCACGGTTTGCGCCGAACGTAGCATAGGCTCAGAAATCGTTTTGGATGCACCCAATGGATCTCCTATGTGACTTTGGTCATGTGGAATCTCGTTTCAATCCATTTGGTGACAGTGGCAGTGTTAGTGCAAGTTACGTGCACGGTTTGCGCGAAACGTACCATAGGCACAGAAATCGTTTTGGACGCACTCGATGGTACTCCTAGGTGACGAGGCTCAAGTGGATGCTCATTTTGGTCCGTTTGGAAGACAGTGCTAATCTTGACCCAAGATAGATGCACGGTTTGCGTCGAATGTACCATAGGCTTGGAAATAATTTTGGACAAACCCGATGGTACTCCTAGGTGACGAGGCACACGTGGATGCTCATTTTAGTCCATTTAGACATAGAGCTAATCTTGACACAAGATAGGTGCACGGTTTGCGCCGAACGTACCGTAGGCTCAGAAATCATTTTGGATGCACCCGATGGATCTCCTAGGTGACATTGGTCATGTGGAATCTCGTTTCAATCCATTTGGAGACAGTGGTAGCCTCAGTGCAAGATAGGTGCATGGTTTGCACCAAACATCGCCCAGAAATCATGTTGGACGCACCCGATGGTACTCCTAGGTGACGAGGCTCAAGTGGATGCTCGTTTTGGTCTGTTTGGAGATAGTGTTAACCTTGATGCGAGATTGGTGCATGGTTTGCGTCGAACGTACCATATGCTCATAAATTGTTTTGGACGCGCTCGATGGTACTCCTAGGTGACGAGGCTCAAGTGGATGCTCGTTTTGGTCCATTTGGAGATAGTGTTAACCTTTATGCGAGATTGGTGCATGGTTTGCGTCGAACGTACCATGGGCTCAGAAATCGTTTTGGACTCGCTCGATGGTACACCTAGGTGATGAGGCTCAAGTGGATGCTCGTTTTGGTCTGTTTAGGTGCACGGTTTACGCCGAACATCGCTCAGAAATCATTTGGGACGCACCCGATGCTACTCCTAGGTGACGAGGCACACGTGGATGCTCGTTTTAGTCCATTTGGACATGAGCTAATCTTGACACAAGATAGGTGCACGGTTTGCGCCAAACATCGCTCAGAAATCATTTGGGACGCACCCGATGCTACTCCTAGGTGACGAGGCACACGTGGATGCTCGTTTTAGTCCATTTGGACATAGAGCTAATCTTGACACAAGATAGGTGCACGGTTTGCGCCAAACATCGCTCAGAAAACATTTGGGACGCACCCGATGGTACTCCTAGGTGATGAGGCTCAAGTGGATGCTCGTTTTGGTCTGTTTGGAGATAGTGCTAACCTTGATGCGAGATTGTTGCATGGTTTGCGTTGAACGTACCATATGCTCATAAATGGTTTTTGACGCGCTCGATGTACTCCTAGGTGATGAGGCTCAAGTGGATGCTCGTTTTGGTCTGTTTAGACAGTGCTAACCTTGACGCAAGATAGGTGCACGGTTTGCGCCGAACGTAGCATAGGCTCAGAAATCATTTTGGATGCACCCAATGGATCTCCTATGTGACTTTGGTCATGTGGAATCTCGTTTCAATCCATTTGGTGACAGTGGCAGTGTTAGTGCAAGTTACGTGCACGGTTTGCGCGAAACGTACCATAGGCACAGAAATCGTTTTGGACGCACTCGATGGTACTCCTAGGTGACGAGGCTCAAGTGGATGCTCATTTTGGTCTGTTTGGAAGATAGTGCTAATCTTGACCCAAGATAGATGCACGGTTTGCGTCGAATGTACCATAGGCTTGGAAATAATTTTGGACAAACCCGATGGTACTCCTAGGTGACGAGGCACACGTGGATGCTCATTTTAGTCCATTTAGACATAGAGCTAATCTTGACACAGGATAGGTGCACGGTTTGCGCCGAACGTACCGTAGGCTCAGAAATCATTTTGGATGCACCCAATGGATCTCCTAGGTGACATTGGTCATGTGGAATCTCGTTTCAATCCATTTGGAGACAGTGGAGCCTCAGTGCAAGATAGGTGCATGGTTTGCACCAAACATCGCCCAGAAATCATGTTGGACGCACCCGATGGTACTCCTAGGTGACGAGGCTCAAGTGGATGCTCGTTTTGGTCTGTTTGGAGATAGTGTTAACCTTGATGCGAGATTGGTGCACGGTTTGCGTTGAACGTACCATGGGCTCGGAAATCGTTTTGGACTCGCTCGATGGTACTCCTAGGTGACGAGGCTCAAGTGGATGCTCGTTTTGGTCCGTTTGGAGATAGTGTTAACCTTTATGCGAGATTGGTGCACGGTTTGCGTCGAACGTACCATGGGCTCAGAAATCGTTTTGGACTCGCTCGATGGTACACCTAGGTGATGAGGCTCAAGTGGATGCTCGTTTTGGTCTGTTTAGGTGCACGGTTTACGCCGAACATCGCTCAGAAATCATTTGGGACGCACCCGATGCTACTCCTAGGTGACGAGGCACACGTGGATGCTCGTTTTAGTCCATTTGGACATAGAGCTAATCTTGACACAAGATAGGTGCACGGTTTGCGCCAAACATCGCTCAGAAATCATTTGGGACGCACCCGATGCTACTCCTAGGTGACGAGGCACACGTGGATGCTCGTTTTAGTCCATTTGGACATAGAGCTAATCTTGACACAAGATAGGTGCACGGTTTGCGCCAAACATCGCTCAGAAATCATTTGGGACGCACCCGATGGTACTCCTAGGTGATGAGGCTCAGGTGGATGCTCGTTTTGGTTTGTTTGGAGATAGTGCTAACCTTGATGCGAGATTGGTGCATGGTTTGCGTTGAACGTACCATATGCTCATAAATTGTTTTGGACGCGCTCGATGTACTCCTAGGTGACGAGGCTCAAGTGGATGCTCGTTTTGGTCTGTTTAGACAGTGCTAACCTTGACGCAAGATAGGTGCACGGTTTGCGCCGAACGTAGCATAGGCTCAGAAATCGTTTTGGATGCACCAATGGATCTCCTATGTGACTTTGGTCATGTGGAATCTCGTTTCAATCCATTTGGTGACAGTGGCAGTGTTAGTGCAAGTTACGTGCACGGTTTGCGTGAAACGTACCATAGGCACAGAAATCGTTTTGGACACACCCGATGGTACTCCTAGGTGACGAGGCTCAAGTGGATGCTCATTTTGGTCTGTTTGGAAGATAGTGCTAATCTTGACCCAAGATAGATGCACGGTTTGCGTCGAATGTAACATAGGCTTGAAAATAATTTTGGACGAACCCGATGGTACTCCTAGGTGACGGGGCACACGTGGATGCTCATTTTAGTCCGTTTGGACATAGAGCTAATCTTGACATAAGATAGGTGCACGTTTTGCACCGAACGTACCGCAGGCTCAGAAATCATTTTGGATGCACCCGATGGATCTCCTAGGTGACATTGGTCATGTGGAATCTCGTTTCAATCCATTTGGAGACAGTGGTAGCCTCAGTGCAAGATAGGTGCATGGTTTGCACCAAACATCGCCTAGAAATCATGTTGGACATACCCGATGGTACTCCTAGGTGACGAGGCTCAAGTGGATGCTCGTTTTGGTCTGTTTGGAGATAGTGTTAACCTTGATGCGAGATTGGTGCATGGTTTGCGTCGAACGTACCATATGCTCATAAATTGTTCTGTACGTGCTCGATGGTACTCCTAGGTTACAAGGCTCAAGTGGATGCTTGTTTTGGTCTGTTTAGACATAGTGCTAACCTTGACGCAAGATAGGCGATCGGTTTGCGCCGAACGTAGCATAGGCTCAGAAATCGTTTTTGATGCACCCGATGGATCTCCTATGTGACTTTGGTCATGTGGAATCTCGTTTCAATCCATTTCGTGACAGTGGTAGCCTCAGTGCAAGATAGGTGCACGGTTTGCACCAAACATCGCCCAGAAATCATGTTGGACGCACCCGATGGTACTCCTAGGTGACGTGGCTCAAGTGGATGCTCGTTTTGGTCTGTTTCGAGATAGTGTTAACCTTGATGCGAGATTGGTGCACGGTTTGCGTCGAACGTACCATGGGCTCAGAAATTGTTTTGGACTCGCTCGATGGTACTCCTAGGTGACGAGGCTCAAGTGGATGCGCGTTTTGATCTGTTTAGACATAGTGCTAACCTTGACGCAAGATAGGTCCACGGTTTTCGCCGAACGTAGCATAGGCTCAGAAATCGTTTTGGATGCACCCGATGGATCTCCTATGTTACTTTGGTCATGTGGAATCTCGTTTCAATCCATTTGGTGATAGTGGCAGTGTTAGTGCAAGTTACGTGCATGGTTTGCTCGAAACGTACCATAGCCACAGAAATCGTTTTGGACGCACCCGATGGTACTCCTAGGTGACGAGGCTCAAGTGGATGCTCATTTTGATCTGTTTGGAGATAGTGCTAATCTTGACCCAAGATATATGCATGGTATGCGTCGAATGTACCACAGGCTTGAAAATCATTTTGGACGAACCCGATGGTACTCCTAGGTGACGAGGCACACGTGGATGCTCGTTTTAGTCCGTTTGGACATAGAGCTAATCTTTACACAAGATAGGTGCACGGTTTGCGTCTAACATATCGTAGGCTCAGAAATCGTTTTGGATGCACCCGATGGATCTCCTAGGTGACATTGGTCATGTGGAATCTCGTTTCAATCCATTTGGAGGCAGTGGTAGCCTCAGTGCTAGATAGGTGCACGGTTTGCACCAAAACATTGCCCAGAAATCGTTTTCGACGCACCCGATGGTACTCCTACGTGACGAGGCTCAAGTGGATGCTCATTTTGGTATGTTTGGAGATGGTGTTAACCTTGATGCGAGATTGGTGTACGGTTTGTGTCGAACGTACCGTGGGCTCGGAAATCATTTTGGACTCGCTCGATGGTACTCCTAGGTGACGAGGCTCAAGTGGATGCTCGTTTTGGTCTGTTTGGAGATAGTGCTAACCTTGATGCGAGATTGGTGCATGGTTTGCGTCGAACGTACCATATGCTCATAAATTGTTCTGGACGTGCTCGATGGTACTCCTAGGTTACAAGGCTCAAGTGGATGCTTGTTTTGGTCTGTTTAGACATAGTGCTAACCTTGACGCAAGATAGGCGATCGGTTTGCGCCGAACGTAGCATAGGCTCAGAAATCGTTTTTGATGCACCCGATGGATCTCCTATGTGACTTTGGTCATGTGGAATCTCGTTTCAATCCATTTCGTGACAGTGGTAGCCTCGGTGCAAGATAGGTGCACGGTTTGCACCAAACATCGCCCAGAAATCGTGTTGGACGCACCCGATGGTACTCCTAGGTGACGTGGCTCAAGTGGATGCTCGTTTTGGTCTGTTTCGAGATAGTGTTAACCTTGATGCGAGATTGGTGCACGGTTTGCGTCGAACGTACCATGGGCTCAGAAATTGTTTTGGACTCGCTCGATGGTACTCCTATGTGACGAAGCTCAAGTGGATGCGCGTTTTGATCTGTTTAGACATAGTGCTAACCTTGACGCAAGATAGGTCCACGGTTTTCGCCAAACGTAGCATAGGCTCAGAAATCGTTTTGGATGCACCCGATGGATCTCCTATGTTACTTTGGTCATGTGGAATCTCGTTTCAATCCATTTGGTGACAGTGGCTGTGTTTGTGCAAGTTACGTGCATGGTTTGCTCGAAACGTACCATAGGCACAGAAATCGTGTTGGACGCACCCGAGGTACTCCTAGGTGACGAGGCTCAAGTGGATGCTCGTTTTGGTATGTTTGGAGATGGTGTTAACCTTGATGCGAGATTGGTGCACAGTTTGCGTCGAACGTACCGTGGGCTCGGAAATCATTTTGGACTCGCTCGATGGTGCTCCTAGGTGACGAGGCTCAAATGGATGCTCGTTTTGGTCTGTTTGGAGATAGTGCTAACCTTGATGCGAGATTGGTGCATGGTTTGCGTCGAACGTACCATATGCTCGTAAATTGTTCTGGACGTGCTCGATGGTACTCCTAGGTGACAAGGCTCAAGTGGATGCTCGTTTTGGTCTATTTAGATATAGTGCTAACCTTGACGCAAGATAGGCGATCGGTTTGCGCCAAACGTAGCATAGGCTCAGAAATCGTTTTTGATGCACCAGATGGATCTCCTATGTGACTTTGGTCATGTGGAATCTCGTTTCAATCCATTTCGTGACAGTGGTAGCCTCAGTGCAAGATAGGTCCACGGTTTGCACCAAACATCGCCCAGAAATCGTGTTGGACGCACCCGATGGTACTCCTAGGTGACGTGGATCAAGTGGATGCTCATTTTGGTCTGTTTCGAGATAGTGTTAACCTTGATGCGAGATTGGTGCACAGTTTGCATCGAACGTACCATGAGCTCAGAAATTGTTTTGGACTCGCTCGATGGTACTCCTAGGTGACGAGGCTCAAGTGGATGCTCGTTTTGGTCTGTTTAGACATAGTGCTAACCTTGATGCAAGATAGGTGCATGGTTTTGCGCCGAATGTAGCATAGGCTCAGAAATCGTTTTGGATGCACCCGATGGATCTCCTATGTGACTCTGGTCATGTGGAATCTCGTTTCAATCCATTTGGTGATAGTGGTAGTGTTAGTGCAAGTTACGTGCACGGTTTGCTCGAAATGTACCATAGGCACAGAAATCATTTTGGACACACCCGATGGTACTCCTAGGTGACGAGGCTCAAGTGGATGCTCATTTTGGTCTGTTTGGAGATAGTGCTAATCTTGACCCAAGATAGATGCACGGTTTGCGTCGAATGTACCATAGGCTTGAAAATCATTTTGGACGAACCCGATGGTACTCCTAGGTGACGAGGCACATGTGGATGCTCGTTTTAGTCCGTTTGGACATAGAGCTAATCTTGACACAAGATAGGTGCACGGTTTGCGCCAAACGTACCGTAGGCTCAGAAATCATTTTGAATGCACCCGATGGATCTCCTAGGTGACATTGGTCATGTGGAATCTCGTTTCAATCCATTTGGAGATAGTGGTAGCCTCAGTGCAAGATAGGTGCATGGTTTGCACCAAACATCGCCCAGAAATCGTGTTGGACGCACCTGATGGTACTCCTAGGTGACGAGCTCAAGTGGATGCTCGTTTTGGTCTGTTTGGAGATAGTGTTAACCTTGATGCGAGATTGGTGCACGGTTTGCGTCGAACGTTCCATGGGCTCAGAAATCGTTTTGGACTCGCTCGATGGTACTCCTAGGTGACGAGGCTCAAGTGGATGCTCGTTTTGGTCTGTTTAGACATAGTGCTAACCTTGACGCAAGATAGGTGCACGGTATGCGCCGAACGTAGCATAGGCTCATAAATCGTTTTGGATGCACCCGATGGATCTCCTATGTGACATTGGTCATGTCGAATCTCGTTTCAAACCATTTGGAGACACTGTTGGAGTCAGTGCAAGATAGGTGCACGGTTTGCGCCAAACATAGCTCAGAAATCATTTTGGGATGCTCGTTTTGTTCTTTTTTGGAGATATTGCAAATATTGATGCGAGATTGGTGCACGGTTTGCGTCGAACGTACCATAGGCACAAAAATCGTTTTGGATGCACCCGATGGTACTCCTAGGTGACGAGGCTCAAGTGGATGCTCATTTTGCTCTGTTTGGAGATAGAGCTAACCTTGACACAAGGTAGGTGCACGGTTTGCGCCGAACGTACCGTAGGCTCAGAAATCGTTTTGGATTTACCCGATGGATCTCCTAGGTGACATTGGTCATGTGGAATCTTGTTTCAATCCATTTGGAGATAGTGGTAGTGTCAGCGCAAGATAGGTGCACGGTTTGCGCCAAACATCGCTCAGAAATCATTTTGGACGCACCCGATGGTACTCCTAGGTGACGAGGCTCAAGTGGATGCTCGTTTTGGTCTGTTTAGAGATAGTGCTAACCTTGATGCGAGATTGGTGCATGGTTTGCGTCGAACGTACCATATGCTCAAAAATTGTTTTGGACGCGCTCGATGGTACTCCTAGGTGACGAGCCTCAAGTGGATGCTCATTTTAGTCTGTTTGGAGATAGTGCTAACCTTGATGCGAGATTGGTGCATGGTTTGCGTCGAACGTACCATATGCTCATAAATTGTTTTGGACGCGCTCGATGGTACTCCTAGGTGACGAGGCTTAAGTGGATGCTCATTTTAGTCTGTTTGGACATAGTGCTAACCTTGACACAAGATAGGTGCACAGTTTGAGCCGAGCGTAGCATAGGCTCAGAAATCGTTTTGGATGCACCCGATGGATCTCCTATGTGACTTTGGTCATGTGGAATCTCGTTTCAATCCATTTGGTGACAGTGGCAGAGTTAGTGCAAGTTACGTGCACGGTTTGCGCGAAACATACCATAGGCATAGAAAACGTTTTGGACGCACCCGATGGTACTCCTAGGTGACGAGACTCAAGTGGATGCTCATTTTGGTCTGTTTAGAGATAGTGTTAACCTTGATGCGAGATTGGTGCACGGTTTGCGTCGAACGTACCATGGGCTCGGAAATCATTTTGGACTCGCTCGATGGTACTCCTAGGTGATGAGGCTCAAGTGGATGCTCATTTTAGTCTGTTTGGAGATAGTGCTAACCTTGATGCGAGATTGGTGCATGGTTTGTGTCGAACGTACCATATGCTCATAAATTGTTCTGGACGTGCTCGATGGTACTCCTAGATGACAAGACTCAAGTGGATGCACGGTTTGCGTCGAATGTACCATAGGCTTGAAAATCATTTTGGACGAACCCGATGGTATTCCTAGGTGATGAGGCACACGTGGATGCTCGTTTTAGTCCATTTGGACATAGAGCTAATCTTGACACAAGATAGGTGCACAGTTTGCGCCGAACGTACCGTAGGCTCTGAAATCGTTTTGGATGCACCCGATGGATCTCCTAGGTGACATTGGTCATGTGTGATGAGGACATCATTGGCTCGAATATGACCATATTAACCACTTCTATACTAAAGGTGCAACCATTCTATATGAGACTTATCATTGATACATTTGATGAATTGGTGCTGCACCATAAAGTGTGTGTATTTTCATTTTCAGAATTACTTACATGGATGAAGAGAAGGTTCAATTGCATATGGAAAGAATGGAAGGTTAATGAAGTTGATTGGGGACCAAGTCCAAATATTCTTAATGTCATCACCAAGCCACCACGTCACTTTTGGCTCAAAGAAAGAAAGAGTCCAAGTCCAACACGTTTTGGAAGATGAATTTGGACTGCAGAAGAGTCCCAACTTCCGATGGTTGCCACGACTTCATACGGACTTCGATTGGGACGTTCTAGGACTTTTTGGAAAGCTTATCAAGTCTACTTTCCAACGGATCTGGACTCATGCCGATATCTTGTTAAATACGTCTGCAGTCCTTATTTTAACACCAAGACCTTTTCTGTCCACGGTGCTGCGTCACCTGATTGTTGCCCGATGGGCCGTGTATCAAGTGGGGCCCAATAGGGGCGTGTCCTAGGGTTGTGGGATGACCCCCACCACGTCCAGGTCATCCTCTACCCTCTCATATACCTCCATAGCCGCCACAAAGAGATTAGGTTTTTGTTTTGATGTAAGTTTAGCTCCTGCTACTTCCTGGTAGACACGTGTGTCGGTTAGACCATCTGTTCTACTCGATCTGGAACCCCACCTTTATGTGTATTAGATCTGAAACTTCATCTCATATTTGCAATTGAGTGCTTGTTCTACTTGTTCTTGCTTGTTCTTCGATTGCTTGCAGGAATAACCCTGTGGTTTGGTTGGTTGTGATCCGCAAGATCGTGACAACCGCTGGAATTGGTGTATCGATCGCTAAGGCGCAGCATCCTTGGATGGTTGTAGTCGGGTCGTGAATGTCTCTCCAGTGAAATCGAAGTTATCCTTCTCCACCGAAAGATTGGGACACACGTACTCTTATCAGTTGGTAATCAGAGCAAGGTTGATCGGTGAGAGACTTCCAATCCTTCGCTGTTTTTAATTTCCTATAGTCCAGAAAAGCCAAAAAACAATTAGTAGATTAGGGTTCCATAATCCTATAGACCTTTTGAGCCTTTGCTAGCACTGCTTAGTAGGGCTTGTTGAGTCGTCGGTTGCATCGGTTGTGTCGAGTTGTTGGTCTTAGTTTTAGGCTTTTAGAGTTTCGAGTTCTTGTCAAGTTTTGGTCACTATCAATTATATACATATCTGCTGCCATCACCACCACCATACATATCTCCACTACACCATATACATCTCCATTGCAATCATTACTACCATATTCGTCTTTGTTGCACCATATCCATCCACGCTATTTTTTTTCACACCGAGAAAATCTGATTTGGGCGCACAAAGAAAAATCTGAGTTGCTAGTTTTTTTTCTTGTTACTCCCCAAAAAGACAAATACAATATAAGTTGATGTTCTGAACTATGTTTTGTTAAGTTCAGATTCGTCTTGTGCAAAGTAAAAGAAAAGAAGTAGAAGAAGAGAATTCAAAAAAAGACAAAAGAAAAAAAAAGAAAGAGAAAGAGAAAAGAAAGAAAAGAGGGAGAGTGATAGCTTACTGTTCTTGTGCCTTTTTCCTACTATACCGTGACTTCATTTGTGTTCAGGCTCGCGTCTCTAGCACGGTCTAGCTTAGGACCAGCACGGTACCATCGTTGAACGATTTCTCAACTTGCTTTTTGTGACTAACGTGGTGCTAGTACTTCCTTGTACATTACTTTGAGCCCTCCTACAGCTCCACATATTCGACTACAGCTTGACAGGTGTTGTTGCTGTGGTGTCGATACACTATTTTCCAGGTTTGCAACTTGTTGGTAACCGCCACCTCCTGTTGGGCTTGGTAAGAACTTATAAGAGCTTGTTTGAACAGGTTGAGAGTGAGAGAATTACAACAACCATATCCTAGTAGTTGATAGGGGCATAAATATTATTGTGGATGTTTCTTGTTTTCTTCTAATCATGGTAGGAATCCACATGGAAATATAAGATGATCAGGTTGTATATTCTCATAAGTTTGCTAAAGGTATGGCAAGAGATAAGCATGCGACTCATGAGGTATGTGATGTTTTGCTTGATAGAATAAAATCTGCACTACCTAGTTTTGAAGGAAAGTATGATCCTCATGCATATATTGAATGGGAGCTAAATGTAAACAATGAATTTAAAAAGCTTGATCTATCAGAAAATCAAAAGGTTAGAGTTGCTTCTAGTGTTTTTACTAAATATGCTTTAACTGAATGGAAACACCTTTGTAGATTTGGTAAAGCCTCTCAATCATGGAAAGATGTGAAAAGACATTTTAGAAATGTTTTTGTACCTGAATATTATTCTGAAATTTTGTTTAGAAAGTTGCAATCTATAAAACAAGAATCTCGTTTCAATCCATTTGGAGACAGTGCTAGCCTCAGTACAAGATAGGTGCACGGTTTGCACCAAACATCACCCAGAAATCGTGTTGGACGCACCCGATGGAACTCCTAGGTGACGAGGCTCAAGTGGATGCTCGTTTTGGTCTGTTTGGAGATAGTGCTAACCTTGATGCGAGATTGGTGCACGGTTTGCGTCGAACGTACCATGGGCTCAGAAATCGTTTTGGACTCGCTCGATGGTACTCCTAGGTGACAAGGCTCAAGTGGATGCTCGTTTTGGTCTGTTTAGACATAGTGCTAACCTTGACGCAAGATAGGTGCACGATTTTGTGCCGAATGAAGCATAGGCTCAGAAATCGTTTTGGATGCACCCGATGGATCTCCTATGTGACTTTGGTCATGTGGAATCTCGTTTCAATCCATTTGGTGACAGTGGCAGTGTTAGTGCAAGTTACGTGCACGGTTTGCTCAAAACGTACCATAGGCACAGAAATCGTTTTGGACACACTCGATGGTACTCCTAGGTGACGAGGCTCAAGTGGATGCTCATTTTGGTCTGTTTGGAGATAGTGCTAATCTTGACCCAAGATAGATGCACGGTTTGCGTCGAATGTACCATAGGCTTGAAAATCATTTTGGACGAACCCGATGGTACTCCTAGGTGACGAGGCACACGTGGATGCTCGTTTTAGTCCGTTTGGACATAGAGCTAATCTTGACACAAGATAGGTGCACGGTTTGCGCCTAACGTACCGTAGGCTCAGAAATCGTTTTGGATGCCCCCGATGGATCTCCTAGGTGACATTGGTCATGTGGAATCTCGTTTCAATCCATTTGGAGATAGTGGTAGCCTCAGTGCTAGATAGGTGCACAGTTTGCACCAAACATCGCCCAGAAATCGTGTTGGACGCACCTGATTGTACTCCTAGGAGACGAGGCTCAAGTGGATGCTCGTTTTGGTCTGTTTGGAGATAGTGTTAACCTTGATGCGAGATTGGTGCACGGTTTGCGTCGAACGTACCATGTGATGAGGACATCATTGGCTCAAATATGACCATGTCAACCACTTCTATACCAAAGGTGCAACCATTCTATATGAGGCTTATCATTGATGCATTTGATGAATTGGTGCTCCACCATAAAATGTGTATATTTTCATTTTTAGAATTACTTACATGGATCAAGGAAAGGTTTGATTGCATATGGAAAACATGGAAGGTTAATGAAGTTGATTGGGGACAAAACCCAAGTATTCCCAACGTCCTCCACCTGGACAGCACGTCACTTTTGGTCCAAGGAAAGAAAGAGATCAAATCCAACATGTTTTGGGGCTGGATTCGGACTCCAGGACAGCTCCAACTTGTGATGTTCACCACGGTCGCATACGGTGTCCGATTGGGACGTTCTAGCACTTTTTGGAAAGCTTATCAAGTCTATTTTCTAACGGATCTGGACTCATGGCTATATCTTATCCGATGCTTCCGCAATCGTCGTTTCGACGCCGGGGCCTTTTCTGCCTTTGGTGCTGTGTCACCCTATTTTGGGCTGATGGCCCATGTATCAAGTTGGGTTCATTAGGGACGTGTCCTAGGGTTGGAGAATGACCCCAACACGCCCTGGTCGTTTCCCTAGGTATTAATAAGGATTAGAGCCGCCACAAACAGATTGGGTTTTGTTTTGTTGAAAGTTTAGCCATTGCTACTTCCTTGTAGACGCGTGTGTCGACTAGACCATCTGTTCTACTCGATTCAGAACCCCAACTTTGTGATTTCAGATTGGTTTTCATCTCCATATTTGCAATTGAGTTGCTTGTTCTACTTGTTCTTGCTTATTCCTCGATTGCTTGCAGGAATTACCCTAGTGGTTTGGTTGATCGTGTTCCACAAGATCACGACGGCTGTTGGAGGTGGTGTATCGGTTGCTAAGGCGCAGCATCCTTGGATGGTTGTAGTCGGGCCGTGAACGTCATCTCCATCCCCAAATCGAGTTATCCACCTTCTCTCATCGAAAGATCAGGATTCACCCTAGCAGGTTCATATCAGTTGGTAATCAGAGCAAGGTTGATCGGTGAGAGACTTCTAGTTCTTTGTTGTTTTTAATCTCCTATGGTCCAGAAAAAGCCAAAACAAAATTAGTAGATTAGTTCTTCATAATCCCAAAAAACCTTTGAGCTTAATACTATTACTGCTTAGTTAGGGCTTATTGAATTAACGGTTGCATCGTCGTGCAAGTTGCTGGTCTTAGCGTCTAGTCGTTTAGAGTTTCGAGTTCTAGTCACGTTTCTGTCACCATCGCAGATTTGAGTTTATTTGTTTCTCTCTAGGAATCCGAGTGGATTTTCAAATTCCTTTGTTTTGTTTACCACCATTATCCTAGCCACGTCCTTGGAGGTTTCATCCACGTCCATATTTCCATCTACAAAAAGGAAATCCTACAAGATCAAGATAGAATTCGATTCGGAGTCCTGTTTTATCTTGAAAACAAAAGCACCATATTTTCTTTGTCAGGAGTCTGAATAGGGAGTTTAAATACAATCTGGAAACCTTAACTTGTCCTCTTTCCAACGGATCAGAGCTTGGTCTCAAATTCATTCTGAGCGCTTCGCAATTGCCCTGGAGATTTGCGCGTCTGCTGGTTTTGCAAAACAACCACTTGTTTCACTTTGCTACTGAATCACCCTTCCCAAGGAAACATTTAATTGCTATATGTAGCTTGTTATTTCTTGTTGCAAAATTTCAGTTTTGTGCTAGTTGAAATAAAAAAAAACAGAAGAAAAAAAAGAAAGAAAGAAAGAAAAGAAAGAAAGAAAAGAAAGACAGAAAGAAAGAAAGAAAAGAAAGAGAAAGAAGAAGAGAAGAGTTTTTCTTTTGTTGTTATTCCTGTCCTTGTGATCCTTCTTTGCTGCTGCTCAGTGACTTTGTTTGTGTCCAGGCTCGCGTCTCTAGCATGTACTAGCCTAGGACCAGCATAATAACGTCGTTGAGCGTTTGTTCAATTTGCTTGCAACTAACGTGGTTCTAGTACTTCCTTGCTTTAGCCCACCTATAGCTCCACATATTTCGACTACAGCTTAACAGGTGTTGTTGTTGCGGCACCGATACACTTCACTCCACGGTTGTAGACTTGTTGGTTGCCATCACCTCCTGTTTGGCTTGGTAAGAACTTGTAAGGGCTTGTTTTAACAAGTTGAGTTTGAGAGAATTACATCTGACACATCCTAGTAGTTGATAGGAGGATACATATTATTTTTGTGTTTCTTGTTTCCTACTAATCATGGCAGGTGATATGGAGATTTTTGAGCTGTTGAAACTAGACCCTCATATTCAGGATGTCATTCAACACTTGCCATTATATGATGGTAAGTTTGATCCTCAAGCTTACATTGATTGGGAGTTAAAAGTAGACAATGAATTTGATGAGCATGACCTATCCGAGAAACAAAAGATTTGTATTGCCTCTAATATTTTGATTGAATATGCTTTGCTCGAATGGAAACACATTTGTAGGCACATCAAAGTTCCAGAATCTTGGAAAGACTTCAAATTTCTTTTTAGAGATGCATTCGTTCCTGCATATTATGTTGATTATTTGCTTGCAAAATTAGACAACTTGAAGCAGGGTAGCAAGACTATGAAACAATACTACCATAATTTTAAGATTTGTATCATGTTTGGTGGATTGGATGAATGCATGGAAGATGTTATGAGTAGATTCATGAGAGGGCTCAATTCTGAAATTCGAACGTTATTAATTAGCAAATCATATTGCCATATTGGTCAACTGTTTTGTCTGGCTCTCAATGCTGAAAAAGAGATTCTATTATCTGTGAATACTTGCCAGCATGATGTGACCCATAATGTCCAAAATTTGTCCACTCTGCATGCTAATGAAGAGCAACAAATAGTGGAACCCACTACTGATTTTCCTTTGTCACAAAATGAATTACTCGCGGTTCCTTGTGATAGAGAGGAGTTGTGTGTTGATGATTCTTTTACTCCTATGCCACAAGTAGCAAATAAGTGTGATACTTTTGGTTTGGAACCATACAAATGTGCTGACGATAAGCTTTTTCATCCTATTACATGTGCACAAGATGAACTGAATTTGTTGTCCTCTTTAAATACTTTGGGTTATATTGAATTTGATATTCTGTGTAATCTAAATTGTCTAAAAGAGAAACTTAAATTTGATTCTATTTTGTCAAGTTTTAATCATTGTTCGCTTCATGCAATTGGCAAATATGACAACAAAGGAGAATATTTGGTGCATAAAGTTTATATTTGCTCTAATCTGAAATATCCTTTTGGGCCACAATACCATGATCAAATTGAGGGCTGCACTAACACTAATGATGCCTTGCAAAGTTTTTCTAGTTTTTGCCAAATGCAACAGGATAAATATCAAGAAGGGGAGCACGGTTCACTTTTACCTACAACACATCCTCCAACAAAGGTCAAACCGAGGACGGTTTGCTGTCAAGAAGGGGAGAATGATGAGGACATCATTGGCTCAAATATGACCATGTCAACCACTTCTATACCAAAGGTGCAACCATTCTATATGAGGCTTATCATTGATGCATTTGATGAATTGGTGCTCCACCATAAAATGTGTATATTTTCATTTTTAGAATTACTTACATGGATCAAGGAAAGGTTTGATTGCATATGGAAAACATGGAAGGTTAATGAAGTTGATTGGGGACGTTCTAGCACTTTTTGGAAAGCTTATCAAGTCTATTTTCTAACGGATCTGGACTCATGGCTATATCTTATCCGATGCTTCCGCAATTGTCGTTTCAACGCCGGGGCCTTTTCTGCCTTTGGTGCTGTGTCACCCTATTTTGGGCTGATGGCCCATGTATCAAGTTGGGTTCATTAGGGACGTGTCCTAGGGTTGGAGAATGACCCCAACACCCCCTGGTCGTTTCCCTAGGTATTAATAAGGATTAGAGCCGCCACAAACAGATTGGGTTTTGTTTTGTTGAAAGTTTAGCCATTGCTACTTCCTTGTAGACGCGTGTGTCGACTAGACCATCCGTTCTACTCGATTCAGAACCCCAACTTTGTGATTTCAGATTGGTTTTCATCTCCATATTTGCAATTGAGTTGCTTGTTCTACTTGTTCTTGCTTGTTCCTCGATTGCTTGCAGGAATTACCCTAGTGGTTTGGTTGATCGTGTTCCACAAGATCACGACGGCTGTTGGAGGTGGTGTATCGGTTGCTAAGGCGCAGCATCCTTGGATGGTTGTAGTCGGGCCGTGAACGTCATCTCCATCCCCAAATCGAGTTATCCACCTTCTCTCATCGAAAGATCAGGATTCACCCTAGCGGGTTCATATCACCATGGGCTCAGAAATCATTTTGGACTCGCTCGATGGTACTCCTAGGTGACGAGGCTCAAGTGGATGCTCGTTTTGGTCTGTTTAGACATAGTGCTAACCTTGACGCAAGATAGGTGCACAGTTTGCGCCGAACGTAGCATAGGCTCATAAATCGTTTTGGATGCACCCGATGGATCTCCTACGTGACATTGGTCATGTCGAATCTCGTTTCAAACCATTTGGAGACACTGTTAGAGTCAGTGCAAGATAGGTCCACGGTTTGCGCCAAACATAGCTCAGAAATCATTTTGGGATGCTCGTTTTGGTCTTTTTTGAGATATTGCAAATATTGATGCTAGATTGGTGCACGGTTTGCGTCGAACGTACCATTGGCACAAAAATCGTTTTGGACGCACCCGATGGTACTCCTAGGTGACGAGGCTCAAGTGGATGCTCATTTTGCTCTGTTTGGAGATAGAGCTAGCCTTGACACAAGATAGGTGCACGGTTTGCGCCGAACGTACCGTAGGCTCAGAAAACGTTTTGGATGCACCCGATGGATCTCCTAGGTGACATTGGTCATGTGGAATCTCGTTTCAATCCATTTGGAGACAGGGTAGTGTCAGCGCAAGATAGGTGCACGGTTTGCGCCAAACATCGCTCAGAAATCATTTTGGACGCACCCGGTGGTACTCCTAGGTGACGAGGCTCAAGTGGATGCTCGTTTTGGTCTGTTTAGAGATAGTGCTAACCTTGATGGAAGATTGGTGCATGGTTTGCGTCGAACGTACCATATGCTCATTAATTGTTTTGGACGCGCTCGATGGTACTCCTAGGTGACGAGGCTCAACTGGATGCTCGTTTTGGTCTGTTTAGACATACTGCTAACCTTGACGCAAGATAGGTGCATAGTTTGCACCGAGTGTAGCATAGGCTCAGAAATCGTTTTGGATGCACCCGATGGATCTCCTATGTGACTTTGGTCATGTGGAATCTCGTTTCAATCCATTTGGTGACAGTGGCAGTGTTAGTGCAAGTTACGTGCACGGTTTGCGCGAAACATACCATAGGCACAGAAAATGTTTTGGACGCACCCGATGGTACTCCCAGGTGACGAGACTCAAGTGGATGCTCATTTTGGTCTGTTTGGAGATAGTGTTAACCTTGATGCGAGATTGGTGCACGGTTTGCGTCGAACGTACCTTGGGCTCGGATATCGTTTTGGACTCGCTCGATGGTACTCCTAGGTGACGAGGCTCAAGTGGATGCTCGTTTTAATCTGTTTGGAGATAGTGCTAACCTTGATGCGAGATTGGTGCATGGTTTGCGTCGAATGTACCATATGCTCATAAATTGTTCTGGACGTGCTCGATGGTACTCCTAGGTGACAAGGCTCAAGTGGATGCACGCTTTGCGTCGAGTGTACCATAGGCTTGAAAATCATTTTGGACGAACCCGATGGTATTCCAAGGTGACGAGGCACACGTGGATGCTCGTTTTAGTCCGTTTGGACATAGAGCTAATCTTGACACAAGATAGGTGCACGGTTTGCGCCGAACGTACCGTAGGCTCAGAAATCGTTTTGGATGCACCCGATGGATCTCCTAGGTGACATTGGTCATGTGGAATCTCATTTCAATCCATTTAGAGACAGTGGTAGCCTCAGTGCAAGATAGGTGCACGGTTTGCACCAAACATCGCCCAGAAATCGTGTTGGACGCACCCGATGGTACTCCTAGGTGACGATGCTCAAGTGGATGCTCGTTTTGGTCTGTTTGGAGATAGTGTTAACCTTGATGCGAGATTGGTGCATGGTTTGCGTCGAACGTACCATGGGCTCAGAAATCGTTCTGGACTCGCTCGATGGTACTCCTAGGTGACGAGGCTCAAGTGGATGCTCATTTTGGTCTGTTTAGACATAGTGCTAACCTTGACGCAAGATAGGTGCACGGTTTTGCGCCGAATGTAGCATAGGCTCAGAAATCGTTTTGGATGCACCCGATGGATCTCCTATGTGACTTTGGTCATGTGGAATCTCGTTTCAGTCCATTTGGTGACAGTGGCAGTGTTAGTGCAAGTTAGGTGCACGGTTTGCTCGAAACGTACCATAGGCACAGAAATCGTTTTGGACACACCCGATGGTACTCCTAGGTGACGAGGCTCAAGTGGATGCTCATTTTGGTCTGTTTGGAGATAGTGCTAATCTTGACCCAAGATAGATGCACGGTTTGCGTCGAATGTACCATAGGCTTGAAAATCATATTGGACGAACCCGATGGTACTCCTAGGTGAGGCACATGTGGATGCTCGTTTTAGTCCGTTTGGACATAGAGCTAATCTTGACACAAGATAGGTGCACGGTTTCAGCCTAACGTACCGTAGGCTTAGAAATCATTTTGGATGCACCCGATGGATCTCCTAGGTGACATTGGTCATGTGCAATCTCATTTCAATCCATTTGGAGATAGTGGTAGCCTCAGTGCAAGATAGGTGCACGGTTTGCGCCAAACATCGCCCAGAAATCGTGTTGGACGCAACTGATTGTACTCCTAGGTGACGAGACTCAAGTGGACGCTCATTTTGGTCTGTTTGGAGATAGTGTTAACCTTGATGCGAGATTGGTGCACGGTTTGCGTCAAACGTACCATGGGCTCAGAAATCGTTTTGGACTCGCTTGATGGTACTCCTAGGTGACGAGGCTCAAGTGGATGCTCGTTTTGGTCTGTTTAGACATAGTGCTAACCTTGACGCAAGATAGGTGCACGGTATACGCCGAACGTAGCATAGGCTCAGAAATCGTTTTGGATGCACCCGATGGATCTCCTATGTGACATTGGTCATGTCGAATCTCGTTTCAAACCATTTGGAGACACAATTAGGGTCAGTGCAAGATTGGTGCACGGTTTGCGTCAAACGTACCATGGGCTCAGAAATCGTTTTGGACTCGCTTGATGGTACTCCTAGGTGACGAGGCTCAAGTGGATGCTCGTTTTGGTCTGTTTAGACATAGTGCTAACCTTGACGCAAGATAGGTGCACGGTTTTGCGCCGAATGTAGCATAGGCTCAGAAATCGTTTTGGATGCACCCGATGGATCTCCTATGTGACTTTGGTCATGTGGAATCTCGTTTCAGTCCATTTGGTGACAGTGGCAGTGTTAGTGCAAGTTACGTGCACGGTTTGCTCGAATCGTACCATAGGCACAGAAATCGTTTTGGACACACCCGATGGTACTCCTAGGTGACGAGGCTCAAGTGGATGCTCATTTTGGTCTGTTTGGAGATAGTGCTAATCTTGACCCAGGATAGATGCACGGTTTGCGTCGAATGTACCATATACTTGAAAATCATTTTGGACGAACCCGATGGTACTCCTAGGTGACGAGGCTCAAGTGGATGCTCGTCTTAATCTGTTTGGAGATAGTGCTAACCTTGATGCGAGATTGGTGCATGGTTTGCGTCGAATGTACCATACGCTCATAAATTGTTCTGGACGTGCTCGATGGTACTCCTAGGTGACAAGGCTCAAGTGGATGCACGCTTTGCGTCGAGTGTACCATAGGCTTGAAAATCATTTTGGACGAACCCGATGGTATTCCTAGGTGACGAGGCACACGTGGATGCTCATTTTAGTCCGTTTGGACATAGAGCTAATCTTGACACAAGATAGGTGCACGGTTTGCGCCGAACGTACCGTAGGCTCAGAAATCGTTTTGGATGCACCCGATGGATCTCCTAGGTGACATTGGTCATGTGGAATCTCATTTCAATCCATTTAGAGACAATGGTAGCCTCAGTGCAAGATAGGTGCACGGTTTGCACCAAACATCGCCCAGAAATCGTGTTGGACGCACCCGATGGTACTCCTAGGTGACGATGCTCAAGTGGATGCTCGTTTTGGTCTGTTTGGAGATAGTGTTAACCTTGATGCGAGATTGGTGCATGGTTTGCGTCGAACGTACCATGGGCTCAGAAATCGTTTTGGACTCGCTCGATGGTACTGCTAGGTGACGAGGCTCAAGTGGATGCTCATTTTGGTCTGTTTAGACATAGTGCTAACCTTGACGCAAGATAGGTGCACGGTTTTGCGCCGAATGTAGCATAGGCTCAGAAATCGTTTTGGATGCACCCGATGGATCTCCTATGTGACTTTGGTCATGTGGAATCTCGTTTCAGTCCATTTGGTGACAGTGGCAGTGTTAGTGCAAGTTAGGTGCACGGTTTGCTCGATACGTACCATAGGCACAGAAATCGTTTTGGACACACCCGATGGTACTCCTAGGTGACGAGGCTCAAGTGGATGCTCATTTTGGTCTGTTTGGAGATAGTGCTAATCTTGACCCAAGATAGATGCACGGTTTGCGTCGAATGTACCATAGGCTTGAAAATCATATTGGACGAACCCGATGGTACTCCTAGGTGAGGCACATGTGGATGCTCGTTTTAGTCCGTTTGGACATAGAGCTAATCTTGACACAAGATAGGTGCACGGTTTCAGCCTAACGTACCGTAGGCTTAGAAATCATTTTGGATGCACCCGATGGATCTCCTAGGTGACATTGGTCATGTGCAATCTCATTTCAATCCATTTGGAGATAGTGGTAGCCTCAGTGCAAGATAGGTGCACGGTTTGCGCCAAACATCGCCCAGAAATCGTGTTGGACGCAACTGATTGTACTCCTAGGTGACGAGACTCAAGTGGACGCTCATTTTGGTCTGTTTGGAGATAGTGTTAACCTTGATGCGAGATTGGTGCACGGTTTGCGTCAAACGTACCATGGGCTCAGAAATCGTTTTGGACTCGCTTGATGGTACTCCTAGGTGACGAGGCTCAAGTGGACGCTCATTTTGGTCTGTTTGGAGATAGTGTTAACCTTGATGCGAGATTGGTGCACGGTTTGCGTCAAACGTACCATGGGCTCAGAAATCGTTTTGGACTCGCTCGATGGTACTCCTAGGTGACGAGGCTCAAGTGGATGCTCGTTTTGGTCTGTTTAGACATAGTGCTAACCTTGACGCAAGATAGGTGCACGGTATACGCCGAACGTAGCATAGGCTCAGAAATCGTTTTGGATGCACCCGATGGATCTCCTATGTGACATTGGTCATGTCGAATCTCGTTTCAAACCATTTGGAGACACAATTAGGGTCAGTGCAAGATAGGTGCACGGTTTGCGCCAAACATAGCTCAGAAATCATTTTGGGATGCTCGTTTTGGTCTTTTTGGAGATATTGCAAATATTGATGCGAGATTAGTGCACGGTTTGCATCGAACGTACCATAGGCACAAAAATCATTTTGGACGCACCCGATGGTACTCCTAGGTGACGAGGCTCAAGTGGATGCTCGTTTTGGTCTGTTTGGAGATAGTGTTAACCTTGATGCGGGATTGGTGCACGGTTTGCATCGAACGTACCATGGGCTCGGAAATCATTTTGGACTCGCTCGATGGTACTCCTAGGTGACGAGGCTCAAGTGGATGCTCGTTTTGGTCTGTTTAGACATAGTGCTAACCTTGACGCAAGATAGGTGCACGGTTTTGCGCCGAATGTAGCATAGGCTCAGAAATCATTTTGGATGCACCCGATGGATCTCCTATGTGACTTTGGTCATGTGGAATCTCGTTTCAGTCCATTTGGTGACAGTGGCAGTCTTAGTGCAAGTTACGTGCATGGTTTGCTCGAAACGTACCATAGGCACAGAAATCGTTTTGGACACACCCGATGGTACTCCTAGGTGACGAGGCTCAAGTGGATGCTCATTTTGGTCTGTTTGGAGATAGTGCTAATCTTGACCCAGGATAGATGCACGGTTTGCGTCGAATGTACCATATACTTGAAAATCATTTTGGACGAACCCGATGGTACTCCTAGGTGACGAGGCTCAAGTGGATGCTCGTTTTAATCTGTTTGGAGATAGTGCTAACCTTGATGCGAGATTGGTGCATGGTTTGCGTCGAATGTACCATATGCTCATAAATTGTTCTGGACGTGCTCGATGGTACTCCTAGGTGACAAGGCTCAAGTGGATGCACGCTTTGCGTCGAGTGTACCGTAGGCTTGAAAATCATTTTAGACGAACCCGATGGTATTCCTAGGTGACGAGGCACACGTGGATGCTCGTTTTAGTCCGTTTGGACATAGAGCTAATCTTGACACAAGATAGGTGCACGGTTTGCGCCGAACGTACCATAGGCTCAGAAATCGTTTTGGATGCACCCGATGGATCTCCTAGGTGACATTGGTCATGTGGAATCTCATTTCAATCCATTTAGAGACAGTGGTAGCCTCAGTGCAAGATAGGTGCACGGTTTGCACCAAACATCGCCCAGAAATCGTGTTGGACGCACCCGATGGTACTCCTAGGTGACGATGCTCAAGTGGATGCTCGTTTTGGTCTGTTTGGAGATATTGTTAACCTTGATGCGAGATTGGTGCATGGTTTGCGTCGAACGTACCATGGGCTCAGAAATCGTTTTGGACTCGCTCGATGGTACTGCTAGGTGACGAGGCTCAAGTGGATGCTCATTTTGGTCTGTTTAGACATAGTGCTAACCTTGACGCAAGATAGGTGCACGGTTTTGCGCCGAATGTAGCATAGGCTCAGAAATCGTTTTGGATGCACCCGATGGATCTCCTATGTGACTTTGGTCATGTGGAATCTCGTTTCAATCCATTTGGTGACAGTGGCAGTGTTAGTGCAAGTTACGTGCACGATTTGCACGAAACATACCATAGCCACAGAAAACGTTTTGGACGCACCTGATGGTACTCCTAGGTGACGAGGCTCAAGTGGATGCTCGTTTTGGTCTGTTTGGAGATAGTGTTAACCTTGATGCGAGATTGGTGCATGGTTTGCGTCGAATGTACCATGGGCTCAGAAATCGTTTTGGACTCGCTCGATGGTACTCCTAGGTGACGAGGCTCAAGTGGATGCTCATTTTGGTCTGTTTAGACATAGTGCTAACCTTGACGCAAGATAGGTGCACGGTTTTGCGCCGAATGTAGCATAGGCTCAGAAATCGTTTTGGATGCACCCGATGGATCTCCTATGTGACTTTGGTCATGTGGAATCTCGTTTCAGTCCATTTGGTGACAGTGGCAGTGTTAGTGCAAGTTAGGTGCACGGTTTCCTCGATACGTACCATAGGCACAGAAATCGTTTTGGACACACCCGATGGTACTCCTAGGTGACGAGGCTCAAGTGGATGCTCATTTTGGTCTGTTTGGAGATAGTGCTAATCTTGACCCAAGATAGATGCACGGTTTGCGTCGAATGTACCATAGGCTTGAAAATCATATTGGACGAACCCGATGGTACTCCTAGGTGAGGCACATGTGGATGCTCATTTTAGTCCGTTTGGACATAGAGCTAATCTTGACACAAGATAGGTGCACGGTTTCAGCCTAACGTACCGTAGGCTTAGAAATCATTTTGGATGCACCCGATGGATCTTCTAGGTGACATTGGTCATGTGCAATCTCGTTTCAATCCATTTGGAGATAGTGGTAGCCTCAGTGCAAGATAGGTGCACGGTTTGCACCAAACATCGCCCAGAAATCGTGTTGGACGCAACTGATTGTACTCCTAGGTGACGAGGCTCAAGTGGACGCTCATTTTGGTCTGTTTGGAGATAGTGTTAACCTTGATGCGAGATTGGTGCACGGTTTGCGTCAAACGTACCATGGGCTCAGAAATCGTTTTGGCCTCGCTCGATGGTACTCCTAGGTGACGAGGCTCAAGTGGATGATCGTTTTGGTCTGTTTAGACATAGTGCTAACCTTGACGCAAGATAGGTGCACGGTATGCGCCGAACGTAGCATAGGCTCAGAAATCGTTTTGGATGCACCCGATGGATCTCCTATGTGACATGGGTCATGTCGAATCTCGTTTCAAACCATTTGGAGACACAATTAGGGTCAGTGCAAGATAGGTGCACGGTTTGCGCCAAACATAGCTCAGAAATCATTTTGGGATGCTCGTTTTGGTCTTTTTGGAGATATTGCAAATATTGATGCGAGATTAGTGCACGGTTTGCATGGAACGTACCATAGGCACAAAAATCATTTTGGACGCACCCGATGGTACTCCTAGGTGACGAGGCTCAAGTGGATGCTCGTTTTGGTCTGTTTGGAGATAGTGTTAACCTTGATGCGAGATTGGTGCACGGTTTGCATCGAACGTACCATGGGCTCGGAAATCATTTTGGACTCGCTCGATGGTACTCCTAGGTGACGAGGCTCAAGTGGATGCTCGTTTTGGTCTGTTTAGACATAGTGCTAACCTTGACGCAAGATAGGTGCACGGTTTTGCGCCGAAAGTAGCATAGGCTCAGAAATCATTTTGGATGCTCCCGATGGTTCTCCTATGTGACTTTGGTCATGTGGAATCTCGTTTTAGTCCAATTGGTGACAGTGGCAGTGTTAGTGCAAGTTACGTGCACGGTTTGCTCGAAACGTACCATAGGCACAGAAATCGTTTTGGACACACCCGATGGTACTCCTAGGTGACGAGGCTCAAGTGGATGCTCATTTTGGTCTGTTTGGAGATAGTGCTAATCTTGACCCAGGATAGATGCACGGTTTGCGTCGAATGTACCATATACTTGAAAATCATTTTGGACGAACCTGATGGTACTCCTAGGTGACGAGGCACATGTGGATGCTCATTTTACTCCGTTTGGACATAGAGCTAATCTTGACACAAGATAGGTGCACGGTTTGCGCCTAACGTACTGTAGGCTCAGAAATCATTTTGGATGCACCCGATGGATCTCCTAGGTGACATTGGTCATGTGCAATCTCGTTTCAATCCATTTGGAGATAGTGGTAGCCTCAGTGCAAGATAGGTGCACGGTTTGCACCAAACATCGCCAAGAAATCGTTTGGACGCACCTGATTGTACTCCTAGGTGACGAGGCTCAAGTGGATGCTCGTTTTGGTCTGTTTGGAGATAGTGTTAAGCTTGATGCGAGATTGGTGCACGGTTTGCGTCAAACGTACCATGGGCTCAGAAATTGTTTTGGACTCGCTCGATGGTACTCCTAGGTGACGAGGCTCAACTGGATGCTCGTTTTGGTCTGCTTAGACATAGTGCTAACCTTGACGCAAGATTGGTGCACGGTTTGCGCCGAATGTAGCATAGGCTCAGAAATCATTTTGGATGCACCCGATGGATCTCCTATGTGACATTGGTCATGTCGAATCTCGTTTCAAACCATTTGGAGACACAATTAGGGTCAGTGCAAGATAGGTGCACGGTTTGCGCCAAACATAGCTTAGAAATCATTTTGGGATGCTCGTTTTGGTCTTTTTGGAGATATTGCAAATATTGATGCGAGATTGGTGTACGGTTTGCGCCGAACGTACCATAGGCACAAAAATCGTTTTGGACGCACCCGATGGTACTCCTAGGTGACGAGGCTCAAGTGGATGCTCATTTTGCTCTGTTTGGAGATAGAGCTAACCTTGACACAAGATAGGTGCACGGTTTGTGCTGAACGTACCGTAGGCACAGAAAATGTTTTGGATGCACCCGATCGATCTCCTAGGTGACATTGGTCATGTGGAATCTCGTTTCAATCCATTTGGAGACAGTGGTAGTGCCAGGGCAAGATAGGTGCACGGTTTGCGCCAAACATCGCTCGTAAACCTTTTTGGACGCACCCGATGCTACTCCTAGGTGACGAGGCTTAAGTGGATGCTCGTTTTGGTCTGTTTAGAGATAGTGCTAACCTTGATGCGAGATTGGTGCATGGTTTGCGTCGAACGTACCATATGCTCATAAATTGTTTTGTACGCGCTCGATTGTACTCCTAGGTGACGAGGCTCAAGTGGATGCTCGTTTTGGTTTGTTTAGACATAGTGCTAACCTTGACACAAGATAGGTGCACAGTTTGCGCCGAGCGTAGCATAGGCTCAGAAATCGTTTTGGATGCACCCGATGGATCTCCTATGTGACTTTGGTCATGTGGAATCTCGTTTCAATCCATTTGGTGACAGTGGCAGTGTTAGTGCAAGTTACGTGCACGGTTTGCGCGAAACATACCATAGGCACAGAAAATGTTTTGGACGCACCCGATGGTACTCCTAGGTGACGAGACTCAAGTGGATGCTCATTTTGGTCTGTTTGGAGATAGTGTTAACCTTGATGCGAGATTGGTGCACGGTTTGCGTCGAACGTACCATGGGCTCCGAAATCATTTTGGACTCGCTTGATGGTACTCCTAGGTGACGAGGCTCAAGTGGATGCTCGTTTTAGTCTGTTTGGAGATAGTGCTAACCTTGATGCGAGATGGGTGCATGGTTTGCGTCGAACGTACCATATGCTCATAAATTGTTCTGGACGTGCTCGATGGTACTCCTAGGTGACAAGGCTCAAGTGGATGCTTGTATTGGTCTGTTTGGAGATAGTGCTAATCTTGACCCAAGATAGATGCACGGTTTGCGTCGAATGTACCATAGGCTTGAAAATCATTTTGGACGAACCCGATGGTACTCTTAGGTGACGAGGCACATGTGGATGCTCATTTTAGTCCGTTTGGACATAGAGCATGGTTTGCGCCTAACGTACCGTAGGCTCAGAAATCATTTTGGATGCACCCGATGGATCTCCTAGGTGACATTGGTCATTTGCAATCTCGTTTCAATCCATTTGGAGATAGTGGTAGCCTCAGTGCAAGATAGGTGCACGGTTTGCACCAAACGTCGCCCAAAAATCGTGTTGGACGCACCAGATTGTACTCCTAGGTGACGAGGCTCAAGTGGATGCTCGTTTTGGTCTGTTTGGAGATAGTGTTAACCTTGATGCGAGATTGGTGCACGGTTTGCGTCAAACGTACCATGGGCTCAGAAATCGTTTTGGACTCGCTCGATGGTACTCCTAGGTGACGAGGCTCAAGTGGATGCTTGTTTTGGTCTGCTTAGACATAGTGCTAACCTTGACGCAAGATTGGTGCACGGTTTGCGCAGAATGTAGCATAGGCTCAGAAATCATTTTGGATGCACCCGATGGATCTCCTATGTGACATTGGTCATGTCGAATCACGTTTCAAACCATTTGGAGACACAATTAGGGTCAGTGCAAGATAGGTGCACGGTTTGCGCCAAACATAGCGTAGAAATCATTTTGGGATGCTCGTTTTGGTCTTTTTGGAGATATTGCAAATATTGATGCGAGATTGGTGCACGGTTTGCGTCGAACGTACCATAGGCACAAAAATCATTTTGGATGCACCCGATGGTACTCCTAGGTGACGAGGCTCAAGTGGATGCTCATTTTTCTCTATTTGGAGATAGAGCTAACCTTGACACAAGATAGGTGCACGGTTTGCGCTGAACGTACCGTAGGCTCAGAAATCGTTTTGGTTGCACCCGATGGATCTCCTATGTGACTTTGGTCATGTGGAATCTCGTTTCAATCCATTTGGTGACAGTGGCAGTGTTAGTGCAAGTTACGTGCACGATTTGCGCGAAACATACCATAGGCACAGAAAACGTTTTGGACGCACCTGATGGTACTCCTAGGTGACGAGACTCAGTGGATGCTCATTTTGGTCTGTTTGGAGATAGTGTTAACCTTGATGCGAGATTGGTGCATGGTTTGCGTCGAACGTACCATATGCTCATAAATTGTTCTGGACGTGCTCGATGGTACTCCTAGGTGACAAGGCTCAAGTGGATGCACGGTTTGCGTCGAATGTACCATAGGCTTGAAAATCATTTTGGACGAACCCGATGGTATTCGTAGGTGACGAGGCACACGTGGATGCTCGTTTTAGTCCGTTTGGACATAGAGCTAATCTTGACACAAGATAGGTGCACGGTTTGCGCCGAACGTACCGTAGGCTCAGAAATCATTTTGGATGCACCCGATGGATCTCCTAGGTGACATTGGTCATGTGGAATCTCGTTTCAATCCATTTGGAGACAGTGGTAGCCTCAGTGCAAGATAGGTGCACGGTTTGCACCAAACATCGCCCAGAAACCATTTTGGACGCACCCGATGGTACTCCTAGGTGACGAGGCTCAAGTGGATGCTCGTTTTGGTCTGTTTGGAGATAGTGCTAACCTTGATGCGAGATTGGTTTTCGTCGAACGTACCATAGACTCAGAAATCATTTTGGACTCGCTCGATGGTACACGTGGATGCTTGTTTTGGGCCTGTTTGGACATAGAGCCAACCTTGACACAAGATAGGTGCACGGTTTGCGCCAAACGTACCGTAGGCTCAGAAATCGTTTTGGATGCACCCGATGGATCTCCTATGTGACTTTGGTCGTGTGGAATCTCGTTTCCATCCATTTGGTGACAGTGGCCGTGTTAGTGCAAGTTACGTGCATGGTTTGCGCTAAACGTACCATTGGCACAGAAATCGTTTTGGATGCACCCGATGGTACTCCTAGGTGACGAGGCTCAAGTGGATGCTTGTTTTTTATCTGTTTCGAGATAGTGCTAATCTTGACGCAAGATAGATGCACGGTTTGCGTCGAACGTACCATAGGCTCAAAAATCATTTTGGACGCACCCGATGGTACTCCTAGGAGCCGAGGCACACGTGGATGCTCGTTTTGGTCTGTTTGGACATACAGCTAATCTTGACACAAGATAGGTGCACGGTTTGCGCCGAACGTACCGTAGGCTCAGAAATCATTTTGGACGCACCTGATGGATCTCCTCGGTGACATTGGTCATGTGGAATCTCGTTTCAAACCATTTGGAGACACTGTTAGAGTCAGTGCAAGATAGGTGCACAGTTTGGCCAAACGTAGCTCAGAAATCATTTTGGGATGCTCGTTTTGGTCTTTTTGGAGATATTGCTAATATTGATGCGATATTGGTGCACGGTTTGCGTCGAACGTACCATAGGCACAAAAATTGTTTTGGACGCACCCGATGGTACTCCTAGGTGACGAGGCTCAAGTGGATGCTCATTTTGGTCTGTTTGGAGATAGTGTTAATCTTGACGCACGATAGATGCACGGTTTGCGTCGAATATACCATAGGCTTGAAAATCATTTTGGACGCACCCGATGGTACTCCTAGGTGACGAGGCACACGTGGATGCTTGTTTTGGGCCTGTTTGGACATAGAGCCAACCTTGACACAAGATAGGTGCACGGTTTGCGCCGAACGTACCGTAGGCTCAGAAATCGTTTTGGATGCACCCGATGGATCTCCTATGTGACTATGGTCGTGTGGAATCTCGTTTCCATCCATTTGGTGACAGTGGCAGTGTTAGTGCAAGTCACGCGCACGGTTTGCGCTAAACGTACCATTAGCACAGAAATCGTTTTGGAGACGAGGCACACGTGGATGCTTGTTTTGGGGCCTGTTTGGACATAGAGCCAACCCTTGACACAAGATAGGTGCACGGTTTGCCGCCGAACGTACCGTAGGCTCAGAAATCGTTTTGGATGCACCCGATGGATCTCCTATGTGACTATGGTCGTGTGGAATCTCGTTTCCATCCATTTGGTGACAGTGGCAGTGTTAGTGCAAGTCACGCGCACGGTTTGCGCTAAACGTACCATTAGCACAGAAATCGTTTTGGATGCACCCGATGGTACTCCTAGGTGACGAGGCTCAAGTGGATGCTCGTTTTTTATCTGTTTCGAGTTAGTGCTAATCTTGACGCTAGATAGATGCACGGTTTGCGTCGAACGTACATAGGCTCAAAATCGTTTTGGACGCACACGATGGTACTCCTAGGAGCCGAGGCACACGTGGATGCTCGTTTTGGTCTGTTTGGACATACAGCTAATCTTGACGCAAGATAGGTGCACGGTTTGCGCCGAACGTACCGTAGGCTCAGAAATCATTTTGGACGCACCTGGTGGATCTCCTCGGTGACATTGGTCATGTGGAATCTCGTTTCAAACCATTTGGAGACACTGTTATAGTCAGTGCAAGATAGGTGCACAGTTTGGCCAAACGTAGCTCAAAAATCATTTTGGGATGCTCGTTTTGGTCTTTTTGGAGATATTGCTAATATTGATGCGAGATTGGTGCACGGTTTGCGTCGAACGTAACATAGGCACAAAAATTGTTTTGGACGCACACGATGGTACTCCTAGGTGACGAGGCTCAAGTGGATGCTCATTTTGGTCTGTTTGGAGATAGTGTTAATCTTGACGCAAGACAGATGCACGGTTTGCGTCGAAAATACCATAGGCTTGAAAATCATTTTGGACGCACCCGATGGTACTCCTAGGTGACGAGGCACACGTGGATGCTTGTTTTGGGCCTGTTTGGACATAGAGCTAACCTTGACACAAGATAGGTGCACGGTTTGCGCCGAACGTACCGTAGGCTCAGAAATCGTTTTGGATGCACCCGATGGATCTCCTATGTGACTTTGGTCATGTGGAATCTCGTTTCCATCCATTTGGTGACAGTGGCAGTGTTAGTGCAAGTTACGTGCATGGTTTGCGCTATACGTACCATAGGCACAGAAATCGTTTTGGATGCACCCGATGGTACTCCTAGGTGACGAGGCTCAAGTGGATGCTCGTTTTTTATCTGTTTCGAGATAGTGCTAATCTTGACGCAAGATAGATGCACGGTTTGCGTCGAACGTACCATAGGCTCAAAAATCGTTTTGGACGCACCCGATGGTACTCCTAGGAGCCGAGGCACACGTGGATGCTCGTTTTGGTCTGTTTGGACATACAGCTAATCTTGACACAAGATAGGTGCACGGTTTGCGCCGAACGTACCGTAGGCTCAGAAATCATTTTGGACGCACCTGATGGATCTCCTCGGTGACATTGGCCATGTGGAATCTCGTTTCAAACCATTTGGAGACACTGTTAGAGTCAGGCAAGATAGGTGCACAGTTTGGGCAAACATAGCTCAGAAATCATTTTGGGATGCTCGTTTTGGTCTTTTTGGAGATATTGCTAATATTGATGCGAGATTGGTGCACGGTTTGCGTCGAACGTACCATAGGCACAAAAATTGTTTTAGACGCATCCGATGGTACTCCTAGGTGACGAGGCTCAAGTGGATGCTCATTTTGGTCTGTTTGGAGATAGTGTTAATCTTGACGCAAGATAGATGCATGGTTTGCGTCGAATATACCATAGGCTTGAAAATCATTTTGGACGCACCCGAAGGTTCTCCTAGGTGACGAGGCACACGTGGATGCTTGTTTTGGGCCTGTTTGGACATAGAGCCAACCTTGACACAAGATAGGTGCACGGTTTGCGCCGAACGTACCGTAGGCTCAGAAATCATTTTGGATGCACCCGATGATTCTCCTATGTGACTTTGGTCGTGTGGAATCTCGTTTCCATCCATTTGGTGACAGTGGCAGTGTTAGTGCAAGTTACGTGCACGGTTTGCGCTAAACGTACCATAGGCACAGAAATCGTTTTGGATGCACCCGATGGTACTCCCAGGTGACGAGGCTCAAGTGGATGCTCGTTTTTTATCTGTTTCGAGATAGTGCTAATCTTGACGCAAGATAGATGCACGGTTTGCGTCGAACGTACCATAGGCTCAAAAATCGTTTTGGACGCACCCGATGGTACTCCTAGGAGCCGAGGCACACGTGGATGCTCGTTTTGGTCTGTTTGGACATAGAGCTAATCTTGACACAAGATAGGTGCACGGTTTGCGCCGAACGTACCGTAGGCTCAGAAATCATTTTGGACGCACCTGATGGATCTCCTCGGTGACATTGGCCATGTGGAATCTCGTTTCAAACCATTTGGAGACACTGCTAGAGTCAGTGCAAGATAGGGCACAGTTTGGCAAACATAGCTCAGAAATCATTTTGGGATGCTCGTTTTGGTCTTTTGGAGATATTGCTAATATGATGCAAGATTGGAGCACGGTTTGCGTCGAACGTACCATAGGCACAAAAATTGTTTTGGACGCATCCGATGGAACTCCTAGGTGACGAGGCTGAAGTGGATGCTCATTTGGTCTGTTTGAAGATAGTGTTAATCTTGACGCAAGATAGATGCACGTTTGCGTCGAATATACCATAGGCTTGAAATCATTTTGGACGCACCCGAGGTTCTCCTAGGTGACGAGGCACACGTGGATGCTTGTTTTGGGCCTGTTTGGACATAGAGCCAACCTTGACACAAGATAGGTGCACGGTTTGCGCCTCTCGTTTCCATCCATTTGGTGACAGTGGCAGTGTTAGTGCAAGTTACGCGCACGGTTTGCGCTAAACGTACCATTAGCACAGAAATCGTTTTGGATGCACCCGATGGTACTCCTAGGTGACGAGGCTCAAGTGGATGCTCGTTTTTTATCTGTTTCGAGATAGTGCTAATCTTGACGCAAGATAGATGCACGGTTTGCGTCGAACGTACCATAGGCTCAAAAATCGTTTTGGACGCACACGATGGTACTCCTAGGAGCCGAGGCACACGTGGATGCTCGTTTTGGTCTGTTTGGACATACAGCTAATCTTGACGCAAGATAGGTGCACGGTTTGCGCCGAACGTACCGTAGGCTCAGAAATCATTTTGGACACACCTGGTGGATCTCCTCGGTGACATTGGTCATGTGGAATCTCGTTTCAAACCATTTGGAGACACTGTTAGAGTCAGTGCAAGATAGGTGCACAGTTTGGCCAAACGTAGCTCAAAAATCATTTTGGGATGCTCGTTTTGGTCTTTTTGGAGATATTGCTAATATTGATGCGAGATTGGTGCACAGTTTGCGTCGAACGTACCATAGGCACAAAAATTGTTTTGGACGCACCCGATGGTACTCCTAGGTGACGAGGCTCAAGTGGATGCTCATTTTGGTCTGTTTGGAGATAGTGTTAATCTTGACGCAAGATAGATGCACGGTTTGCGTCGAATATACCATAGGCTTGAAAATGATTTTGGACGCACCCGATGGTACTCCTAGGTGACGAGGCACACGTGGGTGCTTGTTTTGGGCCTGTTTGGACACAGAGCTAACCTTGACATAAGATAGGTGCACGGTTTGCGCCGAACGTACCGTAGGCTCAGAAATCGTTTTGGATGCACCCGATGGATCTCCTATGTGACTTTGGTCATGTGGAATCTCGTTTCCATCCATTTGGTGACAGTGGCAGTGTTAGTGCAAGTTACGCGCACGGTTTGTGCTAAACGTACCATAGGCACAGAAATCGTTTTGGGAGGCACACGTGGATGCTTGTTTTGGGCCTGTTTGTACATAGAGCTAACCTTGACATAAGATAGGTGCACGGTTTGCGCCGAACGTACCGTAGGCTCAGAAATCGTTTTGGATGCACCCGATGGATCTCCTATGTGACTTTGATCATGTGGAATCTCGTTTCCATCCATTTGGTGACAGTGGCAGTGTTAGTGCAAGTTACGTGCACGGTTTGCGCTAAACGTACCATAGGCACAGAAATCATTTTGGATGCACCCGATGGTACTCCTAGGTGACGAGGCTCAAGTGGATGCTCGTTTTTTATCTGTTTCGAGATAGTGCTAATCTTGACGCAAGATAGATGCACGGTTTGCGTCGAACGTACCATAGGCTCAAAAATCGTTTTGGACGCACCCGATGGTACTCCTAGGAGCCGAGGCACACGTGGATGCTCGTTTTGGTCTGTTTGGACATAGAGCTAATCTTGACACAAGATAGGTGCACGGTTTGCGCCGAACGTACCGTAGGCTCAGAAATCATTTTGGACGCACCTGATGGATCTCCTCGGTGACATTGGCCATGTGGAATCTCGTTTCAAACCATTTGGAGACACTGTTAGAGTCAGTGCAAGATAGGTGCACATTTTGGCCAAACGTAGCTCAAAAATCATTTTGGGATGCTCGTTTTGGTCTTTTTGGAGATATTGCTAATATTGATGCGAGATTGGTGCACGGTTTGCGTCGAACGTACCATAGGCACAAAAATTATTTTGGACGCACCCGATGGTACTCCTAGGTGACGAGGCTCAAGTGGATGCTCATTTTGGTCTGTTTGGAGATAGTGTTAATCTTGACGCAAGATAGATGCACGGTTTGCGTCGAATATACCATAGGCTTGAAAATCATTTTGGACGCACCCGATGGTACTCCTAGGTGACGAGGCACACGTGGGTGCTTGTTTTGGGCCTGTTTGGACACAGAGCTAACCTTGACATAAGATAGGTGCACGGTTTGCGCCGAACGTACCGTAGGCTCAGAAATCGTTTTGGATGCACCCGATGGATCTCCTATGTGACTTTGGTCATGTGGAATCTCGTTTCCATCCATTTGGTGACAGTGGCAGTGTTAGTGCAAGTTACGCGCACGGTTTGTGCTAAACGTACCATGGGCACAGAAATCGTTTTGGATGCACCCGATGGTACTCCTAGGTGACGAGGCTCAAGTGGATGCTCGTTTTTTATCTGTTTCGAGATAGTGCTAATCTTGACGCAAGATAGATGCACGGTTTGCGTCGAACGTACCATAGGCTCAAAAATCGTTTTGGACGCACCCGATGGTACTCCTAGGAGCCGAGGCACACGTGGATGCTCGTTTTGGTCTGTTTGGACATAGAGCTAATCTTGACACAAGATAGGTGCACGGTTTGCGCCGAACGTACCGTAGGCTCAGAAATCATTTTGGACGCACCTGATGGATCTCCTCGGTGACATTGGCCATGTGGAATCTCGTTTCAAACCATTTGGAGACACTGTTAGAGTCAGTGCAAGATAGGTGCACAGTTTGGGCAAACATAGCTCAGAAATCATTTTGGGATGCTCGTTTTGGTCTTTTTGGAGATATTGCTAATATTGATGCGAGATTGGTGCACGGTTTGCGTCGAACGTACCATAGGCACAAAAATTGTTTTAGACGCATCCGATGGTACTCCTAGGTGACGAGGCTCAAGTGGATGCTCATTTTGGTCTGTTTGGAGATAGTGTTAATCTTGACGCAAGATAGATGCATGGTTTGCGTCGAATATACCATAGGCTTGAAAATCATTTTGGACGCACCCGAAGGTTCTCCTAGGTGACGAGGCACACGTGGATGCTTGTTTTGGGCCTGTTTGGACACAGAGCTAACCTTGACATAAGATAGGTGCACGGTTTGCGCCGAACGTACCGTAGGCTCAGAAATCGTTTTGGATGCACCCGATGGATCTCCTATGTGACTTTGATCATGTGGAATCTCGTTTCCATCCATTTGGTGACAGTGGCAGTGTTAGTGCAAGTTACGTGCACGGTTTGCGCTAAACGTACCATAGGCACAAAAATCGTTTTGGATGCACCCGATGGTACTCCTAGGTGACGAGGCTCAAGTGGATGCTCGTTTTTTATCTGTTTCGAGATAGTGCTAATCTTGACGCAAGATAGATGCACGGTTTGCGTCGAACGTACCATAGGCTCAAAATCGTTTTGGACGCACCCGATGGTACTCCTAGGAGCCGAGGCACACGTGGATGCTCGTTTTGGTCTGTTTGGACATAGAGCTAATCTTGACACAAGATAGGTGCATGGTTTGCGCCGAATGTACCGTAGGCTCAGAAATCATTTTGGACGCACCTGATGGATCTCCTCGGTGACATTGGCCATGTGGAATCTCGTTTCAAACCATTTGGAGACACTGTTAGAGTCAGTGCAAGATAGGTGCACTTTTGGCCAAACGTAGCTCAAAAATCATTTTGGGATGCTCGTTTGGTCTTTTTGGAGATATTGCTAATATTGATGCGAGATTGGTGCACGGTTGCGTCGAACGTACCATAGGCACAAAAATTATTTTTGACGCAACCGATGGTACTCCTAGGTGACGAGGCTCAAGTGGATGCTCATTTTGGTCTGTTTGGAGATAGTGTTAATCTTGACGCAAGATAGATGCACGGTTTGCGTCGAATATACCATAGGCTTGAAAATCATTTTGGACGCACCCAATGGTACTCCTAGGTGACGAGGCACACGTGGGTGCTTGTTTTGGGCCTGTTTGGACACAGAGCTAACCTTGACATAAGATAGGTGCACGGTTTGCGCCGAACGTACCGTAGGCTCAGAAATCGTTTTGGATGCACCCGATGGATCTCCTATGTGACTTTGGTCATGTGGAATCTCGTTTCCATCCATTTGGTGACAGTGGCAGAGTTAGTGCAAGTTACGCGCACGGTTTGTGCTAAACGTACCATAGGCACAGAAATCGTTTTGGATGCACCCGATGGTACTCCTAGGTGACGAGGCTCAAGTGGATGCTCGTTTTTTATCTGTTTCGAGATAGTGCTAATCTTGACGCAAGATAGATGCACGGTTTGCGTCGAACGTACCATAGGCTCAAAAATCGTTTTGGACGCACCCGATCGTACTCCTAGGAGCCGAGGCACACGTGGATGCTCGTTTTGGTCTGTTTGGACATAGAGCTAATCTTGACACAAGATAGGTGCACGGTTTGCGCCGAACGTACCGTAGGCTCAGAAATCATTTTGGACGCACCTGATGGATCTCCTCGGTGACATTGGCCATGTGGAATCTCGTTTCAAACCATTTGGAGACACTGTTAGAGTCAGTGCAAGATAGGTGCACAGTTTGGCCAAACGTAGCTCAAAAATCATTTTGGGATGCTCGTTTTGGTCTTTTTGGAGATATTGCTAATATTGATGCGAGATTGGTGCACGGTTTGCGTCGAACGTACCATAGGCGCAAAAATTATTTTGGACGCACCCGATGGTACTCCTAGGTGACGAGGCTCAAGTGGATGCTCATTTTGGTCTGTTTGGAGATAGTGTTAATCTTGACGCAAGATAGATGCACGGTTTGCGTCGAATATACCATAGGCTTGAAAATCATTTTGGACGCACCCGATGGTACTCCTAGGTGACGAGGCACACGTGGATGCTTGTTTTGGGCCTGTTTGGACACAGAGCTAACCTTGACATAAGATAGGTGCACGGTTTGCGCCGAACGTACCGTAGGCTCAGAAATCGTTTTGGATGCACCCGATGGATCTCCTATGTGACTTTGGTCATGTGGAATCTCGTTTCCATCCATTTGGTGACAGTGGCAGTGTTAGTGCAAGTTACGCGCACGGTTTGCGCTAAACGTACCATAGGCACAGAAATCGTTTTGGATGCACCCGATGGTACTCCTAGGTGACGAGGCTCAAGTGGATGCTCGTTTTTTATCTGTTTCAAGATAGTGCTAATCTTGACGCAAGATAGATGCACGGTTTGCGTCGAACGTACCATAGGCTCAAAAATCGTTTTGGACGCACCCGATGGTACTCCTAGGAGCCGAGGCACACGTGGATGCTCGTTTTGGTCTGTTTGGACATAGAGCTAATCTTGACACAAGATAGGTGCACGGTTTGCGCCGAACGTACCGTAGGCTCAGAAATCATTTTGGACGCACCTGATGGATCTCCTCGGTGACATTGGCCATGTGGAATCTCGTTTCAAACCATTTGGAGACACTGTTAGAGTCAGTGCAAGATAGGTGCACAGTTTGGCCAAACGTAGCTCAAAAATCATTTTGGGATGCTCGTTTTGGTCTTTTTGGAGATATTGCTAATATTGATGCGAGATTGGTGCACGGTTTGTGTCGAACGTACCATAGGCACAAAAATTATTTTGGACGCACCCGATGGTACTCCTAGGTGACGAGGCTCAAGTGGATGCTCATTTTGGTCTGTTTGGAGATAGTGTTAATCTTGACGCAAGATAGATGCACGGTTTGCGTCGAATATACCATAGGCTTGAAAATCATTTTGGACGCACCCGATGGTACTCCTAGGTGACGAGGCACACGTGGATGCTTGTTTTGGGCCTGTTTGGACACAGAGCTAACCTTGACATAAGATAGGTGCACGGTTTGCGCCGAACGTACCGTAGGCTCAGAAATCGTTTTGGATGCACCCGATGGATCTCCTATGTGACTTTGGTCATGTGGAATCTCGTTTCCATCCATTTGGTGACAGTGGCAGTGTTAGTGCAAGTTACGCGCACGGTTTGCGCTAAACGTACCATAGGCACAGAAATCATTTTGGATGCACCCGATGGTACTCCTAGGTGACGAGGCTCAAGTGGATGCTCGTTTTTTTATCTGTTTCGAGATAGTGCTAATCTTGACGCTAGATAGATGCACGGTTTGCGTCGAACGTACCATAGGCTCAAAAATCGTTTTGGACGCACCCGATGGTACTCCTAGGAGCCGAGGCACACGTGGATGCTCGTTTTGGTCTGTTTGGACATAGAGCTAATCTTGACACAAGATAGGTGCACGGTTTGCGCCGAATGTACCGTAGGCTCAGAAATCATTTTGGACGCACCTGATGGATCTCCTCGGTGACATTGGCCATGTGGAATCTCGTTTCAAACCATTTGGAGACACTGTTAGAGTCAGTGCAAGATAGGTGCACAGTTTGGCCAAACGTAGCTCAAAAATCATTTTGGGATGCTCGTTTTGGTCTTTTTGGAGATATTGCTAATATTGATGCGAGATTGGTGCACGGTTTGCGTCGAACGTACCATAGGCACAAAAATTATTTTGGACGCACCCGATGGTACTCCTAGGTGACGAGGCTCAAGTGGATGCTCATTTTGGTCTGTTTGGAGATAGTGTTAATCTTGACGCAAGATAGATGCACGGTTTGCGTCGAATATACCATAGGCTTGAAAATCATTTTGGACGCACCCGATGGTACTCCTAGGTGACGAGGCACACGTGGATGCTTGTTTTGGGCCTGTTTGGACACAGAGCTAACCTTGACATAAGATAGGTGCACGGTTTGCGCCGAACGTACCGTAGGCTCAGAAATCGTTTTGGATGCACCCGATGGATCTCCTATGTGACTTTGGTCATGTGGAATCTCGTTTCCATCCATTTGGTGACAGTGGCAGTGTTAGTGCAAGTTACGCGCACGGTTTGCGCTAAACGTACCATAGGCACAGAAATCGTTTTGGATGCACCCGATGGTACTCCTAGGTGACGAGGCTCAAGTGGATGCTCGTTTTTTATCTGTTTCGAGATAGTGCTAATCTTGAGGCAAGATAGATGCATGGTTTGCATCGAACGTACCATAGGCTCAAAAATCGTTTTGGACGCACCCGATGATACTCCTAGGAGACGAGGCACACGTGGATGCTCGTTTTGGTCTGTTTGGACATAGAGCTAATCTTGACACAAGATAGGTGCACGGTTTGCGCCGAACATACCGTAGGCTCAGAAATCATTTTGGACGCACCTGATGGATCTCCTCGGTGACATTGGCCATGTGGAATCTCGTTTCAAACCATTTGGAGACACTGTTAGAGTCAGTGCAAGATAGGTGCACAGTTTGGGCAAACATAGCTTAGAAATCATTTTGGGATGCTCGTTTTGGTCATTTTGGAGATATTGCTAATATTGATGCGAGATTGGTGCACGGTTTGCGTCGAACGTACCATAGGCACAAAAATTGTTTTGGACGCATCCGATGGTACTCCTAGGTGACGAGGCTCAAGTGGATGCTCGTTTTTTATCTGTTTCGAGATAGTGCTAATCTTGACGCAAGATAGATGCACAGTTTGCGTCGAACGTACCATAGGCTCAAAAATCGTTTTGGACGCACCCGATGGTACTCCTAGGAGCCGAGGCACACGTGGATGCTCGTTTTGGTCTGTTTGGACATAGAGCTAATCTTGACACAAGATAGGTGCACGGTTTGCGCCGAACGTACCGTAGGCTTAGAAATCATTTTGGACGCACCTGATGGATCTCCTCGGTGACATTGGCCATGTGGAATCTCATTTCAAACCATTTGGAGACACTGCTAGAGTCAGTGCAAGATAGGTGCACAGTTTGGGCAAACATAGCTCAGAAATCATTTTGGGATGCTCGTTTTGGTCTTTTTGGAGATATTGCTAATATTGATGCGAGATTGGTGCACGGTTTGCGTCGAAAGTACCATAGGCACAAAAATTGTTTTGGACGCATCCGATGGAACTCCTAGGTGACGAGGCTCAAGTGGATGCTCATTTTGGTCTGTTTGAAGATAGTGTTAATCTTGACGCAAGATAGATGCACGGTTTGCGTCGAATATACCATAGGCTTGAAAATCATTTTGGACGCACCCGATGGTACTCCTAGGTGACGAGGCACACGTGGATGCTTGTTTTGGGCCTGTTTGGACATAGAGCCAACCTTGACATAAGATAGGTGCACGGTTTGCGCCGAATGTACCGTAGGCTCAGAAATCGTTTTGGATGCACCCGATGGATCTCCTATGTGACTTTGGTCATGTGGAATCTCGTTTCCATCCATTTGGTGACAGTGGCAGTGTTAGTGCAAGTTACGCGCACGGTTTGCGCTAAACGTACCATAGGCACAGAAATCGTTTTGGATGCACCCGATGGTACTCCTAGGTGACGAGGCTCAAGTGGATGCTCGTTTTTTATCTGTTTCGAGATAGTGCTAATCTTGACGCAAGATAGATGCACGGTTTGCGTCGAACGTACCATAGGCTCAAAAATCGTTTTGGACGCACCCGATGGTACTCCTAGGAGCCGAGGCACACGTGGATGCTCGTTTTGGTCTGTTTGGACATAGAGCTAATCTTGACACAAGATAGGTGCACGGTTTGCGCCGAACGTACCGTAGGCTCAGAAATCATTTTGGACGCACCTGATGGATCTCCTCGGTGACATTGGCCATGTGGAATCTCGTTTCAAACCATTTGGAGACACTGTTAGAGTCAGTGCAAGATAGGTGCACAGTTTGGCCAAACGTAGCTCAAAAATCATTTTGGGATGCTCGTTTTGGTCTTTTTGGAGATATTGCTAATATTGATGCGAGATTGGTGCACGGTTTGCGTCGAACGTACCATAGGCACAAAAATTATTTTGGACGCACCCGATGGTACTCCTAGGTGACGAGGCTCAAGTGGATGCTCATTTTGGTCTGTTTGGAGATAGTGTTAATCTTGACGCAAGATAGATGCACGGTTTGCGTCGAATATACCATAGGCTTGAAAATCATTTTGGACGCACCCGATGGTACTCCTAGGTGACGAGGCACACGTGGATGCTTGTTTTGGGCCTGTTTGGACACAGAGCTAACCTTGACATAAGATAGGTGCACGGTTTGCGCCGAACGTACCGTAGGCTCAGAAATCGTTTTGGATGCACCCGATGGATCTCCTATGTGACTTTGGTCATGTGGAATCTCGTTTCCATCCATTTGGTGACAGTGGCAGTGTTAGTGCAAGTTACGCGCACGGTTTGCGCTAAACGTACCATAGGCACAGAAATCGTTTTGGATGCACCCGATGGTACTCCTAGGTGACGAGGCTCAAGTGGATGCTCGTTTTTTTATCTGTTTCGAGATAGTGCTAATCTTGACGCAAGATAGATGCACGGTTTGCGTCGAACGTACCATAGGCTCAAAAATCGTTTTGGACGCACCCGATGGTACTCCTAGGAGCCGAGGCACACGTGGATGCTCGTTTTGGTCTGTTTGGACATAGAGCTAATCTTGACACAAGATAGGTGCACGGTTTGCGCCGAATGTACCGTAGGCTCAGAAATCATTTTGGACGCACCTGATGGATCTCCTCGGTGACATTGGCCATGTGGAATCTCGTTTCAAACCATTTGGAGACACTGTTAGAGTCAGTGCAAGATAGGTGCACAGTTTGGCCAAACGTAGCTCAAAAATCATTTTGGGATGCTCGTTTTGGTCTTTTTGGAGATATTGCTAATATTGATGCGAGATTGGTGCACGGTTTGCGTCGAACGTACCATAGGCACAAAAATTATTTTGGACGCACCCGATGGTACTCCTAGGTGACGAGGCTCAAGTGGATGCTCATTTTGGTCTGTTTGGAGATAGTGTTAATCTTGACGCAAGATAGATGCACGGTTTGCGTCGAATATACCATAGGCTTGAAAATCATTTTGGACGCACCCGATGGAACTCCTAGGTGACGAGGCACACGTGGATGCTTGTTTTGGGCCTGTTTGGACACAGAGCTAACCTTGACATAAGATAGGTGCACGGTTTGCGCCGAACGTACCGTAGGCTCAGAAATCGTTTTGGATGCACCCGATGGATCTCCTATGTGACTTTGGTCATGTGGAATCTCGTTTCCATCCATTTGGTGACAGTGGCAGTGTTAGTGCAAGTTACGCGCACGGTTTGCGCTAAACGTACCATAGGCACAGAAATCGTTTTGGATGCACCCGATGGTACTCCTAGGTGACGAGGCTCAAGTGGATGCTCGTTTTTTTATCTGTTTCGAGATAGTGCTAATCTTGACGCAAGATAGATGCACGGTTTGCGTCGAACGTACCATAGGCTCAAAAATCGTTTTGGACGCACCCGATGGTACTCCTAGGAGCCGAGGCACACGTGGATGCTCGTTTTGGTCTGTTTGGACATAGAGCTAATCTTGACACAAGATAGGTGCACGGTTTGCGCCGAATGTACCGTAGGCTCAGAAATCATTTTGGACGCACCTGATGGATCTCCTCGGTGACATTGGCCATGTGGAATCTCGTTTCAAACCATTTGGAGACACTGTTAGAGTCAGTGCAAGATAGGTGCACAGTTTGGCCAAACGTAGCTCAAAAATCATTTTGGGATGCTCGTTTTGGTCTTTTTGGAGATATTGCTAATATTGATGCGAGATTGGTGCACGGTTTGCGTCGAACGTACCATAGGCACAAAAATTATTTTGGACGCACCCGATGGTACTCCTAGGTGACGAGGCTCAAGTGGATGCTCATTTTGGTCTGTTTGGAGATAGTGTTAATCTTGACGCAAGATAGATGCACGGTTTGCGTCGAATATACCATAGGCTTGAAAATCATTTTGGACGCACCCGATGGTACTCCTAGGTGACGAGGCACACGTGGATGCTTGTTTTGGGCCTGTTTGGACACAGAACTAACCTTGACATAAGATAGGTGCACGGTTTGCGCCGAACGTACCGTAGGCTCAGAAATCGTTTTGGATGCACCCGATGGATCTCCTATGTGACTTTGGTCATGTGGAATCTCGTTTCCATCCATTTGGTGACAGTGGCAGTGTTAGTGCAAGTTACGCGCACGGTTTGCGCTAAACGTACCATAGGCACAGAAATCGTTTTGGATGCACCCGATGGTACTCCTAGGTGACGAGGCTCAAGTGGATGCTCGTTTTTTATCTGTTTCGAGATAGTGCTAATCTTGAGGCAAGATAGATGCATGGTTTGCATCGAACGTACCATAGGCTCAAAAATCGTTTTGGACGCACCCGATGATACTCCTAGGAGACGAGGCACACGTGGATGCTCGTTTTGGTCTGTTTGGACATAGAGCTAATCTTGACACAAGATAGGTGCACGGTTTGCGCCGAACATACCGTAGGCTCAGAAATCATTTTGGACGCACCTGATGGATCTCCTCGGTGACATTGGCCATGTGGAATCTCGTTTCAAACCATTTGGAGACACTGTTAGAGTCAGTGCAAGATAGGTGCACAGTTTGGGCAAACATAGCTTAGAAATCATTTTGGGATGCTCGTTTTGGTCATTTTGGAGATATTGCTAATATTGATGCGAGATTGGTGCACGGTTTGCGTCGAACGTACCATAGGCACAAAATTTGTTTTGGACGCATCCGATGGTACTCCTAGGTGACGAGGCTCAAGTGGATGCTCGTTTTTTATCTGTTTCGAGATAGTGCTAATCTTGACGCAAGATAGATGCACAGTTTGCGTCGAACGTACCATAGGCTCAAAAATCGTTTTGGACGCACCCGATGGTACTCCTAGGAGCCGAGGCACACGTGGATGCTCGTTTTGGTCTGTTTGGACATAGAGCTAATCTTGACACAAGATACGTGCACGGTTTGCGCCGAACGTACCGTAGGCTCAGAAATCATTTTGGACGCACCTGATGGATCTCCTCGGTGACATTGGCCATGTGGAATCTCATTTCAAACCATTTGGAGACACTGCTAGAGTCAGTGCAAGATAGGTGCACAGTTTGGGCAAACATAGCTCAGAAATCATTTTGGGATGCTCGTTTTGGTCTTTTTGGAGATATTGCTAATATTGATGCGAGATTGGTGCACGGTTTGCGTCGAAAGTACCATAGGCACAAAAATTGTTTTGGACGCATCCGATGGAACTCCTAGGTGACGAGGCTCAAGTGGATGCTCATTTTGGTCTGTTTGAAGATAGTGTTAATCTTGACGCAAGATAGATGCACGGTTTGCGTCGAATATACCATAGGCTTGAAAATCATTTTGGACGCACCCGAAGGTTCTCCTAGGTGACGAGGCACACGTGGATGCTTGTTTTGGGCCTGTTTGGACATAGAGCCAACCTTGACACAAGATAGGTGCACGGTTTGCGCCGAACGTACCGTAGGCTCAGAAATCGTTTTGGATGCACCCGATGGATCTCCTATGTGACTATGGTCGTGTGGAATCTCGTTTCCATCCATTTGGTGACAGTGGCAGTGTTAGTGCAAGTTACGTGCACGGTTTGCGCTAAACGTACCATTAGCACAGAAATCGTTTTGGATGCACCCGATGGTACTCCTAGGTGACGAGGCTCAAGTGGATGCTCGTTTTTTATCTGTTTCGAGATAGTGCTAATCTTGACGCAAGATAGATGCACGGTTTGCGTCGAACGTACCATAGGCTCAAAAATCGTTTTGGACGCACCCGATGGTACTCCTAGGAGCCGAGGCACACGTGGATGCTCGTTTTGGTCTGTTTGGACATACAGCTAATCTTGACGCAAGATAGGTGCACGGTTTGCGCCGAACGTACCGTAGGCTCAGAAATCATTTTGGACGCACCTGGTGGATCTCCTCGGTGACATTGGTCATGTGGAATCTCGTTTCAAACCATTTGGAGACACTGTTAGAGTCAGTGCAAGATAGGTGCACAGTTTGGCCAAACGTAGCTCAAAAATCATTATGGGATGCTCGTTTTGGTCTTTTTGGAGATATTGCTAATATTGATGCGAGATTGGTGCACGGTTTGCGTCGAACGTACCATAGGCACAAAAATTGTTTTGGACGCACCCGATGGTACTCCTAGGTGACGAGGCTCAAGTGGATGCTCATTTTGGTCTGTTTGGAGATAGTGTTAATCTTGACGCAAGATAGATGCACGGTTTGCGTCGAATATACCATAGGCTTGAAAATCATTTTGGACGCACCCGATGGTACTCCTAGGTGACGAGGCACACGTGGATGCTTGTTTTGGGCCTGTTTGGACACAGAGCTAACCTTGACATAAGATAGGTGCACGGTTTGCGCCGAACGTACCGTAGGCTCAGAAATCGTTTTGGATGCACCCGATGGATCTCCTATGTGACTTTGGTCATGTGGAATCTCGTTTCCATCCATTTGGTGACAGTGGCAGTGTTAGTGCAAGTTACGCGCACGGTTTGCGCTAAACGTACCATAGGCACAGAAATCGTTTTGGATGCACCCGATGGTACTCCTAGGTGACGAGGCTCAAGTGGATGCTCGTTTTTTATCTGTTTTGAGATAGTGCTAATCTTGACGCAAGATAGATACACGGTTTGCGTCGAACGTACCATAGGCTCAAAAATCGTTTTGGACGCACCCGATGGTACTCCTAGGAGCCGAGGCACACGTGGATGCTCGTTTTGGTCTGTTTGGACATAGAGCTAATCTTGACACAAGATAGGTGCACGGTTTGCGCCGAACGTACCGTAGGCTCAGAAATCATTTTGGACGCACCTGATGGATCTCCTCGGTGACATTGGCCATGTGGAATCTCGTTTCAAACCATTTGGAGACACTGTTAGAGTCAGTGCAAGATAGGTGCACAGTTTGGCCAAACGTAGCTCAAAAATCATTTTGGGATGCTCGTTTTGGTCTTTTTGGAGATATTGCTAATATTGATGCGAGATTGGTGCACGGTTTGCGTCGAACGTACCATAGGCACAAAAATTATTTTGGACGCACCCGATGGTACTCCTAGGTGACGAGGCTCAAGTGGATGCTCATTTTGGTCTGTTTGGAGATAGTGTTAATCTTGACGCAAGATAGATGCACGGTTTGCGTCGAATATACCATAGGCTTGAAAATCATTTTGGACGCACCCGATGGTACTCCTAGGTGACGAGGCACACGTGGATGCTTGTTTTGGGCCTGTTTGGACACAGAGCTAACCTTGACATAAGATAGGTGCACGGTTTGCGCCGAACGTACCGTAGGCTCAGAAATCGTTTTGGATGCACCCGATGGATCTCCTATGTGACTTTGGTCATGTGGAATCTCGTTTCCATCCATTTGGTGACAGTGGCAGTGTTAGTGCAAGTTACGCGCACGGTTTGCGCTAAACATACCATAGGCACAGAAATCGTTTTGGATGCACCCGATGGTACTCCTAGGTGACGAGGCTCAAGTGGATGCTCGTTTTTTATCTGTTTCGAGATAGTGCTAATCTTGACGCAAGATAGATGCACGGTTTGCGTCGAACGTACCATAGGCTCAAAAATCGTTTTGGACGCACCCGATGGTACTCCTAGGAGCCGAGGCACACGTGGATGCTCGTTTTGGTCTGTTTGGACATAGAGCTAATCTTGACACAAGATAGGTGCACGGTTTGCGCCGAATGTACCGTAGGCTCAGAAATCATTTTGGACGCACCTGATGGATCTCCTCGGTGACATTGGCCATGTGGAATCTCGTTTCAAACCATTTGGAGACACTGTTAGAGTCAGTGCAAGATAGGTGCACAGTTTGGCCAAACGTAGCTCAAAAATCATTTTGGGATGCTCGTTTTGGTCTTTTTGGAGATATTGCTAATATTGATGCGAGATTGGTGCACGGTTTGCGTCGAACGTACCATAGGCACAAAAATTATTTTGGACGCACCCGATGGTACTCCTAGGTGACGAGGCTCAAGTGGATGCTCATTTTGGTCTGTTTGGGGATAGTGTTAATCTTGACGCAAGATAGATGCACGGTTTGCGTCGAATATACCATAGGCTTGAAAATCATTTTGGACGCACCCGATGGTACTCCTAGGTGACGAGGCACACGTGGATGCTTGTTTTGGGCCTGTTTGGACACAGAGCTAACCTTGACATAAGATAGGTGCACGGTTTGCGCCGAACGTACCGTAGGCTCAGAAATCGTTTTGGATGCACCTGATGGATCTCCTATGTGACTTTGGTCATGTGGAATCTCGTTTCCATCCATTTGGTGACAGTGGCAGTGTTAGTGCAAGTTACGCGCACGGTTTGCGCTAAACGTACCATAGGCACAGAAATCGTTTTGGATGCACCCGATGGTACTCCTAGGTGACGAGGCTCAAGTGGATGCTCGTTTTTTATCTGTTTCGAGATAGTGCTAATCTTGACGCAAGATAGATGCACGGTTTGCGTCGAACGTACCATAGGCTCAAAAATCGTTTTGGACGCACCCGATGGTACTCCTAGGAGCCGAGGCACACGTGGATGCTCGTTTTGGTCTGTTTGGACATAGAGCTAATCTTGACACAAGATAGGTGCACGGTTTGCGCCGAACGTACCGTAGGCTCAGAAATCATTTTGGACGCACCTGATGGATCTCCTCGGTGACATTGGCCATGTGGAATCTCGTTTCAAACCATTTGGAGACACTGTTAGAGTCAGTGCAAGATAGGTGCACAGTTTGGCCAAACGTAGCTCAAAAATCATTTTGGGATGCTCGTTTTGGTCTTTTTGGAGATATTGCTAATATTGATGCGAGATTGGTGCACGGTTTGCGTCGAACGTACCATAGGCACAAAAATTATTTTGGACGCACCCGATGGTACTCCTAGGTGACGAGGCTCAAGTGGATGCTCATTTTGGTCTGTTTGGAGATAGTGTTAATCTTGACGCAAGATAGATGCACGGTTTGCGTCGAATATACCATAGGCTTGAAAATCATTTTGGACGCACCCGATGGTACTCCTAGGTGACGAGGCACACGTGGATGCTTGTTTTGGGCCTGTTTGGACACAGAGCTAACCTTGACATAAGATAGGTGCACGGTTTGCGCCGAACGTACCGTAGGCTCAGAAATCGTTTTGGATGCACCTGATGGATCTCCTATGTGACTTTGGTCATGTGGAATCTCGTTTCCATCCATTTGGTGACAGTGGCAGTGTTAGTGCAAGTTACGCGCACGGTTTGCGCTAAACGTACCATAGGCACAGAAATCGTTTTGGATGCACCCGATGGTACTCCTAGGTGACGAGGCTCAAGTGGATGCTCGTTTTTTATCTGTTTCGAGATAGTGCTAATCTTGACGCAAGATAGATGCACGGTTTGCGTCGAACGTACCATAGGCTCAAAAATCGTTTTGGACGCACCCGATGGTACTCCTAGGAGCCGAGGCACACGTGGATGCTCGTTTTGGTCTGTTTGGACATAGAGCTAATCTTGACACAAGATAGGTGCACGGTTTGCGCCGAACGTACCGTAGGCTCAGAAATCATTTTGGACGCACCTGATGGATCTCCTCGGTGACATTGGTCATGTGGAATCTCGTTTCAAACCATTTGGAGACACTGTTAGAGTCAGTGCAAGATAGGTGCACAGTTTGGCCAAACGTAGCTCAAAAATCATTATGGGATGCTCGTTTTGGTCTTTTTGGAGATATTGCTAATATTGATGCGAGATTGGTGCACGGTTTGCGTCGAACGTACCATAGGCACAAAAATTGTTTTGGACGCACCCGATGGTACTCCTAGGTGACGAGGCTCAAGTGGATGCTCATTTTGGTCTGTTTGGAGATAGTGTTAATCTTGACGCAAGATAGATGCACGGTTTGCGTCGAATATACCATAGGCTTGAAAATCATTTTGGACGCACCCGATGGTACTCCTAGGTGACGAGGCACACGTGGATGCTTGTTTTGGGCCTGTTTGGACACAGAGCTAACCTTGACATAAGATAGGTGCACGGTTTGCGCCGAACGTACCGTAGGCTCAGAAATCGTTTTGGATGCACCCGATGGATCTCCTATGTGACTTTGGTCATGTGGAATCTCGTTTCCATCCATTTGGTGACAGTGGCAGTGTTAGTGCAAGTTACGCGCACGGTTTGCGCTAAACGTACCATAGGCACAGAAATCGTTTTGGATGCACCCGATGGTACTCCTAGGTGACGAGGCTCAAGTGGATGCTCGTTTTTTATCTGTTTTGAGATAGTGCTAATCTTGACGCAAGATAGATGCACGGTTTGCGTCGAACGTACCATAGGCTCAAAAATCGTTTTGGACGCACCCGATGGTACTCCTAGGAGCCGAGGCACACGTGGATGCTCGTTTTGGTCTGTTTGGACATAGAGCTAATCTTGACACAAGATAGGTGCACGGTTTGCGCCGAACGTACCGTAGGCTCAGAAATCATTTTGGACGCACCTGATGGATCTCCTCGGTGACATTGGCCATGTGGAATCTCGTTTCAAACCATTTGGAGACACTGTTAGAGTCAGTGCAAGATAGGTGCACAGTTTGGCCAAACGTAGCTCAAAAATCATTTTGGGATGCTCGTTTTGGTCTTTTTGGAGATATTGCTAATATTGATGCGAGATTGGTGCACGGTTTGCGTCGAACGTACCATAGGCACAAAAATTATTTTGGACGCACCCGATGGTACTCCTAGGTGACGAGGCTCAAGTGGATGCTCATTTTGGTCTGTTTGGAGATAGTGTTAATCTTGACGCAAGATAGATGCACGGTTTGCGTCGAATATACCATAGGCTTGAAAATCATTTTGGACGCACCCGATGGTACTCCTAGGTGACGAGGCACACGTGGATGCTTGTTTTGGGCCTGTTTGGACACAGAGCTAACCTTGACATAAGATAGGTGCACGGTTTGCGCCGAACGTACCGTAGGCTCAGAAATCGTTTTGGATGCACCCGATGGATCTCCTATGTGACTTTGGTCATGTGGAATCTCGTTTCCATCCATTTGGTGACAGTGGCAGTGTTAGTGCAAGTTACACGCACGGTTTGCGCTAAACATACCATAGGCACAGAAATCGTTTTGGATGCACCCGATGGTACTCCTAGGTGACGAGGCTCAAGTGGATGCTCGTTTTTTATCTGTTTCGAGATAGTGCTAATCTTGACGCAAGATAGATGCACGGTTTGCGTCGAACGTACCATAGGCTCAAAAATCGTTTTGGACGCACCCGATGGTACTCCTAGGAGCCGAGGCACACGTGGATGCTCGTTTTGGTCTGTTTGGACATAGAGCTAATCTTGACACAAGATAGGTGCACGGTTTGCGCCGAATGTACCGTAGGCTCAGAAATCATTTTGGACGCACCTGATGGATCTCCTCGGTGACATTGGCCATGTGGAATCTCGTTTCAAACCATTTGGAGACACTGTTAGAGTCAGTGCAAGATAGGTGCACAGTTTGGCCAAACGTAGCTCAAAAATCATTTTGGGATGCTCGTTTTGGTCTTTTTGGAGATATTGCTAATATTGATGCGAGATTGGTGCACGGTTTGCGTCGAACGTACCATAGGCACAAAAATTATTTTGGACGCACCCGATGGTACTCCTAGGTGACGAGGCTCAAGTGGATGCTCATTTTGGTCTGTTTGGGGATAGTGTTAATCTTGACGCAAGATAGATGCACGGTTTGCGTCGAATATACCATAGGCTTGAAAATCATTTTGGACGCACCCGATGGTACTCCTAGGTGACGAGGCACACGTGGATGCTTGTTTTGGGCCTGTTTGGACACAGAGCTAACCTTGACATAAGATAGGTGCACGGTTTGCGCCGAACGTACCGTAGGCTCAGAAATCGTTTTGGATGCACCTGATGGATCTCCTATGTGACTTTGGTCATGTGGAATCTCGTTTCCATCCATTTGGTGACAGTGGCAGTGTTAGTGCAAGTTACGCGCACGGTTTGCGCTAAACGTACCATAGGCACAGAAATCGTTTTGGATGCACCCGATGGTACTCCTAGGTGACGAGGCTCAAGTGGATGCTCGTTTTTTTATCTGTTTCGAGATAGTGCTAATCTTGACGCAAGATAGATGCACGGTTTGCGTCGAACGTACCATAGGCTCAAAAATCGTTTTGGACGCACCCGATGGTACTCCTAGGAGCCGAGGCACACGTGGATGCTCGTTTTGGTCTGTTTGGACATAGAGCTAATCTTGACACAAGATAGGTGCACGGTTTGCGCCGAACGTACCGTAGGCTCAGAAATCATTTTGGACGCACCTGATGGATCTCCTCGGTGACATTGGCCATGTGGAATCTCATTTCAAACCATTTGGAGACACTGTTAGAGTCAGTGCAAGATAGGTGCACAGTTTGGCCAAACGTAGCTCAAAAATCATTTTGGGATGCTCGTTTTGGTCTTTTTGGAGATATTGCTAATATTGATGCGAGATTGGTGCACGGTTTGCGTCGAACGTACCATAGGCACAAAAATTATTTTGAACGCACCCGATGGTACTCCTAGGTGACGAGGCTCAAGTGGATGCTCATTTTGGTCTGTTTGGAGATAGTGTTAATCTTGACGCAAGATAGATGCACGGTTTGCGTCGAATATACCATAGGCTTGAAAATCATTTTGGACGCACCCGATGGTACTCCTAGGTGACGAGGCACACGTGGATGCTTGTTTTGGGCCTGTTTGGACACAGAGCAAACCTTGACACAAGATAGGTGCACGGTTTGCGCCGAACGTACCGTAGGCTCAGAAATCATTTTGGACGCACCTGATGGATCTCCTCGGTGACATTGGCCATGTGGAATCTCGTTTCAAACCATTTGGAGACACTGTTAGAGTCAGTGCAAGATAGGTGCACAGTTTGGGCAAACATAGCTTAGAAATCATTTTGGGATGCTCGTTTTGGTCTTTTTGGAGATATTGCTAATATTGATGCAAGATTGGTGCACGGTTTGCGTCGAACGTACCATAGGCACAAAAATTGTTTTGGATGCATCCGATGGTACTCCTAGGTGACGAGGCTCAAGTGGATGCTCGTTTTTTATCTGTTTCGAGATAGTGCTAATCTTGACGCAAGATAGATGCACGGTTTGCGTCGAACGTACCATAGGCTCAAAAATCGTTTTGGACGCACCCGATGGTACTCCTAGGAGCCGAGGCACACGTGGATGCTCGTTTTGGTCTGTTTGGACATAGAGCTAATCTTGACACAAGATAGGTGCACGGTTTGCGCCGAACGTACCGTAGGCTCAGAAATCATTTTGGACGCACCTGATGGATCTCCTCGGTGACATTGGCCATGTGGAATCTCATTTCAAACCATTTGGAGACACTGCTAGAGTCAGTGCAAGATAGGTGCACAGTTTGGGCAAACATAGCTCAGAAATCATTTTGGGATGCTCGTTTTGGTCTTTTTGGAGATATTGCTAATATTGATGCGAGATTGGTGCACGGTTTGCGTCGAACGTACCATAGGCACAAAAATTGTTTTGGACGCATCCGATGGAACTCCTAGGTGACGAGGCTCAAGTGGATGCTCATTTTGGTCTGTTTGAAGATAGTGTTAATCTTGACGCAAGATAGATGCACGGTTTGCGTCGAATATACCATAGGCTTGAAAATCATTTTGGACGCACCCGAAGGTTCTCCTAGGTGACGAGGCACACGTGGATGCTTGTTTTGGGCCTGTTTGGACAAAGAGCCAACCTTGACACAAGATAGGTGCACGGTTTGCGCCGAACGTACCGTAGGCTCAGAAATCGTTTTGGATGCACCCGATGGATCTCCTATGTGACTATGGTCGTGTGGAATCTCGTTTCCATCCATTTGGTGACAGTGGCAGTGTTAGTGCAAGTTACGTGCACGGTTTGCGCTAAACGTACCATTAGCACAGAAATCGTTTTGGATGCACCCGATGGTACTCCTAGGTGACGAGGCTCAAGTGGATGCTCGTTTTTTATCTGTTTTGAGATAGTGCTAATCTTGACGCAAGATAGATGCACGGTTTGCGTCGAACGTACCATAGGCTCAAAAATCGTTTTGGACGCACCCAATGGTACTCCTAGGAGCCGAGGCACACGTGGATGCTCGTTTTGGTCTGTTTGGACATACAGCTAATCTTGACGCAAGATAGGTGCATGGTTTGCGCCGAACGTACCGTAGGCTCAGAAATCATTTTGGACGCACCTGGTGGATCTCCTCGGTGACATTGGTCATGTGGAATCTCGTTTCAAACCATTTGGAGACACTGTTAGAGTCAGTGCAAGATAGGTGCACAGTTTGGCCAAACGTAGCTCAAAAATCATTATGGGATGCTCGTTTTGGTCTTTTTGGAGATATTGCTAATATTGATGCGAGATTGGTGCACGGTTTGCGTCGAACGTACCATAGGCACAAAAATTGTTTTGGACGCACCCGATGGTACTCCTAGGTGACGAGGCTCAAGTGGATGCTCATTTTGGTCTGTTTGGAGATAGTGTTAATCTTGACGCAAGATAGATGCACGGTTTGCGTCGAATATACCATAGGCTTGAAAATCATTTTGGACGCATCCGATGGTACTCCTAGGTGACGAGGCACACGTGGATGCTTGTTTTGGGCCTGTTTGTACATAGAGCTAACCTTGACATAAGATAGGTGCACGGTTTGCGCCGAACGTACCGTAGGCTCAGAAATCGTTTTGGATGCACCCGATGGATCTCCTATGTGACTTTGGTCATGTGGAATCTCGTTTCCATCCATTTGGTGACAGTGGCAGTGTTAGTGCAAGTTACGTGCACGGTTTGCGCTAAACGTACCATAGGCACAGAAATCGTTTTGGATGCACCCGATGGTACTCCTAGGTGACGAGGCTCAAGTGGATGCTCGTTTTTTATCTGTTTCGAGATAGTGCTAATCTTGACGCAAGATAGATGCACGGTTTGCGTCGAACGTACCATAGGCTCAAAAATCGTTTTGGACGCACCCGATGGTACTCCTAGGAGCCGAGGCACACGTGGATGCTCGTTTTGGTCTGTTTGGACATGGAGCTAATCTTGACACAAGATAGGTGCACGGTTTGCGCCGAACGTACCGTAGGCTCAAAAATCATTTTGGACACACCTGATGGATCTCCTCGGTGACATTGGCCATGTGGAATCTCGTTTCAAACCATTTGGAGACACTGTTAGAGTCAGTGCAAGATAGGTGCATAGTTTGGCCAAACGTAGCTCAAAAATCATTTTGGGATGCTCGTTTTGGTCTTTTTGGAGATATTGCTAATATTGATGCGAGATTGGTGCACGGTTTGCGTCGAACGTACCATAGGCACAAAAATTATTTTGGACGCACCCGATGGTACTCCTAGGTGGCGAGGCTCAAGTGGATGCTCATTTTGGTCTGTTTGGAGATAGTGTTAATCTTGACGCAAGATAGATGCACGGTTTGCGTCGAATATACCATAGGCTTGAAAATCATTTTGGACGCACCTGATGGTACTCCTAGGTGACGAGGCACACGTGGATGCTTGTTTTGGGCCTGTTTGGACACAGAGCTAACCTTGACATAAGATAGGTGCACGGTTTGCGCCGAACGTACCGTAGGCTCAGAAATCGTTTTGGATGCACCCGATGGATCTCCTATGTGACTTTGGTCATGTGGAATCTCGTTTCCATCCATTTGGTGACAGTGGCAGTGTTAGTGCAAGTTACGCGCACGGTTTGCGCTAAACGTACCATAGGCACAGAAATCGTTTTGGATGCACCCGATGGTACTCCTAGGTGACGAGGCTCAAGTGGATGCTCGTTTTTTATCTGTTTCGAGATAGTGCTAATCTTGACGCAAGATAGATGCACGGTTTGCGTCGAACGTACCATAGGCTCAAAAATCGTTTTGGACGCACCCGATGGTACTCCTAGGAGCCGAGGCACAAGTGGATGCTCGTTTTGGTCTGTTTGGACATAGAGCTAATCTTGACACAAGATAGGTGCATGGTTTGCGCCGAATGTACCGTAGGCTCAGAAATCATTTTGGACGCACCTGATGGATCTCCTCGGTGACATTGGCCATGTGGAATCTCGTTTCAAACCATTTGGAGACACTGTTAGAGTCAGTGCAAGATAGGTGCACAGTTTGGCCAAACGTAGCTCAAAAATCATTTTGGGATGCTCGTTTTGGTCTTTTTGGAGATATTGCTAATATTGATGCGAGATTGGTGCACGGTTTGCGTCGAACGTACCATAGGCACAAAAATTATTTTGGACGCACCCGATGGTACTCCTAGGTGACGAAGCTCAAGTGGATGCTCATTTTGGTCTGTTTGGAGATAGTGTTAATCTTGACGCAAGATAGATGCACGGTTTGCGTCGAATATACCATAGGCTTGAAAATCATTTTGGACGCACCCGATGGTACTCCTAGGTGACGAGGCACACGTGGATGCTTGTTTTGGGCCTGTTTGGACACAGAGCTAACCTTGACATAAGATAGGTGCACGGTTTGCGCCGAACGTACCGTAGGCTCAGAAATCGTTTTGGATGCACCCGATGGATCTCCTATGTGACTTTGGTCATGTGGAATCTCGTTTCCATCCATTTGGTGACAGTGGCAGTGTTAGTGCAAGTTACGCGCACGGTTTGCGCTAAACGTACCATAGGCACAGAAATCGTTTTGGATGCACCCGATGGTACTCCTAGGTGACGAGGCTCAAGTGGATGCTCGTTTTTTATCTGTTTCGAGATAGTGCTAATCATGATGCAAGATAGATGCACGGTTTGCGTCGAACGTACCATAGGCTCAAAAATCGTTTTGGACGCACCCGATGGTACTCCTAGGAGCCGAGGCACACGTGGATGCTCGTTTTGGTCTGTTTGGACGTAGAGCTAATCTTGACACAAGATAGGTGCACGGTTTGCGCCGAACGTACCGTAGGCTCAGAAATCATTTTGGACGCACCTGATGGATCTCCTCGGTGACATTGGCCATGTGGAATCTCGTTTCAAACCATTTGGAGACACTGTTAGAGTCAGTGCAAGATAGGTGCACAGTTTGGCCAAACGTAGCTCAAAAATCATTTTGGGATGCTCGTTTTGGTCTTTTTGGAGATATTGCTAATATTGATGCGAGATTGGTGCACGGTTTGCGTCGAACGTACCATAGGCACAAAAATTATTTTGGACGCACCCGATGGTACTCCTAGGTGACGAGGCTCAAGTGGATGCTCATTTTGGTCTGTTTGGAGATAGTGTTAATCTTGACGCAAGATAGATGCACGGTTTGCGTCGAATATACCATAGGCTTGAAAATCATTTTGGACGCACCCGATGGTACTCCTAGGTGACGAGGCACACGTGGATGCTTGTTTTGGGCCTGTTTGGACACAGAGCTAACCTTGACATAAGATAGGTGCACGGTTTGCGCCGAACGTACCGTAGGCTCAGAAATCGTTTTGGATGCACCCGATGGATCTCCTATGTGACTTTGGTCATGTGGAATCTCGTTTCCATCCATTTGGTGACAGTGGCAGTGTTAGTGCAAGTTACGCGCACGGTTTGCGCTAAACGTACCATAGGCACAGAAATCGTTTTGGATGCACCCGATGGTACTCCTAGGTGACGAGGCTCAAGTGGATGCTCGTTTTTTATCTGTTTCGAGATAGTGTTAATCTTGACGCAAGATAGATGCACGGTTTGCGTCGAACGTACCATAGGCTCAAAAATCGTTTTGGACGCACCCGATGGTACTCCTAGGAGCCGAGGCACACGTGGATGCTCGTTTTGGTCTGTTTGGACGTAGAGCTAATCTTGACACAAGATAGGTGCACGGTTTGCGCCGAACGTACCGTAGGCTCAGAAATCATTTTGGACGCACCTGATGGATCTCCTCGGTGACATTGGCCATGTGGAATCTCGTTTCAAACCATTTGGAGACACTGTTAGAGTCAGTGCAAGATAGGTGCACAGTTTGGCCAAACGTAGCTCAAAAATCATTTTGGGATGCTCGTTTTGGTCTTTTTGGAGATATTGCTAATATTGATGCGAGATTGGTGCACGGTTTGCGTCGAACGTACCATAGGCACAAAAATTATTTTGGACGCACCCGATGGTACTCCTAGGTGACGAGGCTCAAGTGGATGCTCATTTTGGTCTGTTTGGAGATAGTGTTAATCTTGACGCAAGATAGATGCACGGTTTGCGTCGAATATACCATAGGCTTGAAAATCATTTTGGACGCACCCGATGGTACTCCTAGGTGACGAGGCACACGTGGATGCTTGTTTTGGGCCTGTTTGGACATAGAGCAAACCTTGACATAAGATAGGTGCACGGTTTGCGCCGAACGTACCGTAGGCTCAGAAATCATTTTGGACGCACCTGATGGATCTCCTCGGTGACATTGGCCATGTGGAATCTCGTTTCAAACCATTTGGAGACACTGTTAGAGTCAGTGCAAGATAGGTGCACAGTTTGGGCAAACATAGCTTAGAAATCATTTTGGGATGCTCGTTTTGGTCTTTTTGGAGATATTGCTAATATTGATGCGAGATTGGTGCACGGTTTGCGTCGAACGTACCATAGGCACAAAAATTGTTTTGGATGCATCCGATGGTACTCCTAGGTGACGAGGCTCAAGTGGATGCTCGTTTTTTATCTGTTTCGAGATAGTGCTAATCTTGACGCAAGATAGATGCACGGTTTGCGTCGAACGTACCGTAGGCTCAAAAATCGTTTTGGACGCACCCGATGGTACTCCTAGGAGCCGAGGCACACGTGGATGCTCGTTTTGGTCTGTTTGGACATAGAGCTAATCTTGACACAAGATAGGTGCACGGTTTGCGCCGAACATACCGTAGGCTCAGAAATCATTTTGGACGCACCTGATGGATCTCCTCGGTGACATTGGCCATGTGGAATCTCATTTCAAACCATTTGGAGACACTGCTAGAGTCAGTGCAAGATAGGTGCACAGTTTGGGCAAACATAGCTCAGAAATCATTTTGGGATGCTCGTTTTGGTCTTTTTGGAGATATTGCTAATATTGATGCGAGATTGGTGCACGGTTTGCGTCGAACGTACCATAGGCACAAAAATTGTTTTGGACGCATCCGATGGTACTCCTAGGTGACGAGGCTCAAGTGGATGCTCATTTTGGTCTGTTTGGAGATAGTGTTAATCTTGACGCAAGATAGATGCACGGTTTGCGTCGAATATACCATAGGCTTGAAAATCATTTTGGACGCACCCGATGGTACTCCTAGGTGACGAGGCACACGTGGATGCTTGTTTTGGGCCTGTTTGGACACAGAGCTAACCTTGACACAAGATAGGTGCACGGTTTGCGCCGAACGTACCGTAGGCTCAGAAATCGTTTTGGATGCACCCGATGGATCTCCTATGTGACTTTGGTCATGTGGAATCTCGTTTCCATCCATTTGGTGACAGTGGCAGTGTTAGTGCAAGTTACGCGCACGGTTTGCGCTAAACGTACCATAGGCACAGAAATCGTTTTGGATGCACCCGATGGTACTCCTAGGTGACGAGGCTCAAGTGGATGCTCGTTTTTTATCTGTTTCGAGATAGTGCTAATCTTGACGCAAGATAGATGCACGGTTTGCGTCGAACGTACCATAGGCTCAAAAATCGTTTTGGACGCACCCGATGGTACTCCTAGGAGCCGAGGCACACGTGGATGCTCGTTTTGGTCTGTTTGGACATAGAGCTAATCTTGACACAAGATAGGTGCATGGTTTGCGCCGAATGTACCGTAGGCTCAGAAATCATTTTGGACGCACCTGATGGATCTCCTCGGTGACATTGGCCATGTGGAATCTCGTTTCAAACCATTTGGAGACACTGTTAGAGTCAGTGCAAGATAGGTGCACAGTTTGGCCAAACGTAGCTCAAAAATCATTTTGGGATGCTCGTTTTGGTCTTTTTGGAGATATTGCTAATATTGATGCGAGATTGGTGCACGGTTTGCGTCGAACGTACCATAGGCACAAAAATTATTTTGGACGCACCCGATGGTACTCCTAGGTGACGAAGCTCAAGTGGATGCTCATTTTGGTCTGTTTGGAGATAGTGTTAATCTTGACGCAAGATAGATGCACGGTTTGCGTCGAATATACCATAGGCTTGAAAATCATTTTGGACGCACCCGATGGTACTCCTAGGTGACGAGGCACACGTGGATGCTTGTTTTGGGCCTGTTTGGACACAGAGCTAACCTTGACATAAGATAGGTGCACGGTTTGCGCCGAACGTACCGTAGGCTCAGAAATCGTTTTGGATGCACCCGATGGATCTCCTATGTGACTTTGGTCATGTGGAATCTCGTTTCCATCCATTTGGTGACAGTGGCAGTGTTAGTGCAAGTTACGCGCACGGTTTGCGCTAAACGTACCATAGGCACAGAAATCGTTTTGGATGCACCCGATGGTACTCCTAGGTGACGAGGCTCAAGTGGATGCTCGTTTTTATCTGTTTCGAGATAGTGCTAATCTTGACGCAAGATAGATGCACGGTTTGCGTCGAACGTACCATAGGCTCAAAAATCGTTTTGGACGCACCCGATGGTACTCCTAGGAGCCGAGGCACACGTGGATGCTCGTTTTGGTCTGTTTGGACATAGAGCTAATCTTGACACAAGATAGGTGCACGGTTTGCGCCGAACGTACCGTAGGCTCAGAAATCATTTTGGACGCACCTGATGGATCTCCTCGGTGACATTGGCCATGTGGAATCTCGTTTCAAACCATTTGGAGACACTGTTAGAGTCAGTGCAAGATAGGTGCACAGTTTGGCCAAACGTAGCTCAAAAATCATTTTGGGATGCTCGTTTTGGTCTTTTTGGAGATATTGCTAATATTGATGCGAGATTGGTGCACGGTTTGCGTCGAACGTACCATAGGCACAAAAATTATTTTGGACGCACCCGATGGTACTCCTAGGTGACGAGGCTCAAGTGGATGCTCATTTTGGTCTGTTTGGAGATAGTGTTAATCTTGACGCAAGATAGATGCACGGTTTGCGTCGAATATACCATAGGCTTGAAAATCATTTTGGACGCACCCGATGGTACTCCTAGGTGACGAGGCACACGTGGAAGCTTGTTTTGGGCCTGTTTGGACACAGAGCAAACCTTGACATAAGATAGGTGCACGGTTTGCGCCGAACGTACCGTAGGCTCAGAAATCGTTTTGGATGCACCCGATGGATCTCCTATGTGACTTTGGTCATGTGGAATCTCGTTTCCATCCGTTTGGTGACAGTGGCAGTGTTAGTGCAAGTTACGCGCACGGTTTGCGCTAAACGTACCATAGGCACAGAAATCGTTTTGGATGCACCCGATGGTACTCCTAGGTGACGAGGCTCAAGTGGATGCTTGTTTTTTATCTGTTTCGAGATAGTGCTAATCTTGACGCAAGATAGATGCATGGTTTGCATCGAACGTACCATAGGCTCAAAAATCGTTTTGGACGCACCCGATGATACTCGTAGGAGACGAGGCACACGTGGATGCTCGTTTTGGTCTGTTTGGACATAGAGCTAATCTTGACACAAGATAGGTGCACGGTTTGCGCCGAACGTACCGTAGGCTCAGAAATCATTTTGGACGCACCTGATGGATCTCCTCGGTGACATTGGCCATGTGGAATCTCGTTTCAAACCATTTGGAGACACTGTTAGAGTCAGTGCAAGATAGGTGCACAGTTTGGGCAAACATAGCTTAGAAATCATTTTGGGATGCTCGTTTTGGTCTTTTTGGAGATATTGCTAATATTGATGCGAGATTGGTGCACGGTTTGCGTCGAACGTACCATAGGCACAAAAATTGTTTTGGACGCATCCGATGGTACTCCTGGGTGACGAGGCTCAAGTGGATGCTCATTTTGGTCTGTTTGGAGATAGTGTTAATCTTGACGCAAGATAGATGCACGGTTTGCGTCGAATATACCATAGGCTTGAAAATCATTTTGGACGCACCCGATGGTACTCCTAGGTGACGAGGCACACGTGGATGCTTGTTTTGGGCCTGTTTGGACATAGAGCCAACCTTGACACAAGATAGGTGCACGGTTTGCGCAGAACGTACCGTAGGCTCAGAAATCGTTTTGGATGCACCCGATGGATCTCCTATGTGACTTTGGTCGTGTGGAATCTCGTTTCCATCCATTTGGTGACAGTGGCAGTGTTAGTGCAAGTTACGCGCACGGTTTGCGCTAAACGTACCATTAGCACAGAAATCATTTTGGATGCACCCGATGGTACTCCTAGGTGACGAGGCTCAAGTGGATGCTCGTTTTTTATCTGTTTCGAGATAGTGCTAATCTTGACGCAAGATAGATGCACGGTTTGCGTCGAACGTACCATAGGCTCAAAAATCATTTTGGACGCACCCGATGGTACTCCTAGGAGCCGAGGCACACGTGGATGCTCGTTTTGGTCTGTTTGGACATACAGCTAATCTTGACACAAGATAGGTGCACGGTTTGCGCCGAACATACCGTAGGCTCAGAAATCATTTTGGACGCACCTGGTGGATCTCCTCGGTGACATTGGCCATGTGGAATCTCGTTTCAAACCATTTGGAGACACTGTTAGAGTCAGTGCAAGATAGGTGCACAGTTTGGGCAAACATAGCTTAGAAATCGTTTTGGGATGCTCGTTTTGGTCTTTTTGGAGATATTGCTAATATTGATGCGAGATTGGTGCACGGTTTGCGTCGAACGTACCATAGGCACAAAAATTGTTTTGGACGCATCCGATGGTACTCCTAGGTGACGAGGCTCAAGTGGATGCTCATTTTGGTCTGTTTGGAGATAGTGTTAATCTTGACGCAAGATAGATGCACGGTTTGCCTCGAATATACCATAGGCTTGAAAATCATTTTGGACGCACCCGATGGTACTCCTAGGTGACGAGGCACACGTGGATGCTTGTTTTGGGCCTGTTTGGACATAGAGCCAACCTTGACACAAGATAGGTGCACGGTTTGCGCCGAACGTACCGTAGGCTCAGAAATCGTTTTGGATGCACCCGATGGATCTCCTATGTGACTTTGGTCGTGTGGAATCTCGTTTCCACCCATTTGGTGACAGTGGCAGTGTTAGTGCAAGTTACGTGCACGGTTTGCGCTAAACGTACCATTAGCACAGAAATCGTTTTGGATGCACCCGATGGTACTCCTAGGTGACGAGGCTTAAGTGGATGCTCGTTTTTTATCTGTTTCGAGATAGTGCTAATCTTGACGCAAGATAGATGCACGGTTTGTGTCGAACGTACCATAGGCTCAAAAATCGTTTTGGACGCACCCGATGGTACTCCTAGGAGCCGAGGCACACGTGGATGCTCGTTTTGGTCTGTTTGGACATACAGCTAATCTTGACACAAGATAGGTGCACGGTTTGCGCCGAACATACCGTAGGCTCAGAAATCATTTTGGACGCACCTGGTGGATCTCCTCGGTGACATTGGTCATGTGGAATCTCGTTTCAAACCATTTGGAGACACTGTTAGAGTCAGTGCAAGATAGGTGCACAGTTTGGCCAAACGTAGCTCAGAAATCATTTTGGGATGCTCGTTTTGGTCTTTTTGGAGATATTGCTAATATTGATGCGAGATTGGTGCACGGTTTGCGTCGAACGTACCATAGGCACAAAAATTGTTTTGGACGCATCCGATGGTACTCCTAGGTGACGAGGCTCAAGTGGATGCTCATTTTGGTCTGTTTGGAGATAGTGTTAATCTTGACGCAAGATAGATGCACGGTTTGCGTCGAATATACCATAGGCTTGAAAATCATTTTGGACGCACCCGATGGTACTCCTAGGTGACGAGGCACACGTGGATGCTTGTTTTGGGCCTGTTTGGACATAGAGCCAACCTAGACACAAGATAGGTGCACGGTTTGCGCCGAACGTACCGTAGGCTCAGAAATCGTTTTGGATGCACCCGATGGATCTCCTATGTGACTTTGGTCATGTGGAATCTCATTTCCACCCATTTGGTGACAGTGGCAGTGTTAGTGCAAGTTACGTGCACGGTTTGCGCTAAACGTACCATTAGCACAGAAATCGTTTTGGATGCACCCGATGGTACTCCTAGGTGACGAGGCTCAAGTGGATGCTCGTTTTTTATCTGTTTCGAGATAGTGCTAATCTTGACGCAAGATAGATGCACGGTTTGCGTCGAACGTACCATAGGCTCAAAAATCGTTTTGGACGCACCCGATGGTACTCCTAGGAGCCGAGGCACACGTGGATGCTCATTTTGGTCTATTTGGACATACAGCTAATCTTGACACAAGATAGGTGCACGGTTTGCGCCGAACGTACCGTAGGCTCAGAAATCATTTTGGACACACCTGGTGGATCTCCTAAGTGACATTGGTCATGTGGAATCTCGTTTCAAACCATTTGGAGACACTGTTAGAGTCAGTGCAAGATAGGTGCACAGTTTGGGCAAACATAGCTTAGAAATCATTTTGGGATGCTCGTTTTGGTCTTTTTGGAGATATTGCTAATATTGATGCGAGATTGGTGCACGGTTTGCGTCGAACGTACCATAGGCACAAAAATTGTTTTGGACGCATCCGATGGTACTCCTAGGTGACGAGGCTCAAGTGGATGCTCATTTTGGTCTGTTTGGAGATAGTGTTAATCTTGACGCAAGATAGATGCACGGTTTGCGTCGAATATACCATAGGCTTGAAAATCATTTTGGACGCACCCGATGGTACTCCTAGGTGACGAGGCACACGTGGATGCTTGTTTTGGGCCTGTTTGGACATAGAGCCAACCTTGACACAAGATAGGTGCACGGTTTGCGCCGAACGTACCGTAGGCTCAGAAATCGTTTTGGATGCACCCGATGGATCTCCTATGTGACTTTGGTCGTGTGGAATCTCGTTTCCACCCATTTGGTGACAGTGGCAGTGTTAGTGCAAGTTACGTGCACGGTTTGCGCTAAACGTACCATTAGCACAGAAATCATTTTCGATGCACCCGATGGTACTCCTAGGTGACGAGGCTCAAGTGGATGCTCGTTTTTTTATCTGTTTCGACATAGTGCTAATCTTGACGTTAGATAGATGCACGGTTTGCGTCAAACGTACCATAGGCTCAAAAATCGTTTTGGACGCACCCGATGGTACTCCTAGGTGCCGAGGCACACGTGGATGCTCGTTTTGGTCTGTTTGGACATACAGCTAATCTTGACACAAGATAGGTGCACGGTTTGCGCCGAACGTACCGTAGGCTCAGAAATCATTTTGGACGCACCTGGTGGATCTCCTCGGGGACATTGGTCATGTGGAATCTCGTTTCAAACCATTTGGAGACACTGTTAGAGTCAGTGCAAGATAGGTGCATAGTTTGGCCAAACGTAGCTCAGAAATCATTTTGGGATGCTCGTTTTGGTCTTTTTGGAGATATTGCTAATATTGATGCGAGATTGGTGCACGGTTTGCGTCGAACGTACCATAGGCACAAAAATTGTTTTGGACGCATCCGATGGTACTCCTAGGTGACGAGGCTCAAGTGGATGCTCATTTTGGTCTGTTTGGAGATAGTGTTAATCTTGATGCAAGATAGATGCACGGTTTGCGTCGAATATACCATAGGCTTGAAAATCATTTTGGACGCACCCGATGGTACTCCTAGGTGACGAGGCACACGTGGATGCTTGTTTTGGGCCTGTTTGGACATAGAGCCAACCTTGACACAAGATAGGTGCACGGTTTGCGCCGAACGTACCGTAGGCTCAGAAATCGTTTTGGATGCACCCGATGGATCTCCTATGTGACTTTGGTCGTGTGGAATCTCGTTTCCATCCATTTGGTGACAGTGGCAGTGTTAGTGCAAGTTACGTGCACGGTTTGCGCTAAACGTACCATTAGCACAGAAATCGTTTTGGATGCACCCGATGGTACTCCTAGGTGACGAGGCTCAAGTGGATGCTCGTTTTTTATCTGTTTCGAGATAGTGCTAATCTTGACGCAAGATAGATGCACGGTTTGCGTCGAACGTACCATAGGCTCAAAAATCGTTTTGGACGCACCCGATGGTACTCCTAGGAGCCGAGGCACACGTGGATGCTCGTTTTGGTCTGTTTGGACATACAGCTAATCTTGACACAAGATAGGTGCACGGTTTATGCCGAACATACCGTAGGCTCAGAAATCATTTTGGACGCACCTGGTGGATCTCCTCGGTGACATTGGTCATGTGGAATCTCGTTTCAAACCATTTGGAGACACTGTTAGAGTCAGTGCAAGATAGGTGCACAGTTTGGCCAAACGTAGCATAGAAATCATTTTGGGATGCTCGTTTTGGTCTTTTTGGAGATATTGCTAATATTGATGCGAGATTGGTGCACGGTTTGCGTCGAACGTACCATAGGCACAAAAATTGTTTTGGACGCATCCGATGGAACTCCTAGGTGACGAGGCTCAAGTGGATGCTCATTTTGGTCTGTTTGGAGATAGTGTTAATCTTGACGCAAGATAGATGCACGGTTTGCGTCGAATATACCATAGGCTTGAAAATCATTTTGGACGCACCCGATGGTACTCCTAGGTGACGAGGCACACGTGGATGCTTGTTTTGGGCCTGTTTGGACATAGAGCCAACCTTGACACAAGATAGGTGCACGGTTTGCGCCGAACGTACCGTAGGCTCAGAAATCGTTTTGGATGCACCCGATGGATCTCCTATGTGACTTTGGTCGTGTGGAATCTCGTTTCCACCCATTTGGTGACAGTGGCAGTGTTAGTGCAAGTTACGTGCACGGTTTGCGCTAAACGTACCATTAGCACAGAAATCATTTTCGATGCACCCGATGGTACTCCTAGGCGACGAGGCTCAAGTGGATGCTCGTTTTTTATCTGTTTCGACATAGTGCTGATCTTGACGTAAGATAGATGCACGGTTTGCGTCAAACGTACCATAGGCTCAAAAATCGTTTTGGACGCACCCAATGGTACTCCTAGGTGCCGAGGCACACGTGGATGCTCGTTTTGGTCTGTTTGGACATACAGCTAATCTTGACACAAGATAGGTGCACGGTTTGCGCCGAACGTACCGTAGGCTCAGAAATCATTTTGGACGCACCTGGTGGATCTCCTCGGGGACATTGGTCATGTGGAATCTCGTTTCAAACCATTTGGAGACACTGTTAGAGTCAGTGCAAGATAGGTGCATAGTTTGGCCAAACGTAGCTCAGAAATCATTTTGGGATGCTCGTTTTGGTCTTTTTGGAGATATTGCTAATATTGATGCGAGATTGGTGCACGTCGAACGTACCATAGGCACAAAAATTGTTTTGGACGCATCCGATGGTACTCCTAGGTGACGAGACTCAAGTGGATGCTCATTTTGGTCTGTTTGGAGATAGTGTTAATCTTGAAGCAAGATAGATGCATGGTTTGTGTCGAATATACCATAGGCTTGAAAATCATTTTGGATGCACCCGATGGTACTCCTAGGTGACGAGGCACACGTGGATGCTTGTTTTGGGCCTGTTTGGACATAGAGCCAACCTTGACACAAGATAGGTGCACGGTTTGCGCCGAACGTACCGTTGGCTCAGAAATCATTTTGGATGCACCCGATGGATCTCCTATGTGACTTTGGTCGTGTGGAATCTCGTTTCCATCCATTTGGTGACAGTGGCCGTGTTAGTGCAAGTTATGTGCACGGTTTGCGCTAAACGTACCATTAGCACAGAAATCGTTTTGGATGCACCCGATGGTACTCCTAGGTGACGAGGCTCATGTGGATGCTCGTTTTTTATCTGTTTCGAGATAGTGCTAATCTTGACGCAAGATAGATGCACGGTTTGCGTCAAACGTACCATAGGCTCAAAAATCGTTTTGGACGCACCCGATGGTACTCCTAGGAGCCGAGGCACACGTGGATGCTCGTTTTGGTCTGTTTGGACATACAGCTAATCTTGACACAAGATAGGTGCACGGTTTGCGCCGAACATACCGTAGGCTTAGAAATCATTTTGGACGCACCTGGTGGATCTCCTCGGTGACATTGGTCATGTGGAATCTCGTTTCAAACCATTTGGAGACACTGTTAGAGTCAGTGCAAGATAGGTGCACAGTTTGGCCAAACGTAGCTCAGAAATCATTTTGGGATGCTCGTTTTGGTCTTTTTGGAGATATTGCTAATATTGATGCGAGATTGGTGCACGCTTTGCGTCGAACGTACCATAGGCACAAAAATTGTTTTGGACGCGCCCGATGGTACTCCTAGGTGACGAGGGTCAAGTGGATGCTCATTTTGGTCTGTTTGGAGATAGTGTTAATCTTGACGCAAGATAGATGCACGGTTTTGCGTCGAATATACCATAGGCTTGAAAATCATTTTGGACGCACCCGATGGTACTCCTAGGTGACGAGGCACACGTGGATGCTTGTTTTGGGCCTGTTTGGACATAGAGCCAACCTTGACACAAGATAGGTGCACGGTTTGTGCCGAACGTACCGTAGGCTCAGAAATTGTTTTGGATGCACCCGATGGATCTCCTATGTGACTTTGGTCGTGTGGAATCTCGTTTCCATCCATTTGGTGACAGTGGCAGTGTTAGTGCAAGTTACGTGCACGGTTTGCGCTAAACGTACCATTGGCACAGAAATCGTTTTGGATGCACCCGATGGTACTCCTAGGTGACGAGGCTCAAGTGGATGCTCGTTTTTTATCTGTTTCGAGATAGTGCTAATCTTGACGCAAGATAGATGCACGATTTGCGTCGAACGTACCATAGGCTCAAAAATCGTTTTGGACGCACCCGATGGTACTCCTAGGAGCCGAGGCACATGTGGATGCTCGTTTTGGTCTGTTTGGACATACAGCTAATCTTGACACAAGATAGGTGCACGGTTTGCGCCGAACGTACCGTAGGCTCAGAAATCATTTTGGACGCTCCTGATGGATCTCCTCGGTGACATTGGTCATGTGGAATCTCGTTTCAAACAATTTGGAGACACTGTTAGAGTCAGTGCAAGATAGGTGCACAGTTTGGCCAAACGTAGCTCAAAAATCATTTTGGGATGCTCGTTTTGGTCTTTTTGGAGATATTGCTAATATTGATGCGAGATTGGTGCACGGTTTGCGTCGAACGTACCATAGGCACAAAAATTATTTTGGACGCACCCGATGGTACTCCTAGGTGACGAGGCTCAAGTGGATGCTCATTTTGGTCTGTTTGGAGATAGTGTTAATCTTGACGCAAGATAGATGCACGGTTTGCGTCGAATATGCCATAGGCTTGAAAATCATTTTGGACGCACCTGATGGTACTCCTAGGTGACGAGGCACACGTGGATGCTTGTTTTGGGCCTGTTTGGACATAGAGCTAACCTTGACACAAGATAGGTGCACGGTTTGCGCCGAACGTACTGTAGGCTCAGAAATCGTTTTGGATGCACCCGATGGATCTCCTATGTGACTTTGGTCATGTGGAATCTCGTTTCCATCCATTTGGTGACAGTGGCAGTGTTAGTGGAAGTTACGTGCACGGTTTGCGCTAAACGTACCATAGGCACAGAAATCGTTTTGGATGCACCCGATGGTACTCCTAGGTGACGAGGCTCAAGTGGATGCTCGTTTTTTATCTGTTTCGAGATCGTGCTAATCTTGACGCAAGATAGATGCACGGTTTGCATCGAACGTACCATAGGCTCAAAAATCGTTTTGGACGCACCCGATGGTACTCCTAGGAGCCGAGGCACACGTGGATGCTCGTTTTGGTCTGTTTGCACATACAACTAATCTTGACACAAGATAGGTGCACGGTTTGCGCCGAACGTACCGTAGGCTCAGAAATCATTTTGGACGCACCTAATGGATCTCTTCAGTGACATTGGTCATGTGGAATCTCGTTTCAAACCATTTGGAGACACTGTTTGGGTCAGTGCAAGATAGGTGCACAGTTTGGCCAAACGTAGCTCAGAAATCATTTTGGGATGCTCGTTTTGGTCTTTTTGGAGATATTGCTAATATTGATGCGAGATTGGTGCACGGTTTGCGTCGAACGTACCATAGGCACAAAAATTGTTTTGGACGCACCCGATGGTACTCCTAGGTGACGAGGCTCAAGTGGATGGTCATTTTGGTCTGTTTGGAGATAGTGTTAATCTTGACGCAAGATAGATGCACGGTTTGCGTCGAATATACCATAGGCTTGAAAATCATTTTGGACGCACCCGATGGTACTCCTAGGTGACGAGGCACACGTGGATGCTTGTTTTGGGCCAGTTTGGACTTAGAGCCAACCTTGACACAAGATAGGTGCACGGTTTGAGCCAAACGTACCGTAGGCTCAGAAATCGTTTTGGATGCACCCGATGGATCTCCTATGTGACTTTGGTCGTGTGGAATCTCGTTTCCATCCATTTGGTGACAGTGGCAGTGTTAGTGCAAGTTACGTGCACGGTTTGCGCTAAACGTACCATTGGCACAGAAATCGTTTTGGATGCACCCGATGGTACTCCTAGGTGACGAGGCTCAAGTGGATGCTCGTTTTTTATCTGTTTCGAGATAGTGCTAATCTTGATGCAAGATAGATGCACGGTTTGCGTCGAACGTACCATAGGCTCAAAAATCATTTTGGACGCACCCGATGGTACTCCTAGGAGCCGAGGCACACGTGGATGCTCGTTTTGGTCTGTTTGGACATACATCTAATCTTGACGCAAGATAGGTGCACGGTTTGCGCCGAACGTACCGTAGGCTCAGAAATCATTTTGGACGCTCCTGATGGATCTCCTCGGTGACATTGGTCATGTGGAACCTCGTTTCAAACCATTTGGAGACACTGTTAGAGTCAGTGCAAGATAGGTGCACAGTTTGGCCAAACGTAGCTCAGAAATCATTTTGGGATGCTCGTTTTGGTCTTTTTGGAGATATTGCTAATATTGTCGAACGTACCATAGGCACAAAATTTGTTTTAGACGCACCCTGATATGAACCCGCTAGGGTGAATCCTGATCTTTCGATGAGAGAAGGTGGATAACTCGATTTGGTAGATGGAGATGACGTTCACGGCCCGACTACAGCCTTCCAAGACCGCGCCTTAGCAACCGATACACCACCTCCAAAGGCTGTCATGATCTTGTGGAGCGCGACAACTAGCCACTAGGGCTCCTGTCCTGCAAGCAATCGAAGAACAAGCAAGAACAAGTAGAACAAGCAACTCAATTGCAAATATGGAGATGAAAACCAATCTGAAATCACAAAGTTGGGGTCCTGAATCGAGTAGAACGGATGGTCTAGTCGACACACGCGTCTACAAGGAAGTAGCAATGGCTAAACTTTCAACAAAACAAAACCCGATCTGTTTGTGGCGGCTCTAATCCTTATTAATACCTAGGGGAACGACCAGAGGGTGTTGAGGTCGTTCTCCAACCCTAGGACACGTCCCTAATGAACCCGACTTGATACATGGGCCATCAGCCCAAAATAGGGTGACACAGCACCAAAGGCAGAAAAGGCCCCGGCGTTGAAATGACGATTGCGGAAGCATCAGATAAGATATAGCCATGAGTCCAGATCCGATGGAAAATAGACTTGATAAGCTTTCCAAAAAGTGCTAGAACGTCCCAATCCGAGTCCGTATGCGACCGTGGTGAACATCACAAGTTGGAGCTGTCCTGGAGTCCGAATCCAGCCCCAAAACGTGTTGGATTTGATCTCTTTCTTTCTTTGGACCAAAAGTGACGTGGTGTCCAGGTGGAGGACGTTGGGAATACTTGGATTTGGTCCCCAATCAACTTCATTAACCTTCCATGCTTTCCATATGCAATCAAACCTTTCCTTGATCCATGTAAGTAATTCTGAAAATGAAAATATACACATTTTATGGTGGAGCACCAATTCATCAAATGCATCAATGATAAGCCTCATATAGAATGGTTGCACCTTTGGTATAGAAGTGGTTGACATGTTCATATTTGAGCCAATGATGTCCTCATCATTAACTGATATGAACCCGCTAGGGTGAATCCTGATCTTTCGATGAGAGAAGGTGGATAACTCGATTTGGTAGATGGAGATGACGTTCACGGCCCGACTACAGCCTTCCAAGACCGCGCCTTAGCAACCGATACACCACCTCCAAAGGCTGTCACGATCTTGTGGAGCGCGACAACTAGCCACTAGGGCTCCTGTCCTGCAAGCAATCGAAGAACAAGCAAGAACAAGTAGAACAAGCAACTCAATTGCAAATATGAAGATGAAAACCAATCTGAAATCACAAAGTTGGGGTTCTAAATCGAGTAGAACGGATGGTCTAGTCGACACACGCGTCTACAAGGAAGTAGCAATGGCTAAACTTTCAACAAAACAAAACCCAATCTGTTTGTGGCGGCTCTAATCCTTATTAATACCTAGGGGAATGACCAGAGGGTGTTGAGGTCGTTCTCCAACCCTAGGACACGTCCCTAATGAACCCAACTTGATACATGGGCCATCAGCCCAAAATAGGGTGACACAGCACCAAAGGCAGAAAAGGCCCCGGCGTTGAAACGACGATTGCGGAAGCATCGGATAAGATATAGCTATGAGTCCAGATCCGTTGGAAAATAGACTTGATAAGCTTTCCAAAAAGTGCTAGAACGTCCCAATCCGAGTCCGTATGCGACCGTGGTGAACATCACAAGTTGGAGCTGTCCTGGAGTCAGAATCCAGCCCCAAAACGTGTTGGATTTGATCTCTTTCTTTCCTTGGACCAAAAGTGACGTGGTGTCCAGGTGGAGGACGTTGGGAATACTTGGATTTGGTCCCCAATCAACTTCATTAACCTTCCATGCTTTCCATATGCAATCAAACCTTTCCTTGATCCATGTAAGTAATTCTGAAAATGAAAATATACACATTTTATGGTGGAGCACCAATTCATCAAATGCATCAATGATAAGCCTCATATAGAATGGTTGCACCTTTGGTATAGAAGTGGTTGACATGTTCATATTTGAGCCAATGATGTCCTCATCATTAACTGATATGAACCCGCTAGGGTGAATCCTGATCTTTCGATGAGAGAAGGTGGATAACTCGATTTGGTAGATGGAGATGACGTTCACGGCCCGACTACAGCCTTCCAAGACCGCGCCTTAGCAACCGATACACCACCTCCAAAGGCTGTCACGATCTTGTGGAGCGCGACAACTAGCCACTAGGGCTCCTGTTCTGCAAGCAATCGAAGAACAAGCAAGAACAAGTAGAACAAGCAACTCAATTGCAAATATGAAGATGAAAACCAATCTGAAATCACAAAGTTGGGGTTCTGAATCGAGTAGAACGGATGGTCTAGTCGACACACGCGTCTACAAGGAAGTAGCAATGGCTAAACTTTCAACAAAACAAAACCCAATCTGTTTGTGGCGGCTCTAATCCTTATTAATACCTAGGGGAACGACCAGAGGGTGTTGAGGTCGTTCTCCAACCCTAGGACACGTCCCTAATGAACCCAACTTGATACATGGGCCATCAGCCCAAAATAGGGTGACACAGCACCAAAGGCAGAAAAGGCCCTGGCGTTGAAACGACGATTGCGGAAGCATCGGATAAGATATAGCCATGAGTCCAGATCCGTTGGAAAATAGACTTGATAAGCTTTCCAAAAAGTGTTAGAACGTCCCAATCCGAGTCCGTATGCGACCGTGGTGAACATCACAAGTTGGAGCTGTCCTGGAGTCCGAATCCAGCCCCAAAACGTGTTGGATTTGATCTCTTTCTTTCCTTGGACCAAAAGTGACGTGGTGTCCAGGTGGAGGACGTTGGGAATACTTGGATTTGGTCCCCAATCAACTTCATTAACCTTCCATGCTTTCCATATGCAATCAAACCTTTCCTTGATCCATGTAAGTAATTCTGAAAATGAAAATATACACATTTTATGGTGGAGCACCAATTCATCAAATGCATCAATGATAAGCCTCATATAGAATGGTTGCACCTTTGGTATAGAAGTGGTTGACATGTTCATATTTGAGCCAATGATGTCCTCATCATTCTCCCCTTCTTGACGGCAAACCGTCCTCGGTTTGACTTTTGTTGGAGGATGTGTTGTAGGTAAAAGTGAACCGTGCTCCCCTTCTTGATATTTATCCTGTTACATTTGGGAAAAACTAGAAAAACTTTGCAAGACATCATTAGTGTTAGTGCAGCCCTCAATTTGATCATGGTATTGTGGCCCAAAAGGATATTTCAGATTAGAGCAAATATAAACTTTATACACCAAATATTCTCCTTTGTTGTCATATTTGCCAATTGCATGAAGCGAACAATGATTAAAACTTGGCAAAATAGAATCAAATTTAAGTTTCTCTTTTAGACAATTTAGATTACACAGAATATCAAATTCAATATAACCCAAAGTATTTAAAGAGGACAACAAATTCAGTTCATCTTGTGCACATGTAATAGGATGAAAAAGCTTATCTTCAGCACATTTGTATGGTTCCAAACCAAAAGTATCACACTTATTTGCTACTTGTGGCATAGGAGTAAAAGAATCATCAACACACAACTCCTCTTTATCACAAGGAACCGCGAGTAATTCATTTTGTGACAAAGGAAAATCAGTAGTGGGTTCCACTATTTGTTGCTCTTCATTAGCATGCAGAGTGGACAAATTTTGGACATTATGGGTCACATCATTCTGGCAAGTATTCACAGATAATAGAATCTCTTTTTCAGCATTGAGAGCCAGACAAAACAATTGACCAATATGGCAATATGATTTGCTAATTAATAAGGTTCAAATTTCAGAATTGAGCCCTCTCATGAATCTACTCATAATGTCTTCCATGCATTCATCCAATCCACCAAACATGATACAAATCTTAAAATTATGGTAGTATTGTTTCACAGTCTTGCTACCCTGCTTCAAGTTGTCTAATTTTGCAAGCAAATAATCAACATAATATGCAGGAACGAATGCATCTCTGAAAAGAAATTTGAAGTCTTTCCAAGATTCTGGAACTTTGATGTGCCTACAAATGTGTCTCCATTCGAGCAAAGCATATTCAATCAAAATATTAGAGGCAATACAAATCTTTTGTTTCTCGGATAGGTCATGCTCCTCAAATTCATTGTCTACTTTTAACTCCCAATCAATGTAAGCTTGAGGATCAAACTTACCATCATATAATGGCAAATGTTGAATGACATCCTGAATATGAGGGTCTAGTTTCAACAGCTCAAAAATCTCCATATCACCTGCCATGATTAGTAGGAAACAAGAAACACAAAAATAATATGTATCCTCCTATCAACTACTAGGATGTGTCAGATGTAATTCTCTCAAACTCAACTTGTTAAAACAAGCCCTTACAAGTTCTTACCAAGCCAAACAGGAGGTGACGGCAACCAACAAGTCTACAACCGTGGAGTGAAGTGTATCGGTGCCGCAACAACAACACCTGTCAAGCTGTAGTCAAAATATGTGGAGCTATAGGTGGGCTAAAGCAAGGAAGTACTAGAACCACGTTAGTTGCAAGCAAATTGAACAAACGCTCAACGACGTTATTATGCTGGTCCTAGGCTAGTACATGCTAGAGACGCGAGCCTGGACACAAACGAAGTCACTGAGCAGCAACAAAGAAGGATCACAAGGATAGGAATAACAACAAAAGAAAAACTCTTCTCTTCTTCTTTCTCTTTCTTTTCTTTCTTTCTTTCTGTCTTTCTTTTCTTTCTTTCTTTTCTTTCTTTCTATCTTTTTTTTTCTTCTGTTTTTTTTCTTTCAACTAGCACAAAACTGAAATTTTGCAACAAGAAATAACAAGCTACTTACAGCAATTAAATGTTTCCTTGGGAAGGGTGATTCAGTAGCAAAGTGAAACAAGTGGTTGTTTTGCAAAACCAGCAGACGCGCAAATCTCCAGGGCAATTGCGAAGCGCTCAGAATGAATTTGGGACCAAGCTCTGATCCGTTAGAAAGAGGACAAGTTAACGTTTCCAGATTGTATTTAAACTCCCTATTCAGACTCCTGACAAAAGAAATATGGTACTTTTGTTTTCAAGATAAAACAGGACTCCCAATCAAATTCTATCTTGATCTTGTTGGATTTCCTTTTTGTAGATGGAAATATGGACGTGGATGAAACCTCCAAGGACGTGGCTAGGATAATGGTGGTAAACAAAACAAAGGAATTTGAAAATCCACTCGGATTTCTAGAGAGAAACAAATAAACTCAAATCTGCGATGGTGACAGAAACGTGACTAGAACTCGAAACTCTAAACGACTAGACGCTAAGACCAGCAACTTGCACGACGATGCAACCGTTAATTCAATAAGCCCTAACTAAGTTGTAATAGTATTAAGCTCAAAGGGGTTTTGGGATTATGAAGAACTAATCTACTAATTTTGTTTTGGCTTTTTCTGGACCATAGGAGATTAAAAACAGCAAAGAACTAGAAGTCTCTCACCGATCAACCTTGCTTTGATACCAACTGATATGAACCCGCTAGGGTGAATCCTGATCTTTCGATGAGAGAAGGTGGATAACTCGATTTGGTAGATGGAGATGACGTTCACGGCCCGACTACAGCCTTCCAAGACCGCGCCTTAGCAACCGATACACCACCTCCAAAGGCTGTCACGATCTTGTGGAGCGCGACAACTAGCCACTAGGGCTCCTGTCCTGCAAGCAATCGAAGAATAAGCAAGAACAAGTAGAACAAGCAACTCAATTGCAAATATGGAGATGAAAACCAATCTGAAATCACAAAGTTGGGGTTCTGAATCGAGTAGAACGGATGGTCTAGTCGACACACGCGTCTACAAGGAAGTAGCAATGGCTAAACTTTCAACAAAACAAAACCCGATCTGTTTGTGGCGGCTCTAATCCTTATTAATACCTAGGGGAACGACCAGAGGGTGTTGAGGTCGTTCTCCAACCCTAGGACACGTCCCTAATGAACCCAACTTGATACATGGACCATCAGCCCAAAATAGGGTGACACAGCACCAAAGCGCAGAAAAGGCCCCGGCGTTGAAATGACGATTGCGGAAGCATCGGATAAGATATAGCCATGAGTCTAGATCCGTTGGAAAATAGACTTGATAAGCTTTCCAAAAAGTGCTAGAACGTCCCAATCCGAGTCCGTATGCGACCGTGGTGAACATCACAAGTTGGAGCTGTCCTGGAGTCCGAATCCAGCCCCAAAACGTGTTGGATTTGATCTCTTTCTTTCCTTGGACCAAAAGTGACGTGGTGTCCAGGTGGAGGACGTTGGGAATACTTGGATTTGGTCCCCAATCAACTTCATTAACCTTCCATGCTTTCCATATGCAATCAAACCTTTCCTTGATCCATGTAAGTAATTCTGAAAATGAAAATATACACATTTTATGGTGGAGCACCAATTCATCAAATGCATCAATGATAAGCCTCATATAGAATGGTTGCACCTTTGGTATAGAAGTGGTTGACATGTTCATATTTGAGCCAATGATGTCCTCATCACACCCGATGGTACTCCTAGGTGACGAGGCTCAAGTGGATGCTCATTTGTTCTGTTTGGAGATAGTGTTAATCTTGATGCAAGATAGATGCACGGTTTGCGTCGAATATACCATAGGCTTGAAAATTATTTTGGACGCACCCGATGGTACTCCTAGGTGACGAGGCACACATGGATGCTTGTTTTGGGCCTGTTTGGACATAGAGCTAACCTTGACACAAGATAGGTGGACGGTTTGCGCCGAACGTACCGTAGGCTCAGAAATCCTTTTGGATGCACCCGATGGATCTCCTATGTGACTTTGGTCGTGTGGAATCTCGTTTCCATCCATTTGGTGACAGTGGCAGTGTTTGTGCAAGTTACATGCACGGTTTGCGCTAAACGTACCATTAGCACAGAAATCATTTTGGCTGCACCCGATGGTACTCCTAGGTGACGAGGCTCAAGTGGATGCTCGTTTTTTATCTGTTTTGAGATAGTGCTAATCTTGATGCAAGATATATGCACGGTTTGCGTCGAACGTACCATAGGCTCAAAAATCATTTTGGACGCACCCGATGGTACTCCTAGGAGCCGAGGCACACGTGGATGCTCGTTTTGGTCCGTTTGGACATAGAGCTAATCTTGACACAAGATAGGTGCACGGTTTGCGCCGAACGTACCGTAGGCTCAGAAATCGTTTTGGACGCACCTGATGGATCTCCTCGGTGACATTGGTCATGTGGAATCTCAGTTTGGCCAAACGTGGCTCAAAAATCATTTTGGGATGCTCGTTTCGGTCTTTTTGGAGATATTGCTAATATTGATGCGAGATTGGTGCACGGTTTGCGTCGAACGTACCATAGGCACAAAAATTGTTTTGGACGCACCCGATGGTACTCCTAGGTGACGAGGCTCAAGTGGATGCTCATTTTGGTCTGTTTGGAGATAGTGTTAATCTTGATGCAAGATAGATGCATGGTTTGCGTCGAATATACCATAGGCTTGAAAATCATTTTGGACGCACCCGATGGTACTCCTAGGTGACGAGGCACACGTGGATGCTTGTTTTGGGCCTGTTTGGACATAGAGCTAACCTTGACACAAGATAGGTGGACGGTTTGCGCCGAACGTACCGTAGGCTCAGAAATCATTTTGGATGCACCCGATGGATCTCCTATGTGACTTTGGTCGTGTGGAATCTCGTTTCCATCCATTTGGTGACAGTGGCAGTGTTTGTGCAAGTTACATGCACGGTTTGCGCTAAACGTACCATTAGCACAGAAATCATTTTGGCTGCACCCGATGGTACTCCTAGGTGACGAGGCTCAAGTGGATGCTCGTTTTTTATCTGTTTTGAGATAGTGCTAATCTTGATGCAAGATATATGCACGGTTTGCGTCGAACGTACCATAGGCTCAAAAATCATTTTGGACGCACCCGATGGTACTCCTAGGAGCCGAGGCACACGTGGATGCTCGTTTTGGTCCGTTTGGACATAGAGCTAATCTTGACACAAGATAGGTGCACGGTTTGCGCCGAACGTACCGTAGGCTCAGAAATCGTTTTGGACGCACCTGATGGATCTCCTCGGTGACATTGGTCATGTGGAATCTCAGTTTGGCCAAACGTGGCTCAAAAATCATTTTGGGATGCTCGTTTCGGTCTTTTTGGAGATATTGCTAATATTGATGCGAGATTGGTGCACGGTTTGCGTCGAACGTACCATAGGCACAAAAATTGTTTTGGACGCACCCGATGGTACTCCTAGGTGACGAGGCTCAAGTGGATGCTCATTTTGGTCTGTTTGGAGATAGTGTTAATCTTGATGCAAGATAGATGCATGGTTTGCGTCGAATATACCATAGGCTTGAAAATCATTTTGGACGCACCCGATAGTACTCCTAGGTGACGAGGCACACGTGGATGCTTGTTTTGGGCCTGTTTGGACATAGAGCTAACCTTGACACAAGATAGGTGCACGGTTTGCGCTGAACGTACCGTAGGCTCAGAAATCATTTTGGATGCACCCGATGGATCTCCTATGTGACTTTGGTCGTGTGGAATCTTGTTTCCATCCATTTGGTGACAGTGGCAGTGTTAGTGCAAGTTACGTGCATGGTTTGCGCTAAACGTACCATTGGCACAGAAATCATTTTGGATGCACCCGATGGTACTCCTAGGTGACGAGGCTCAAGTGGATGCTCGTTTTTTATTTGTTTCGAGATAGTGCTAATCTTGACGCAAGATAGATGCACGGTTTGCGTCGCACGTACCATAGGCTCAAAAATCGTTTTGGACGCACCCGATGGTACTCCTAGGAGCCGAGGCACACGTGGATGCTCGTTTTGGTCTGTTTGGACATACAGCTAATCTTGACACAAGATAGGTGCACGGTTTGTGCCAAACGTACCGTAGGCTCAGAAATCATTTTGGACGCACCTGATGGATCTCCTCGGTGACATTGGTCATGTGGAATCTCTTTTCAAATCATTTGGAGACACTGTTAGAGTCAGTGCAAGATAGGTGCACAGTTTGGCCAAACGTGGCTCAAAAATCATTTTGGGATGCTCGTTTTGGTCTTTTTGGAGATATTGCTAATATTGATGCGAGATTGGTCCACGGTTTGCATCGAACGTACCATAGGCACAAAAATTATTTTGGACGCACCCGATGGTACTCCTAGGTGACGAGGCTCAAGTGGATGCTCATTTTGGTCTGTGTGGAGATAGTGTTAATCTTGACGCAAGATAGATGCACGGTTTGCGTCGAATATACCATAGGCTTGAAAGTCATTTTGGACGCACCCGATGGTACTCCTAGGTGACGAGGCACACGTGGATGCTTGTTTTGGGCCTGTTTGGACATAGAGCTAACCTTGACACAAGATAGGTGCACGGTTTGCGCCGAATGTACCATAGGCTCAGAAATCGTTTTGGATGCACCCGATGGATCTCCTATGTGACTTTGGTCATGTGGAATCTCGTTTCCATCCATTTGGTGATAGTGGCAGTGTTAGTGCAAGTTACGTGCACGGTTTGCGCTAAACGTACCATAGGCACAGAAATCGTTTTGGATGCACCCGATGGTACTCCTAGGTGACGAGGCTCAAGTGGATGCTCGTTTTTTATCTGTTTCGAGATAGTGCTAATCTTGACGCAAGATAGATGCACGGTTTGCGTCGCACGTACCATAGGCTCAAAAATCGTTTTGGACGCATCCGATGGTACTCCTAGGAGCCGAGGCATACGTGGATGCTCGTTTTGGTCTGTTTGGACATACAGCTAATCTTGACACAAGATAGGTGCACGGTTTGTGCCGAACGTACCGTAGGCTCAGAAATCATTTTGGACGCACCTGATGGATCTCCTCGGTGACATTGGTCATGTGGAATCTCAGTTTGGCCAAACGTGGCTCAAAAATCATTTTGGGATGCTCGTTTTGGTCTTTTTGGAGATATTGCTAATATTGATGCGAGATTGGTGCACGGTTTGCGTCGAACGTACCATAGGCCCAAAAATTATTTTGGACGCACCCGATGGTACTCCTAGGTGACGAGGCTCAAGTGGATGCTCATTTTGGTCTGTTTGGAGATAGTGTTAATCTTGATGCAAGATAGATGCACGGTTTGCGTCGAATATACCATAGGCTTGAAAATCATTTTGGACGCACCCGATGGTACTCCTAGGTGACGAGGCACACGTGGATGCTTGTTTTGGGCCTGTTTGGACATAGAGCTAACCTTGACACAAGATAGGTGCACGGTTTGCGCCGAACGTACCGTAGGCTCAGAAATCATTTTGGATGCACCCGATGGATCTCCTATGTGACTTTGGTCGTGTGGAATCTCGTTTCCATCCATTTGGTGACAGTGGCAGTGTTTGTGCATGTTACATGCACGGTTTGCGCTAAACATACCATTGGCACAGAAATCGTTTTGGCTGCACCCGATGGTACTCCTAGGTGACGAGGCTCAAGTGGATTCTCGTTTTTTATCTGTTTCGAGATAGTGCTAATCTTGATGCAAGATATATGCACGGTTTGCGTCGAACGTACCATAGCCTCAAAAATCATTTTGGACGCACCCGATGGTACTCCTAGGAGCCGAGGCACACGTGGATGCTCGTTTTGGTCCGTTTGGACATAGAGCTAATCTTGACACAAGATAGGTGCACGGTTTGCGCCGAACGTACCATAGGCTCAGAAATCGTTTTGGACGCACCTGATCGATCTCCTCGGTGACATTGGTCATGTGGAATCTCAGTTTGGCCAAACGTGGCTCAAAAATCATTTTGGGATGCTCGTTTCGGTCTTTTTGGAGATATTGCTAATATTGATGCGAGATTGGTGCACGGTTTGCGTCGAACGTACCATAGGCACAAAAATTATTTTGGACGCACCCGATGGTACTCCTAGGTGACGAGGCTCAAGTGGATGCTCATTTTGGTCTGTTTGGAGATAGTGTTAATCTTGATGCAAGATAGATGCATGGTTTGTGTCGAATATACCATAGGCTTGAAAATCATTTTAGACGCACCCGATGGTACTCCTAGGTGACGAGGCACACGTGGATGCTTGTTTTGGGCCTGTTTGGACATAGAGCTAACCTTGACACAAGATAGGTGCACGGTTTGCGCCGAACGTACCGTAGGCTCAGAAATCATTTTGGATGCACCCGATGGATCTCCTATGTGACTTTGGTCGTGTGGAATCTTGTTTCCATCCATTTGGTGACAGTGGCAGTGTTAGTGCAAGTTACGTGCATGGTTTGCGCTAAACGTACCATTGGCACAGAAATCACGTTGGATGCACCCGATGGTACTCCTAGGTGACGAGGCTCAAGTGGATGCTCGTTTTTTATCTGTTACGAGATAGTGCTAATCTTGACGCAAGATAGATGCACGGTTTGCGTCGCACGTACCATAGGCTCAAAAATCGTTTTGGACGCACCCGATGGTACTCCTAGGAGCCGAGGCATACGTGGATGCTCGTTTTGGTCTGTTTGGACATACAGCTAATCTTGACACAAGATAGGTGCACGGTTTGTGCCGAACGTACCGTAGGCTCAGAAATCATTTTGGACGCACCTGATGGATCTCCTCGGTGACATTGGTCATGTGGAATCTCTTTTCAAATCATTTGGAGACACTGTTAGAGTCAGTGCAAGATAGGTGCACAGTTTGGCCAAACGTGGCTCAAAAATCATTTTGGGATGCTCGTTTTGGTCTTTTTGGAGATATTGCTAATATTGATGCGAGATTGGTCCACGGTTTGCGTCGAAAGTACCATAGGCACAAAAATTATTTTGGACGCACCCGATGGTACTCCTAGGTGACGAGGCTCAAGTGGATGCTCATTTTGGTCTGTGTGGAGATAGTGTTAATCTTGACGCAAGATAGATGCACGGTTTGCGTCGAATATACCATAGGCTTGAAAGTCATTTTGGACGCACCCGATGGTACTCCTAGGTGACGAGGCACACGTGGATGCTTGTTTTGGGCCTGTTTGGACATAGAGCTAACCTTGACACAAGATAGGTGCACGGTTTGCGCCGAATGTACCGTAGGCTCAGAAATCGTTTTGGATGCACCCGATGGATCTCCTATGTGACTTTGGTCATGTGGAATCTCGTTTCCATCCATTTGGTGATAGTGGCAGTGTTAGTGCAAGTTACGTGCACGGTTTGCGCTAAACGTACCATAGGCACAGAAATCGTTTTGGATGCACCCGATGGTACTCCTAGGTGACGAGGCTCAAGTGGATGCTCGTTTTTTATCTGTTTCGAGATAGTGCTAATCTTGACGCAAGATAGATGCACGGTTTGCGTCGAACGTACCATAGGCTCAAAAATCGTTTTGGACGCACCCGATGGTACTCCTAGGAGCCGAGGCACACGTGGATGCTCGTTTTGGTCTGTTTGGACATAGAGCTAGTCTTGACACAAGATTGGTGCACGGTTTGCGCCGAACGTACCCTAGGCTCGGAAATCATTTTGGACGCACCTGATGGATCTCCTCGGTGACATTGGTCATGTGGAATCTCAGTTTGGCCAAACGTGGCTCAAAAATCATTTTGGGATGCTCGTTTTGGTCTTTTTGGAGATATTGCTAATATTGATGCGAGATTGGTGCACGGTTTGCGTCGAACGTACCATAGGCCCAAAAACTATTTTGGACGCACCCGATGGAACTCCTAGGTGACGAGGCTCAAGTGGATGCTCATTTTGGTCTGTTTGGAGATAGTGTTAATCTTGATGCAAGATAGATGCACAGTTTGCGTCGAATATACCATAGGCTTGAAAATCATTTTGGACGCACCCGATGGTACTCCTAGGTGACGAGGCACACGTGGATGCTTGTTTTGGGCCTGTTTGGACATAGAGCTAACCTTGACACAAGATAGGTGCACGGTTTGCGCCGAACGTACCGTAGGCTCAGAAATCATTTTGGATGCACCCGATGGATCTCCTATGTGACTTTGGTCGTGTGGAATCTTGTTTCCATCCATTTGGTGACAGTGGCAGTGTTAGTGCAAGTTACGTGCATGGTTTGCGCTAAACGTACCATTGGCACAGAAATCACGTTGGATGCACCCGATGGTACTCCTAGTTGACGAGGCTCAAGTGGATGCTCGTTTTTTATCTGTTTCGAGATAGTGCTAATCTTGACGCAAGATAGATGCACGGTTTGCGTCGCACGTACCATAGGCTCAAAAAACGTTTTGGACGCACCCGACGGTACTCCTAGGAGCCGAGGCATACGTGGATGCTCGTTTTGGTCTGTTTGGACATACAGCTAATCTTGACACAAGATAGGTGCACGGTTTGTGCCGAACGTACCGTAGGCTCAAAAATCATTTTGGACGCACCTGATGGATCTCCTCGGTGACATTGGTCATGTGGAATCTCTTTTCAAATCATTTGGAGACACTATTAGAGTCAGTGCAAGATAGGTGCACAGTTTGGCCAAACGTGGCTCAAAAATCATTTTGGGATGCTCGTTTTGGTCTTTTTGGAGATATTGCTAATATTGATGCGAGATTGGTCCACGGTTTGCGTCAAACGTACCATAGGCACAAAAATTATTTTGGACGCACCCGATGGTACTCCTAGGTGACGAGGCTCAAGTGGATGCTCATTTTGGTCTATGTGGAGATAGTGTTAATCTTGACGCAAGATAGATGCACGGTTTGCGTCGAATATACCATAGGCTTGAAAGTCATTTTGGACGCACCCGATGGTACTCCTAGGTGACGAGGCACACGTGGATGCTTGTTTTGGGCCTATTTGGACATAGAGCTAACCTTGACACAAGATAGGTGCACGATTTGCGCCGAACGTACCGTAGGCTCAGAAATCATTTTGGATGCACCCGATGGATCTCCTATGTGACTTTGGTCGTGTGGAATCTCGTTTCCATCCATTTGGTGACAGTGGCAGTGTTAGTGCAAGTTACATGCACGGTTTGCGCTAAACGTGCCATTGGCACAGAAATCGTTTTGGATGCACCCGATGGTACTCCTAGGTGACGAGGCTCAAGTGGATGCTCGTTTTTTATCTGTTTCGAGATAGTGCTAATCTTGACACAAGATAGATGCACGGTTTGCGTCGAATGTACCATAGGCTCAAAAATCATTTTGGACGCACCCGATGGTACTCCTAGGTGACGAGGGACACGTGGATGCTCGTTTTGGTCTGTTTGGACATACAGCTAATCTTGACACAAGATAGGTGCACGGTTTGCGCCGAACGTACCCTAGGCTCGGAAATCATTTTGGACGCACCTGATGGATCTCCTCGGTGACATTGGTCATGTGGAATCTCAGTTTGGCCAAACGTGGCTCAAAAATCATTTTGGGATGCTCGTTTTGGTCTTTTTGGAGATATTGCTAATATTGATGCGAGATTGGTGCACGGTTTGCGTCGAACGTACCATAGGCCCAAAAACTATTTTGGACGCACCCGATGGAACTCCTAGGTGACGAGGCTCAAGTGGATGCTCATTTTGGTCTGTTTGGAGATAGTGTTAATCTTGATGCAAGATAGATGCACAGTTTGCGTCGAATATACCATAGGCTTGAAAATCATTTTGGACGCACCCGATGGTACTCCTAGGTGACGAGGCACACGTGGATGCTTGTTTTGGGCCTGTTTGGACATAGAGCTAACCTTGACACAAGATAGGTGCACGGTTTGCGCCGAACGTACCGTAGGCTCAGAAATCATTTTGGATGCACCCGATGGATCTCCTATGTGACTTTGGTCGTGTGGAATCTTGTTTCCATCCATTTGGTGACAGTGGCAGTGTTAGTGCAAGTTACGTGCATGGTTTGCGCTAAACGTACCATTGGCACAGAAATCACGTTGGATGCACCCGATGGTACTCCTAGTTGACGAGGCTCAAGTGGATGCTCGTTTTTTATCTGTTTCGAGATAGTGCTAATCTTGACGCAAGATAGATGCACGGTTTGCGTCGCACGTACCATAGGCTCAAAAAACGTTTTGGACGCACCCGATGGTACTCCTAGGAGCCGAGGCATACGTGGATGCTCGTTTTGGTCTGTTTGGACATACAGCTAATCTTGACACAAGATAGGTGCACGGTTTGTGCCGAACGTACCGTAGGCTCAGAAATCATTTTGGACGCACCTGATGGATCTCCTCGGTGACATTGGTCATGTGGAATCTCTTTTCAAATCATTTGGAGACACTATTAGAGTCAGTGCAAGATAGGTGCACAGTTTGGCCAAACGTGGCTCAAAAATCATTTTGGGATGCTCGTTTTGGTCTTTTTGGAGATATTGCTAATATTGATGCGAGATTGGTGCACGGTTTGCGTCGAACGTACCATAGAAACAAAAATTATTTTGGACGCACCCGACGGTACTCCTAGGTGACGAGGCTTAAGTGGATGCTCATTTTGGTCTGTTTGGAGATAGTGTTAATCTTGATGCAAGATAGATGCACGGTTTGCGTCGAATATACCATAGGCTTGAAAGTCATTTTGGACGCACCCGATGGTACTCCTAGGTGACGAGGCACACGTGGATGCTTGTTTTGGGCCTGTTTGGACATAGAGCTAACCTTGACACAAGATAGGTGCACGGTTTGCGCCGAATGTACCGTAGGGTCAGAAATCGTTTTGGATGCACCCGATGGATCTCCTATGTGACTTTGGTCATGTGGAATCTCGTTTCCATCCATTTGGTGATAGTGGCAGTGTTAGTGCAAGTTACGTGCACGGTTTGCGCTAAACGTACCATTGGCACAGAAATCATTTTGGATGCACCCGATGGTACTCCTAGGTGACGAGGCTCAAGTGGATGCTCGTTTTTTATCTGTTTCGAGATAGTGCTAATCTTGACGCAAGATAGATGCACGGTTTGCGTCGCACGTACCATAGGCTCAAAAATCGTTTTGGACGCACCCGATGGTACTCCTAGGAGCCGAGGCACACGTGGATGCTCGTTTTGGTCTGTTTGGACATACAACAAATCTTGACACAAGATAGGTGCACGGTTTGCGCCGAACGTACCGTAGGCTCAGAAATCATTTTGGACGCACCTGATGGATCTCCTCGGTGACATTGGTCATGTGGAATCTCTTTTCAAATCATTTGGAGACACTGTTAGAGTTAGTGCAAGATAGGTGCACAGTTTGGCCAAACGTGGCTCAAAAATCATTTTGGGATGCTCGTTTTGGTCTTTTTGGAGATATTGCTAATATTGATGCGAGATTGGTCCACGGTTTGCGTCAAACGTACCATAGGCACAAAAATTATTTTGGACGCACCCGATGGTACTCCTAGGTGACGAGGCTCAAGTGGATGCTCATTTTGGTCTATGTGGAGATAGTGTTAATCTTGACGCAAGATAGATGCACGGTTTGCGTCGAATATACCATAGGCTTGAAAGTCATTTTGGACGCACCCGATGGTACTCCTAGGTGACGAGGCACACGTGGATGCTTGTTTTGGGCCTATTTGGACATAGAGCTAACCTTGACACAAGATAGGTGCACGATTTGCGCCGAACGTACCGTAGGCTCAGAAATCATTTTGGATGCACCCGATGGATCTCCTATGTGACTTTGGTCGTGTGGAATCTCGTTTCCATCCATTTGGTGACAGTGGCAGTGTTAGTGCAAGTTACATGCACGGTTTGCGCTAAACGTGCCATTGGCACAGAAATCGTTTTGGATGCACCCGATGGTACTCCTAGGTGACGAGGCTCAAGTGGATGCTCGTTTTTTATCTGTTTCGAGATAGTGCTAATCTTGACGCAAGATAGATGCACGGTTTGCGTCGAACGTACCATAGGCTCAAAAATCGTTTTGGACACACCCGATGGTACTCCTAGGAGCCGAGGCACACGTGGATGCTCGTTTTGGTCTGTTTGGACATAGAGCTAATCTTGACACAAGATTGGTGCACGGTTTGCGCCAAACGTACCCTAGGCTCGGAAATCATTTTGGACGCACCTGATGGATCTCCTCGGTGACATTGGTCATGTGGAATCTCAGTTTGGCCAAACGTGGCTCAAAAATCATTTTGGGATGCTCGTTTTGGTCTTTTTGGAGATATTGCTAATATTGATGCGAGATTGGTGCACGGTTTGCGTCGAACGTACCATAGGCACAAAAATTATTTTGGACGCACCCGACGGTACTCCTAGGTGACGAGGCTCAAGTGGATGCTCATTTTGGTCTGTTTGGAGATAGTGTTAATCTTGATGCAAGATAGATGCACGGTTTGCGTCGAATATACCATAGGCTTGAAAATCATTTTGGACGCACCCGATGGTACTCCTAGGTGACGAAGCACACGTGGATGCTTGTTTTGGGCCTGTTTGGACATAGAGCTAACCTGACACAAGATAGGTGCACGGTTTGCGCCGAACGTACCGTAGGCTCAGAAATCATTTTGGACGCACCTGATGGATCTCCTCGGTGACATTGGTCATGTGGAATCTCTTTTCAAATCATTTGGAGACACTGTTAGAGTCAGTGCAAGATAGGTGCACAGTTTGGCCAAACATGGCTCAAAAATCATTTTGGGATGCTTGTTTTGGTCTTTTTGGAGATATTGCTAATATTGATGCGAGATTGGTCCACGGTTTGCGTCAAACGTACCATAGGCACAAAAATTATTTTGGACGCACCCGATGGTACTCCTAGGTGACGAGGCTCAAGTGGATGCTCATTTTGGTCTGTGTGGAGATAGTGTTAATCTTGACGCAAGATAGATGCACGGTTTGCGTCGAATATACCATAGGCTTGAAAGTCATTTTGGACGCACCCGATGGTCCTCCTAGGTGACGCGGCACACGTGGATGCTTGTTTTGGGCCTGTTTGGACATAGAGCTAACCTTGACACAAGATAGGTGCACGGTTTGCGCCGAATGTACCGTAGGCTCAGAAATCGTTTTGGATGCACCCGATGGATCTCCTATGTGACTTTGGTCATGTGGAATCTCGTTTCCATCCATTTGGTGACAGTGGTAGTGTTAGTGCAAGTTACGTGCACGGTTTGCGCTAAACGTACCATAGGCACAGAAATCGTTTTGGATGCACCCGATGGTACTCCTAGGTGACGAGGCTCAAGTGGATGCTCGTTTTTTATCTGTTGCGAGATAGTGCTAATCTTGACGCAAGATAGATGCACGGTTTGCGTCGAACGTACCATAGGCTCAAAAATCGTTTTGGACGCACCCGATGGTACTCCTAGGAGCCGAGGCACACGTGGATGCTCGTTTTGGTATGTTTGGACATAGAGCTAATCTTGACACAAGATAGGTGCTCGGTTTGCACCGAACATACCGTAGGATCAGAAATCATTTTGGACGCACCTGATGGATCTCCTCGGTGACATTGGTCATGTGGAATCTCAGTTTGGCCAAACGTGGCTCAAAAATCATTTTGGGATGCTCGTTTTGGTCTTTTTGGAGATATTGCTAATATTGATGCGAGATTGGTGCACGGTTTGCGTTGAACGTACCATAGGCACAAAAATTATTTTGGACGCACCCGATGGTACTCCTAGGTGACGAGGCACACGTGGATGCTCATTTTGGTCTGTTTGGAGATAGTGTTAATCTTGATGCAAGATAGATGCACGGTTTGCGTCGAATATACCATAGGCTTGAAAATCATTTTGGACGCACCCGATGGTACTCCTAGGTGACGAGGCACACGTGGATGCTTGTTTTGGGCCTATTTGGACATAGAGCTAACCTTGACACAAGATAGGTGCACGATTTGCGCCGAACGTACCGTAGGCTCAGAAATCATTTTGGATGCACCCGATGGATCTCCAATGTGACTTTGGTCATGTGGAATCTCGTTTCCATCCATTTGGTGACAGTGGCAGTGCTAGTGCAAGTTACATGCACGGTTTGCGCTAAACGTACCATTGGCACAGAAATCGTTTTGGATGCACCTGATGGTACTCCTAGGTGACGAGGCTCAAGTGGATGCTCATTTTTTATCTGTTTCGAGATAGTGCTAATCTTGACGCAAGATAGATGCACGGTTTGCGTCGAACGTACCATAGGCTCAAAAATCGTTTTGGACGCACCCGATGGTACTCCTAGGAGCCGAGGCACACGTGGATGCTCGTTTTGGTCTGTTTGGACATACAACTAATCTTGACACAAGATAGGTGCACGGTTTGCGCCGAACGTACCGTAGGCTTAGAAATCATTTTGGACGCACCTGATGGATCTCCTCGGTGACATTGGTCATGTGGAATCTCTTTTCAAATCATTTGGAGACACTGTTAGAGTCAGTGCAAGATAGGTGCACAGTTTGGCCAAACGTGGCTCAAAAATCATTTTGGGATGCTCGTTTTGGTCTTTTTGGAGATATTGCTAATATTGATGCGAGATTGGTGCACGGTTTGCGTCGAACGTACCATAAGCACAAAAATTATTTTGGACGCACCCGATGGTACTCCTAGGTGACGAGGCTCAAGTGGATGCTCATTTTGGTCTGTGTGGAGATAGTGTTAATCTTGACGCAAGATAGATGCACGGTTTGCGTCGAATATACCATAGGCTTGAAAGTCATTTTGGACGCACCGGATGGTACTCCTAGGTGATGAGGCACACGTGGATGCTTGTTTTGGGCCTGTTTGGACATAGAGCTAACTTTGACACAAGATAGGTGCACGGTTTGCGCCGAACGTACCGTAGGCTTAGAAATCGTTTTGGATGCACCCGATGGATCTCCTATGTGACTTTGGTCATGTGGAATCTCGTTTCCATCCATTTGGTGACAGTGGCAGTGTTAGTGCAAGTTACGTGCACGGTTTGCGCTAAACGTACCATAGGCACAGAAATCGTTTTGGATGCACCCGATGGTACTCCTAGGTGACGAGGCTCAAGTGGATGCTCGTTTTTTATCTGTTTCGAGATAGTGCTAATCTTGACGCAAGATAGATGCACGGTTTGCGTCGAATGTACCATAGGCTCAAAAATCATTTTGGACGCACCCGATGGTACTCCTAGGTGACGAGGGACACGTGGATGCTCGTTTTGGTCTGTTTGAACATACAGCTAATCTTGACACAAGATAGGTGCACGGTTTGCGCCGAACGTACCATAGGCTCAGAAATCATTTTGGACGCACCTGATGGATCTCCTCGGTGACATTGGTCATGTGGAATCTCGTTTTAATCCATTTGGAGGCACTGTTAGAGTCAGTGCAAGATGGGTGCACGGTTTGCGCCAAGTGGTTACTTGTTTTTTCTATTTGGAGATAGTGCTAATCTTGACGCAAGATAGATGCACGGTTTGCGCTGAACGTAACATAGGGTCAGAAATCGTTTTGGACGCACCAGGTAGATCTCCTATGTGACATTGGTCATGTGGAATCTCATTTCAATCCATTTGGAGACAATGGTAGTGTCAATGCAAGATAGGTGCACGGTTTGCGCCAAACGTACCATAGGCATAGAAATTGTTTTGGACGCACCCGATGGTACTCCTAGGTGACGTGGCTCAAGTGGATGCTCGTTTTGGTATGTTTGGAGTAGTGCTTATCTTGACGCAAAATAGGTGCATGGTTTATGATGAAAGTACCATAGGCTCATAAATTGTTTTGGGCGCATCCAATGGTACTCCTAGGTGACGAGGCTCAAGTGGATGCTTGTTTTGGTCTGTTTGGGGATAGTGCTAATCTTGATGCGAGATTGGTGCAAGGTTTGCGTCGAACGTACCAAAGGCTCAGAAATCATTTTGGACACAGCCGATGGATCTCCTATGTGACATTGGTCATTTGGAATCTGATTTCAATCCATTTGGAGACAGTGTTAGTGTCGGTGCAAGATAGGTGCACGGTTTGTGCCAAACATCGCTTAGAAATCGTTTTGCACGCACCCGATGGTACTTCTAGGTGACGAGGCTCTAGTGGATGCTTGTTTTGGTCTGTTTGGAGATAGTTCTAACCTTAACGCAAGTTAGGTGCACGGTTTGCGCCGAACGTACCATAGGCTCAGAAATTGTTTTGGATGCACCCGATGGATCTCCTAGCTGACATTGGTCATCTGGAATCTCGTTTCAGTCTATTTGGAGACAGCGATACTATCTGTCCAAGATGGGTGCATTGTTTGCGCCAAACATACCATAGGCACAGAAATAGTTTTGGACACACCCGATGGTACTCCTAGGTGACGAGGCTTAAGTGGATGCTCATTTTGGTCTGTTTGGAGACAGTGCTAATCTTGATGCGAGATTGGTGCATGGTTTGCTTTGAACATACCATAGGCTTAGAAATCGTTTTAGATGCGCTCGATCGTACCCCTAGGTGAAGAAGATCAAGTGGATGCTCGTTTTGGTCTATTTAGACATAGTGCTAACATTGACGCAAGATAGGTGCACGGTTTGCGTCGAACGTACCATAGGCACAAAAATTATTTTGGACGCACCCGATGGTACTCCTAGGTGACGAGGCTCAAGTGGATGCTCATTTTGGTCTGTGTGGAGATAGTGTTAATCTTGACGCAAGATAGATGCACGGTTTGCGTCGAATATACCATAGGCTTGAAAGTCATTTTGGACGCACCCGATGGTACTCCTAGGTGACGAGGCACACGTGGATGCTTGTTTTGGGCCTGTTTGGACATAGAGCTAACCTTGACACAAGATAGGTGCACGGTTTGCGCCGAATGTACCGTAGGGTCAGAAATCGTTTTGGATGCACCCGATGGATCTCCTATGTGACTTTGGTCATGTGGAATCTCGTTTCCATCCATTTGGTGATAGTGGCAGTGTTAGTGCAAGTTACGTGCACGGTTTGCGCTAAACGTACCATTGGCACAGAAATCATTTTGGATGCACCCGATGGTACTCCTAGGTGACGAGGCTCAAGTGGATGCTCGTTTTTTATCTGTTTCGAGATAGTGCTAATCTTGACGCAAGATAGATGCACGGTTTGCGTCGCACGTACCATAGGCTCAAAAATCGTTTTGGACGCACCCGATGGTACTCCTAGGAGCCGAGGCACACGTGGATGCTCGTTTTGGTCTGTTTGGACATACAACAAATCTTGACACAAGATAGGTGCACGGTTTGCGCCGAACGTACCGTAGGCTCAGAAATCATTTTGGACGCACCTGATGGATCTCCTCGGTGACATTGGTCATGTGGAATCTCTTTTCAAATCATTTGGAGACACTGTTAGAGTTAGTGCAAGATAGGTGCACAGTTTGGCCAAACGTGGCTCAAAAATCATTTTGGGATGCTCGTTTTGGTCTTTTTGGAGATATTGCTAATATTGATGCGAGATTGGTCCACGGTTTGCGTCAAACGTACCATAGGCACAAAAATTATTTTGGACGCACCCGATGGTACTCCTAGGTGACGAGGCTCAAGTGGATGCTCATTTTGGTCTGTGTGGAGATAGTGTTAATCTTGACGCAAGATAGATGCACGGTTTGCGTCGAATATACCATAGGCTTGAAAGTCATTTTGGACGCACCCGATGGTACTCCTAGGTGACGAGGCACACGTGGATGCTTGTTTTGGGCCTATTTGGACATAGAGCTAACCTTGACACAAGATAGGTGCACGATTTGCGCCGAACGTACCGTAGGCTCAGAAATCATTTTGGATGCACCCGATGGATCTCCTATGTGACTTTGGTCGTGTGGAATCTCGTTTCCATCCATTTGGTGACAGTGGCAGTGTTAGTGCAAGTTACATGCACGGTTTGCGCTAAACGTACCATTGGCACAGAAATCGTTTTGGATGCACCCGATGGTACTCCTAGGTGACGAGGCTCAAGTGGATGCTCGTTTTTTATCTGTTTCGAGATAGTGCTAATCTTGACGCAAGATAGATGCACGGTTTGCGTCGAACGTACCATAGGCTCAAAAATCGTTTTGGACACACCCGATGGTACTCCTAGGAGCCGAGGCACACGTGGATGCTCGTTTTGGTCTGTTTGGACATAGAGCTAATCTTGACACAAGATTGGTGCACGGTTTGCGCCGAACGTACCCTAGGCTCGGAAATCATTTTGGACGCACCTGATGGATCTCCTCGGTGACATTGGTCATGTGGAATCTCAGTTTGGCCAAACGTGGCTCAAAAATCATTTTGGGATGCTCGTTTTGGTCTTTTTGGAGATATTGCTAATATTGATGCGAGATTGGTGCACGGTTTGCGTCGAACGTACCATAGGCACAAAAATTATTTTGGACGCACCCGACGGTACTCCTAGGTGACGAGGCTCAAGTGGATGCTCATTTTGGTCTGTTTGGAGATAGTGTTAATCTTGATGCAAGATAGATGCACGGTTTGCGTCGAATATACCATAGGCTTGAAAATCATTTTGGACGCACCCGATGGTACTCCTAGGTGACGAGGCACACGTGGATGCTTGTTTTGGGCCTGTTTGGACATAGAGCTAACCTTGACACAAGATAGGTGCACGGTTTGCGCCGAACGTACCGTAGGCTCAGAAATCATTTTGGACGCACCTGATGGATCTCCTCGGTGACATTGGTCATGTGGAATCTCTTTTCAAATCATTTGGAGACACTGTTAGAGTCAGTGCAAGATAGGTGCACAGTTTGGCCAAACATGGCTCAAAAATCATTTTGGGATGCTCGTTTTGGTCTTTTTGGAGATATTGCTAATATTGATGCGAGATTGGTCCACGGTTTGCGTCAAACGTACCATAGGCACAAAAATTATTTTGGACGCACCCGATGGTACTCCTAGGTGACGAGGCTCAAGTGGATGCTCATTTTGGTCTGTGTGGAGATAGTGTTAATCTTGACGCAAGATAGATGCACGGTTTGCGTCGAATATACCATAGGCTTGAAAGTCATTTTGGACGCACCCGATGGTACTCCTAGGTGACGAGGCACACGTGGATGCTTGTTTTGGGCCTGTTTGGACATAGAGCTAACCTTGACACAAGATAGGTGCACGGTTTGCGCCGAATGTACCGTAGGCTCAGAAATCGTTTTGGATGCACCCGATGGATCTCCTATGTGACTTTGGTCATGTGGAATCTCGTTTCCATCCATTTGGTGACAGTGGTAGTGTTAGTGCAAGTTACGTGCACGGTTTGCGCTAAACGTACCATAGGCACAGAAATCGTTTTGGATGCACCCGATGGTACTCCTAGGTGACGAGGCTCAAGTGGATGCTCGTTTTTTATCTGTTTCGAGATAGTGCTAATCTTGACGCAAGATAGATGCACGGTTTGCGTCGAACGTACCATAGGCTCAAAAATCGTTTTGGACGCACCCGATGGTACTCCTAGGAGCCGAGGCACACGTGGATGCTCGTTTTGGTCTGTTTGGACATAGAGCTAATCTTGACACAAGATAGGTGCTCAGTTTGCACCGAACATACCGTAGGATCAGAAATCATTTTGGACGCACCTGATGGATCTCCTCGGTGACATTGGTCATGTGGAATCTCAGTTTGGCCAAACGTGGCTCAAAAATCATTTTGGGATGCTCGTTTTGGTCTTTTTGGAGATATTGCTAATATTGATGCGAGATTGGTGCACGGTTTGCGTTGAACGTACCATAGGCACAAAAATTATTTTGGACGCACCCGATGGTACTCCTAGGTGACGAGGCACACGTGGATGCTCATTTTGGTCTGTTTGGAGATAGTGTTAATCTTGATGCAAGATAGATGCACGGTTTGCGTCGAATATACCATAGGCTTGAAAATCATTTTGGACGCACCCGATGGTACTCCTAGGTGACGAGGCACACGTGGATGCTTGTTTTGGGCCTATTTGGACATAGAGCTAACCTTGACACAAGATAGGTGCACGATTTGCGCCGAACGTACCGTAGGCTCAGAAATCATTTTGGATGCACCCGATGGATCTCCTATGTGACTTTGGTCGTGTGGAATCTCGTTTCCATCCATTTGGTGACAGTGGCAGTGCTAGTGCAAGTTACATGCACGGTTTGCGCTAAACGTACCATTGGCACAGAAATCGTTTTGGATGCACCCGATGGTACTCCTAGGTGACGAGGCTCAAGTGGATGCTCGTTTTTTATCTGTTTCGAGATAGTGCTAATCTTGACGCAAGATAGATGCACGGTTTGCGTCGAACGTACCATAGGCTCAAAAATCGTTTTGGACGCACCCGATGGTACTCCTAGGAGCCGAGGCACACGTGGATGCTCGTTTTGGTCTGTTTGGACATACAACTAATCTTGACACAAGATAGGTGCACGGTTTGCGCCGAACGTACCGTAGGCTTAGAAATCATTTTGGACGCAGCTGATGGATCTCCTCGGTGACATTGGTCATGTGGAATCTCTTTTCAAATCATTTGGAGACACTGTTAGAGTCAGTGCAAGATAGGTGCACAGTTTGGCCAAACGTGGCTCAAAAATCATTTTGGGATGCTCGTTTTGGTCTTTTTGGAGATATTGCTAATATTGATGCGAGATTGGTGCACGGTTTGCGTCGAACGTACCATAAGCACAAAAATTATTTTGGACGCACCCGATGGTACTCCTAGGTGACGAGGCTCAAGTGGATGCTCATTTTGGTCTGTGTGGAGATAGTGTTAATCTTGACGCAAGATAGATGCACGGTTTGCGTTGAATATACCATAGGCTTGAAAGTCATTTTGGACGCACCGGATGGTACTCCTAGGTGATGAGGCACACGTGGATGCTTGTTTTGGGCCTGTTTGGACATAGAGCTAACTTTGACACAAGATAGGTGCACGGTTTGCGCCGAACGTACCGTAGGCTTAGAAATCGTTTTGGATGCACCCGATGGATCTCCTATGTGACTTTGGTCATGTGGAATCTCGTTTCCATCCATTTGGTGACAGTGGCAGTGTTAGTGCAAGTTACGTGCACGGTTTGCGCTAAACGTACCATAGGCACAGAAATCGTTTTGGATGCACCCGATGGTACTCCTAGGTGACGAGGCTCAAGTGGATGCTCGTTTTTTATCTGTTTCGAGATAGTGCTAATCTTGACACAAGATAGATGCACGGTTTGCGTCGAATGTACCATAGGCTCAAAAATCATTTTGGACGCACCCGATGGTACTCCTAGGTGACGAGGGACACGTGGATGCTCGTTTTGGTCTGTTTGGACATACAGCTAATCTTGACACAAGATAGGTGCACGGTTTGCGCCGAACGTACCATAGGCTCAGAAATCATTTTGGACGCACCTGATGGATCTCCTCGGTGACATTGGTCATGTGGAATCTCGTTTTAATCCATTTGGAGGCACTGTTAGAGTCAGTGCAAGATGGGTGCACGGTTTGCGCCAAGTGGTTACTTGTTTTTTCTATTTGGAGATAGTGCTAATCTTGACGCAAGATAGATGCACGGTTTGCGCTGAACGTAACATAGGGTCAGAAATCGTTTTGGACGCACCAGGTAGATCTCCTATGTGACATTGGTCATGTGGAATCTCATTTCAATCCATTTGGAGACAATGGTAGTGTCAATGCAAGATAGGTGCACGGTTTGCGCCAAACGTACCATAGGCATAGAAATTGTTTTGGACGCACCCGATGGTACTCCTAGGTGACGTGGCTCAAGTGGATGCTCGTTTTGGTATGTTTGGAGTAGTGCTTATCTTGACGCAAAATAGGTGCATGGTTTATGATGAAAGTACCATAGGCTCATAAATTGTTTTGGGCGCATCCAATGGTACTCCTAGGTGACGAGGCTCAAGTGGATGCTTGTTTTGGTCTGTTTGGGGATAGTGCTAATCTTGATGCGAGATTGGTGCAAGGTTTGCGTCGAACGTACCAAAGGCTCAGAAATCATTTTGGACGCAGCCGATGGATCTCCTATGTGACATTGGTCATTTGGAATCTGATTTCAATCCATTTGGAGACAGTGTTAGTGTCAGTGCAAGATAGGTGCACGGTTTGCGCCAAACATCGCTTAGAAATCGTTTTGCACGCACCCGATGGTACTTCTAGGTGACGAGGCTCTAGTGGATGCTTGTTTTGGTCTGTTTGGAGATAGTTCTAACCTTAACGCAAGTTAGGTGCACGGTTTGCGCCGAACGTACCATAGGCTCAGAAATTGTTTTGGATGCACCCGATGGATCTCCTAGCTGACATTGGTCATCTGGAATCTCGTTTCAGTCTATTTGGAGACAGCGATACTATCTGTCCAAGATGGGTGCATTGTTTGCGCCAAACATACCATAGGCACAGAAATAGTTTTCGACACACCCGATGGTACTCCTAGGTGACGAGGCTTAAGTGGATGCTCATTTTGGTCTGTTTGGAGACAGTGCTAATCTTGATGCGAGATTGGTGCATGGTTTGCTTTGAACATACCATAGGCTTAGAAATCGTTTTAGATGCGCTCGATCGTACCCCTAGGTGAAGAAGATCAAGTGGATGCTCGTTTTGGTCTATTTAGACATAGTGCTAACATTGACGCAAGATAGGTGCACGGTTTGCGCTGAACGTAGCATAGGCTCATAAATCGTTTAGGATGCAATCGGTGGATCCCCTCTGTGACTATGGTCATGTGGAATCTCATTTGAATCCTTTGGTGACAGTGGCAGTGTTAGTGCAAGATATGTGCACGGTTTGCGCTAAACGTACCATAGGCACATAAATCATTTTGGATGCACCCGATAGTACTCCTAGGTGACGAGGCTCAAGTGGATGCTCGTTTTGGTATGTTTGGAGATAGTACTAACTTTGACGCAAGATAGGTGCACGGTTTACGCCGAACGTACCATAGGCTCATAAATTGTTTTGGATGGACCCGATGGGTCTCCTAGGTGACATTGGTAATGAGAAATCTCGTTTCAATCCATTTGGAGACAACGGTACTGTCAGTGCAAGATAGGTGACTGTTTGCACCAAACGTACCATAGGCACAGAAATCGTTTGGGACGCAAAAGATGGTACTCCTAGGTGACGAGGCTTGAGTGGATGCTCGTTTTGGTCTGTTTGGAGTAGTGCTAATCTTGATGCGAGATTGGTGCACGGTTTTGCGTCGAACGTACCATATGCTTATAAATTGTTTTGGACGCACCTGATGGATCTCCTATGTGACATTGGTCATGTGAAATCTCGTTTCAATCCATTTGGTGACAGTGGTAGTGTCAGTGCAAGATAGGTGCACGGTTTGCTCCAAACATCGCTTAGAAATCGTTTTGGACGCACCCGATCGTACTCCTATGTGACGAGGCTCAAGTGGATGCTCGTTTTGGTCTGTTTGGAGATAGTAATAATCTTGACGCAAGATAGGTGCATGGTTTGCGCCGAATGTACCATAGGCTCAGAAATCATTTTCGATGCACCCGATGGATCTTCTTAGTGACATTGGTCATTTGGAATCTCATTTCAATCCATCTGGAGACAGGGTTAGTGTCAGTGCAAGATAGCTGCATGGTTTGCGCCAAACATCGCTTAGAAATCGTTTTGCATGCACCCGATGGTACTTCTAGGTGACGAGGCTCTAGTGGATGCTCGTTTTAGTCTGTTTGGAGATAGTTCTAACCTCGACGCAAGATAGGTGCATGGTTTGCGCCAAACATACCGTAGGCTCATAAATTGTTTTGGATGCACCCGATGGATCTCGTAGCTGACATTGGTCATCTAGAATCTTGTTTTAATCTATTTGGAGACAGCGATACTATCAGTGCAAGATGGGTGCACTGTTTGCGCCAAACATACCATTGGCACAGAAATAGTTTTGGACGCACCCGATGGTACTCCTAGGTGACGAGGCTTAAGTGGATGCTCGTTTTGGTCTGTTTGGAGTAGTGCTAATCTTGATGCGAGATTGGTGCACGGTTTTGCGTCGAACGTACCATATGCTCATAAATTGTTTTGGACGCACCTGATGGATCTCCTATGTGACATTGGTCATGTGAAATCTCGTTTCAATCCATTTGGTGACAGTGGTAGTGTCAGTGCAAGATAGGTGCACGGTTTGTGCCAAACATCGCTTAGAAATCGTTTTGGACGCACCCGATGGTACTCCTTGGTGACGAGGCTCAAGTGGATGCTCGTTTTGGTCTGTTTGGAGACAGTGCTAACCTTGATGCGAGATTGGTGCACGGTTTGCGTCGAATGTACTATAGGCTCGAAAATCACTTTGGATGCACCCGATGGATCTCCTATGTGATTTTGGTCATGTGGAATCTCGTTTCAATCCATTGAGTGACATTGGAGTGTTAGTGCAAGTTACGTGCACGGTTTGCGCTAAACGTACCATAGGCACAGAAATCGTTTTGGACGCACCAGATGGTACTCCTAGGTAACGAGGCTCAACTGGATGCTCGTTTTGGTCTGTTTGGAGACAGTGCTAATCTTGACGCAAGATAGGTGCACGGTTTGCGCTGAACGTACCATAGGCTCCGAAATCATTTTGGACGCACCCGATCGTACTCCTATGTGACGAGGCTCAAGTGGATGCTCGTTTTGGTCTGTTGGAGATAGTAATAATCTTGACGCAAGATAGGTGCACGGTTTGCGCCGAACGTACCATAGGCTCAAAAATCATTTTGGATGCACCCGATGGATCTTCTTAGTGACATTGGTCATTTGGAATCTCGTTTCAATCCATCTGGAGACAGGGTTAGTGTTAGTGCAAGATAGGTGCACGGTTTGCGCCAAACATCGCTTAGAAATCGTTTTGCACGCACCCAATGGTACTTCTAGGTGACGAAGCTCTAGTGGATGCTCGTTTTGGTCTGTTTGGAGATAGTGCAAACCATGACACAAGATAGGTGCTCGGTTTGCCCTGAACGTACCGTAGGCTCAGAAATCATTTTGGATGCACCCGATGCATCTCTTAGGTGACATTGCTCATGTGGAATCTCGTTTCAATCCATTTGGAGACAATGGTACTATCAGTGCAAGATAGGTAGATTGTTTACGCCAAACGTACCATAGGCACAGAAATAGTTTTGGACGCAAAAGACGGTACTCCTAGGTGATGAGGCTTAAGTGGATGCTCATTTTGGTCTGTTTGGAGACAGTGCTAATCTTGATGCGAGATTGCTGCACGGTTTGCATCGAAGGTACCATAGGCTTAGAAATCGTTTTAGACGCGCTCGATGGTACCCCTAGGTGAAGAAGCTCAAGTGGATGCTCGTTTTGGTCTTTTTAGACATAGTGCTAACATTGACGCAAGATAGGTGCACGGTTTGCGCTGAACGTAGCATAGGCTCAGAAATCGTTTAGGATGCAATCGGTGGATCCCCTCTGTGACTATGGTCATGTGGAATCTCATTTGAATCCTTTGGTGACAGTGGCAGTGTTAGTGCAAGATATGTGCACGGTTTGCGCTAAACGTACCATAGGCACATAAATCATTTTGGATGCACCCGATAGTACTCCTAGGTGACGAGGCTCAAGTGGATGCTCGTTTTGGTATGTTTGGAGATAGTACTAACTTTGACGCAAGATAGGTGCACGGTTTACGCCGAACGTACCATAGGCTCATAAATTGTTTTGGATGGACCCGATGGGTCTCCTAGGTGACATTGGTAATGAGAAATCTCGTTTCAATCCATTTGGAGACAACGGTACTGTCAGTGCAAGATAGGTGACTGTTTGCACCAAACGTACCATAGGCACAGAAATCGTTTGGGACGCAAAAGATGGTACTCCTAGGTGACGAGGCTTGAGTGGATGCTCGTTTTGGTCTGTTTGGAGTAGTGCTAATCTTGATGCGAGATTGGTGCACGGTTTTGCGTCGAACGTACCATATGCTTATAAATTGTTTTGGACGCACCTGATGGATCTCCTATGTGACATTGGTCATGTGAAATCTCGTTTCAATCCATTTGGTGACAGTGGTAGTGTCAGTGCAAGATAGGTGCACGGTTTGCTCCAAACATCGCTTAGAAATCGTTTTGGACGCACCCGATCGTACTCCTATGTGACGAGGCTCAAGTGGATGCTCGTTTTGGTCTGTTTGGAGATAGTAATAATCTTGACGCAAGATAGGTGCATGGTTTGCGCCGAATGTACCATAGGCTCAGAAATCATTTTCGATGCACCCGATGGATCTTCTTAGTGACATTGGTCATTTGGAATCTCATTTCAATCCATCTGGAGACAGGGTTAGTGTCAGTGCAAGATAGCTGCATGGTTTGCGCCAAACATCGCTTAGAAATCGTTTTGCATGCACCCGATGGTACTTCTAGGTGACGAGGCTCTAGTGGATGCTCGTTTTAGTCTGTTTGGAGATAGTTCTAACCTCGACGCAAGATAGGTGCATGGTTTGCGCCAAACATACCGTAGGCTCATAAATTGTTTTGGATGCACCCGATGGATCTCGTAGCTGACATTGGTCATCTAGAATCTTGTTTTAATCTATTTGGAGACAGCGATACTATCAGTGCAAGATGGGTGCACTGTTTGCGCCAAACATACCATTGGCACAGAAATAGTTTTGGACGCACCCGATGGTACTCCTAGGTGACGAGGCTTAAGTGGATGCTCGTTTTGGTCTGTTTGGAGTAGTGCTAATCTTGATGCGAGATTGGTGCACGGTTTTGCGTCGAACGTACCATATGCTCATAAATTGTTTTGGACGCACCTGATGGATCTCCTATGTGACATTGGTCATGTGAAATCTCGTTTCAATCCATTTGGTGACAGTGGTAGTGTCAGTGCAAGATAGGTGCACGGTTTGTGCCAAACATCGCTTAGAAATCGTTTTGGACGCACCCGATGGTACTCCTTGGTGACGAGGCTCAAGTGGATGCTCGTTTTGGTCTGTTTGGAGACAGTGCTAACCTTGATGCGAGATTGGTGCACGGTTTGCGTCGAATGTACCATAGGCTCGAAAATCACTTTGGATGCACCCGATGGATCTCCTATGTGATTTTGGTCATGTGGAATCTCGTTTCAATCCATTGAGTGACATTGGAGTGTTAGTGCAAGTTACGTGCACGGTTTGCGCTAAACGTACCATAGGCACAGAAATCGTTTTGGACGCACCAGATGGTACTCCTAGGTAACGAGGCTCAACTGGATGCTCGTTTTGGTCTGTTTGGAGACAGTGCTAATCTTGACGCAAGATAGGTGCACGGTTTGCGCTGAACGTACCATAGGCTCCGAAATCATTTTGGACGCACCCGATCGTACTCCTATGTGACGAGGCTCAAGTGGATGCTCGTTTTGGTCTGTTGGAGATAGTAATAATCTTGACGCAAGATAGGTGCACGGTTTGCGCCGAACGTACCATAGGCTCAAAAATCATTTTGGATGCACCCGATGGATCTTCTTAGTGACATTGGTCATTTGGAATCTCGTTTCAATCCATCTGGAGACAGGGTTAGTGTTAGTGCAAGATAGGTGCACGGTTTGCGCCAAACATCGCTTAGAAATCGTTTTGCACGCACCCAATGGTACTTCTAGGTGACGAAGCTCTAGTGGATGCTCGTTTTGGTCTGTTTGGAGATAGTGCAAACCATGACACAAGATAGGTGCTCGGTTTGCCCTGAACGTACCGTAGGCTCAGAAATCATTTTGGATGCACCCGATGCATCTCTTAGGTGACATTGCTCATGTGGAATCTCGTTTCAATCCATTTGGAGACAATGGTACTATCAGTGCAAGATAGGTAGATTGTTTACGCCAAACGTACCATAGGCACAGAAATAGTTTTGGACGCAAAAGACGGTACTCCTAGGTGATGAGGCTTAAGTGGATGCTCATTTTGGTCTGTTTGGAGACAGTGCTAATCTTGATGCGAGATTGCTGCACGGTTTGCATCGAATGTACCATAGGCTTAGAAATCGTTTTAGACGCGCTCGATGGTACCCCTAGGTGAAGAAGCTCAAGTGGATGCTCGTTTTGGTCTTTTTAGACATAGTGCTAACATTGACGCAAGATAGGTGCACGGTTTACGCCGAACGTAGCATAGGCTCAGAAATCGTTTTGGATGCAATCGGTGGATCCCCTCTGTGACTATGGTCATGTGGAATCTCGTTTGAATCCTTTGGTGACAGCGGCAGTGTTAGTGCAAGATATGTGCACGGTTTGCGCTAAACGTACCATAGGCACAGAAATCATTTTGGATGCACCCGATAATACTCCTAGGTGACAAGGCTCAAGTGGATGCTCGTTTTGGTATGTTTGGAGATAGTGCTACCTTTGACGCAAGATAGGTGCACGTTTGCGCCGAACATACCGTAGGCTCAGAAATCGTTTTGGATGCACCCGATGGATCTCCTAGGTGACATTGGTCATGAGGAATCTCTTTTCAATCCATTTGGAGACAACAGTACTGTCAGTGCAAGATAGGTGCACTGTTTGCACCAAACGTACCATAGGCACAGAAATCGTTTTGGACGCAAAAGATGGTACTCCTAGGTGACGAGGCTTAAGTGGATGCTCGTTTTGGTCTGTTTGGAGTAGTGCTAATTTTGATGCGAGATTGGTGCACGGTTTTGCGTCGAATGTACCATATGCTCATAAATTGTTTTGGATGCACCCGATGGATCTCCTATGTGACATTGGTCATGTGAAATGTTGTTTCAATCCATTTAGAGACAGTGGTAGTGTCAGTGCAAGATAGGTGCATGGTTTGCGCCAAACATCACTCAGAAATCATTTTGGATGCACCCGATGGTACTCCTGGGTGACGAGGCTCAACTGGATGCTCGTTTTGGTCTGTTTGGAGATAGTGCTAACCTTGATGCAAGATTGGTGCATGGTTTGCATCGAACGTACCATAGGCTCAAAAATCATTTTAGATACTCCCGATGGATCTCCTATGTGACTTTGGTCATGTGGAATCTCGTTTCAATCCATTTGGTGACATTGGAGTGTTAGTGCAAGTTATGTGCACGGTTTGTGCTAAACGTACCATAGGCATAGAAATCGTTTTGGACACACCAGATGGTACTCCGAGATAACGAGGATCAACTGGATGCTCATTTTGGTCTATTTGGAGACAGTGCTAATCTTGACGCAAGATAGATGCACGGTTTGCGTCGAATGTACCATAGGCTCGAAAATCGTTTTGGACGCACCTGATGGTACTTCTAGGTGACGAGGCACACGTGGATGCTCGTTCTGGTCTGTTTGGACATAGAGCTAATCATATGGGATGCACCCGATGGATCTCCTCGGTGACATTGGTCATGTGGAATCTCATTTCAATCCATTTGGAGATAGTGGTAGTGTCAGTGCAAGATAGGTGCACGGTTTGCCTCAAACATCGCTCAGAAATCGTTTTGGACGCACCCGATCGAACTCCTAGGTGACGAGGCTGAAGTGGATGCTCGTTTTGGTCTATTTGGGGATAGAGCTAACCATGATGCAAGATTGGTGCACGGTTTGGGTCGAACGTACCATAGGCTCAGAAATCATTTTCCACGTGCTCGATGGTACTCGTAGTTGACGAGGCTCAACTGCTTGCTCGGTTTGGTCTATTTAGACATAGTGCTAACCTTGACGCAAGATAGGTGCATGGTTTGCGCCCAACGTAGCATAGGCTCAGAAATATTTTTGGATGCACCCGATAGATCTCCTATGTGACTTTGGTCATGTGGAATCTCGTTTCAATCCATTTGGTGACAGTGGCAGTGTTAATGCAAGTTACGTGCACGGTTTGCGCTAAACGTACCATAGGCACAAAAATCGTTTTGGACGCACCCAATGGTACTCCTAGGTGACGAGGCTCAAGTGGATGCTCGTCTTGGTCTGTTTGGAGATAGTGCTAAACTTGATGCAAGATAGATGCATGGTTTGCTTCGAACGTACCATAGGCTCGAAAATCATTTTGGATGCACCTGATGGTACTCCTAGGTGACGAGGCTCAAGTGGATGCTCATTTTGGTCTGTTTGGAGATAGTGCTAATCTTTACGCAAGATAGATGCACGATTTGCGTCGAACGTACCATAGGCTCGAAAAGTGTTTTGGACGCACCCGATGGTACTCCTAGGTGCTCCTAGGTGACAAGGCACACGTGGATGCTCGTTTTGGTCTGTTTGGACATAGAGCTAATCTTGACACAAGATTGGTGCTCGGTTTGCACTGAACGTACCGTAGGCTCAGAAATCGTTTTGGATGCACCCGATGCATCTCTTAGGTGACATTGCTCATGTGGAATCTCGTTTCAATCCATTTGGAGACAATGGTACTGTCAGTGCAAGATAGGTAGATTGTTTACGCCAAACGTACCATAGGCATAGAAATCATTTTGGACGCAAAACACGGTACTCCTAGGTGACGAGGCTTAAGTGGATGCTCATTTTGGTCTATTTGGAGACAGTGCTAATCTTGATGCGAGATTGCTGCACGGTTTGCATCGAATGTACCATAGGCTGAGAAATCGTTTTAGACGCGCTCGATGGTACCCCTCGGTGAAGAAGCTCAAGTGGATGCTCGTTTTGGTCTTTTTAGACATAGTGCTAACATTGACGCAAGATAGGTGCACGGTTTGCGCCGAACGTAGCATAGGCTCAGAAATCGTTTAGGATGCAATCGGTGGATCCCCGCTGTGACTATGGTCATGTGGAATCTCGTTTGAATCCTTTGGTGACAGTGGCAGTGTTAGTGCAAGATATGTGCACGGTTTGCGCTAAACGTACCATAGGCACAGAAATCATTTTGGATGCACCCGATAATACTCCTAGGTGACGAGGCTCAAGCGGATGCTCATTTTGGTATGTTTGGAGATAGTGCTACCTTTGACGCAAGATAGGTGCACGGTTTGCGCCGAATGTACCGTAGGCTCAGAAATCGTTTTGGATGCACCCGATGGATCTCCTAGGTGACATTGGTCATGAGGAATCTCTTTTGAATCCATTTGGAGACAACGGTACTGTCAGTGCAAGATAGGTGCACTGTTTGCAACAAACGTACCATAGGCACAGAAATCGTTTTGGACGCAAAAGATGGTACTCCTAGGTGACGAGGCTTAAGTGGATGCTTGTTTTGGTCTGTTTGGAGTAGTGCTAATTTTGATGCGAGATTGGTGCATGGTTTTGCGTCGAATGTACCATATGCTCATAAATTGTTTTGGATGCACCCGATGGATCTCCTATGTGACATTGGTCATGTGAAATGTTGTTTAAATCCATTTGGAGACAGTGGTAGTGTCAGTGCAAGATAGGTGCATGGTTTGCGCCAAACATCACTCAGAAATCATTTTGGATGCACCCGATGGTACTCCTGGGTGACGAGGCTCAAGTGGATGCTCGTTTTGGTCTGTTTGGAGATAGTGCTAACCTTGATGCAAGATTGGTGCATGGTTTGCATCGAACGTACCATAGGCTCAAAAATCATTTTAGATGCTCCCGATGGATCTCCTATGTGACTTTGGTCATGTGGAATCTCGTTTCAATCCATTTGGTTACATTGGAGTGTTAGTGCAAGTTATGTGCACGGTTTGTGCTAAACGTACCATAGGCACAGAAATCGTTTTGGACACACTAGTTGGTACTCCGAGATAACGAGGATCAACTGGATGCTCATTTTGGTCTATATGGAGACAGTGCTAATCTTGACGCAAGATAGAAGCACGGTTTGCGTCGAATGTACCATAGGCTCGAAAATCGTTTTGGACGCACCTGATGGTACTTCTAGGTGACGAGGCACACGTGGATGCTCGTTTTGGTCTGTTTGGACATAGAGCTAATCTTGACACAATATAGGTGCACGGTTTGCGCTGAACGTACCCGATGGATCTGCTCGGTGACATTGGTCATGTGGAATATTATTTCAATCCATTTGGAGACACTGTTAGAGTCAATGCAAGATAGGTGCACGGTTTGCGCCAAACGTAGATCAAAAATCATTTTGGGATGCACCCGCTGGTACTTATAGGCGACGTGGCTCAAGGGTTACTTGTTTCTGTCTATTTGGAGATAGTGCTAATCTTGACACAAGATAGGTGCACGGTTTGTGCGGAACGTACCCCAAGCTCGAAAATCATTTCAGACACACCCGATGGTACTCCTAGGTGATGAGGCTCAAGTGGATGCTCCTTTTGGTCTATTTGGAGATAGTGCTAATCTTGACGCAAGTTAGATGCACAGTTTTGCGCCGAACGTAACATAGGCTCAGAAATTGTTTTGGACGTACCCGATAGATCTATGTGACATTAGTCATGTGGAATCTCATTTCAATCCATTTGGAGACAGTGGTAGTGTCAGAGCAAGATAGGTGCACGGTTTACACCAAACGTACCACAGGCACAGAAGTCGTTTTGGACGCACCCGATGGTACACCTAGGTGACGTGGCTCAAGCGGATGCCTGTTTCGGTATGTTTGGAGACAGTGCTAATCTTGACTTAAGATAGGTGCACGGTTTGCGCCAAACGTACCATAGGCTCAGAAATTGTTTTGGGCGCATCCGATGGTACACCTAGGTGACAAGTCTCAAGTGGATGCTCGTTTTGGTCTGTTTGGAGACAGTGCTAATCTTGATAGGTGCATGGTTTTGCGCCAAATGTACCATAGGCTTAGAAATCATTTTGGACACACCCGATGGTACTTCTAGGTGACGTGGCTCAAGCGGATGCCCGTTTTGGTCTATTTGGAGATAGTGCTAATCTTAACGCAAGATAGATGCACGGCTTGCGCCAAACGTAACATAGGCTCAGAAATCGTTTTGGAAGCACCCGATAGATCTCCTATGTGACATTGGTCATGTGGAATCTCATTTCAATCCATCTGGAGACAGTGGTAGTGTCAGTGCAAGATAGGTGCACGGTTTACACCAAACGTACCATAGGCACAGAAATCATTTTGGACGCACCCGATGGTACTTATAGGTGACGAGGCTCAAGTGGATGCCCGTTTTGGTCTATTTGGAGACAGTGCTAATCTTGACGCAAGATAGGTGCACGGTTTGCGTTGAACGTACCGTAGGCTCAGAAATCATTTTGGATGCACCCAATGGATCTTCTCAGTGACATTGGTCATTTGGAATCTCGTTTCAATCCATTTGGAGATAGTGTTAGTGTCAGTGCAAGATAGTTGCACGGTTTGCGCCAAACATCGCTTAGAAATTGTTTTAGACGCACCTGATGGTACTCCTAGGTGACGAGGCTCAAGTGGATGCTCGCTTTGGTTTGTTTGGAGATAGTGCTAACCTTGACGCTAGATAGGCGCATGGTTTGCACCGAACGTACCGTAGGCTCAAAAATCATTTTGGATGCACCCGATGGATCTCCGAGGTGACATTGGTCATGTGGAATCTCGTTTCAATCCATTTGGAGACAACGGTACTGTCAGTGCAAGATAGGTACACTGTTTGCACCAAACGTACCATAGGCACAGAAATCGTTTTGGACGCAAAAGATGGTACTCCTAGGTGACGAGGCTTAAGTGGGTGCTCGTTTTGGTTTGTTTGGAGATAGTGCTAATCTTGATGCAAGATTGGTGCACGGTTTGCATTGAACGTACTATAGGCTCAGAAATCATTTGGGACGCACCCGACGGATCTCCTCGGTGACATTGGTCATGTGGAATCTCATTTCAATGCATTTGGAGACAGTGGTAGTGTCAGTGCATGATAGGTGCACGGTTTGCCCCAAACATCGCTCAGAAATCGTTTTGGACGCACCCGATGGAACTCCTAGGTGACGAGGCTGAAGTGGATGCTCGTTTTGGTCTGTTTGGGGATAGAGCTAACCATGATGCAAGATTGGTGCACGGTTTGGGTCGAACGTACCATAGGCTCAGAAATCATTTTGGACGTGCTCGATGGTACTCGTAGTTGACGAGGCTCAACTGCATGCTCGTTTTGGTCTATTTAGACATAGTGCTAACCTTGACGCAAGATAGGTGCATGGTTTGCGCCCAACGTAGCATAGGCTCAGAAATATTTTTGGATGCACCCGATAGATCTCCTATGTGACTTTGGTCATGTGGAATCTCGTTTCAATCCATTTGGTGACAGTGGCAGTGTTAGTGCAAGTTACGTGCACGGTTTGCGCTAAACGTACCATAGGCACAAAAATTGTTTTGGACACACCCGATGGTACTCCTAGGTGACGAGGCTCAAGTGGATGCTCGTCTTGGTCTGTTTGGAGATAGTGCTAAACTTGATGCAAGATAGATGCACGGTTTGCTTCGAACGTACCATAGGCTCGAAAATCATTTTGGATGCACCTGATGGTACTCCTAGGTGACAAGACTCAAGTGGATGCTCATTTTGGTCTGTTTGGAGATAGTGCTAATCTTTACGCAAGATAGATGCACGATTTGCGTCGAACGTACCATAGGCTCGAAAAGTGTTTTGGACGCACCCGATGGTACTCCTAGGTGCTCCTAGGTGACGAGGCACACGTGGATGCTCGTTTTGGTCTGTTTGGACATAGAGCTAATCTTAACACAAGATTGGTGCACGGTTTGCGCCGAACGTACCATAGGCTCAGAAAACATTTTGGACACACCCGATGGATCTCCTCGGTGACATTGGTCATGTGAAATCTCATTTCAATCCATTTGGAGACAGTGGTAGTGTCAGAGCAAAATAGGTGCACGGTTTACACCAAACGTACCACAGGCACAGAAGTCGTTTTGGACGCACCCGATGGTACACCTAGGTGACGTGGCTCAAGCGGATGCCTGTTTTGGTATGTTTGGAGACAGTGCTAATCTTGACTTAAGATAGGTGCATGGTTTGCGCCGAACGTACCATAGGCTCAGAAATTGTTTTGGATGCAACCGATGGTACACCTAGGTGACAAGTCTCAAGTGGATGCTCGTTTTGGTCTGTTTGGAGACAGTGCTAATCTTGATAGGTGCATGGTTTTGCGCCAAATGTACCATAGGCTTAGAAATCATTTTGGACACACCTGATGGTACTCCTAGGTGACGTGGCTCAAGCGGATGCCCGTTTTGGTCTATTTGGATATAGTGCTAATCTTAACGCAAGATAGATGCACGGCTTGCGCCAAACGTAACATAGGCTCAGAAATTGTTTTGGAAGCACCCGATAGATCTCCTATGTGACATTGGTCATGTGGAATCTCATTTCAATCCATCTGGAGACAGTGGTAGTGTCAGTGCAAGATAGGTGCACGGTTTACGCCAAACGTACCATAGACACAGAAATCGTTTTGGACGCACCCGATGGTACTTATAGGTGACGAGGCTCAAGTGGATGCCCGGTTTGGTCTATTTGGAGACAGTGCTAATCTTGACGCAAGATAGGCGCACGGTTTGCGTTGAACGTACCGTAGGCTCAGAAATCATTTTGGATGCACCCAATGGATCTTCTCAGTGACATTGGTCATTTGGAATCTCGTTTCAATCCATTTGGAGATAGTGTTAGTGTCAGTGCAAGATAGTTGTAACAGAACCGACCAAATTATAAGAGCACAAGTACAAAAACAAGCACCGAAGCGCTCAAATTTTTGAACTTGAGCCCATATAATCCCGGTAGTCAATCGAAACCACGAAGGATTTCAAACCAACTTGCTTACAACCAAGATCGCATCATTCAACATACAACATCATACGTTACATTTCACAAGTAGTTCGGAAATAAGTTTACACCACGGAGTTGCAATTATTACAAACCAAGTTTGGAAAGTAGCGGAAGCATAACACACACCAGTTGTTTAACTACTGCCAGTCTTGTTGATCAACAACCCGCAAAAGCATAAGGAAAGTACATAAAAGATGATCACGCCCTAGTGATCTAGTCTTCATCACCCGCAGGGTGGAGACACGTCTTGCAGAAGCCTTGATAGAGGATTATGCAAGGCTTACTCAAGAGGCTAGCTGACACCACATTTTGCATAAAGGCATAAGTAGTTGAAACTCTTATAACCTGTACTAGCAGTTATTTTTAGCATTTACCTGTCATCTATCTTAGCACATGTACTAAGCATGCACTTGATTATCATCAAACAATTATTCACATTATATCCATAGCAGGTATAAGTTGTGGCAACATTGTATCATTCACTTAACCATCTGTTCAATTAATGAGATCTACGTTGCCGCTGCTCAAGTCAAGTGCTCACTAACCGGGAGCGACGGCGATTCGAATCGAATTCCTATCCAGCTGGAGGGGTATTTCTAACACTCACCGTGCAGACCCCTGCCAGGGTCGCACAGGCCACCTTTTCATATGATTCAGGAATCGCGGGTCCGAATGATGTCGCGACCCCAAGGGCGACACTCTGCCAGGTGATAGGGACTCTAACCCCCCCTTGGTCTCACGCCAATGTCCCCAAGCACATCCTTTCTCTCCTCCAAGAAGCAACCTACCATTCGATTCCCGGCCTGAATCACATTACTCGGCTTCGCGGTCGGAACGACTTATCCGGCCAACTAAGTGTTAGACTACGTTCAACATGACTCAAGGATGTACAGCGAATCGGTCCTTAAACGACTCAGACGGGCATAGCTCCACACCCAAGACGTGAAGTGTCTTGCGGCTGTACTATCGAATTCCCGCCCGGTCTCAATTTCATTTTAAGGCATGGTTCCATCCACGATAGCCATAAAGCCACTCGTGACCCCTTCCTACATCTCGCGGATGACCGGAAATCACCCGACTTCTACCGTACTAAGCAGGGCTAAGCATTGACACGTGCCTAAACCTAAATTAGGATTTAAGTACGATATCTGGACAAGGACAGGTATAATGCAACAATTGTTTTCATACAACTCCTATAACTTAATGTAGTAAACAATTAAAAGTACTCAAGATATATTTATAAAACGATGGGTTCAGCATGCACCGGGGCTTGCCTTTTAGAAAGGTCGAGGGCCGGTGGTCAGGACACTCGGGCAGATCTTCTGCAGGAGCTTCTGATGAGGACATCATTGGCTCAAATATGACCATGTCAACCACTTCTATACCAAAGAATTACTTACATGGATCAAGGAAAGGTTTGATTGCATATGGAAAGCATGGAAGGTTAATGAAGTTGATTGGGGACCAAATCCAAGTATTCCCAACGTCCTGCACCTGGACACCACGTCACTTTTGGTCCAAGGAAAGGAAGAGATCAAATCCAACACGTTTTGGGGCTGGATTCGGACTCCAGGACAGCTCCAACTTGTGATGTTCACCACGGTCGCATACGGACTCGGATTGGGACGTTCTAGCACTTTTTGGAAAGCTTATCAAGTCTATTTTCCAACGGATCTGGACTCATGGCTATATCTTATCCGATGCTTCCGCAATCGTCGTTTCAACGCCGGGGCCTTTTCTGCCTTTGGTGCTGTGTCACCCTATTTTGGGCTGATGGCCCATGTATCAAGTTGGGTTCATTAGGGATGTGTCCTAGGGTTGGAGAACGACCCCAACACCCCCTGGTCGTTCCCCTAGGTATTAATAAGGATTAGAGCCGCCACAAACAGATCGGGTTTTGTTTAGATCAAGTTTAGCCTTTGCTACTTGCTTGTAGGCGCGTGTGCTGATCCAGCCACCCGTCTCCTTGTCTATAGAACTCCACTCATAATAAGATTCAGTTTGAGGCTTTCAAATTCATCTTGCAAATTCAGTGCTTGTTATACTTGTTCTTGCTTGTTCCTCGATTGCTTGCAGGAATTACCCTAGTGGTTTGGTTGATCGTGTTCCACAAGATCGCGACGGCTGTTGGAGGTGGTGTATCGGTTGCTAAGGCGCAGCATCCTTGGATGGTTGTAGTCAGGCCGTGAACGTCATCTCCATCCCCAAATCGAGTTATCCACCTTCTCTCATCGAAAGATCAGGATTCACCCTAGCGGGTGATGAGGACATCATTGGCTCAAATATGACCATGTCAACCACTTCTATACCAAAGAATTACTTACATGGATCAAGGAAAGGTTTGATTGCATATGGAAAGCATGGAAGGTTAATGAAGTTGATTGGGGACCAAATCCAAGTATTCCCAACGTCCTGCACCTGGACACCACGTCACTTTTGGTCCAAGGAAAGGAAGAGATCAAATCCAACACGTTTTGGGGCTGGATTCGGACTCCAGGACAGCTCCAACTTGTGATGTTCACCACGGTCGCATACGGACTCGGATTGGGACGTTCTAGCACTTTTTCGAAAGCTTATCAAGTCTATTTTCCAACGGATCTGGACTCATGGCTATATCTTATCCGACGCTTCCGCAATCGTCGTTTCAACGCCGGGGCCTTTTCTGCCTTTGGTGCTGTGTCACCCTATTTTGGGCTGATGGCCCATGTATCAAGTTAGGTTCATTAGGGACGTGTCCTAGGGTTGGAGAACGACCCCAACACCCCCTGGTCGTTCCCCTAGGTATTAATAAGGATTAGAGCCGCCACAAACAGATCGGGTTTTGTTTAGATCAAGTTTAGCCTTTGCTACTTGCTTGTAGGCGCGTGTGCTGATCCAGCCACCCGTCTCCTTGTTAATAGAACTCCACTCATAATAAGATTCAGTTTGAGGCTTTCAAATTCATCTTGCAAATTCAGTGCTTGTTATACTTGTTCTTGCTTGTTCCTCGATTGCTTGCAGGAATTACCCTAGTGGTTTGGTTGATCGTGTTCCATAAGATCGCGACGGCTGTTGGAGGTGGTGTATCGGTTGCTAAGGCGCAGCATCCTTGGATGGTTGTAGTCAGGCCGTGAACGTCATCTCCATCCCCAAATCGAGTTATCCACCTTCTCTCATCGAAAGATCAGGATTCACCCTAGCGGGTGATGAGGACATCATTGGCTCAAATATGACCATGTCAACCACTTCTATACCAAAGAATTACTTACATGGATCAAGGAAAGGTTTGATTGCATATGGAAAGCATGGAAGGTTAATGAAGTTGATTGGGGACCAAATCCAAGTATTCCCAACGTCCTGCACCTGGACACCACGTCACTTTTGGTCCAAGGAAAGGAAGAGATCAAATCCAACACGTTTTGGGGCTGGATTCGGACTCCAGGACAGCTCCAACTTGTGATGTTCACCACGGTCGCATACGGACTCGGATTGGGACGTTCTAGCACTTTTTGGAAAGCTTATCAAGTCTATTTTCCAACGGATCTGGACTCATGGCTATATCTTATCCGATGCTTCCGCAATCGTCGTTTCAACGCCGGGGCCTTTTCTGCCTTTGGTGCTGTGTCACCCTATTTTGGGCTGATGGCCCATGTATCAAGTTGGGTTCATTAGGGACGTCTCCTAGGGTTGGAGAACGACCCCAACACCCCCTGGTCGTTCCCCTAGGTATTAATAAGGATTAGAGCCGCCACAAACAGATCGGGTTTTGTTTAGATCAAGTTTAGCCTTTGCTACTTGCTTGTAGGCGCGTGTGCTGATCCAGCCACCCGTCTCCTTGTCTATAGAACTCCACTCATAATAAGATTCAGTTTGAGGCTTTCAAATTCATCTTGCAAATTCAGTGCTTGTTATACTTGTTCTTGCTTGTTCCTCGATTGCTTGCAGGAATTACCCTAGTGGTTTGGTTGATCGTGTTCCACAAGATCGCGACGGCTGTTGGAGGTGGTGTATCGGTTGCTAAGGCGCAGCATCCTTGGATGGTTGTAGTCAGGCCGTGAACGTCATCTCCATCCCCAAATCGAGTTATCCACCTTCTCTCATCGAAAGATCAGGATTCACCCTAGCGGGTTCATATCAGCTTCTCCGCCGGTTGGTTCGTCTGCTGGCTCCGGCTGGTCCTAGACTTCCTCTGGGATCACTTGCTCGAACTCAAGGAGTGTTACCCCCTCTGAAACACCTATTGCATGAGTGCATAGTAAATCTCATGGGTGCATAATGAAAGATGCAGCATGCTCGGAATGAAATGCATTACAACATTTTTAAAGCTCTATTCAAATCACTTCAAATAGTAGGTGCAAATTTCCTCTCCGGTAGAGAAGTGCTCACCTAATCTACTCAACCTAAGATAAAGCTGTTCCTCTTCGGTTAAGGCCCTAACACCTAACAATTACAAGAGTAGCATTACTTAGGTTACCACATCCAACACCAAAATACCACAGTAAAGCATTCTGGACAGCAGCTATTTGTTTCTAACATAACGGGAGATTCCCAACTCCAAAAGATATGATCTAAGACAATCTGGAAAGCTTAAGAAATGCACTACAATTCATTTTCAGACCTCAACCCTAAATTCCTAAGTGTTCCATGTCGAAATTTTATAAGTTCCAGAATCTGTCCTCTCTAAACAGAGAGTAGCCAATTCTGGACTGTCACTTAAAACAGCAAGAACTCCCAAACTACTAAGCCAAATGCTCCCAAATTTTAACACAAGCTAGTTTATCAAGTTTACTACAACTTTGGTATTTACAAGTTTTTCAGCAACCACCTTTATCAAAGGTCAAACCTAGAAATACTACCAGCTGTCCAGAAAACCTAAAATTGCAAGGATTAAATATTTTTTGATGTGGCAAACATCTCTTAAAACCTAACTAATGTTACCACAAGTTCACATGGGTTACAAAAACACCAGAAAGTAAGGTGTGCCCACCTAGAACATTTATTTATACTCATTTCTTAATTTACTTAATTAATTAAGTGGAATTTTAAATATATATGTAAACTGCTCCTAAAATTCTACCAAAATTACAGAGGACTCTCTGACCCAAAAAGAGACTACTGTAAAAATTTGAACTAAATTTATTCAAAGGAACTCCCTATACAAAATTCACAAGTCTAAAAGGCTGATTTTTGCATAATTAGTAAATCATATTGAAAAGTATCAAACAACAGATTTCAAAATTTTCTTGGACACTTTAGGGTACCAAGACATTCTCCAAAAAGTTATAAGAACATTGCACATGTAGAAAAATTACTAAAATTCATTTAACTATTTCCTAAAGTAAAAAGATAGCATTATAACTTGAAAAGTACTTAAGCACTACTGCCCAAATTTTTACCAGAGCTAAAGCAAGTATAAAGTAGCCTACTCACCAATTTTCATAATTTTTGGAATACTACAGCTCAAGTTATACACTTAACAAACTTGCATTCATTTCAAAACACATTTGAAAGATCTATTAAATTCTCCCAGAAACTAAACATCACATACAAGATTTATATTTTTCTAAAATACTACACATCATTTAGATCCTAACAAAATTTATCTCATGATTTTTGAGCAAGTAAAACCCTAGATCTACATTTTCCAAACAACCACAAAAATCTGTGACAAAATGAAAAAGAAAAACATCACTGAACCCTAACCGCTACAGTGCCGGGCCGGCCCGGCTCACCAGCGTGGCCCAGCCAGCGCGCGGCCCGACCTGGCTCCCGCCCGCGTGCGGCAACAGACAGGTGGGTCCCCGCGGTCGGTGACAGAGGACAGGGGAGCGGGCGGTAGTGAGCTCCGGCGAGCGATTCCTCGCCGCTGGTGGCTCCTCTGACCAATCCAAGTTCACCGACGTCTTGCCCAAACCCAACTGCACCGAGGCTAGCCCTTTTCCCCAAAGCTGATGCACCGCAGCACCTAGGCCGACGGCGATGGCGAACGGCCGTGGTGCCTGGCGGTACGCCGGCGAGTCCCGACCGTCGTACGACGTACCGAAGGGTGCATCACCTTCCTGGACTCCTAGCGGACCTCTCGAGACCACTCACACAGACGGGGATGGAGCGGAGCCGCTTGACCACGTGAGCACCTGGCCGGCAGCCATGGCGCGGCCGTGCGCGGTCTCGTTCTGGCCTGGCTAACCCGATGCTGGCGGTAGCATCTTTACCCTAGCATCTACACGTGACAGGGAGGAGGAAACGTGAGTGAGGGCAGGCGGAGAACTACGGTGTGGTGCTGGCCACGGTGAACCGAACATGGCGGAGCTCCGGTGAGCTTTTGGGAGCGGGCGGAGGTGGCAATGCGGCTCACCTCGGGCTCAATCAAATCTACCGACTGGTCGAGGAGGTGTAGGGCGGTGAGGCGGAGGGACGGACGTGGTCTGGTTAGCGGTGGTGAGTGCGCGCGAGCTCGGAGACGGCTGCGGCGGCAATGGTGTCTCTGGTTTCCGCCTCGGCGAGCCCGGCTAGAGCGAGAGGGAGGGAGAAGAGAATGAGCACGAGGGAGGGGGTGGAGGTGGCCGCTCGGTGTTCAAACTCGCGCCTGGGCTCGCAACGTGGAGGGGATGGCAGCGCTCGGTCGCCACGCGTCGCTGTTCTTCTGCCCGAGCACCACGACACGCCGGTGTCCGAGCTCATTGACTGAAACCGAGTCTTCCATGACCGACTGACAGGGCAACTTCGTCGACGATTAACTCCTAAACCAGCTCGAGTTAGTGAAACCTCAAAATATCAAAGTTGTAGACCTATGTGATCACTACAAGTTTGTAAAAGACATCATGGGCTGGTTCAGCTTAGTTGGTGAGATACAGTGCCCTCAAGTGGTGCCCGGTGAAACTGAAACGTGGTTTCAGTGATTAAAGCCGACTGAAACCCTAACTTCTTGACACTAGATCTCCTAAACCCTTGAGAACCAGGTATGGTTGATGTTGGCAATGTTGTAGAGCTACATGAGGACTAAAAGTTTGTCAATATGAGTGGAAGCTGGTTTGGCCTGGTTTGCAAACTACCAGCTCCTAAAGTAGGCCACAGTAAAACTGGAGGGACACTTGGAGACTTAGAAAAATTCTAATTGTTGAGGCAGCCCCTCTAGCTGACTCGTGGGCCATTTTTGAGCATGTTCTGGTCAGTTTCATGAGATGGTCATATTGAGACTTTTGTTCCCTATAAAATTCCCTACAACTTTGCTTAAGGGTGCTCCTCCATGCAAGGTCTCTAAGCTAGACTTTTTAATTGGTCAAACTAGAGCATCCTAGGGCTAAATGGTGGTCAACCACCTCTTGGAGGGCATTTTAGTGATTTTGATCAACATGAACCTTGCTCCAAGAGTAACCCTAAGTATAACTAAGATGTTGTGAGACATAATTGGCTACTATACCCTTTAGTTACACCAACTACCAAGCATCTCATGATGTGAGCCAAACAAAATTCTAAAAACAATCACATTTGTTGCAACCACATAAAATAACATGAATGATGCATGCTTATGCTTATGCAAATGCAATGCAATTATGGAGCTAAACACTTGAGGTGTTACAGCCCTCCCCCCTTATAAAAATCTTGTCCCGAGATTTGGAAAGCGTACCATTTTTCATAGAATTCCTTATAACCATCCCGCAAATAATCTTCCCATTCACACGTAGCATCACCTTCACTACCCTGATTACTCCACATCACTTTATACCACTTAACCACTTTGCTTCTAGTCACTCGTTCCTGAGTATCGATCACTCGGACTGGTTTTTCTTCATAGGTTAGATCGGATTCAAGCCTGATATCTCCTAAAGGAACTCGTTCCTCAGGAACTCGAAGACACTTTTTGAGCTGAGATACATGGAAAACATTGAATATGGCGCTCATTTCAGGAGGTAACTGTATTTTGTACGCAACAGCTCCACTCTTGCCTATGATCTGGAAAGGACCCACGTATCTTGGTGCAAGTTTCCGCTTAACACCAAAACGTTGCACGCTCTTCATTGGAGAAACTTTCAAATAAACGAAGTCCCCAACTTCAAACTCGAGTGGCTTTCTACGACGATCAGCATAGCTTTTCTGTCTAGCTTGGGCTGCAGCCATATGTTTTTGGATGGTACGGACTTGTTCCTCAGCTTCCTGAACAAAATCAATTCCATAATACCTTCTTTCACCAGCTTCTACCCAGTTTAGTGGAGTTCTACACTTACGACCATACAAAGCTTCGAATGGGGCCATCTTAATACTCTCTTGGTAACTATTATTGTACGAGAATTCGGCTAGAGGTAACCATTTTTCCCAAGAACCTTTGGATGAAATGACGCATGCCTGCAACAGATCTTCCAAGATTTGGTTCACTCGTTCCGTCTGACTAGACGTCTGGGGGTGATAAGCAGAGCTTCTCACTAACTTTGTTCCCAGAAGGTGATGCAAGTGCTCCCAAAAGCGAGCAGTGAACTGGGGACCACGATCAGAAATGATAGTACGAGGTACCCCATGAAGCCGGACTATCTGATTGAAGTACAACTCAACATAGTCAGTGGGACGATAGTCCACTCTAACAGGAATGAAGTGAGCTGATTTGGTCAAACGATCAACAATTACCCAGATGGAGTTATGATTTTTGATAGTAGGAGGAAGTCCGACAATGAAATCCATGCTTATCTCTTCCCATTTCCAGCCTGGGATAGAAAGTGGTTGAAGTAACCCAGCTTTCATGTGCACTGCTTTAACTCTACAGCAGGTGTCACACCTAGCAACGTATGCCGCTATCTCTTTCCGCATCTTGGTCCACCAATAAAGTGGCTTCAAATCATAATACATCTTATTACTACCAGGATGGATGGACAACTTGGAAGAATGTGCTTCGGACAAGATCTGATCTCTAAGCTCTCGGTCCTTAGGTACCACTAATCTATCCTTAAACCACAGCACACCTTCGTCATCTAACCTGAAATGCTTGGTTTCTTCCTCTTTCATCTTACGTTTTATGTGGAATATACCAGGATCAGTCTTTTGGAGCTCAATAATTCTGCTTTTGAGAGTACAACTGACAGTGATGTTGTACAAGACTGCCGGATGTAGAAGGCGAGATCGGTGAAAATTAGTTTCCACTAAGGAATGGCAATGAGACTTACGGCTTAACGCATCCGCAACCACATTTGCCTTGCCAGGATGATAGTGTACTTGAAGGTTATAATCCTTAATTAACTCGAGCCATCTTCTCTGACGCATATTTAACTCGGGTTGGGTGAAGATGTATTTGAGGCTTTTGTGGTCTGTATAGATATTGCAGACATTGCCCAGCAGATAATGCCGCCATACTTTCAAAGCATGAACAACTGCAGCCAGTTCTAAGTCATGCGTTGGATAATTCACCTCATGCTTCCGAAGTTGCCGAGAAGTATATGCAATTACTCGGCCTTCCTGCATCAAAACACCTCCCAAACCTATGCCTGAGGCATCACAATAAACATCAAATGGTTTCTCGATATCCGGTTGTGCCAAAACCGGAGCCAAGGTTAGGAGGGTTCGCAGTTGGTGAAAAGCCGCATCACACTCAGGAGTCTAGACAAACCTGGTGTCTTTTTGCAGCAACCGAGTCATGGGCTTGGCTATTTTTGAGAAATCCAGGATGAAGCGACGATAATAGCCAGCCAACCCAAGAAAACTCCGGACCTCATGAACCGAAGTAGGAGCCTTCCAATTCAATACCTCTTGTACCTTGGCGGGATCCACCATAATTCCCCCATCGGACAACACATGCCCAAGGAAAGGTACTTCACGAAGCCAGAATTCACACTTACTGAACTTCGCATACAGTTGATGTTCTCGCAGTCTGGTGAGGACAATACGCAGGTGTTCAGCGTGTTCTTCCTCATTCTCAGAATATATCAAGATGTCATCAATAAACACCACCACAAACTTGTCCAATTCGGGCATAAACACCGAATTCATCAAGCACATGAAGTGTGCGGGGGCATTTGTCAGGCCAAAAGACATAACAAGATACTCATAAAGGTCGTATCTTGTCAAGAAGGCTGTTTTTGGAATATCTTCAGGCCGGATTTTAATCTGATGGTACCCAGACCTCAGATCAATCTTGGAAAAGACTTTAGCTTTGGACAACTGATCAAACAAGATATCGATACGTGGCAGAGGATACTTATTTTTGACAGTGACTGCATTCAGAGGTCTATAATCTACACACATCCGCAAGGTCTGATCCTTCTTCTTCACAAAGATAGCAAGGCATCCCCACGGAGACGAACTAGGACGAATCAACCCTTTCTTCAACAGTTCATTCAACTGCACCTTAAGTTCAGCTAGCTCATTCGGAGGCATCCTATACGGTCTCCTAGAGATGGGCACCGTGCCAGGCAACAACTCAATTTTAAATTCCACATCCCGATCCGGAGGGAGTCCCGGCAAATCATCGGGAAAAACGTCCGGAAACTCATTTACTACGGGAATTTCAGCCAACGCCTTTGCTTGCACAGCATGAACTTTCCCAGACAAGTCAACTTTTCTGGGAAGTTGTACTAGAAAACCGTTTTGATCTGTAGGATCTCTGAGCATAACTACCCGAGTGGATGTATCGATGAGTACCCCATTCTGACTCATCCAATTCATGCCCAAAATAACATCTATATCTAATCTTGGCAAAACCACTAAGGCGAGCGAATACTTTCGCCCTTCTATCTCAAACTCAAGATTCCCCACTACTTTATTTGTGGAAATATTCCCACTTGCTGCACTAATGCAATAACCCACACCTTCAACAGTATGTAACTTGTGTGCAAACTTTGATGCAAACTTAGGACTGATAAAAGAATGCGAAGCACCTGAATCAAAAAGTACCACTGCAGGGTGTTGGTCAACTAGGAACTTACCAGCAGTGACCACCTCACCAGATGGGATTTCCTCAATACTGTTATAATGAGCGTGCCCCTGACGGCCACCTTGGTTGACATTCTTCTTAGGGTAAGGACAGTTCCGGGACCAATGGCCTGACTTGTTGCAGTTCCAGCAAGGCATGTTGCTGGGAGGAACACTAGAGCTGCTCTGACCAGAATTTCCCTTTGGCAGAGCGACTGTATAAGCCTTGCGGAACCCAGTTTTGGCAGCAGGCTTCTTCTGTGGGGGATGGAACTTGGTATTCTGAGCAGGTGGGCGAGGGGAAGACCTGGGTGCAGCTGAGGTCCGAGACTGCGAAGCACTCGCCTCAAGGGCCCTTTTTCGGCTCTTTGAGGCAGAATAAATAGCATTATTGTTCTCCTGGGTCAAAGCATCACTGATAAAATCATTGAAGGTAGTACACTTGCTAGTGCCCATAGTCTTCATCAGCTTTGGGCCGAGGCCCATTTTGAAGCTAGCAATTTTCTTGGCATCGGTATCCACAAACTCTGTGGCATACCTTGCCAGGTTGTTGAAAGATTGCAGATATTCAGTCAAGCTTTTATTTCCCTGCGACAACCTCATGAATTCTGTGTGCTTGATTGCCATAAGACCTGGAGGAATATAGTTCCCACGGAATGCTGCCTTGAACTGGTCCCAAGCAATCGGGACATTTGCAGGCAGTGTGGAACGATAGTGGCTCCACCAAATACCCACAGGACCATGCAGCTGATGAGAAGCATATTCAGTTTTTAGCTCATCGGTCAAGCGAAGCAGACGAAACTTTTGTTCAATAGTGTTCAACCACTCGTCGGCTTGCAGAGGTTCTTCTGCCTCCTTAAAGAGCGGGGGCTTAGTATCAAGAAAGTCCTTGAAATCACTGTACTGATTGGGTTCTGGGCCCTGGCGGCCATGACGAGCCTCCCGATTGGCAAGTTGGCGCATAGCATCAGCCAACATGCGCTGCCCTTCTATCACAGTCTGCATCAGCTCAGCCGGGGTAGGTGGTGGCGGAGGGGGTGGCTGTCCCTCATCCTCATTGCCACGACCCCGACGGAGATTGTACGACATCTGCAAAATGCATAGCCAATGAGCACTGACGATGTGGGAAATTTGTAGATGAATTATTGCAAATATGTCAAACTGACTTCATGAAATGGACTTCGCAAATAATTAAGGCACAATAATTCATCACAACCGCACAATCCATTCAAGCGCATCTATTGACGCAATCCTGCAAGGGGATCCAATCCAGATGTATTTTGATAAAGGCTCACTCACAGGGAGCACCACAGTGACTGAACCGTTTACTTTAATACCTATGTGATTTTTGATTTTTCGCACGGTACTTGGATTCGATCTCAAAATTTTAGTTGACTGGGAAAGGCTACTTCCAACTGACCACAAAGAGACTTCTCAACGGTAGAGTTCCATGGTGGATCATGACTAGCCACCTCGATACCAGTGCATGCCAAGCAGCACAGCCTTATGTCGCGCGCCACAGGAGGCCCTCGGTTTCGTCGCGGCACCGAAGGGTGCTAATCGTGACACCATCATTGAACACAACACAATAAGACATCCAATCGTGATCGAAATTAACAGGTTCAAACTAAACATCCAGGAAACATAGGGTTCGGCCTTACATCCCAAGGTCAAGTTATTACAAGCCTCACTCCCACACATAGGGAGGGCAAAAAAGACGATCCTAACATCATAGCTACGTGATGACTACTCTAAGCATCGTCCTCAGAGTCGGTGTCAAGGATCTCCCCACCATCCTCATCACTAACAGGTTCTAACTCCTCATCTTCTTCTTCTTCTTCTGGCTCTTCTTCTGGTGCTTCTTCTGGTGCGGCATCTTAGGGTCCATTGACCTCCACTTCATCATCATCTTCAGCCATGAAGATTCCCGAACCCATGTCCTCATCGGCGTTGTTGTTTCGAGGCAGCAGGGGATTAAGCTCGTTGTTCAGGCGGTGAACTTCTTAATGAAGGTTGTCATTGTATTCTTCAGCATTCTCCAACTGTTGCTCGAGCTCAAACTGATGAGCCCTAAGAACGTTCTCCTCGTGCCAGGCTTCATCCCTCTGGTTCATGACACGGACCAACATGCGTTAACAGCTGCGATTTGCCACTGTCAACCTCTGGACTGCAAGGGTTTCCTGATCACGGTCACGGATCACTTGCTCCAGTTGCTGACGTGCTGCATCCCTGGTAGCAATCACTTCGGCCAACTCCGCCCGCAGCCTTTCCACCTCAGTGGGCTCGGGGCAGGGCTCACGTGGAGCTAGCTGGTGGCGAGGAGCCCTTCCTCCGGTCGACTTACGGGCGGTCATCTTAGTATGTGCCATCTGTACCAACAAGATATGACTTAAAGTGAGGATAATTTAGGGATACCAAATTTAATTTAGTCGGGACTAAGGATATTTTAAGGAGGGAGTAAAATGACATGTATGACATAATTAAACATGATGTATGCACGTTCCGTACGCCCTCTCACCTTAATAGAAACCTAAAGTTCTAACGCTAGGCGGTGGCATACATACGTTCTCTCATATAAGCGAAACTATCGGTCTACTCGTTACGCTGTTAGTGTACATGCAGAAAATCTCATTGCAGCCCAACAATTTCCCAAAATAAACACACAAGAAAGCAGTAAACTAAATACTTTCCATATACACATCCCCTGATGTATATACTTCAGTATCAAAGCTACCCGATTTATAGATGCCCACAATTAAGTGCTTACATAATTACATGGTTTGAACATGTAAGTATGCAAGTCACCAAAACTACTCTCCCCTAGACCGCCGGTTGGACGATCATGCTCTCACAACTCACACTTACCAGCGCGTCGAGGCAATTGATCCATACATTACCACCCAAGTGGATGGCACCCATACAATATCACGCCGTATGGACGACGAAACAAAACAAACAAGGCCCCCAAGTTTGTCTTTATAATAAGCCACCTAAGAGTCCTTATTTGGGCTAAGGGATGTGATCACTGGCATACCTATAAAAATAATTTTTATAGTTTAACCCTTTTCATAAACAAATACTTTTGTTTTTAATTACCCGTATGATGTGTTTAATGTTGAATTATGCTCCGGTACCAGCTGTAATAGAACCGACCAAATTATAAGAGCACAACTACAAAAACAAGCACCGAAGCGCTCAAATTTTCAAACTTGAGCCCATATAATCCCGGTAGTCAATCGAAACCACGAAGGATTTCAAACCAACTTGCTTACAACCAAGATCGCATCATTCAACATACAACATCATACGTTACATTTCACAAGTAGTTCGGAAATAAGTTTACACCACGGAGTTGCAATTATTACAAACCAAGTTTGGAAAGTAGCGGAAGCATAACACACACCAGTTGTTTAACTACTGCCAGTCTTGTTGATCAACAACCCTCAAAAGCATGAGGAAAGTACATAAAAGATGATCACGCCCTAGTGATCTAGTCTTCGTCACCCGCAGGGTGGAGACACGTCTTGCAGAAGCCTTGATAGAGGATTATGCAAGGCTTACTCAAGAGGCTAGCTGACACCACATTTTGCATAAAGGCATAAGTAGTTGAAACTCTTATAACCTGTACTAGCAGTTATTTTTAGCATTTACCTGTCATCTATCTTAGCACATGTACTAAGCATGCACTTGATTATCATCAAACAATTATTCACATTATATCCATAGCAGGTATAAGTTGTGGCAACATTGTATCATTCACTTAACCATCTGTTCAATTAATGAGATCTACGTTGCCGCTGCTCAAGTCAAGTGCTCACTAACCGGGAGCGACGGCGATTCGAATCGAATTCCTATCCAGCTGGAGGGGTATTTCTAACACTCACCGTGCAGACCCCTGCCAGGGTCGCACAGGCCACCTTTTCATATGATTCAGGAATCGCGGGTCCGAATGATGTCGCGACCCCAAGGGCGACACTCTGCCAGGTGATAGGGACTCTAACCCCCCTTGGTCTCACGCCAATGTCCCCAAGCACATCCTTTCTCTCCTCCAAGAAGCAACCTACCATTCGATTCCCGGCCTGAATCACATTACTCGGCTTCGCGGTCGGAACGACTTATCCGGCCAACTAAGTGTTAGACTACGTTCAACATGACTCAAGGATGTACAGCGAATCGGTCCTTAAACGACTCAGACGGGCATAGCTCCACACCCAAGACGTGAAGTGTCTTGCGGCTGTACTATCGAATTCCCGCCCGGTCTCAATTTCATTTTAAGGCATGGTTCCATCCACGATAGCCATAAAGCCACTCGTGACCCCTTCCTACATCTCGCGGATGACCAGAAATCACCCGACTTCTACCGTACTAAGCAGGGCTAAGCATTGACACGTGCCTAAACCTAAATTAGGATTTAAGTACGATATCTGGACAAGGACAGGTATAATGCAACAATTGTTTTCATACAACTCCTATAACTTAATGTAGTAAACAATTAAAAGTACTCAAGATATATTTATAAAACGATGGGTTCAGCATGCACCGGGGCTTGCCTTTTAGAAAGGTCGAGGGCCGGTGGTCAGGACACTCGGGCAGATCTTCTGCAGGAGCTTCTCCGCCGGTTGGTTCGTCTGCTGGCTCCGGCTGGTCCTAGACTTCCTCCGGGATCACTTGCTCGAACTCGAGGAGTGTTACCCCCTCCGAAACACCTATTGCATGAGTACATAGTAAATCTCATGGGTGCATAATGAAAGATGCAGCATGCTCGGAATGAAATGCATTACAACATTCTTAAAGCTCTATTCAAATCACTTCAAATAGTAGGTGCAAATTTCCTCTCCGGTAGAGAAGTACTCACCTAATCTACTCAACCTAAGATAAAGCTGTTCCTCTTCGGTTAAGGCCCTAACACCTAACAATTACAAGAGTAGCATTACTTAGGTTACCACATCCAACACCAAAATACCACAGTAAAGCATTCTGGACAGCAGCTACTTGTTTCTAACATAACTGGAGATTCCCAACTCCAAAAGATATGATCTAAGACAATCTGGAAAGCTTAAGAAATGCACTACAATTTATTTTCAGACCTCAACCCAAAATTCCTAAGTGTTCCATGTCGAAATTTCATAAGTTCCAGAATCTGTCCTCTCTAAACAGAGAGTAGCCAATTCTGGACTGTCACTTAAAACAGCAAGAACTCCCAAACTACTAAGCCAAATGCTCCCAAATTTTGACACAAGCTAGTTTATCAAGTTTACTACAACTTTGGTATTTACAAGTTTTTCAGCAACCACCTTTATCAAAGGTCAAACCTAGAAATACTACCAGCTGTCCAGAAAACCTAAAATTGCAAGGATTAAATATTTATTGATGTGGCAAACATCTCTTAAAACCCAACTAATGTTACCACAAGTTCACATGGGTTACAAAAACACCAGAAAGTAAGGTGTGCCCACCTAGAACATTTATTTATACTCATTTCTTAATTTACTTAATTAATTAAGTGGAATTTTAAATATATATGTAAACTGCTCCTAAAATTCTACCAAAATTACAGAGGACTCTCTGACCCAAAAAGAGACTACTGTAAAAATTTGAACTAAATTTATTCACAGGAACTCCCTATACAAAATTCACAAGTCCAAAAGGCTGATTTTTGCATAATTAGTAAATCATATTGAAAAGTATCAAACAACAGATTTCAAAATTTTCTTGGAAACTTTAGGGTACCAAGACATTCTCCAAAAAGTTATAAGAACATTGCACATGTAGAAAAATTACTAAAATTCATTTAAGTATTTCCTAAAGTAACAAGATAGCATTATAACTTGAAAAGTACTTAAGCACTACTGCCCAAATTTTTATCAGAGCTAAAGCAAGTATAAAATAGCCTACTCACCAATTTTCATAATTTTTGGAATAGTACAGCTTAAGTTATACACTTAACAAACTTGCATTCATTTCAAAACACATTTGAAAGATCTATTAAATTCTCCCAGAAACTAAACATCACATACTAGATTTATATTTTTCTAAAATACTACACATCATGTAGATCCTAACAAAATTTATCTCATGATTTTTGAGCAAGTAAAACCCTAGATCTACATTTTCCAAACAACCACAAAAATCTGTGACAAAATGAAAAAGAAAAACATCACTGAACCCTAACCGCTACAGTGCCGGGCCGGCCCGGCTCACCAGCGCGGCCCGACCTGGCTCCCGCCCGCGCGCGGTAACAGACAGGTGGGTCCCCGCGGTCGGTGACAGAGGACAGGGGAGCAGGCGGCAGTGAGCTCCGGCGACCGATTCCTCGCCGCCGGTGGCTCCTCCGACCAATCCAAGTTCACCGACGTCTTGCCCAAACCCAACCGCACCGAGGCTAGCCCTTTTCCCCAAAGCTGATGCACCGCAGCACCTAGGCCGACGGCGATGGCGGACGGCCGTGGTGCCTGGCGGTACGCCGGTGAGTCCCGACCGTCGTACGACCTGCCGAAGGGTGCATCACCTTCCTGGACTCCTAGCAGACCTCTCGAGACCACTCACACAGACGGGGATGGAGCGGAGCCGCTTGACCGCGTGAGCACCTGGCCGGCAGCCATGGCGCGGCCGTGCGCGGTCTCGTTCCGGCCTGGCTAACCCGATGCTGGCGGTAGCATCTTTACCCTAGCATCTACACGTGACAGGGAGGAGGAAACGTGAGTGAGGGCAGGCGGAGAACTACGGTGTGGTGCTGACCACGGTGAACCGAACATGGCGGAGCTCCGGTGAGCTTTTGGGAGCGGGCGGAGGTGGCAATGCGGCTCACCTCGGGCTCAATCAAATCTACCGACTGGTCGAGGAGGTGTAGGGCGGTGAGGCGGAGGGACGGACGTGGTCTGGTGAGCGGTGGTGCGGTGGTGAGTGCGCGCGAGCTCGGAGACGGCTGCGGCGGCAATGGTGTCTTCGGTTTCCGCCTCGGCGAGCCCGGCCAGAGCGAGAGGGAGGGAGAAGAGAATGAGCGCGAGGGAGGGGTGGAGGTGGCCGCTCGGTGTTCAAACTCGCGCCTGGGCTCGCGACGTGGAGGGGATGGCAGCGCTCGGTCGCCACGCGTCGCCGTTCTTCTGCCCGAGCGCCACGACACGCCGGTGTCCGAGCTCGTTGACTGAAACCGAGTCTTCCATGACCGACTGACAGGGCAACTTCGTCGACGATTAACTCCTAAACCAGCTCAAGTTAGTGAAACCTCAAAATATCAAAGTTATAGACCTATGTGATCACTACAAGTTTGTAAAAGACATCATGGGCTGGTTCGGCTTAGTTGGTGAGATACAGTGCCCTCAAGTGGTGCCCGGTGAAACTGAAACGTGGTTTCAGTGATTAAAGCCGACTGAAACCCTAACTTCTTGACACTAGATCTCCTAAACCCTTGAGAACCAGGTATGGTTGATATTGGCAATGTTGTAGAGCTACATGAGGACTAAAAGTTTGTCAATATGAGTGGAAGCTGGTTTGGCCTGGTTTGCAAACTACCAGCTCCTAAAGTAGGCCACAGTAAAACTGGAGGGACACTTGGAGACTTAGAAAAATTCTAAGTGTTGAGGCAGCCCCTCTAGCTGACTCGTGGGCTTTTTTTGAGCATGTTCTGGTCAATTTCATGAGATGGTCATATTGAGACTTTTGTTCCCTATAAAATTCCCTACAACTTTGCTTAAGGGTGCTCCTCCATGCAAGGTCTCTAAGCTAGACTTTTTAATTGGTCAAACTAGAGCATCCTAGGGCTAAATGGTGGTCAACCACCTCTTGGAGGGCATTTTAGTGATTTTGGTCAACATGAACCTTGCTCCAAGAGTAACCCTAAGTATAACTAAGATGTTGTGACACATAATTGGCTACTCTACCCTTTAGTTACACCAACTACCAAGCATCTCATGATGTGAGCCAAACAAAATTCTAAAAACAATCACATTTGTTGCAACCACATAAAATAACATGAATGATGCATGCTTATGCTTATGCAAATGCAATGCAATTATGGAGCTAAACACTTGAGGTGTTACAATAGTTGCACGGTTTGTGCCAAACATCGCTTAGAAATTGTTTTGGACGCACCCGATGGTACTCCTAGGTGACGAGGCTCAAGTGGATGCTCGCTTTGGTCTGTTTGGAGATAGTGCTAACCTTGACGCTAGATAGGTGCACGGTTTGCACCGAACGTACCGTAGGCTCAAAAATCATTTTGGATGCACCTGATGGATCTCCGAGGTGACATTGGTCATGTGGAATCTTGTTTCAATCCATTTGGAGACAACGGTACTGTCAGCGCAAGATAGGTACACTGTTTGCACCAAACGTACCATAGGCACAGAAATCATTTTGGACGCAAAAGATGGTACTCCTAGGTGACGACGCTTAAGTGGGTGCTCGTTTTGGTTTGTTTGGAGATAGTGCTAATCTTGATGCAAGATTGGTGCACGGTTTGCATTGAACGTACTATAGGCTCAGAAATCATTTGGGACGCACCCGATGGATCTCCTCGGTGACATTGGTCATGGGGAATCTCATTTCAATCCATTTGGAGACAGTGGTAGTGTCAGTGCAAGATAGGTGCACGGTTTGCCCCAAACATCGCTCAGAAATCATTTTGGACGCACCCGATGGAACTCCTAGGTGACGAGGCTGAAGTGGATGCTCGTTTTGGTCTGTTTGGGGATAGAGCTAACCATGATGCAAGATTGGTGCACGGTTTGGGTCGAACGTACCATAGGCTCAGAAATCATTTTGGACGTGCTCGATGGTACTTGTAGTTGACGAGGCTCAACTGCATGCTCGTTTTGGTCTATTTAGACATAGTGCTAACCTTGACGCAAGATAGGTGCATGGTTTGCGCCCAACGTAGCATAGGCTCAGAAATATTTTTGGATGCACCCAATAGATCTCCTATGTGACTTTGGTCATGTGGAATCTCGTTTCAATCCATTTGGTGATAGTGGTAGTGTTCGTGCAAGTTACGTGCACGGTTTGCACTAAACGTACCATAGGCACAAAAATCGTTTTGGACGCACCCAATGGTACTCCTAGGTGACGAGGCTCAAGTGGATGCTCGTCTTGGTCTGTTTGGAGATAGTGCTAAACTTGATGCAAGATAGATGCACGGTTTGCTTCGAACGTACCATAGGCTCGAAAATCATTTTGGATGCACCTGATGGTACTCCTAGGTGACGAGGCTCAAGTGGATGCTCATTTTGGTTTGTTTGGAGATAGTGCTAATCTTTACGCAAGATAGATGCACGATTTGCGTCGAACGTACCATAGGCTCGAAAAATGTTTTGGACACACCCGATGGTACTCCTAGGTGCTCCTAGGTGACGAGGCACACGTGGATGCTCGTTTTGGTCTGTTTGGACATAGAGCTAATCTTGACACAAGATTGGTGCACGGTTTGCGCCGAACGTACCATAGGCTCAGAAAACATTTTGGACACACCCGATGGATCTCCTCGGTGACATTGGCCATGTGGAATCTCATTTCAATCCATTTGGAGACACTGTAAGAGTCAGTGCAAGATAGGTGCACGGTTTACGTCAAACGTAGATCATAAATCAGTTTGGGATGCACCCGATGGTACTCCATGGTGACGAGACTCAAGTGGACGCTCATTTTGGTCTATTTGGAGATAGTGCTCATCTTAACGCAAGATAGATGCACGGTTTGCGCCGAACATAACATAGGGTCAGAAATCATTTTGGATGCACCCGATGGATCTCCTATGTGATATTGGTCATGTGGAATCTCATTTCAATCCATTTGGAGACAGTGGTAGTTTCAGTGCAAGATAGGTGCATGGTTTGTGCCAAACGTACCATAGGCACAGAAATCATTTTGGACGCACCCGATCATACTCCTAGGTGACGAGGCACACGTGGATGCTCATTTTGGTCTGTTTGGAGATAGTGCAAACCATGACACAAGATAGGTGCTCGGTTTGCACTGAACGTACCGTAGGCTCAGAAATCGTTTTGGATGCACCCGATGCATCTCTTAGGTGACATTGCTCATGTGGAATCTCGTTTCAATCCATTTGGAGACAATGGTACTGTCAGTGCAAGATAGGTAGATTGTTTACGCCAAACGTACCATAGGCACAGAAATCGTTTTGGACACAAAAGACGGTACTCCTAGGTGACGAGGCTTAAGTGGATGCTCGTTTTGGTCTGTGTGGAGATAGTGCTAATCTTGATGCAAGATTGGTGCACGGTTTACATCGAACGTACTATAGGCTCAGAAATCGTTTTGGATGCACCCGATGGATCTCCTTGGTGACATTGGTCATGTGGAATCTCATTTCAATCCATTTGGAGACAGTGGTAGTGTCAGTGCAAGATAGGTGCACGGTTTGCCCCAAACATCGCTCAGAAATCATTTTGGACACACCCGATGGAACTCCTAGGTGACGAGGCTCAAGTGCATGCTCGTTTTGGTCTGTTTGGGGATAGATCTAACCATGATGCAAGATTGGTGCACAATTTGCATCGAATGTACCATAGGCTCAGAAATCGTTTTCGACGCGCTCGATGGTACTCCTAGTTGATGAGGATCAACTGCATGCTCGTTTTGGTCTATTTAGACATAGTGCTAACCTTGACGCAACATAGGTGCACGGTTTGCCCCAAACATCGCTCAAAAATCGTTTTGGACACACCCGATGGAACTCCTAGGTTACGAGGCTCAAGTGGATGCTCGTTTTGGTCTGTTTGGGGATAGTGCTAATCTTGATGCAAGATAGGTGCACGGTTTGCGCCGAACGTACCACAAGCTTTAAAATCATTTCAGACACACCCGATGGTACTTCTAGGTGACGAGGCTCAAGTGGATGCTTGTTTTGGTCTGTTTGGAGATAGTGCTAATCTTGACGCAAGACAGATGCACGGTTTGAGCCGAACGTAGCATATTGTCAGAAATCATTTTGGACGCACCCGTTGTATCTCCTATGTGACATTGGTCATGTGGAATCTCATTTCAATCAATTTGGAGACAGTGGTAGTGTCTGTGCAAGACAGGTGCACTGTTTGCGCCAAACATACCATAGGCATAGAAAATCATTCTGGATGCACCCGATGGTACTCCTAGGTGACGAGGCTTAAGTGGATGCTCGTTTTGGTCTGTTTGGAGATAGTGCTAATCTTGACGCAAGACAGATGCATGGTTTGAGCCGAACGTAGCATATTGTCAGAAATCATTTTGGACGCACCCGATGGATCTCCTATGTGACATTGGTCATGTGGAATCTCATTTCAATCAATTTGGAGACAGTGGTAGTGTCTGTGCAAGACAGGTGCACTGTTTGCGCCAAACATACCATAGGCATAGAAAATCATTCTGGATGCACCCGATGGTACTCCTAGGTGACGAGGCTTAAGTGGATGCTCGTTTTGGTCTGTTTGGAGATAGTGCTAATCTTGATGCGAGATTGGTGCACTATTTGCGTCAAACGTACCATAGCCTTGGAAATCGTTCTGGATGCACTCGATGGTACTCCTAGGTGACGAGGCTCAAGTGGATGCTTATTTTGGTCTGTTTAGACATAGTGCTAACCTTGACGCAAGATAGGTGCACGGTTTGTGCCAAATGTAGCATAGGCTCAGAAATCATTTTGTATGTACCCGATGGTTCTCCTATGTGACTTTGGTCATGTGGAATCTCATTTCAATCCATTTGGTGACAGTGGCAGTGTTAGAGCAAGATACGTGCCATAGGCTCAGAAATCGTTTTGGACGAATCCGATGGTGCACCTAGGTGGCGAGTCTCAAGTGGATGCTCATTTTGGTCTATTTGGAGATAGTGCTAATCTTGATAGGTGCGTGGTTTGCGCCAAATGTACCATAGGCATAGAAATCGTTTTGGATGCACCCGATCGTACCCCAAGCTGACGAGGCTCAAGTGGATGCTCATTTTGGTCTGTTTGGTGACAGTGCTAATCTTGACGCAAGATAGGTGCATGATTTGCACCGAACGTACCATAGGCTCAGAAATTATTTTGGACGCACCCGATGGATCTTCTCAGTGACATTAGTCATTTGGAATCTCATTTCAATGCATTTGGAGACAATGTTAGTGTCAGTGGAAGATAGGTGCACGGTTTGCACCAAACATCGTTTAGAAATCGTTTTGGACGCACCCGATGGTACTCCTAGGTGACGAGGCTCAAGTGGATGCTCATTTTGGTCTGTTTGGAGATAGTGCTAACCTTGACGCAAGATAGGGGCACGGTTTGCGCCGAACGTACCGTAGGCTCAGAATTCATTTTGGATGCACCCGATGGATCTCCTAGGTGACATTGGTCATGTGGAATCCCGTTTCAATCCATATGGAGATAGCGGTACTGTTAGCGCATGATAGGTGCATTGTTTGTGCCAAACGTACCATAGGCCCAGAAACAATTTTGGACACAAAAGATGGTACTCCAAGGTGACGAGGCTTAAGTGGATGCTCGTTTTAGTCAGTTTGGAGATAGTGCTAATCTTGATACAAGATTGGTGCACGGTTTGCGTCGAACGTACCATAGGCTCAAAAATCATTTTGGACGCACCCGATGGATCTCCTATGTGACATTGGTCATCTGGAATCTTGTTTCAATCCATTTGGATACAGTGGTAGTGTCAGTGCAAGATAGGTGCACGGTTTGCCCCAAACATCGCTCAGAAATCGTTTTGGACGCACCCGATGGATCTTCTCAGTGACAATGGTCATTTGGAATCTTGTTTCAATGCATTTGGAGACAGTGTTAGTGTCAGTGCAAGATAGGTGCACGATTTGCACCAAACATCGCTTAGAAATCATTTTGGACGCACCCATTGGTACTCCTAGGTGACGAGGCTCAAGTTGATGCTCGTTTTGGTCTGTTTGGAGATAGTGCTAATCTTGACGCAAGATGGATGCACGGTTTGCGCCGAATGTAGCATAGGGTCAGAAATCGTTTTGGACGCGCTCAATGGTACTCCTAGTTGACGAGGCTCAACTGCATGCTCGTTTTGGTCTATTTAGATATAGTGCTAACCTTGACGCAAGATAGGTGTACGGTTTGCCCCAAACATCGCTCAAAAATCGTTTTGGACGCTCCCGATGGAACTCCTAGGTGACGAGGCTCAAGTGGATGCTCGTTTTGGTCTGTTTGGGGATAGTCCTGACCTTGATGCGACATTGGTGCACGGTTTGCGTTGAACGTACCATAGGCACAGAAATCATTTTGGACGCACCCAATGGTACTCCTACGTGACGAGGGTCAAGTGGATGCTCGTTTTGGTCTGTTTGGAGATAGTGCTAATCTTGACGCAAGATAGATGTACAGTTTGCATCGAAAGGACCATAGGCTCGAAAATCATTTTGGACACACCCGATGGTACTCCTAGGTGATGAGGCACACATGGATGCTTGTTTTGGTCTGTATGGACATAGAGCTAATCTTGACACAAGATAGGCGCACGGTTTGCACCGAACGTACTATAGGCTCAGAAATCATTTTGGACACACCCAATGGATCTCCTCGGTGACATTGGTTATGTGGGATCTCATTTCAATCCATTTGGAGACACTGTTAGGGTCAATGCAAGATAGGTGAACAATTGCGCCAAACGTAGATCAGAAATCATTTTGGGACGTACCCAATGGTACTTCTCGGTGACGAGGCTCAAGTGGTTACTTGTTTTAGTCTATTTGGAGACAGTGCTAATCTTGATGCGAGATAGGTGCACAGTTTGCTCCGAACGTACCACAAGCTTGAAAATTATTTCAGACACACCCGATGGTACTCCTAGGTGACGAGGCTCAAGTGGATGCTTGTTTTGGTATGTTTGGTGATAGTGCTAATCTTGACGCAAGATAGATGCACGGTTTGAGCCGAACGTAGCATCAGGTTAGAAATCATTTTGGACGCACCCTATGGATCTCCTATGTGACATTGGTCATGTGGAATATCATTTCAATCGATTTGGAGACAGTGGTAGTGTCAGTGCAAGATAGGTGCACCGTTTGCGCCAAACATACCATAGGCACAGAAATCGTTCTGGATGCACCCCATGGTACTCCTAGGTGACGAGGCTTATGTGGATGCTCGTTTTGATCTGTTTGGAGATAGTGCTAATCTTGATGCGAGATTGGTGCACTATTTGCGTCGAATGTACCATAGGCTTGGAAATCGTTCTGGACGCGCTCGATGGTACTCCTAGGTGACGAGGCTCAAGTGGATGCTTATTTTGGTCTGTTTAGACATAGTGCTAACCTTGACGCAAGATAGGTGCACGGTTTGCGCCAAACGTAGCATAGGCTCAGAAATCATTTTGTATGCACCCGATGGTTCTCCTATGTGACTTTGGTCTCGTGGAATCTCGTTTCAATCCATTTGGTGATAGTGGCAGTGTTAGTGCAAGATACGTGCCATAGGCTCAGAAATCATTTTGGACGCATCCGATGGTACACCTAGGTGGCGAGTCTCAAGTGGATGCTCATTTTGGTCTGTTTGGAGATAGTGCTAATCTTGATAGATGCGTGGTTTGTGCCAAATGTACCACAGGCTTAGAAATCGTTTTGGATGCACCCAATCGTACCCCAAGCTGACGAGGCTCAAGTGGATGCTCATTTTGGTCTGTTTGGTGACAGTGCTAATCTTGACGCAAGATTGGTGCATGATTTGCACCGAACGTACCATAGGCTCAGAAATCATTTTGGACGCACCCGATGGATCTTCTCAGTGACATTGGTCATTTGGAATCTCATTTCAATGCATTTGGAGACAGTGTTGGTGTCAGTGGAAGATAGGTGCATGGTTTGCACCAAACATCGCTTAGAAATCGTTTTGGACGCACCCAATGGTACTCCTAGGTGACAAGGCTCAAGTGGATGCTCGTTTTGGTCTGTTTGGAGATAGTGCTAACCTTGACGCAAGATAGGTGCACGGTTTGCGCCGAACGTACCGTAGGCTCAGAATTCGTTTTGGATGCACCTGATAGATCTCCTATGTGACATTGGTCTTGTGGAATCTCATTTCAATCCATATGGAGATAGCGGTACTATTAGCGCAAGATAGGTGCACTGTTTGTGCCAAACGTACCATAGGCACAGAAATCATTTTGGACGCAAAAGATGGTACTCCTAGGTGACGAAGCTTAAGTGGATGCTCGTTTTAGTATGTTTGGAGATAGTGCTAATCTTGATACAAGATTGGTGCACGGTTTGCGTCGAACGTACCATAGGCTCAGAAATCATTTTGGACGCACCCGATGGATCTCCTATGTGACATTAGTCATCTGGAATCTTGTTCCAATCCATTTGGATACAGTGGTAGTGTCAGTGCAAGATAGGTGCACGATTTGCGCCAAACATCGCTTAGAAATCGTTTTGGACGCACCCAATGGTACTTCTAGGTGACGGGGCTCAAGTGGATGCTCGTTTTAGTCTGTTTGGAGATAGTGCTAATCTTGACGCAAGATAGATGCACAGTTTGCGCCGAACGTAGCATGGGGTCAGAAATCGTTTTGGACGCGCTCGATGGTATTCCTAGTTGATGAGGCTCAACTGCATGCTTGTTTTTGGTCTATTTAGACATAGTGCTAACCTTGACGCAAGATAGGTGCACGGTTTGCCCCAAACATCGCTCAAAAATTGTTTTGGACGCACCCGATGGAACTCATAGGTGACGAGGCTCAAGTGGATGCTCGTTTTGGTCTATTTGGGGATAGTGCTAACCTTGATGCGAGATTGGTGCACGGTTTGCGTTGAACGTACCATAGGCACAGAAATCATTTTGGACGCACCTAGTGGTACTCCTAGGTGACGAGGCTCAAGTGGATGCTCGTTTTGGTCTGTTTGGAGATAGTGCTAATCTTGACACAAGATAGATGTACAGTTTGCGTCGAAAGTTCCATAGGCTCGAAAACCATTTTGGACGCACCCGATGGTACTCCTAGGTGATGAGGCACACATGGATGCTTGTTTTGGTCTGTTTGGACATAGAGCTAATCTTGACACAAGATAGGTGCACGGTTTGCACTGAACGTACCATAGGCTCAGAAATCATTTTGGACACACCCGATGGATCTCCTCGGTGACATTGGTCATGTGGAATCTTGTTTCAATCCATTTGGAGACACTGTTAGGGTCAATGCAAGATGGTGAACAATTGCACCAAACGTAGATCAGAAATCATTTTGGGACGTACCTAATGGTACTTCTCGGTGACGAGGCTCAAGTGGTTACTTGTTTTAGTCTATTTGGAGACAGTGCTAATCTTGACGCGAGATAGGTGTACGGTTTGCGCCGAACGTACCACAAGCTTAAAAATCATTTTAGACACACCCGATGGTACTCCTAGGTGACGAGGCTCAAGTGGATGCTTGTTTTGGTCTGTTTGGAGATAGTGCTAATCTTATGCAAGATAGATGCACGGTTTGAGCCGAACGTAGCATAGGGTCAGAAATCATTTTGGACGCACCCGATGGATCTCCTATGTGACATTGGTCATGTGGAATCTCATTTCAATCCATTTGGAGACAGTGGTAGTGTTAGTGCAAGATAGGTGCACCGTTTGCGCCAAACATACTATAGGCACAGAAATCGTTCTAGATGCACCCGATGGTACTCCTAGGTGACGAGGCTTAAGTGGATGCTCGATTCGGTCTGTTTGGAGATAGTGCTAATCTTGATGCGAGATTGGTGCACTATTTGCGTCGAACGTACCATAGGCTTGGAAATCGTTTTGGACGCGCTCGATGGTACTTCTAGGTGACGAGGCTCAAGTGGATGCTTATTTTGGTCTGTTTAGACATAGTGCTAACCTTCACGCAAGATAGCTGCACGGTTTGCGCCAAACGTAGCATAGGCTCAGAAATCATTTTGTATGCACCCGATGGTTCTCCTATGTGACTTTGGTCATGTGGAATCTCGTTTCAATCCATTTGGTGACAGTGGTAGTGTTAGTGCAAGATACGTGCCCTAGGCTCAGAAATCGTTTTGGACACATCCGATGGTACACCTAGGTGGTGAGTCTCAAGTGGATGCTCATTTTGGTCTGTTTGGAGATAGTGCTAATCTTGATAGGTGCGTGGTTTGCACCAAATGTACCATTGGCTTAGAAATCATTTGGGATGCACCCGATCGTACCCCAAACTGACGAGGCTCAAGTGGATGCTCATTTTGGACTGTTTGGTGACAGTGCTAATCTTGACGCAAGATAGGTGCACGATTTGCACCGAACGTACCATAGGCTCAGAAATCATTTTGGACGCACCCGATGGATCTTCTCAGTGACATTGGTCATTTGGAATCTCATTTCAATGCATTCGGAGACAGTGTTAGTGTCAGTGGAAGATAGGTGCACGGTTTGCACCAAACATCGCTTAGAAATTATTTTGGACGCACTCGATGGTACTCCTAGGTGACGAGGCTCAAGTGGATGCTCGTTTTGGTCTGTTTGAATATAGTGGTAACCTTGACGCAATATAGCTGCACGGTTTGCGCCGAACATACCGTAGGCTTAGAATTTGTTTTGGATGCACCTGATAGATCTCCTAGGTGACATTGGTCGTGTGGAATCTTGTTTCAATCCATATGGAGATAGCGGTACTGTTACCGCATAGGTGCACTGTTTGTGCCAAACGTACCATCGGCACAGAAATCATTTTGGACGCAAAAGATGGTACTCCTAGGTGATGAAGCTTAAGTGGATGCTCGTTTTAGTATGTTTGGAGATAATGTTAATCTTGATACAAGATTGGTGCACGGTTTGTGTCGAACGTACCAAAGGCTCAGAAATCATTTTGGACGCACCCGATGGATCTCCTATGTGACATTGGTCATCTGGAATCTTGTTCCAATCCATTTGGATACAGTGGTAGTGTCAGTGCAAGATAGGTGCACGATTTGCGCCAAACATCGTTTAGAAATCGTTTTGGACGCACCTAATGGTACTCCTAGGTGACGGGGCTCAAGTGGATGCACGTTTTGGTCTGTTTGGAGATAGTGCTAATCTTGTTGCAAGATAGATGCACAGTTTGCGCCGAACGTAGCATGGGGTCAGAAATCATTTTGGATGCGCTCGATGGTACTCCTAGTTGACGAGGCTCAACTACATGCTCGTTTTGATTTATTTAGACATAGTGCTAACCTTGACGCAAGATAGGTGCACGGATTGCCCCAAACATCGCTCAAAAATCGTTTTAGACGCACCCGATGGAACTGCTAGGTGACGAGGCTCAAGTGGATGCTCGTTTTGGTCTATTTGGGGATAGTGCTAACCTTGATGCGAGATTGGTGCATGGTTTGCGTTGAATGTACGATGGGCACATAAATCGTTTTGGACGCACCTAGTGGTACTCCTAGGTGACGACGCTCAAGTGGATGCTCATTTTGGTCTGTTTGGAGATAGTGCTAATCTTGACGCAAGATAGATGCACGGTTTGCGCCGAACGTAGCATGGGGTAAGAAATCGTTTTGGACGCGCTCGATGGTACTCCTAGTTGACGAGGCTCAACTGCATGCTCGTTTATGTCTATTTAGACATAGTGCTAACCTTGACGCAAGATAGGTGCACGGTTTGCCCCATACATCGCTTAGAAATCGTTTTGGACGCACCCAATGGTACTGCTAGGTGACGGGGCTCAAGTGGATGCTCGTTTTGGTCTGTTTGGAGATAGTGCTAATCTTGACGCAAGATAGATGCACAGTTTGCGCCGAATGTAGCATGGGGTCAGAAATCGTTTTGGACGCGCTCGATGGTACTCCTAGTTGACGAGGCTCAACTGCATGCTCGTTTTGGTCTATTTAGACATAGTGCTAACCTTGACGCAAGATAGGTGCACGGTTTGCCCCAAACGTCGCTCAAAAATCGTTTTAGACGCACCCGATGGAACTGCTAGGTGACGAGGCTCAAGTGGATGCTCGTTTTGGTCTATTTGGGGATAGTGCTAACCTTGATGCGAGATTGGTGCACGGTTTGCGTTGAACGTACCATAGGCACATAAATCGTTTTGGACGCACCTAGTGGTACTCCTAGGTGACGACGCTCAAGTGGATGCTCATTTTGGTCTGTTTGGAGATAGTGCTAATCTTGACGCAAGATAGATGTACAGTTTGCATCGAACGTAACATATGGTCAGAAAATTGTTTTGGATGCACCCAATGGATCTCCTAGGTGACGTTGGTCATGTGGAATCTCGTTTCAATCCATATGGAGATAGCGGTACTGTTAGTGCAAGATAGGTGCACTATTTGTGCCAAATGTACCATAGGCACAAAAATCATTTTGGATGCAAAAGGTGGTACTCCTCGGTGACGAGGCCTAAGTGGATGCTCGTTTTAGTCTGTTTGGAGATAGTGCTAATCTTGATGCAAGAATGGTGCACGGTTTGCGTCAAACCTACCATAGGCTCAGAAATCATTTTTGATGCACCCGATGGATCTCCTATGTGACATTGGTCATCTGGAATCTTATTTCAATCCATTTAGATACAGTGGTAGTGTCAGTGCAAGATAGGTGCACGGTTTGCCCCAAACATCGCTCAGAAATTGTTTTGGACGCACCCGATGGATCTTCTCAGTGACAATGGTCATTTGGAATCTCGTTTCAATGCATTTGGAGACAGTGTTAGTGTCAGTGCAAGATAGGTGCACGGTTTGCCCCAAACGTCGCTCAAAAATCGTTTTAGACGCACCCGATGGAACTGCTAGGTGACGAGGCTCAAGTGGATGCTCGTTTTGGTCTATTTGGGGATAGTGCTAACCTTGATGCGAGATTGGTGCACGGTTTGCGTTGAACGTACCATAGGCACATAAATCGTTTTGGACGCACCTAGTGGTACTCCTAGGTGACGACGCTCAAGTGGATGCTCATTTTGGTCTGTTTGGAGATAGTGCTAATCTTGACGCAAGATAGATGTACAGTTTGCATCGAACGTAACATATGGTCAGAAAATTGTTTTGGATGCACCCAATGGATCTCCTAGGTGACGTTGGTCATGTGGAATCTCGTTTCAATCCATATGGAGATAGCGGTACTGTTAGTGCAAGATAGGTGCACTATTTGTGCCAAATGTACCATAGGCACAAAAATCATTTTGGATGCAAAAGGTGGTACTCCTCGGTGACGAGGCCTAAGTGGATGCTCGTTTTAGTCTGTTTGGAGATAGTGCTAATCTTGATGCAAGAATGGTGCACGGTTTGCGTCAAACCTACCATAGGCTCAGAAATCATTTTTGATGCACCCGATGGATCTCCTATGTGACATTGGTCATCTGGAATCTTATTTCAATCCATTTAGATACAGTGGTAGTGTCAGTGCAAGATAGGTGCACGGTTTGCCCCAAACATCGCTCAGAAATTGTTTTGGACGCACCCGATGGATCTTCTCAGTGACAATGGTCATTTGGAATCTCGTTTCAATGCATTTGGAGACAGTGTTAGTGTCAGTGCAAGATAGGTGCACGATTTGCGCCAAACATCGCTTAGAAATCGTTTTAGACGCACCCGATGGTACACCTAGGTGACAAGGCTCAAGTGGATGCTCGTTTTGGTCTGTTTGGAGATAGTGCTAATCTTGATGCAAGATAGATGTATGGTTTGCGCCGAACGTAACATAGGGTCAGAAAATTGTTTTGGATGCACCCAATGGATCTCCTAGGTGACATTGGTCATGTGGAATCTCGTTTCAATCCATTTGGAGACAGGACCTGTTTGCGCCAAATGTACCATAGGCTTATAAATCGTTTTCGACACACCCGATGGTACTCCTAGGTGATGACGCTTAAGTGGATGTTCGTTTTGGTTTGTTTGGAGACAGTGCTAATCTTGATGCGCGATTGGTGCACGGTTTGCGTCGAACGTACCATAGGCTTGGGAATCATTTTAGACACGCTCGATGGTACTCCTAGGTGATGAGGCTCAATTAGATGTTCGTTTTGGTGTGTTTGGAGATAGTGCTAATCTTGATAGGTGCATGGTTTGCGCCAAATGTACCACAGGCTTAGAAATTGTTTTGGACGCACCCGATCATAGCTCTAGCTGATGAGGCTCAAGTGGATGCTCGTTTCGGTCCGTTTGGAGATAGTGCTAATCTTGATGTAAGATAGCTGCACGGTTTCCGTCGAACATACCATAGGCTCGGAAATCATTTTGGACACACCCGATGGTACTCCTAGGAGACGAGGCTCAAGTGGATGCTCGTTTTGGTCTGTTTGGACATAGTGCTAATCTTGACGCAAGATAGATGCACGGTTTGCGCCGAACATAGCAAGGGGTAAGAAATCATTTTGGACGCGCTCGATGGTACTCCTAGTTGACGAGGCTCAACTGCATGCTCGTTTTGGTCTATTTAGACATAGTGCTAACCTTGATGCAAGATAGGTGCACGGTTTGCCCCATACATCGCTTAGAAATTGTTTTGGATGCACCCAATGGTACTCCTAGGTGACGGGGCTCAAGTGGATGCTCGTTTTGGTCTGTTTGGAGATAGTGCTAATCTTGACGCAAGATAGATGCACAGTTTGCGCTGAACGTAGCATGGGGTCAGAAATCGTTTTGGACGCGCTCGATGATACTCCTAGTTGACGAGGCTCAACTGCATGCTCGTTTTGGTCTATTTAGACATAGTGCTAACCTTGACGCAAGATAGGTGCACGGTTTGCCCCAAACATCGCTCAAAAATCGTTTTAGACGCACCCGATAGAACTGCTAGGTGACGACGCTCAAGTGGATGCTCATTTTGGTCTGTTTGGAGATAGTGCTAATCTTGACGCAAGATAGATGTATAGTTTGCATCGAACGTAACATAGGGTCAGAAAATCGTTTTGGATGCACCCAATGGATCTCCTAGGTGACGTTGGTCATGTGGAATCTCGTTTCAATCCATATGCAGATAGCGGTACTGTTAGTGCAAGATAGGTGCACTGTTTGTGCCAAATGTACCATAGGCACAGAAATCATCTTGCGTCGAACGTACCATAGGCTTGGGAATCATTTTGGACGCGCTCGATGGTACTCCTAGGTGATGAGGCTCAATTAGATGCTCGTTTTGGTGTGTTTGGAGATAGTGCTAATCTTGATACGTGCATGGTTTGCGCCAAATATACCACAGGCTTAGAAATTGTTTTGGACGCACCCGATCATACCCCTAGCTGATGAGGCTCAAGTGGATACTCGTTTCGGTCCATTTGGAGATAGTGCTAATCTTGATGTAAGATAGCTGCACGGTTTCCGTCGAACGTACCATAGGCTCGGAAATCATTTTGGACACACCCGATGGTACTCCTAGGAGACGAGGCTCAAGTGGATGCTCCTTTTGGTCTCTTTGGAGACAGTGCTAATCTTGACGCAAGATAGGTGCATGGTTTGCGCCGAACGTACCATAGGCTCAGAAATCATTTTGGACGCACCCGATGGATCTTCTTAGTGACATTGGTCATTTGAAATCTCGTTTCAATCCATTTGGACACAGTGTTAGTGTCAGTGCAAGATAGGTGCACGGTTTGCGCCAAGCATCGCTTAGAAATCATTTTGGGCGCACCCGATGGTACTCCTAGGTGACGAGGATCAAGTGGATGCTCACTTTGGTCTGTTTCGAGATAGTGCTAACCTTGACGCAAGATAGGTGCACGGTTTGCGCCGAACGTACCGTAGGCACAGAAATCATTTTAGATGCACCCGATGGATCTCCTATGTGACTTTGGTCTTGTGGAATCTCGTTTCCATGCATTTGGTGACAGTGGCAGTGTTAGTGCAAGATACGTGCACAGTTTGCGCTAAACGTACCATGGGCACAGAAGTCATTTTGGACGCACCCGATGGTACTCCTAGGTGACGAGGCTCAAGTGGATGCTCGTTTTGGTCTGTTCGGACATAGTGCTAATTTTGACTCAAGATAGATGCACGGTTTGCGCCGAACGTAGCATGGGGTCAGAAATCGTTTTGGACGCGCTCGATGGTACTCCTAGGTGATGAGACAGACGTGGATGATCATTTTGGTCTATTTGGACATAGAGATAATCTTGACACAAGTTAGGTGCACAGTTTGCGCCGAACGTACCGTAGGCTCAGAAATCATTTTGGATGCACCCGATGGATCTCCTCGGTGACATTGGTCATGTGTAATCTCGTTTCAATCCATTTGGAGACACTGTCAGAGCCAGTGCAAGATAGGTGCACGGTTTGCGCCAAACGTAGCTCAGAAATCATTTTGGGATGCGCCCAATTGTACTTCTAGGAGACAAGGCTCAAGTGGTTACTTGTTTCAGTCTATTTGGAGATAGTGCTAATCTTGACGCAAGAATGGTGCACGGTTTGCGCCGAACGTGCCACAAGCTCGAAAAACGTTTCAGGCACACCCGATGGTACTACTAGGTGACGAGGCTCAAGTGGATGCTCGTTTTGGTCTGTTTGGATATAGTTCTAATCTTGACGCAAGATAGGTGCACGGTTTGTGTTGAACGTACCATAGGCTCGGAAATCGTTTTGGACACACCCGATGGGACTCCTAGGTGACGAGGCTCAAGTGGATGCTCCTTTCGGTTTATTTGGAGACAGTGCTAATCTTGATGCAAGATAGGTGCATGGTTTGCGCCAAACGTACCATAGCCTTAGAAATCATTTTGGACAGACCCGATGGATCTTCTCAGTGACATTGGTCATTTGGAATCTCATTTCAATCCATTTGGAGACAGTGTTAGTGTCAGTGCAAGATAGGTGCGCGGTTTCCGCCAAACGTCGCTTAGAAATCGTTTTGGTCACACCCGATGGTACTCCTAGGTGACGAGCTCAAGTGGATGCTCGTTTTGGTCTGTTTGGAGATAGTGCTAACCTTGATGCGAGATTGGTGCACGGTTAGCGCCAAATGTACCATAGCTCAGATATCATTTTGGATGCGCCCGATGGATCTCCTAAGTGACATTGGCCATGTGGAATTTCGTTTCAATCCATTTGGAGACAGCAGTACTGTCAGTGCAAGATGGGTGCACTGTTTGCGCCAAACATACCATAGGCACAGAAATGATTTTGGACGCACCTGATGGTACTCCTATGTGATGAGGCTCAAGTGGTTGCTCGTTTTCGTCTGTTTGGAGATAGAGCTAATCTTGACGCAAGATAGATGCACGGTTTGCGTCGAACGTACCCTAGGCTCAAAAATCGTTTTGGACGCACCTGATGGTACTCCTAGGTGACGAGGCACACGTGGATGCTCGTTTTGGTCTATTTGTACATAGATCTAATCTTGACACAAGATAGGTGCACGGTTAGCGCCGAACGTACCATAGGCTCAGAAATCATTTTGGACGCACCCGTTGGATCTCCTCGGTGACATTGGTCATGTGGAATCACATTTCAATCCTTTGGTGACAGTGGCAGTGTTAGTGCAAGATATGTGCACGGTTTGCGCTAAACGTACCAAAGGCACAGAAATCATTTTGGATGCACCCGATAGTACTCCTAGGTGACGAGGCTCAAGTGGATGCTCGTTTTGGTCTGTTTTGAGATAGTGCTAACCTTGACGCAAGATAGGTGCACAGTTTGTGCCAAAAGTACCGTAGGCTCAGAAATCATTGTGGATGCACCCGATGGATCTCCTAGGTGACTAGGTGATATTGGTCCTGTGGAATCTTGTTTCAATCCATTTGGAGACAGTGGTACTGTTTGTGCAAGATGTGTGCACTGTTTGTGCCAAACATACCATAGGCACAGAAATCGTTTTGGACGCACCCGATGGTACTCCTAGGTGACGAGGCACACGAGGATGCTCGTTTTGGTCTGTTTGGAGATTGTGCTAACCTTGATGTGAGATTGGTGCATGGTTTGCGTCGAACGTACCATAGGCTCGAAAATCTTTTTGGATGCACCCGATGGATCTCCTATGTGACTTTGGTCATGTGGAATCTCGTTTCAATCCATTTTGTGACATTGGAGTGTTAGTGCAAGTTACGTGCACGGTTTGCGCTAAACGTACCATAGGCACAGAAATCGTTTTGGACGCACCAGATGGTACTCCTAGGTAACGAGGCTCAACTGGATGCACGTTTTGGTCTGTTTGGAGATAGTGCTAATCTTGACGCAAGATAGATGCACGGTTTGCGGCGAATGTACCATAGGCTCGAAAATCATTTTGGGATGCACCTGATGGTACTCCTAGGTGACGAGGCACACGTGGATGCTCGTTTTGGTCTGTTTGGACATAGAGCTAATCTTGACACAATATAGGTGCACGGTTTGCGCCGAACGTACCATAGGCTCAGAAATCATTTTGGACGCACCCGATCGTACTCCTAGGTGACGAGGCTCAAGTGGATGTTCGTTTTGGTCTGTTTGGAGATAGAGTTAATCTTGCCGCAAGATAGGTGCATGGTTTGTGCCGAACGTACCGTAGGCTCAGAAATCATTTTGGATGCACCCGATGGATCTTCTTAGTGACATTAGTCATTTGGAATCTCATTTCAATCCATTTGGAGACAGTGTTAGTGTCAGTGCAAGATTGGTGCACGGTTTGCGCCACACATCGCTTAGAAATTATTTTGCAAGCACCCGATGGTACTTCTAGGTGACGAGGCTCTAGTGGATGCTCGTTTTGGTCTGTTTGGAGATAGTTCTAACCTTGACGCAAGATAGGTATACGGTTTGCGCCGAACGTACCATAGGCACAGAAATAGTTTTGGATGCACCGGATGGTACTCCTAGGTGACGAGGCTTAAGTGGATGCTCATTTTGGTCTGTTTGGAGACAGTGCTAATCTTGATGCGAGATTGGTGCACGGTTTGCTTTGAACGTACCATAGGCTTAGAAATCGTTTTAGACGCGCTCGATGGTACTCCTAGGTGAAGAAGCTCAAGTGGATGCTCGTTTTGGTCTGTTTGGAGTAGTGCTAATCTTGATGCGAGATTGGTGCACGGTTTTGCATCGAACGTACCATATGCTCATAAATTGTTTTGGACGCACCCGATGGATCTCCTATGTGACATTGGTCATGAGAATTCTCGTTTCAATCCATTTGGAGACAGTGGTAGTGTTAGTGCAAGATAGGTGCAAGGTTTGCGCCAAACATCACTCAGAAATCATTTTGGACGCACCCGATGGTACTCCTAGGTGACAAGGCTCAAGTGGATGCTCGTTTGGGTTTGCTTGGAGATAGTGCTAACCTTGATGCGAGATTAGTGCACGGTTTGCGTCGAACGTCCCATAGGCTCGTAAATCGTTTTGGATGCACCCGATGGATCTCCTATGTGACTTTGGTCATGTGGAATCTCGTTTCAATCCATTTGGTGACATTAGAGTGTTAGTGCAAGTTACGTGCACGGTTTGCGCTAAACGAACCATAGGCACAGAAATTGTTTTGGACGCACCAGATGGTACTCCTACGTAACGAGGCTCAACTGGATGCTCGTTTTGGTATGTTTGGAGATAGTGCTAATCTTGACGCAAGATAGATGCACGGTTTGCGTCGAATGTACCATAGGCTCGAAAATCGTTTTGGACGCACCTGATGGTACTCCTAGGTGACGAGGCACACGTGGATACTCATTTTGGTCTGTTTGGACATAGAGCTAATCTTGACACAATATAGGTGCAAGGTTTGCGTTGAACGTACCATAGGCTCAGAAATCATTTTGGACGCACCCGATCGTACTCCTAGGTGACGAGGCTCAAGTGGATGCTCGTTTTGGTCTGTTTGGAGATAGTGCTAATCTTGACGCAAGATAGGTGCACGGTTTGCGCCGAACGTACCATAGGCTCAAAAATCATTTTGGATGCACCCGATGGATCTTCTTAGTGACATTGGTCATTTGGAATCTCATTTCAATCCATTTGGAGACAGTGTTAGTGTCAGAGCAAGATAGGTGCACGGTTTGCGCCAAACATCGCTTAGAAATCATTTTGCAAGCACCGATGGTACTTCTAGGTGACGAGGCTGTAGTGGATGCTCGTTTTGGTCTGTTTGGAGATAGTTCTAACCTTGACGCAAGATAGGTGCACGGTTTGCGTCGAACGTACCGTAGGCTCAGAAATTGTTTTGGATGCTCCCGATGGATCTCGTAGCTGACATTGGTCATCTGGAATGTTGTTTCAATCTATTTGGCGACAGCGATACTATCAGTGCAAGATGGATGCACTGTTTGCGCCAAACATACCATAGGCACAGAAATTGTTTTGGACGCACCCGATGGTACTCCTAGGTGACGAGGCTTAAGTGGATGCTCCTTTTGGTCTGTTTGGACATAGTGCTAATCTTGACACAATATAGGTGCACGGTTTGCGCCGAACGTACCATAGGCTCAGAAATCATTTTGGACGCACCCGATAGATCTCCTATGTGACATTGGTCATATGGAATCTAGTTTCAATCCATTTGGAGACAGTGGTAGTGTCAGTGCAAGATAGGTGCACGGTTTACGCCAAACATACCATAGGCACAGAAATCATTGTGGACGCACCCGCTAGTACTTATAGGTGACGAGGCTCAAGTGGATGCCCGTTTTGGTCTATTTGGAGACAGTGCTAATCTTGACGCAAGATAGGCGCACGGTTTGCGCCGAACGTACCATAGGCTCAGAAATCATTTTGGATGCACCCAATGGATCTTCTCAGTGACATTGGTCATTTGGAATCTCGTTTCAATCCATTTGGAGACAGTGTTAGTGTCAGAGCAAGATAGGTGCACGGTTTGCGCCAAACATCGCTTAGAAATCATTTTGCAAGCACCGATGGTACTTCTAGGTGACGAGGCTGTAGTGGATGCTCGTTTTGGTCTGTTTGGAGATAGTTCTAACCTTGACGCAAGATAGGTGCACGGTTTGTGTCGAACGTACCGTAGGCTCAGAAATTGTTTTGGATGCTCCCGATGGATCTCGTAGCTGACATTGGTCATCTGGAATCTTGTTTCAATCTATTTGGCGACAGCGATACTATCAGTGCAAGATGGATGCACTGTTTGCGCCAAACATACCATAGGCACAGAAATTGTTTTGGATGCACCCGATGGTACTCCTAGGTGACGAGGCTTAAGTGGATGCTCCTTTTGGTCTGTTTGGACATAGTGCTAATCTTGACACAATATAGGTGCACGGTTTGCGCCGAACGTACCATAGGCTCAGAAATCATTTTGGACGCACCCGATAGATCTCCTATGTGACATTGGTCATATGGAATCTAGTTTCAATCCATTTGGAGACAGTGGTAGTGTCAGTGCAAGATAGGTGCACGGTTTACGCCAAACATACCATAGGCACAGAAATCATTGTGGACGCACCCGCTTGTACTTATAGGTGACGAGGCTCAAGTGGATGCCCATTTTGGTCTATTTGGAGACAGTGCTAATCTTGACGCAAGATAGGCGCACAGTTTGCGCCGAACGTACCATAGGCTCAGAAATTATTTTGGATGCACCCAATGGATCTTCTCAGTGACATTGGTCATTTGGAATCTCGTTTCAATCCATTTGGAGACAGTATTAGTGTTAGTGCAAGATAGGTGCACGGTTTGCGCCAAACATTGCTTAGAAATTGTTTTGGATGCACCAGATGGTACTCCTAGGTGACGAGGCTCAAGTGGATGCTCGCTTTGGTCTGTCTGGAGATAGTGCTAACCTTGACACAAGATAGGTGCACGGTTTGCGCTGAACGTACCATAGGCTTAGAAATCATTTTGGATGCACCCGATGGATCTCCTAGGTGACATTGGCCATGTGGCATCTCGTTTCAATCCATTTGGAGACAACGGTACTGTTAGTGCAAGATATGTGACTGTTTGCACCAAACGTACCATAGGCACAGAAATCATTTTGGATGCAAAAGATGGTACTCCTAGGTGACGAGGCTTAAGTGGGTGCTCGTTTTGGTGTGTTTGGAGATAGTGCTAATCTCGATGCAAGATTGGTGCACGGTTTGCATCGAACGTACTATAGGCTCAGAAATTGTTTTGGATGCACCCGATGGATCTCCTAGCTGACGTTGGTCATCTAGAATCTTGTTTCAATCTATTTGGCGACAGCGATACTATCAGTGCAAGATGGATGCACTGTTTGCGCCAAACATACCATAGGCACAGAAATAGTTTTGGACGCACCCGATGGTACTCCTAGGTGACGAGGCTTAAGTGGATGCTCATTTTGGTCTGTTTGGAGACAGTGCTAATCTTGATGCGAGATTGGTGCACGGTTTGCTTCGAACGTACCATAGGCTTAGAAATCGTTTTAGGCGCGCTCGATGGTACCCCTAGGTGTAGAAGCTCAAGTGGATGCTCGTTTTGGTCTTTTTAGACATAGTGCTAACATTGACGCAAGATAGGTGCACGGTTTGCGCCGAACGTAGCATATGCTCAGAAATGGTTTAGGATGCAATCGGTGGATCCCCTCTGTGACTATGGTCATGTGGAATCTCGTTTGAATCCTTTGGTGATAGTGGCAGTGTTAGTGCAAGATATGTGCACGGTTTGCGCTAAACGTACCATAGGGACATAAATCATTTTGGATGCACCCCATAGTACTCCTAGGTGACGAGGCTCAAGTGGATGCTCGTTTTGGTATGTTTGGAGATAGTGCTAACTTTGACGCAAGATAGGTGCACGGTTTGTGCCGAACGTTCCGTAGGCTCAGAAATCGTTTTGGATGCACCCGATGGATCTCCTAGGTGACATTGCTCATGAGAAATCTCGTTTCAATCCATTTGGAGATGACAGTACTGTCAGTGCAAGATAGGTGCACTGTTTGCGCCAAACGTACCATAGTCACAGAAATCATTTTGGACGCAAAAGATGGAACTCCTAGGTGACGAGGTTTAAGTGGATGCTTGTTTTGGTCTGTTTGGAGTAGTGCTAATCTTGATGCGAGATTGGTGCACGATTTTGCATCGAATGTACCATATGCTCATAAATTGTTTTGGACGCACGTGATGGATCTCCTATGTGACATTGGTCATGTGAAATCTCGTTTCAATCCATTTGGAGACAGTGGTAGTGTCAGTACAAGATAGGTGCACAGTTTGCGCCAAACATCGCTCAGAAATCGTTTCGGACGCACCCGATGGTACTCCTGGGTGACGAGGCTCAAGTGGATGCTCGTTTTGGTCTGTTTGGAGATACTGCTAACCTTGATGCGAGATTGGTGCATGGTTTGCGTCGAACGTACCATAGGCTCGAAAATCATTTTGGATGCTCGCGATGGATCTCCTATGTGACTTTGGTCCTGTGGAATCTCGTTTCAATCCATTTGGTGACATTGGAGTGTTAGTGCAAGTTACGTGCACGGTTTACGCTAAACGTATCATAGGCACAGAAATCGTTTTGGACGCACGAGACGGTACTCCTAGGTAACTAGGCTCAACTGGATGCTTGTTTTGGTATGTTTGGAGATAGTGCTAATCTTGACGCAAGATAGATGCACGGTTTCCATCGAATGTACCATAGGCTCGAAAATCGTTTTGGACGCACCTGATGGTACTCCTAGGTCATGAGGCTCAAGTGGATGCTCCTTTTGGTCTATTTGGACATAGTGCTAATCTTGACACAATATAGGTGCACGGTTTGCGCCGAACGTACCATAGGCTCAGAAATCATTTTGGACGCACCCGATAGATCTCCTATGTGACATTGGTCATATGGAATCTAGTTTCAATCCATTTGGAGACAGTGGTAGTGTCAGTGCAAGATAGGTGCACGGTTTACGCCAAACATACCATAGGCACAGAAATCGTTGTGGACGCACCCGCTAGTACTTATAGGTGACGAGGCTCAAGTGGATGCCCGTTTTGGTCTATTTGGAGACAGTGCTAATCTTGACGCAAGATAGGCGCACGGTTTGCGCCGAACGTACCATAGGCTCAGAAATCATTTTGGATGCACCCAATGGATCTTCTCAGTGACATTGGTCATTTGGAATCTTGTTTCAATCCATTTGGAGACAGTGTTAGTGTTAGTGCAAGATAGGGGCACGGTTTGCGCCAAACATTGCTTAGAAATTGTTTTGGATGCACCAGATGGTACTCCTAGGTGACGAGGCTCAAGTGGATGCTCGCTTTGGTCTGTCTGGAGATAGTGCTAACCTTGACGCAAGATAGGTGCACGGTTTGCGCTGAACGTACCATAGGCTTAGAAATCATTTTGGATGCACCCGATGGATCTCCTAGGTGACATTGGCCATGTGGCATCTCGTTTCAATCCATTTGGAGACAACGGTACTGTTAGTGCAAGATATGTGACTGTTTGCACCAAACGTACCATAGGCACAGAAATCATTTTGGATGCAAAAGATGGTACTCCTAGGTGACGAGGCTTAAGTGGGTGCTCGTTTTGGTGTGTTTGGAGATAGTGCTAATCTCGATGCAAGATTGGTGCACGGTTTGCATCGAACGTACTATAGGCTCAGAAATTGTTTTGGATGCACCCGATGGATCTCCTAGCTGACGTTGGTCATCTAGAATCTTGTTTCAATCTATTTGGCGACAGCGATACTATCAGTGCAAGATGGATGCACTGTTTGCGCCAAACATACCATAGGCACAGAAATAGTTTTGGACGCACCCGATGGTACTCCTAGGTGACGAGGCTTAAGTGGATGCTCATTTTGGTCTGTTTGGAGACAGTGCTAATCTTGATGCGAGATTGGTGCACGGTTTGCTTCGAACGTACCATAGGCTTAGAAATCGTTTTAGGCGCGCTCGATGGTACCCCTAGGTGTAGAAGCTCAAGTGGATGCTCGTTTTGGTCTTTTTAGACATAGTGCTAACATTGACGCAAGATAGGTGCACGGTTTGCGCCGAACGTAGCATATGCTCAGAAATGGTTTAGGATGCAATCGGTGGATCCCCTCTGTGACTATGGTCATGTGGAATCTCGTTTGAATCCTTTGGTGATAGTGGCAGTGTTAGTGCAAGATATGTGCACGGTTTGCGCTAAACGTACCATAGGGACATAAATCATTTTGGATGCACCCCATAGTACTCCTAGGTGACGAGGCTCAAGTGGATGCTCGTTTTGGTATGTTTGGAGATAGTGCTAACTTTGACGCAAGATAGGTGCACGGTTTGTGCCGAACGTTCCGTAGGCTCAGAAATCGTTTTGGATGCACCCGATGGATCTCCTAGGTGACATTGCTCATGAGGAATCTCGTTTCAATCCATTTGGAGATGACAGTACTGTCAGTGCAAGATAGGTGCACTGTTTGCGCCAAACGTACCATAGTCACAGAAATCATTTTGGACGCAAAAGATGGAACTCCTAGGTGACGAGGTTTAAGTGGATGCTTGTTTTGGTCTGTTTGGAGTAGTGCTAATCTTGATGCGAGATTGGTGCACGATTTTGCATCGAATGTACCATATGCTCATAAATTGTTTTGGACGCACGTGATGGATCTCCTATGTGACATTGGTCATGTGAAATCTCGTTTCAATCCATTTGGAGACAGTGGTAGTGTCAGTACAAGATAGGTGCACAGTTTGCGCCAAACATCGCTCAGAAATCGTTTCGGACGCACCCGATGGTACTCCTGGGTGACGAGGCTCAAGTGGATGCTCGTTTTGGTCTGTTTGGAGATACTGCTAACCTTGATGCGAGATTGGTGCATGGTTTGCGTCGAACGTACCATAGGCTCGAAAATCATTTTGGATGCTCGCGATGGATCTCCTATGTGACTTTGGTCCTGTGGAATCTCGTTTCAATCCATTTGGTGACATTGGAGTGTTAGTGCAAGTTACGTGCACGGTTTACGCTAAACGTATCATAGGCACAGAAATCGTTTTGGACGCACGAGACGGTACTCCTAGGTAACTAGGCTCAACTGGATGCTTGTTTTGGTATGTTTGGAGATAGTGCTAATCTTGACGCAAGATAGATGCACGGTTTCCATCGAATGTACCATAGGCTCGAAAATCGTTTTGGACGCACCTGATGGTACTCCTAGGTCATGAGGCTCAAGTGGATGCTCCTTTTGGTCTATTTGGACATAGTGCTAATCTTGACACAATATAGGTGCACGGTTTGCGCCGAACGTACCATAGGCTCAGAAATCATTTTGGACGCACCCGATAGATCTCCTATGTGACATTGGTCATATGGAATCTAGTTTCAATCCATTTGGAGACAGTGGTAGTGTCAGTGCAAGATAGGTGCACGGTTTACGCCAAACATACCATAGGCACAGAAATCGTTGTGGACGCACCCGCTAGTACTTATAGGTGACGAGGCTCAAGTGGATGCCCGTTTTGGTCTATTTGGAGACAGTGCTAATCTTGACGCAAGATAGGCGCACGGTTTGCGCCGAACGTACCATAGGCTCAGAAATCATTTTGGATGCACCCAATGGATCTTCTCAGTGACATTGGTCATTTGGAATCTTGTTTCAATCCATTTGGAGACAGTGTTAGTGTTAGTGCAAGATAGGGGCACGGTTTGCGCCAAACATTGCTTAGAAATTGTTTTGGATGCACCAGATGGTACTCCTAGGTGACGAGGCTCAAGTGGATGCTCGCTTTGGTCTGTCTGGAGATAGTGCTAACCTTGACGCAAGATAGGTGCACGGTTTGCGCTGAACGTACCATAGGCTTAGAAATCATTTTGGATGCACCCGATGGATCTCCTAGGTGACATTGGCCATGTGGCATCTCGTTTCAATCCATTTGGAGACAACGGTACTGTTAGTGCAAGATATGTGACTGTTTGCACCAAACGTACCATAGGCACAGAAATCATTTTGGATGCAAAAGATGGTACTCCTAGGTGACGAGGCTTAAGTGGGTGCTCGTTTTGGTGTGTTTGGAGATAGTGCTAATCTCGATGCAAGATTGGTGCACGGTTTGCATCGAACGTACTATAGGCTCAGAAATTGTTTTGGATGCACCCGATGGATCTCCTAGCTGACGTTGGTCATCTAGAATCTTGTTTCAATCTATTTGGCGACAGCGATACTATCAGTGCAAGATGGATGCACTGTTTGCGCCAAACATACCATAGGCACAGAAATAGTTTTGGACGCACCCGATGGTACTCCTAGGTGACGAGGCTTAAGTGGATGCTCATTTTGGTCTGTTTGGAGACAGTGCTAATCTTGATGCGAGATTGGTGCACGGTTTGCTTCGAACGTACCATAGGCTTAGAAATCGTTTTAGGCGCGCTCGATGGTACCCCTAGGTGTAGAAGCTCAAGTGGATGCTCGTTTTGGTCTTTTTAGACATAGTGCTAACATTGACGCAAGATAGGTGCACGGTTTGCGCCGAACGTAGCATATGCTCAGAAATGGTTTAGGATGCAATCGGTGGATCCCCTCTGTGACTATGGTCATGTGGAATCTCGTTTGAATCCTTTGGTGATAGTGGCAGTGTTAGTGCAAGATATGTGCACGGTTTGCGCTAAACGTACCATAGGGACATAAATCATTTTGGATGCACCCCATAGTACTCCTAGGTGACGAGGCTCAAGTGGATGCTCGTTTTGGTATGTTTGGAGATAGTGCTAACTTTGACGCAAGATAGGTGCACGGTTTGCGCCGAACGTTCCGTAGGCTCAGAAATCATTTTGGATGCACCCGATGGATCTCCTAGGTGACATTGCTCATGAGGAATCTCGTTTCAATCCATTTGGAGATGACAGTACTGTCAGTGCAAGATAGGTGCACTGTTTGCGCCAAACGTACCATAGTCACAGAAATCATTTTGGACGCAAAAGATGGAACTCCTAGGTGACGAGGTTTAAGTGGATGCTTGTTTTGGTCTGTTTGGAGTAGTGCTAATCTTGATGCGAGATTGGTGCACGATTTTGCATCGAATGTACCATATGCTCATAAATTGTTTTGGACGCACGTGATGGATCTCCTATGTGACATTGGTCATGTGAAATCTCGTTTCAATCCATTTGGAGACAGTGGTAGTGTCAGTACAAGATAGGTGCACAGTTTGCGCCAAACATCGCTCAGAAATCGTTTCGGACGCACCCGATGGTACTCCTGGGTGACGAGGCTCAAGTGGATGCTCGTTTTGGTCTGTTTGGAGATACTGCTAACCTTGATGCGAGATTGGTGCATGGTTTGCGTCGAACGTACCATAGGCTCGAAAATCATTTTGGATGCTCGCGATGGATCTCCTATGTGACTTTGGTCCTGTGGAATCTCGTTTCAATCCATTTGGTGACATTGGAGTGTTAGTGCAAGTTACGTGCACGGTTTACGCTAAACGTATCATAGGCACAGAAATCGTTTTGGACGCACGAGACGGTACTCCTAGGTAACTAGGCTCAACTGGATGCTTGTTTTGGTATGTTTGGAGATAGTGCTAATCTTGACGCAAGATAGATGCACGGTTTCCATCGAATGTACCATAGGCTCGAAAATCGTTTTGGACGCACCTGATGGTACTCCTAGGTCATGAGGCTCAAGTGGATGCTCCTTTTGGTCTATTTGGACATAGTGCTAATCTTGACACAATATAGGTGCACGGTTTGCGCCGAACGTACCATAGGCTCAGAAATCATTTTGGACGCACCCGATAGATCTCCTATGTGACATTGGTCATATGGAATCTAGTTTCAATCCGTTTGGAGACAGTGGTAGTGTCAGTGCAAGATAGGTGCACGGTTTACGCCAAACATACCATAGGCACAGAAATCGTTGTGGACGCACCCGCTAGTACTTATAGGTGACGAGGCTCAAGTGGATGCCCGTTTTGGTCTATTTGGAGACAGTGCTAATCTTGACGCAAGATAGGCGCACGGTTTACGCCGAACGTACCATAGGCTCAGAAATCATTTTGGATGCACCCAATGGATCTTCTCAGTGACATTGGTCATTTGGAATCTTGTTTCAATCCATTTGGAGATAGTGTTAGTGTTAGTACAAGATAGGTGCACGGTTTGCGCCAAACATTGCTTAGAAATTGTTTTGGATGCACCAGATGGTACTCCTAGGTGACGAGGCTCAAGTGGATGCTCGCTTTGGTCTGTCTGGAGATAGTGCTAACCTTGACGCAAGATAGGTGCACGGTTTGCGCTGAACGTACCATAGGCTTAGAAATCATTTTGGATGCACCCGATGGATCTCCTAGGTGACATTGGCCATGTGGCATCTCGTTTCAATCCATTTGGAAACAACGGTACTGTTAGTGCAAGATATGTGACTGTTTGCACCAAACGTACCATAGGCACAGAAATCATTTTGGATGCAAAAGATGGTACTCCTAGGTGACGAGGCTTAAGTGGGTGCTCGTTTTGGTGTGTTTGGAGATAGTGCTAATCTCGATGCAAGATTGGTGCACGGTTTGCATCGAACGTTCTATAGGCTCAGAAATTGTTTTGGATGCACCCGATGGATCTCCTAGCTGACGTTGGTCATCTAGAATCTTGTTTCAATCTATTTGGCGACAGCGATACTATCAGTGCAAGATGGATGCACTGTTTGCGCCAAACATACCATAGGCACAGAAATAGTTTTGGACGCACCCGATGGTACTCCTAGGTGACGAGGCTTAAGTGGATGCTCATTTTGGTCTGTTTGGAGACAGTGCTAATCTTGATGCGAGATTGGTGCACGGTTTGCTTCGAACGTACCATAGGCTTAGAAATCGTTTTAGGCGCGCTCGATGGTACCCCTAGGTGTAGAAGCTCAAGTGGATGCTCGTTTTGGTCTTTTTAGACATAGTGCTAACATTGACGCAAGATAGGTGCACGGTTTGCGCCGAACGTAGCATATGCTCAGAAATGGTTTAGGATGCAATCGGTGGATCCCCTCTGTGACTATGGTCATGTGGAATCTCGTTTGAATCCTTTGGTGATAGTGGCAGTGTTAGTGCAAGATATGTGCACGGTTTGCGCTAAACGTACCATAGGGACATAAATCATTTTGGATGCACCCCATAGTACTCCTAGGTGACGAGGCTCAAGTGGATGCTCGTTTTGGTATGTTTGGAGATAGTGCTAACTTTGACGCAAGATAGGTGCACGGTTTGCGCCGAACGTTCCGTAGGCTCAGAAATCGTTTTGGATGCACCCGATGAATCTCCTAGGTGACATTGCTCATGAGGAATCTCGTTTCAATCCATTTGGAGATGACAGTACTGTCAGTGCAAGATAGGTGCACTGTTTGCGCCAAACGTACCATAGTCACAGAAATCATTTTGGACGCAAAAGATGGAACTCCTAGGTGACGAGGTTTAAGTGGATTCTTGTTTTGGTCTGTTTGGAGTAGTGCTAATCTTGATGCGAGATTGGTGCACGATTTTGCATCGAATGTACCATATGCTCATAAATTGTTTTGGACGCACGTGATGGATCTCCTATGTGACATTGGTCATGTGAAATCTCGTTTCAATCCATTTGGAGACAGTGGTAGTGTCAGTACAAGATAGGTGCACAGTTTGCGCCAAACATCGCTCAGAAATCGTTTCGGACGCACCCGATGGTACTCCTGGGTGACGAGGCTCAAGTGGATGCTCGTTTTGGTCTGTTTGGAGATACTGCTAACCTTGATGCGAGATTGGTGCATGGTTTGCGTCGAACGTACCATAGGCTCGAAAATCATTTTGGATGCTCGCGATGGATCTCCTATGTGACTTTGGTCCTGTGGAATCTCGTTTCAATCCATTTGGTGACATTGGAGTGTTAGTGCAAGTTACGTGCACGGTTTACGCTAAACGTATCATAGGCACAGAAATCGTTTTGGACGCACGAGACGGTACTCCTAGGTAACGAGGCTCAACTGGATGCTTGTTTTTGGTATGTTTGGAGATAGTGCTAATCTTGACGCAAGATAGATGCACGGTTTCCATCGAATGTACCATAGGCTCGAAAATCATTTTGGACGCACCTGATGGTACTCCTAGGTCATGAGGCTCAAGTGGATGCTCCTTTTGGTCTGTTTGGACATAGTGCTAATCTTGACACAATATAGGTGCACGGTTTGCGCCGAACGTACCATAGGCTCAGAAATCATTTTGGACGCACCCGATAGATCTCCTATGTGACATTGGTCATATGGAATCTAGTTTCAATCCATTTGGAGACAGTGGTAGTGTCAGTGCAAGATAGGTGCACGGTTTACGCCAAACATCGCTCAGAAATCATTTTGGGTGCTCGTTTTATGTGTTTGGAGATAGTGCTAATCTCGATGCAAGATTGGTGCACGGTTTGCATCGAACGTACTATAGGCTCAGAAATCGTTTTGGACGCACCCGATGGATGTCCTGGGTGACATTGGTCATGTGGAATCTCGTTTCAATCCATTTGGAGACAGTTGTAGTGTCAGTGCAAGATAGGTGCACGGTTTGCCCCAAACATCGCTCAGAAATCATTTTGGACGCACCCAATGGAACTCCTAGGTTACGAGGCTGAAGTGGATGCTCGTTTTGGTCTGTTTGGGGATAGAGCTAACCATGATGCAAGATTGGTGCACGGTTTGCGTCGAACGTACCATAGGCTCAGAAATCGTTTTGGATGCGCTCGATGGTACTTGTAGTTCACGAGGCTCAACTGCAAGCTCGTTTTGGTCTATTTAGACATAGTGCTAACCTTGACGCAAGATAGATGCATGGTTTGCGCCCAACATAGCATAGGCTCAGAAATCGTTTTGGATGCACCCGATAGTCTCCTATCTGACTTTGGTCATGTGGAATCTCGTTTCAATCCATTTGGTGACAGTGGCAGTGTTAGTGCAAGTCATGTGCATGGTTTGCGCTAAACGTACCATAGGCACAGAAATCGTTTTGGACGCACCCGATGGTACTCCTAGGTGACGAGGCTCAAGGGGATGCTCGTGTTGGTCTGTTTGGAGATAGTGCTAATCTTGATGCAAGATAGATGCATGGTTTGCTTCGAACGTACCATAGGCTCGAAAAATCATTTTGGACGCACTCGATGGTACTCCTAGGTGACGAGGCTCAAGTGAATGCTCCTTTTGGTCTGTTTAGAGATAGTGCTAATCTTTACCCAAGATAGATGAACGGTTTGCGTCAAACGTACCATAGGCTCGAAAAGTGTTTTGGACGCACCCGATGGTACTCCTAGGTGACGACGCACACGTGGATGCTCGTTTTGGTCTGTTTGGACATAGAGCTAATCTTGACACAAGATAGGTGCACGGTTTGCGCCAAACGTACCATAGGCTCAAAAATCATTTTGGACACACCCGATGGATCTCCTTGGTGACATTGGTAATGTGGAATCTCGTTTCAATCCATTTGGAGACACTATAAGAGTCAGTGCAACATAGGTGCACGATTTGCGCCAAACGTAGATCAGAAATCATTTTGGGATGCACCCGATGGTACTCCATGGTGACAAGACGCAAGTGGATGCTCGTTTTGGTCTATTTGGAGATAGTGCTAATCTTAACGCAAGATAGATGCACGGTTTGTGCCGAACATAACATAGGGTGAGAAATCATTTTGGATGCACCCGATGGATCTCCTATGTGATATTAATCATGTGGAATCTCATTTCAATCCATTTGGAGACAGTGGTAGTTTCAGTGCAAGATAGGTGCACGGTTTGTGCCAAACGTACCATAGGCACAGAAATCATTTTGGACGCTCCCGATGGCACTCCTAGGTGACGAGGCACACGTGGATGCTTGTTTTGGTCTGTTTGGAGATAGTGCTAACCATGACACAAGATAGGTGCTCGGTTTGCGCTGAATGTACCGCAGGCTCAGAAATCGTTTTGGATGAACCCGATGGATCTCCTAGGTGACATTGCTCATGTGGAATCTCGTTTCAATCCATTTGGAGACAATGGTACTGTCAGTGCAAGATAGGTAGATTGTTTGCGCCAAACGTACCATAGGCACAGAAATTGTTTTGGACGCAAAAGGTGGTGCTCCTAGGTGACGAGGCTTAAGTGGATGCTCGTTTTGGTCTGTTTGGAGATAGTGCTAATCTTGATGCAAGATTGGTGCACGGTTTGCATCGAACGTACTATAGGCTCAGAAATCGTTTTGGACGCACCCGGTGGATCTCGTCAGTGACATTGGTCATGTTGAATCTCGTTTCAATCAATTTGGAGACAGTGGTAGTGTCAGTGCAAGATAGGTGCACGGTTTGCCCCAAACATCGCTCAAAAATGATTTTGGACGCACCCGATGGAACTCCTAGGTGACGAGGCTCAAGTGGATGCTCGTTTTGGTCTGTTTGGGGATAGAGCTAACCATGATGCAAGATTGGTGCACGATTTTGCATCGAACGTACCATAGGCTCAGAAATCATTTTAGACGCGCTCGATGGTACTCCTAGTTGACGAGGCTCAACTGCATGCTTGTTTTGGTCTATTTAGACATAGTGCTAACCTTGACGCAATATAGGTGCATGGTTTGCCCCAAACATCGCTCAAAAATCGTTTTGGACGCAGCCGATGGAACTCCTAGGTGACGAGGCTCAAGTAGATGCTCGTTTTGGTCTGTTTGGGGATAGTGCTAACCTTGATGCGAGATTGGTGCATGGTTTGCGTTGAACGTAGCATAGGCACAGAAATCGTTTTGGACGCACCTAGTGGTACTCCTAGGTCACGAAGCTTAAGAGGATGCTCGTTTTAGTATGTTTGGAGATAGTGCTAATCTTGATACAAGATTGGTGCACAGTTTGCGTCGAACGTACCAAAGGCTCAGAAATCATTTTGGACGCTCCCGATGGATCTCCTATGTGACATTAGTCATCTGGAATCTTGTTCCAATCCATTTAGATACAGTGGTAGTGTCAGTGCATGACAGGTGCATGATTTGCGCCAAACATCGCTTAGAAATCGTTTTGGACGCACCAATGGTACTCCTAGGTGACGGGGCTCATGTGGATGCTCGTTTTGGTCTGTTTGGAGATAGTGCTAATCTTGACGCAAGATAGATGTACAGTTTGCACCGAACGTAGCATGGGGTCAGAAATCGTTTTGGACGCGCTCGATGGTACTCCTAGTTGATGAGGCTCAACTGCATGCTCGTTTTGGTCTATTTAGACATAGTGCTAACCTTGACGCAAGATAGGTGCACGGTTTGCCCCCAAACATCGCTCAAAAATCGTTTTGGACGCACCTAATGGAACTCCTAGGTGACGAGGCTCAAGTGGATGCTCGTTTTGGTCTATTTGGGGATAGTGCTAACCTTGATGCGAGATTGGTGCACGGTTTGTGTTGAACGTACCATAGGCACATAAATCGTTTTGGACGCACCTAGTGGTACTCCTAGGTGACGACGCTCAAGTGGATGCTCGGTTTGGTCTGTTTGGAGATAGTGCTAATCTTGACGCAAGATTGATGTACAGTTTGCATCGAACGTAACATTGGGTCAGAAAAATCATTTTGGATGCACCCGATGGATCTCCTAGGTGACATTGGTCATGTGGAATCTCGTTTCAATCCATATGGAGATAGCGGTACTGTTAGTGCGAGATAGGTGCACTGTTTGTGCCAAACGTACCATAGGCACAGAAATCATTTTGGACACAAAAGGTGGTACTCCTAGGTGACGAGGCTTAAGTGGATGCTCGTTTTAGTCTATTTGGAGATAGTGCTAATCTTGATGCAAGATTGGTGCACGGTTTGCGTCGAACATACCATAGGCTCAGAAATCATTTTTGATGCACCCGATGGATCTCCTATGTGACATTGGTCATCTGGAATCTTGTTTCAATCCATTTAGATACAGTGGTAGTGTCAGTGCAAGATAGGTGCACGGTTTGCCCTAAACATCGCTCAGAAATTGTTTTGGACGCACCCGATGGATCTTCTCAGTGACAATGGTCATTTGCAATCTCGTTTCAATGCATTTGGAGATAGTGTGTGTGTCAGTGCAAGGTAGGTGCACAGTTTGCGCCAAACATCTCTTAGAAATCGTTTTGCACGCACCCGATGGTACTCCTAGGTGACGAGGCTCAAGTGGATGCTCGTTTTGGTCTGTTTGGAGATAGTGCTAATCTTGACGCAAGATAGATGTATGGTTTGCGCCGAACGTAACATAGGGTTCGAAAATCATTTTGGATGGACCCAATGGATCTCCTAGGTGACATTGGTCATGTGGAATCTCGTTTCAATCCATTTGGAGACAGGACCTGTCAGTGCAAGATAGGTGCACTGTTTGCGCCAAATGTACCATAAGCATACAAATCGTTTTCGACACACCCGATGGTACTCCTAGGTGATGTTCGTTTTGGTTTGTTTGGAGATAGTGCTAATCTTGATGCGCGATTGGTGCACGGTTTGCGTCGAACGTACCATAGGCTTGGGAATCATTTTGGACGCGCTCGATGGTACTCCTAGGTGATGAGGCTCAATTAGATGCTCGTTTTGGTGTGTTTGGAGATAGTGCTAATCTTGATAGTTGCATGGTTTGCGCCAAATGTACCACAGGCTTAGAAATTGTTTTGGACGCACCCGATCGTACCCCTAGCTGATGAGGCTCAAGTGGATGCTCGTTTCGGTCCTTTTAGAGATAGTGCTAATCTTGATGTAAGATAGCTGCACGGTTTCCGTCGAATGTACCATAGGCTCGGAAATCATTTTGGACACACCCGATGGTACTCCTAGGAGACGAGGCTCAAGTGAATGCTCCTTTTGGTCTCTTTGGAGACAGTGCTAATCTTGACGCAAGATAGGTGCATGGTTTGCACCGAACGTACCATAGGCTCAGAAATCATTTTGGACGCACCCGATGGATCTTCTTAGTGACATTGGTCATTTGAAATCTCGTTTCAATCCATTTGGACACAGTGTTAGTGTTAGTGCAAGATAGGTGCACGGTTTGGGCCAAGCATCGCTTAGAAATCATTTGCGGCGCACCCGATGGTACTCCTAGGTGACGAGGATCAAGTGGATGCTCACTTTGGTCTGTTTCGAGATAGTGCTAACCTTGACGCAAGATAGGTGCACGGTTTGCGCCGAACGTACCGTAGGCTCAGAAATCATTTTGGATGTACTCGATGGATCTCCTATGTGACTTTGGTCTTGTGGAATCTCGTTTCAATCCATTTGGTGACAGTGCCAGTGTTAGTGCAAGATACGTGCATAGTTTGCGCTAAACGTACCATGGGCACAGAAGTCATTTTGGACGCACCCGATGGTACTCCTAGGTGACGAGGCTCAAGTGGATGCTCGTTTTGGTCTGTTTGGGCATAGTGCTAATCTTGACGCAAGATAGATGCACGGTTTGCGTCGAACGTAACATAGGCTCGAAAATCCTTTTGGACGCACCTGATGCTACTCCTAGGTGATGAGACAGACGTGGATGCTCGTTTTGGTCTATTTGGACATAGAGATAATCTTGACACAAGTTAGGTGCATGGTTTGCGCTGAACGTACCATAGGCTCAGAAATCATTTTGGACGCACCCGATGGTTCTCCTCGGTGACATTGGTCATGTGGAATCTCGTTTCAATCCATTTGGAGACACTGTCAGAGCCAGTGCAAGATAGGTGCACGGTTTGCGCCAAACGTAGCTCAGAAATCATTTTGGGATGCACCCAATTGTACTTCTAGGAGACAAGGCTCAAGTGGTTACTTGTTTTAGTCTATTTGGAGATAGTGCTAATCTTGACGCAAGAATGGTGCACGGTTTGCGCCGAACGTACCACAAGCTTGAAAAACATTTCTGGCACACCTGATGGTACTACTAGGTGATGAGGCTCAAGTGGATGCTCGTTTTGGTCTGTTTGGATATAGTGCTAATCTTGACGCAAGATAGGTCCACGGTTTGCGCCGAACGTACCATAGCCTTAGAAATCATTTTGGACAGACCCGATGGATCTTCTCAGTGACATTGGTCATTTGGAATCTCGTTTCAGTCCATTTGGAGACAGTGTTAGTGTCAGTGCAAGATAGGTGCGCGGTTTCCGCCAAACGTCGCTTAGAAATTGTTTTGGTCACACCTGATGGTACTCCTAGGTGACGAGGCTCAAGTGGATGCTCGTTTTGGTCTGTTTGGAGATTGTGCTAACCTTGATGCGAGATTGGTGCATGGTTAGCGCCAAACGTACCGTAGGCTCAGATATCATTTTGGATGCGCCCGATGGATCTCCTAGGTGACATTGGCCATGTGGAATCTCGTTTCAATCCATTTGGAGACAGCAGTACTATCAGTGCAAGATGGGTGCACTGTTTGCGCCAAACATACCATAGGCACAGAAAAGATTTTGGACGCACCTGATGGTACTCCTATGTGATGAGGCTCAAGTGGATGCTCGTTTTCGTCTGTTTGGAGATAGAGCTAATCTTGACGCAGGATAGATGCACGGTTTGCGTCGAACGTACCATAGGCTCAAAAATTGTTTTGGACACACCTGATGGTACTCCTAGGTGACGAGGCACACGTGGATGCTCATTTTGGTCTGTTTGTACATAGATCTAATCTTGACACAAGATAGGTGCACGGTTTGCGCCGAACGTACCATAGGCTCAGAAATCATTTTGGACGCACCCGATGGATCTCCTCGGTGACATTGGTCATGTGGAATCATGTTTCAATCCATTTGGAGACACTGTTAGAGTCAGATAAGTGCACCCGATGGTACTTCTAGGGGATGAGGCTCAAGTGGTTACTTGTTTCAGTCTATTTGGAGATAGTGCTAATCTTGACGCAAGATAAGTGCACGATTTGCGCTGAACATACCACAAGCTCGAAAATCATTTCAGACACACCCGATGGTACTCCTATGTTACGAGGCTCAAGTGGATGCTCATTTTGGTCTATTTGGAGATAGTGCTAATCTTGACGCAGGATAGATGCACGGTTTGCGCCGAACGTAACATAGGCTCAAAAATTGTTTTGGACGCACTCGACGGATCTTCTCAGTGACATTGGTCATTTGGAATCTTGTTTCAATCCATTTGGAGACAGTGTTAGTGTCAATGCAAGATAGGTGCATGGTTTGCACCAAACATCGCTTAGAAATCGTTTTGGACGCACCCGGTGGTACTTCTAGGTGACGAGGCTCAAGTGGATGCTCGTTTTGGTCTGTTTGGAGATAGTGCTAATCTTAACGCAAGATAGATGCACAATTTGCGCCGAACATTCCGTAGGCTCAGAAATTGTTTTGGATGCACCCGATAGATCTCCTAGGTGACATTGGTCATCTGGAATCTTGTTTCAATCTATTTGGTGACAGCGATACTATCAGTGCATGATGGGTGCACTGTTTGCGCCAAACATACCATAGGCACAGAAATAGTTTTGGACGCACCTGATGGTACTCCCAGGTGACGAGGCTTAAGTGGATGCTCATTTTGGTCTGTTTGGTGACAGTGCTAATCTTGATGCGAGATTGGTGCACGGTTTGCATCGAACGTACCATAGGCTCAGAAATCATTTTAGACGCGCTCGATGGTACCCCTAGGTGAAGAAGCTCAAGTGGATGTTCGTTTTGGTCTGTTTAGACATAGTGCTAACATTGACGCAAGATAGGTGCACGGTTTGCGCCGAACGTAGCATGGGCTCAGAAAATCGTTTAGGATGCAATCTGTGGATCCCCTCTGTGACTATGGTCATGTGGAATCTCGTTTGAATCCTTTGGTGACAGTGGCTGTGTTAGTGCAAGATATGTGCACGGTTTGCGCTAAACGTACCATAGGCACATAAATCATTTTGGACGTACCCGATAGTACTCCTAGGTGACGAGGCTCAAGTGGATGCTCGTTTTGGTCTGTTTTGAGATAGTGCTAACCTTGACGCAAGATAGGTGCACAGTTTGTGCCAAAAGTACCGTAGGCTCAGAAATCATTGTGGATGCACCCGATGGATCTCCTAGGTGACTAGGTGATATTGGTCCTGTGGAATCTTGTTTCAATCCAATTGGAGACAGCGGTACTGTTTGTGCAAGATGTGTGCACTGTTTGTGCCAAACATACCATAGGCACAGAAATCGTTTTGGACGCACCCGATGGTACTCCTAGGTGACGAGGCACACGTGGATGCTCGTTTTGGTCTGTTTGGAGATTGTGCTAACTTTGATGCGAGATTGGTGCATGGTTTGCGTCGAACGTACCATAGGCTCGAAAATCTTTTTGGATGCACCCGATGGATCTCCTATGTGACTTTGGTCATGTGGAATCTCGTTTCAATCCATTTGGTGACATTGGAGTGTTAGTGCAAGTTACGTGCACAGTTTGCGCTAAACGTACCATAGGCACATAAATCGTTTTGGACGCACCAGATGGTACTCCTACGTAACGAGGCTCAACTGGATGCACGTTTTGGTCTATTTGGAGATAGTGCTAATCTTGACGCAAGATAGATGCACGGTTTGCGACGAATGTACCATAGGCTCGAAAATCGTTTTGGACGCACCTGATGGTACTCCTAGGTGACGAGGCACACGTGGATGCTCGTTTTGGTCTATTTGGACATAGAGCTAATCTTGACACAATATAGGTGCACGGTTTGTGCCGAACATACCATAGGCTCAGAAATCATTTTGGACACACCCGATCGTACTCCTAGGTGACGAGGCTCAAGTGGATGTTCGTTTTGGTCTATTTGGAGATAGAGCTAATCTTGACGCAAGATAGGTGCATGGTTTACGCCGAACGTACCATAGGCTCAGAAATCATTTTGGATGCACCCGATGGATCTTCTTAGTGACATTGGTCATTTGGAATCTCATTTCAATCCATTTGGAGACAGTGTTAGTGTCAGTGCAAGATAGGTGCACTGTTTGCGCCACACATCGCTTAGAAATCGTTTTGCACACACCCGATGGTACTTCTAGGTTACGAGGCTCTAGTGGATGCTCGTTTTGGTTTGTTTGGAGATAGTTCTAACCTTGACGCAAGATAGGTGCACGGTTTGCGCCGAACGTACCGTAGGCTCAGAAATAGTTTTGGATGCACCCGATGGATCTCCTAGCTGACATTGGTCATCTGGAATCTCGTTTCAATCTATTTGGAGACAGCGATACTATCCGTGCAAGATGGGTGCACTGTTTGCGCCAAACTTACCATAGGCACAAAATAGTTTTGGACGCACCTGATGGTACTCCTAGGTGACGAGGCTTAAGTGGATGCTCATTTTGGTCTGTTTGGAGACAATGCTAATCTTAACGCAAGATAGATGCACAATTTGTGCCGAACGTTCCGTAGGCTCAGAAATTGTTTTGGATGCACCCGATGGATCTCCTAGCTGACATTGGTCATCTGGAATCTCGTTTCAATCTATTTGGATACAGCGATACTATCCATGCAAGATGGGTGCACTGTTTGCGCCAAACTTACCATAGGCACAGAAATAGTTTTGGACGCACCTGATGGTACTCCTAGGTGACGAGGCTTAAGTGGATGCTCATTTTGGTCTGTTTGGAGACAGTGCTAATCTTGATGTGAGATTGGTGCATGGTTTGCTTTGAACGTACCATAGGCTTAGAAATCGTTTTAGACGCGCTCGATGGTACCCCTAGGTGTAGAAGCTCAAGTGGATGCTCGTTTAGGTCTTTTTAGACATAGTGCTAACATTGACGTAAGATAGGTGCACGGTTTGCGCCGAACGTAGCATAGGCTCAGAAATCGTTTAGGATGCAATCGGTGGATCCCCTCTGTGACTATGGTCATGTGGAATCTGGTTTGAATCCTTTGGTGATAGTGGCAGTGTTAGTGCAAGATATGTGCACGGTTTGCGCTAAACGTACCATAGGCACATAAATCATTTTGGATGCACCCCATAGTACCCTAGGTGACGAGGCTCAACTGGATGCTCGTTTTGGTATGTTTGGAGATAGTGCTAACTTTGACACAAGATAGGTGCACGGTTTGCGCCGAACGTACCGTAGGCTCAGAAATCGTTTTGGATGCACCCAATGGATCTCCTAGGTGACATTGCTCATGAGGAATCTCGTTTCAATCCATTTGCAGACAACGGTACTGTCAGTGCAAGATATGTGCACTGTTTGCGCCAAACGTACCATAGTCACAGAAATCGTTTTGGACGCAAAAGATGGTACTCCTAGGTGACGAGGCTTAAGTGGATGCTTGTTTTGGTCTGTTTGGAGTCGTGCTAATCTCGATGCAAGATTGGTGCACGGTTTTGCGTCGAACGTACCATATGCTCATAAATTGTTTTGGACGCACGCGATGGATCTCCTATGTGACATTGGTCATGTGAAATCTCGTTTCAATCCATTTGGAGACAGTGGTAGTGTCAGTACAAGATAGGTGCACAGTTTGCGCCAAACATCGCTCAGAAATTGTTTCGGACGCACCCGATGGTACTCCTGGGTGACGAGGCTCAAGTGCATGCTGGTTTTGGTCTGTTTGGAGATACTACTAACCTTTGATGCGAGATTGGTGCACGGTTTGCGTCGAACGTACCATAGGCTCGAAAATCGTTTTGGATGCTCCCAATGGATCTCCTATGTGAGTTTGGTCATGTGGAATCTCGTTTCAATGCATTTGGTGACATTGGAGTGTTAGTGCAAGTTACGTGCACGGTTTGCACTAAACGTACCATAGGCACAGAAATCGTTTTGGACGCACGAGACGGTACTCCTAGGTAACGAGGCTCAACTGGATGCTTGTTTTGGTATGTTTGGAGATAGTGCTAATCTTGACGCAAGATAGATGCACGGTTTGCGTCGAATGTTCCATAGGCTCAAAAATCGTTTTGGACGCACCTGATGGTACTCCTAGGTAATAAGGCTCAAGTGGATGCCTGTTTTGGTCTATTTGGAGACAGTGCTAATCTTGACGCAAGATAGGCGCACGGTTTGCGCCGAACGTACCATAGGCTCAGAAATCATTTTGGATGCACCCAATGGATCTTCTTAGTGACATTGGTCATTTGGAATCTCGTTTCAATCCATTTGGAGATAGTGTTAGTGTCAGTGCAAGATAGGTGCACGGTTTGCGCCAAACATTGCTTAGAAATTGTTTTGGATGCACCAGATGGTACTCCTAGGTGACGAGGCTCAAGTGGATGCTCGCTTTGGTCTGTCTGGAGATAGTGCTAACCTTGACGCAAGATAGGTGCACGGTTTGCGCCGAACATACCATAGGCTCATATATCAGTTTGGATGCACCCGATGGATCTCCTAGGTGACATTGGTAATGTGGAATCTCGTTTCAATCCATTTGGAGACAACGGTACTGTCAGTGCAAGATATGTGACTGTTTGCACCAAACGTACCATAGGCACAGAAATCATTTTGGATGCAAAAGATGGTACTCCTAGGTGGCGAGGCTTAAGTGGGTGCTCGTTTTGGTCTGTTTGGAGATAGTGCTAATCTTGATGCAAGATTGGTGTACGGTTTGCATCGAACGTACTATAGGCTCAGAAATCATTTTGGACGCACCCGATGGATGTCCTGGGTGACATTGGTCATGTGGAATCTTGTTTCAATCCATTTGGAGACAATGGTAGTGTCAGTGCAAGATAGGTGCACGGTTTGCCCCAAACATCACTCAGAAATCATTTTGGACGCACCCGATGGAACTCCTAGGTGACGAGGCTGAAGTGGATGCTCGTTTTGGTCAGTTTGGGGATAGAGCTAACCATGATGCAAGATTGGTGCACCGTTTGCGTCGAACGTACCATAGGCTCAGAAATCGTTTTGGATGCGCTCGATGGTACTCGTAGTTGACGAGGCTCAACTGCATGCTCATTTTGGTCTATTTAGACATAGTGCTAACCTTGAAGCAAGATAGATGCATGGTTTGCGCCCAACGTAGCATAGGCTCAGAAATCGTTTTGGATGCACCCGATAGTCTCCTATGTGACTTTGGTCATGTGGAATCTCGTTTCAATCCATTTGGTGACAGTGGCAGTGGTAGTGCAAGTCGTGTGTACAGGTTGCGCTAAACGTACATAGGCACAGAAATCATTTTGGACGCACCCGATGGTACTCCTAGGTGACGAGGCTCAAGTGGATGCTCGTGTTGGTCTGTTTGGAGATGGTGCTAATCTTGATGCAAGCTAGATGCATGGTTTGCTTCGAACGTACCATAGGCTCGAAAATCATTTTGGACGCACTCGATGGCACTCCTAGGTGACGAGGCTCAAGTGAATGCTCGTTTTGGTCTGTTTGGAGATATTACTAATCTTTACCCAAGATAGATGCACGGTTTGCGTCGAACGTACCATAGGCTCGAAAAGTGTTTTGGACGCACCCGATGGTACTCCTAGGTGACGACGCACACGTGGATGCTCATTTTGGTCTATTTGGACATAGAGCTAATCTTGACATAAGATAGGTGCACGGTTTGCGCCAAACGTACCATAGGCTCAGAAATCATTTTGGACGCACCCAATGGATCTCCTCGGTGACATTGGTCATGTGGAATCTTGTTTCAATCCATTTGGAGGCACTATAAGAGTCAGTGCAAGATAGGTGCACGATTTGCGCCAGACGTAGATCAGAAATCATTTTGGGATGCACCCGATGGTACTCCATGGTGACAAGACTCAAGTGGATGCTCGTTTTGGTCTATTTGGAGATAGTGCTAATCTTAACGCAAGATAGATGCACGGTTTGTGCCGAACATAACATGGGGTGAGAAATCATTTTGGATGCACCCGATGGATCTCCTATGTGATATTGGTCATGTGGAATCTCATTGCAATCCATTTGGAGATAGTGGTAGTTTCAGTGCAAGATTGGTGCACGGTTTGTGCCAAACGTACCATAGGCACAGAAATCATTTTGGACGCACCCGATGGCACTCCTAGGTGACGAGGCACATGTGGATGCTCGTTTTGGTCTGTTTGGAGATAATGCTAACCATGACACAAGATAGGTGCTCGGTTTGCGCTGAATGTACCGCAGGCTCAGAAATCGTTTTGGATGAACCCGATGGATCTCCTAGGTGACATTGCTCATGTGGAATCTCGTTTCAATCCATTTGGAGACAATGGTACTGTCAGTGCAAGATAGGTAGATTGTTTGCGCCAAACGTACCATAGGCACAAAAATCATTTTGGATGCAAAAGATGGTACTCCTAGGTGACGAGGCTTAAGTGGATGCTCATTTTAGTCTGTTTGGAGATATTGCTAATCTTGATGCAAGATTGGTGCACGGTTTGCATCGAACGTACTATAGGCTCAGAAATCATTTTGGACGCACCCGATGGATCTCATCAGTGACATTGGTCATGTTGAATCTCGTTTCAATCCATTTGGAGACAGTGGTAGTGTCAGTGCAAGATAGGTGCACGGTTTGCCCCAAACATCGCTCAAAAATCATTTTGGACGCACCCGATGGAACTCCTAGGTGATGAGGCTCAAGTGGATGCTCGTTTTGGTCTATTTGGGGATAGAGCTAACCATGATGCAAGATTGGTGCATGATTTGCATCGAACGTACCATAGGCTCAGAAATCATTTTCGATGCGCTCATTGGTACTCCTAGTTGACGTGGCTCAACTGCATGCTTGTTTTGGTCTATTTAGACATAGTGCTAACCTTGACGCAAGATAGGTGCATGGTTTGCCCCAAACATCGCTCAAAAATCATTTTGGACACAGCCGATGGAACTCCTAGGTGACGAGACTCAAGTGGATGCTCGTTTTGGTCTGTTTGGGTATAGTGCTAACTTTGATGCGAGATTGGTGCATGGTTTGCATTGAACGTACCATACGCACAGAAATCATTTTCGACGCACCCAATGGTAGTCCTAGGTGATGAGGCTCAAGTGGATGCTCGTTTTGGTCTGTTTGGAGATAGTGCTAATCTTGACGCAAGATAGATGTACAGTTTGCGTCGAAAGTACCATGGGCTCGAAAATCATTTTGGACGCACCCAATCGTACTCCTAGGTGATGAGGCACACATGGATGCTTGTTTTGGTCTATTTGGACATAGAGCTAATCTTGACACAAGATAGGTGCACGGTTTGCACCGAACGTACCATAGGCTCAGAAATCATTTTGGGCACACCCGTTGGATCTCCTTGGTGACATTGGTCATGTGGAATCTCGTTTCAATCCATTTGGAGACACTATTTGGGTCAATGCAAGATAGGTGAACAATTGCGCCAAACGTAGATTAGAAATCATTTTGGGATGCACCCAATGGTACTTCATGGTGACGAGGCTCAAGTGGTTACTTGTTTCAGTCTATTTGGATACAGTGCTAATCTTGACGCGAGATAGGTGCACGGTTTGCGCCGAACGTACCACATGCTCGAAAATCATTTCAGACACACCCGATGGTACTCCTAGGTGACGAGGTTCAAGTGGATGCTTGTTTTGGTCTGTTTGGAGATAGTGCTAATCTTGACGCAAGATAGATGCACGGTTTGAGCCGAACCTAGCATAGGGTCAGAAATCGTTTTGGATGCACCCGATGGATCTCCTATGTGACATTGGTCATGTGGAAACTCATTTCAATCCATTTGGAGACAGTGGTAGTGTTTGTGCAAGATAGGTGCACCGTTTGCGCCAAACATACCATAGGCAGAGAAATTATTTTGGATGCACCCGATGGTACTCCTAGGTGACGAGGCTTAAGTGGATGGTCGTTTTGTTCTGTTTGGAGATAGTGCTAATCTTGATGCGAGATTGGTGCACTATTTGTGTCGAACATACCATAGGCTTGGAAATCGTTCTAGACGCGCTCGATGGTACTCCTAGGTGACGAGGCTCAAGTGGATGTTTATTTTGGTCTGTTTAGACATAGTGCTAACCTTGACGCAAGATAGGTGCACAGTTTGCGCCAAACGTAGCATAGGCTCCGAAACCATTTTGTATGCACTCGATGGTTCTCCTATGTGACTTTGGTCATGTGGAATCTCATTTCAATCCATTTGGTGACAGTGGCAGTGTAAGTGCAAGATACGTGCCATAGGCTCAGAAATCGTTTTGGACGCATCCGATGGTACACCTAGGTGGCGAGTCTCAAGTGGACGCTCATTTTGGTCTGTTTGGAGATAGTGCTAATCTTGATAGGTGCATGGTTTGCACCAAATGTACCATAGGCTTAGAAATCGTTTTGGATGCACCCGATCGTACCCCAAGCTGACGAGGCTCAAGTGGATGCTCATTTTGGTCTGTTTGGTGACAGTGCTAATCTTGACGCAAGATAGGCGCACGATTTGCACCGAACGTACCATAGGCTCAGTAATCATTTTGGACGCACCCGATGGATCTTCTCAGTGACATTGGTCATTTGGAATCTCATTTCAATGCATTTGGCGACAGTGTTAGTTTTAGTGGAAGATAGGTGCACGGTTTGCACCAAACATCACTTAGAAATCATTTTGGATGCACCCAATGGTACTCCTAGGTGACGAGGCTCAAGTGAATGCTTGTTTTGGTCTGTTTGGAGATAGTGCTAACCTTGACACAAGATAGGTGCACGGTTTGCACCGAACGTACCGTAGGCTCAAAATTCGTTTTGGATACACCCGATGGATCTCCTAGGTGACATTGGTCATGTGGAATCTTGATTCAATTCATATGGAGATAGCGGTACTGCTAGTGCAAGATAGGTGCACTGTTTGTGCTAAACGTACCACAGGCACAGAAATCATTTTGGACGTAAAAGATGGTACTCCTAGGTGACGAGCCTTAAGTGGATGTTCGTTTTAGTCTGTTTGGAGATAGTGCTAATCTTAATACAAGATTGGTGCAGGGTTTGCGTCGAATGTACCATAGGCTCAGAAATCATTTTGGACGCACCCGATGGATCTTCTCAGTGACAATGGTCATTTAGAATCTCGTTTCAATGCATTTGGAGACAGTGTTAGTGTCAGTGCAAGATAGGTGCACGATTTGCGCCAAACATCGCATAGAAATCATTTTGGACGCACCCGATGGTACTCCTAGGTGACGAGGCTCAAGTGGATCCTTGTTTTGGTCTGTTTGGAGATAGTCCTAATCTTGACACAAGATAGATGCATGATTTGCGCTGAACGTAACATAGGGTCTGAAAATCATTTTGGATACACCCGATGGATCTCCTAGGTGACATTGGTCATGTAGAATCTCGTTTCAATCCATTTGGAGACAGGACCTGTCCGTGCAAGATAGGTGCATGGTTTGCGCCCAATGTACCACAGGCTTAGAAATTGTTTTAGACGCACCCGATCGTACCCCTAGCTGACGAGGCTCAAGTGGATGTTCGTTTTGGTCCGTTTGGAGATAGTCCTAATCTTGATGTAAGATAGGTGCACAGTTTGCGTCAGATGTACCATAGGCTCGGAAATCATTTTGGACACACCCGATGGTACTCCTAGGTGACGAGGCTCAAGTGGATGCTCCTTTTGGTCTGTTTGGAGACATTGCTAATCTTGACGCAAGATAGGTGCGTGGTTTGCGCCCAATGTACCACAGGCTTAGAAATTGTTTTGGACGCACCCGATCGTACCCCTAGCTAACGAGGCTCAAGTGGATGCTCGTTTTGGTCCATTTGGAGATAGTCCTAATCTTGATCTAAGATAGGTGCACGGTTTGCGCTAAACGTACCATAGGCATATAAATCATTTTGCATGCACCCGATAGTACTCCTAGGTGACGAGGCTCAAGTGGATGCTCGTTCTGGTCTGTTTTGAGGCAGTGCTAACCTTGACGCAAGATAGGTGCACAGTTTGCGCTGAAAGTACCGTAGGCTTAGAAATCATTGTGGATGCACCCGATGGATCTCCTAGGTGATATTGGTCCTGTGGAATCTTGTTTCAATCCGTTTGGAGACAGCGGTACTGTTAGTGCAAGATGGGTGCACTATTTCCATCAAACATACCATCGGCACAGAAATCGTTTTGGACACACCCGATGGTACTCCTAGGTGACGAGGCACACGTGGATGCTCGTTTTGGTCTGTTTGGACATAGAGCTAATCTTGACACAAGATAGGTGCACGGTTTGCACCGAACATACCAAAGGCTCAGAAATCATTTTGGACGCACCCAATGGATCTCCTCGGTGACATTGGTCATGTGGAATCTCGTTTCAATCCATTTGGAGACACTGTTAGAGTCAGTGCAAGATAGGTGCACAATTTGCGCCAAACGTAGCTTCGAAATCATTTTGGGATGCATCCGATGGTACTTCCAGGTGATGAGGCTCAAGTGGTTACAAGTTTCAGTCTATTTGGAGATAGTGCTAATCTTGATGCAAGATAGGTGCACGGTTTGCACCAAACGTACCACAAGCTTGAAAATCGTTTCAGACACACCCGATGGTACTCCTAGGTGACGAGGCTCAAGTGGATGCTCATCTTGGTCTATTTGGAGATAGTGCTAATCTTGACGCAAGATAGATTCACGGTTTGCGCCGAACGTAAAATAGGGCTAGAAATCATTTTGGACGCACCCGATGGATCTCCTATGTGACATTGGTCATGTGGAATCTCATTTCCATCCATTTGGAGACAGTGGTAGTGTCAGTGCAAGATAGGTGCACGGTTTGCCCCAAACATCGCTCAAAAATCATTTTGGACGCACCTGATGGAACTCCTAGGTGACGAGGCTCAAGTGGATGCTCGTTTTGGTCTGTTTGGGGATAGACCTAACCATGATGCAAGATTGGTGCACAATTTGGATTGAACGTACCATAGGCTCAGAAATCGTTTTAGACGCGCTCGATGGTACTCCTAGTTGACGAGGCTCAACTGCATGCTTGTTTTGGTCTATTTAGACATAGTGCTAACCTTGATGCAAGATAGGTGCACGGTTTGCCCCAAACATCGCTCAAAAATCGTTTTGGATGCACCTGATGGAACTCCTAGGTGACGAGGCTCAAGTGGATGCTCGTTTTGGTCTATTTGGGGATAGTGCTAACTTTGATGCGAGATTGGTGCAAGGTTTGCGTTGAACGTACCATAGGCATAGAAATCGTTTTGGACGCACCCAATGGTACTCCTAGGTGACGAGGCTCAAGTGGATGCTCGTTTTGGTCTGTTTGGAGATAGTGCTAATCTTGATGCAAGATAGATGTATAGTTTGCGTCGAAAGTACCATTGGCTCGAAAATCATTTTGGACGCACCCGATGGTACTCCTAGGTGATGAGGCACACATGGACGCTTGTTTTGGTCTATTTGGACATAGAGCTAATCTTGACACAAGATAGGTGCACGGTTTGTACCGAACGTACCATAGGCTCAGTAATCATTTTGGACACACCCGCTGGATCTCCTCGGTGACATTGGTCATGTGGAATCTCGTTTCAATCAATTTGGTGACACTGTTAGGGTCAATGCAAGATAGGTGAATAATTGCGCCAAACGTAGATCAGAAATCATTCTAGGATGCACCCAATGGTACTCCACAAGCTCGAAAATCATTTCAGACACACCCAATGGTACTCCTAGGTGACGAGGCTCAAGTGGATGCTTGTTTTGGTCTGTTTAGAGATAGTGCTAATCTTGACGCAAGATAGATGCACGGTTTGCGCCGAACGTTCCGTAGGCTCAGAAATTGTTTTGGACGCACCCGATGGATCTCCTATGTGACATTGGTCATCTGGAATCTAGTTTCAATCTATTTGGAGACAGCGATACTATCAGTGCATGATGGGTGCACTGTTTGTGCCAAACATACCATAGGCACAGAAATAGTTTTGGACGAACCCGATGGTACTCCCAGGTGACGAGGCTTAAGTGGACACTCATTTTGGTCTGTTTGGTGACAGTGCTAATCTTGATGCGAGATTGGTGCACAGTTTGCATCGAACGTACCATAGGCTTAGAAATCGTTTTAGACGCGCTCGATGGTGCTGCTAGGTGAAGAAGCTCAAGTGGATGCTAGTTTTAGTCTGTTTAGATAGAGTGCTAACATTGACGCAAGATAGGTGCACGGTTTGCGCCGAACATAGCATAGGCTCAGAAATCGTTTAGGATGCAATCGGTGGATCCCCTCTGTGACTATGGTCATGTGGAATCTTATTTGATTCCTTTGGTGACAGTGGCTGTGTTAGTGCAAGATATGTTCACGGTTTGCGCTAAACGTACCATAGGCATATAAATCATTTTGCATGCACCCGATAGTACTCCTAGGTGACGAGGCTCAAGTGGATGCTCGTTTTGGTCTATTTTTGAGGTAGTGCTAACCTTGACGCAAGATAGGTGCACAGTTTGCGCTGAAAGTACCGTAGGCTCAGAAATCATTGTGGATGCACCCGACGGATCTCCTAGGTGATATTGGTCCTGTGGAATCTTGTTTCAATCTGTTTGGAGACAGCGGTACTGTTAGTGCAAGATGGGTGCACAGTTTGCGCCAAACATACCATCGGCACAGAAATTGTTTTGGATGCACCCGATGGTACTCCTAGGTGACGAGGCACACGTGGATGCTCGTTTTGGTCTGTTTGGACATAGAGCTAATCTTGACACAAGATAGGTGCACGGTTTGCGCCGAACGTACCAAAGGCTTAGAAATCATTTTGGACGCACTCAATGGATCTCCTCGGTGACATTGGTCATGTGGAAACTCGTTTCAATCTATTTGGAGACACTGTTAGAGTCAGTGCAAGATAGGTGCACAATTTGCGCCAAATGTAGCTTCGAAATCATTTTGGGATGCATTCGATGGTACTTCCAGGTGACGAGGCTCTAGTGGTTACTTGTTTCAGTCTATTTGGAGATAGTGCTAATCTTGATGCAAAATAGGTGCACGGTTTGCACCGAACGTACCACAAGCTTGAAAATCATTTCAGACACACCCGATGGTACTCCTAGGTGACGAGGCTCAAGTGGATGCTCATCTTGGTCTATTTGGAGATAGTGCTAATCTTGACGCAAGATAGATTCACGGTTTGCGCCGAACGTAAAATAGGGCTAGAAATCGTTTTGGACGCACCGATGGATCTCCTATGTGACATTGGTCATGTGGAATCTCATTTCTATCCATTTGGAGACAGTGGTAGTGTCAGTGCAAGATAGGTGCACGGTTTGCCCCAAACATCGCTCAAAAATCATTTTGGACGCACCCGATGGAACTCCTAGGTGACGAGGCTCAACTGGATGCTCGTTTTGGTCTGTTTGGGGATAGAGCTAACCATGATGCAAGATTGGTGCACGATTTGGATTGAACGTACCATAGGCTCAGAAATCATTTTAGATGCGCTCGATGGTACTCCTAGTTGACGAGGCTCAACTACATGCTTGTTTTGGTCTATTTAGACATAGTGCTAACCTTGATGCAAGATAGGTGCACGGTTTGCCCCAAACATCGCTCAAAAATCATTTTGGACGCACCCGATGGAACTCCTAGGTGACGAGGCTCAAGTGGATGCTCGTTTTGGTCTATTTTGGGATAGTGCTAACCTTGATGCGAGATTGGTGCACGGTTTGCGTTGAACGTACCATAGGCATAGAAATCGTTTTGGACACACCCAATGGTACTCCTAGGTGACGAGGCTCAAGTGGATGCTCGTTTTGGTCTGTTTGGAGATAGTGCTAATCTTGACGCAAGATAGATGTACAGTTTGCGTCGAAAGTACCATTGGCTCGAAAATCGTTTTGGACGCACCCGATGGTACTCCTAGGTGATGAGGCACACATGGATGCTTGTTTTGGTCTGTTTGGACATAGAGCTAATCTTGACACAAGATAGGTGCACGGTTTGTACCGAACGTACCATAGGCTCAGAAATCATTTTGGACACACCCGCTGGATCTCCTCGGTGACATTGGTCATGTGGAATCTCGTTTCAACCCATTTGGAGACACTGTTAGGGTCAATGCAAGATAGGTGAACAATTGCGCCAAACGTAGATCAGAAATCATTTTGGGATGCACCCAATGGTACTTCTTGGTGATGAGGCTCAAGTGGTTACTTTTTCAGTCTATTTGGATATAGTGCTAATCTTGACACGAGATAGGTGCACGGTTTGCGCTGAACGTACCACAAGCTCAAAAATCATTTCAGACACACCCAATGGTACTCCTAGGTGACGAGGCTCAAGTGGATGCTTGTTTTGGTCTGTTTGGAGATAGTGCTAATCTTGACGCAAGATAGATGCACGGTTGCGCCGAACGTTCCATAGGCTCAGAAATTGTTTCGGACGCACCCAAAGGATCTCCTATGTGACATTGGTCATCTGGAATCTAGTTTCAATCTATTTGGAGACAGCGATACAATCAGTGCATGATGGGTGCACTGTTTGCGCCAAACATACCATAGGCACAGAAATAGTTTTGGATGCACCCGATGGTACTCCCAGGTGACGAGGCTTAAGTGGACGCTCATTTTGGTCTGTTTGGTGACAGAGCTAATCTTGATGCGAGATTGGTGCACGGTTTGCATCGAACGTACCATAGGCTTAGAAATCGTTTTAGACGCGCTCGATGGTGCTGCTAGGTGAAGAAGCTCAAGTGGATGCTAGTTTTGGTCTGTTTAGATAGAGTGCTAACATTGACGCAAGATAGGTGCACGGTTTGCGCCGAACATAGCATAGGCTTAGAAATCGTTTAGGATGCAATCGGTGGATCCCCTCTGTGAGTATGGTCATGTGGAATCTTGTTTGATTCCTTTGGTGACAGTGGCTGTGTTAGTGCAAGATATGTTCACGGTTTGCGCTAAACGTACCATAGGCATATAAATCATTTTGCATGCACCCGATAGTACTCCTAGGTGACGAGGCTCAAGTGGATGCTCGTTTTGGTCTGTTTTGAGGTAGTGCTAACCTTGACGCAAGATAGGTGCATAGTTTGCGCTGAAAGTACCGTAGGCTCAGAAATCATTTTGGATGCACCCGATGGATCTCCTAGGTGATATTGGTCCTGTGGAATCTTGTTTCAATCCGTTTGGAGACAGTGGTACTGTTAGTGCAAGATGGGTGCACTGTTTGCGCCAAACATACCATCGGCACAGAAATCGTTTTGGATGCACCCGATGGTACTCCTAGGTGACGAGGCAGATAGGTGCACGGTTTGCACCGAACGTACCACAAGCTTGAAAATCATTTCAGACACACCCGATGGTACTCCTAGGTGACGAGGCTCAAGTGGATGCTCATCTTGGTCTATTTGGAGATAGTGCTAATCTTGACACAAGATATATTCACGGTTTGCGCCGAACGTAAAATAGGGCTAGAAATCGTTTTGGACGCACCCGATGGATCTCCTATGTGACATTGGTCATGTGGAATCTCATTTCCATCCATTTGGAGACAGTGGTAGTGTCAGTGCAAGATAGGTGCACGGTTTGCCCCAAACATCGCTCAAAAATCATTTTGGACGCACCCGATGGAACTCCTAGGTGACGAGGCTCAAGTGGATGCTCGTTTTGGTCTGTTTGGGGATAGTGCTAACCTTGATGTGAGATTGGTGCACGGTTTGCGTTGAACGTACCATAGGCATAGAAATCGTTTTGGACGCACCCAATGGTACTCCTAGGTGACGAGGCTCAAGTGGATGCTCATTTTGGTCTGTTTGGAGATAGTGCTAATCTTGACGCAAGATAGATGTACAGTTTGCGTCAAAAGTACCATGGGCTCGAAAATCATTTTGGACGCACCCGATGGTACTCCTAGGTGATGAGGCACACATGGATGCTTGTTTTGGTCTGTTTGGACATAGAGTAATCGTTTTGGTCTTGCACGGTTTGTACCGAACATACCATAGGCTCAGAAATCATTTTGGACACACCCGATGGATCTCCTCGGTGACATTGGTCATGTGGAATCTCGTTTCAATCCATTTGGAGACACTGTTAGGTTCAATGCAAGATAGGTGAACAATTGCGCCAAACGTAGATCAGAAATCATTTTGGGATGCACCCAATGGTACTTCTTGGTGATGAGGCTCAAGTGGTTACTTTTTCAGTCTATTTAGATACAGTGCTAATCTTTACGCGAGATAGGTGCACGGTTTGCGCCGAACGTACCACAAGCTCGAAAATCATTTCAGACACACCCAATGGTACTCCTAGGTGACGAGGCTCAAGTGGATGCTTGTTTTGGTCTGTTTGGAGATAGTGCTAATCTTGACGCAAGATAGATGCACGGTTTGAGCCGAACGTAGCATAGGGTCAGAAATCATTTTGGACGCAACCGATGGATCTCCTATGTGACATTGGTCATGTGGAATCTCATTTCAATCCATTTGGAGACAGTGGTAGTGTCAGTGCAAGATAGGTGCACGGTTTGCCACAAACATCGCTCAGAAATCATTTTGGACGTATCCGATGGAACTCCTAGGTGACGAGGTTCAAGTGGATGCTCGTTTTGGTCTATTTGGGGTTAGAGTTAACCATGATGCTAGATTGGTGCACGATTTGCTTCGAACGTACCATAGGCTCAGAAATCATTTTAGACGCGCTTGATGGTACTCCTAGTTGACGAGGCTCAACTGCATGCTTGTTTTGGTCTATTTAGATATAGTGCTAACCTTGACGCAAGATACGTGCACGGTTTGCCCCAAACATCGCTCAAAAATTGTTTTGGACGCACCCGATGGAACTCCTAGGTGACGAGGCTCAAGTGGATGCTCGTTTTGGTCTGTTTGGGGATAGTGCTAACCTTGATGCGAGATTGGTGCACGGTTTGCCTTGAACTTACCATAGGCACAGAAATCATTTTGGACGCACCCAATGGTACTCCTAGGTGACGAGCTCAAGTGGATGCTCGTTTTGGTCTGTTTGGAGATAGTGCTAATCTTGACGCAAGATAGATGTACAGTTTGCGTCGAAAGTACCATGGGCTCGAAAATCATTTTGGACGCACCCGATGGTACTCCTAGGTGATGAGGCACACATGGATGCTTGTTTTGGTCTGTTTGGACATAGAGCTAATCTTGACACAAGATAGGTGTACGGTTTGCATCGAACGTACCATAGGCTCATATATCATTTTGGACAAATCCGATGGATCTCCTCGGTGACATTGGTCATATGGAATCTCGTTTCAATCCATTTTGAGACACTGTTAGAGACAATGCAAGATAGGTGAACAATTGCGCCAAACATAGATCCGAAATCATTTTGGGATGCACCCAATGGTACTTCTTGGTGATGAGGCTCAAGTGGTTACTTGTTTCAGTCTATTTGGATACAGTGCTAATCATGACGCGAGATAGGTGCACGGTTTGCGTCGAACGTACCACAAGCTCGAAAATCATTTCAGACACAGCCGATGGAACTCCTAGGTGACGAGGCTCAAGTGGATGCTTGTTTTGGTCTGTTTGGAGATAGTGCTAATCCTGACGCAAGATAGATGCACGGTTTGAGCCGAACGTAGCATAGGGTCAGAAATCATTTTGGACGCACCCGATGGATCTCCTATGTGACATTGGTCATGTGGAATCTCATTTCAATCCATTTGGAGATAGTGGTAGTGTTAGTGCAAGATAGGTGCACCGTTTGCGCCAAACATACCATAGGCACAGAATCGTTTTGGATGCACCCGATGGTACTCCTAGGTGACGAGGCTTAAGTGGATGCTCGTTTTGGTCTGTTTGGAGATAGTGCTAATCTTGATGCGAGATTGGTGCACTATTTGCGTCGAACGTACCATAGGCTTGGAAATCGTTGTGGACGCGCTCGATGGTACTGCTAGGTGACTAGGCTCAAGTGGATGCTTATTTTGGTCTATTTAGACATAGTGCTAACCTTGACGCAAGATAGGTGCACAGTTTGCGCCAAACATAGCATAGGCTCAGAAATCATTTTGTATGCACCCGATGGTTCTCCTATGTTTCTTTGGTCATGTGGAATCTCATTTCAATCCATTTGGTGACAGTGACAGTGTTAGTGCAAGATATGTGCCATAGGCTCAGAAATCATTTTGGATGCACCCGATCGTGCCCCAACCTGACGAGGCTCAAGTGGATGCTCATTTTGGTCTGTTTGGTGACAGTGCTAATCTTGAAGCAAGATAGGTGCACGATTTGCACCGAACGTACCATAGGCTCAGAAATCATTTTGGACGCACCCGATGGATCTTCTCAGTGACATTGGTCATTTGGAATCTCATTTCAATGCATTTGGAGACAGTGTTAGTGTCAGTGGAAGATAGGTGCACGGTTTGCACCAAACGTCGCTTAGAAATCGTTTTGGATGCACCCGGTGGTACTCCTAGGTGACGAGGCTCAAGTGGATGCTCGTTTTGGTCTGTTTGGAGATAGTGCTAACCTTGACGCAAGATAGGTGCACGGTTTGCGCCGAACGTACCATAGGCTCAGAATTCGTTTTGGATGCACCCGATGGATCTCCTAGGTGACATTGGTCATGTGGAATCTGGATTCAATTCATATGGAGATAGCGGTACTGCTAGTGCAAGATAGGTGCACTGTTTGTGCCAAACGTACCATAGGCATAGAAATCATTTTGGACGCAAAAGATGGTACTCCTAGGTGACGAGGCTTAAGTGGATGCTCGTTTTAGCCTGTTTGGAGATAGTGCTAATCTGGATACAAGATTGGTGCACGGTTTGCGTCGAACGTACCATAGGCTCAAAAATCATTTTGGACGCACCCGATGGATCTTCTCAGTGACAATGGTCATTTGGAATCTCGTTTCAATGCATTTGGAGACAGTGTTAGTGTCAGTGCATGATTTGCGCCAAACATCACTTAGAAATCGTTTTGGACGCACCCGATGGTACTCCTAGGTGACGAGGCTCAAGTGGATGCTCGTTTTGGTCTGTTTGGAGATAGTGCTAATCTTAACGCAAGATAGATGCACGGCTTGCGCCGAACGTTCTGTAGGCCCAGAAATTATTTTGGATGCACCTGATGGATATCTTAGGTGACATTGGTCATCTGGAATCTTGTTTGAATCTATTTGGAGACAGCGATACTATCAGTGCATGATGGGTGCACTGTTTGTGCCAAACATACCATAGGCACAGAAATAGTTTTGGACGCACCCGATGGTTCTCTCAGGTGTCGAGGTTTAAGTGGATGCTCATTTTGGTCTGTTTGGTGACAATGCTAATCTTGATGCGAGATTGGTGCAAGGTTTGCATCGAACGTACCATAGGCTTAGAAATGATTTTAGATGCGCTCGATGGTACTGCTAGGTGAAGAAGCTCAAGTGGATGCTAGTTTTGGTCTGTTTAGACATAGTGCTAACATTGACGCAAGATAGGTGCACGGTTTCGCCGAACGTAGCATAGGCTCAGAAATCATTTAGGATGCACCCGATAGATTTCCTATATGACTTTGGTCATGTGGAATCTCGTTTGAATCCTTTGGTGACAGTGGCAGTGTTAGTGCAAGATATGTTCAGGGTTTGCGCTAAACGTACCATAGGCATATAAATCATTTTGCATGCACCCAATAGTACTCCTAGGTGACGGGGCTCAAGTGGATGCTCGTTTTGGTCTGTTTTGAGATAGTGCCAACCTTGACGCAAGATAGGTGCACAGTTTGTGCCGAAAGTACCGTAGGCTCAGAAATCATTGTGGATGCACCCGATAGATCTCCTAGGTGATATTGGTTCTGTGGAATCTTGTTTCAATCCATTTGGAGACAACGGTTCTGTTAGTGCAAGGTGGGTGCACTGTTTGCGCCAAACATACCATAGGCACAGAAATCATTTTGGACGCACCCGATGGTGCTCCTAGGTGATGAGACACACGTGGATGCTCGTTTTGGTCTATTTGGACATAGAGCAAATCTTGACACAAGATAGGTGCACGGTTTGCGCCGAACATACCAAAAGGCTCAGAAATCATTTTGGACGCACCCGATGGATCTCCTCGGTGACATTGGTCAAGTGGAAACTCGTTTCAATCCATTTGGAGACACTGTTAGAGTCAGTGCAAGATAGGTGCACAGTTTGCGCCAAACATAGCTTCGAAATCATTTTAGGATGCATCCGATGGTACATCTAGGTGACGAGTCTCAAGTGGTTACTTGTTTCAGTCTATTTGGAGATAGTGCCAATCTTGACGCACGATAGGTGCACAGTTTGCGCCGAACGTAAAATAGGGCTAGAAATCGTTTTGGACGCACCCGATGGATCTCCTATGTGACATTGGTCATGTGGAATCTCATTTTCATCCATTTGGAGACAGTGGTAGTGTCAGTGCAAGATAGGTGCACGGTTTGCGCCAAACGTACCATAGGCACAGAAATCATTTTGGACGCACCCGATGGTACTCCTAGGTGACGTGGCTCAAGTGGATGCTCGTTTTGGTCTGTTTAGACATAGTGCGAACCTTGACGCACTATGGGTGCACAGTTTGCGCCGAACATACCATAGGCTCAGAAATCATTTTGGACGCACCCGATGGATCTTCTCAGCGACATTGGTCATTTGGAAACTCGTTTCAATGCATTTGGAGACAGTGTTATGTTCAATGCAATTTAGGTGCACGGTATGCGCCAAACATTGCTTAGAAATCATTTTGGACGCACCTGATGGTACTTCTAGGTGACGAGGATCAAGTGGATGCTCGTTTTGGTCTGTTTGGAGATAGTCCTAACCTTAAGGCAGGATAGGTGCATGGTTTACGCCGAACGTACCGTAGGCTCAGAAATAGTTTTGGATGCACCCGATGGATCTCCTAGGTGACATTGGTCATCTGGAATCTCATTTCAATCCATTTGGAGACAGTGGTACTATCAGTGCAACATGGGTGCACTATTTGCGCCAAACATACCATAGGTCTAGAAATAGTTTTGGACGCACCCGATGCTCGTTTTGGTCTGTTTAGAGACATCGCTAATCTTGATGCGAGATTGGTGCACGATTTGCGTCGAACGCACCATAGGCTTGGAAATCATTTTAGACACGCTCGATGCTACTCCTAGGTGAAGAAGCTCTAGTGGATGCTCGTTTTGGTCTGTTTAGACATAATGCTAACCTTGACGCAAGATAGGTGCACGGTTTGCATCGAAGGTAGGATAGGCTCTGAAATCTTTTAGGATGCACCCCTGTGGATCTCCTATGTGACTTTGGTCATGTGGAATCTCGTTTGAATCCTTTGGTGATAGTGGTAGTCTTGGTGCAAGATATGTGTATGGTTTGCGCTAAACGTACCATAGGCACAGAAATCATTTTGGATGCACCTGATAGTACTCCTAGGTGACAAGGCTCAAGTGGATGCTCGTTTTGGTCTGTTTGGAGATAGTGCTAACCTTGACGCAAGATAGGAGCACGGTTTGCGCCGAACGTACCGTAGGCTAAGAAATCATTGTGGATGCACTCGTTGGATCTCCTAGGTGACATTGGTCATGTGGAATCTCATTTCAATCCATTTGGGGACAGTGGTATTATTAGTGCAAGATGGGTGCACTGTTTGCGCCAAACATACCATAGGCATAGAAATCGTTTTGGACGCACCCCATGGTACTCCTAGGTGATGAGGCTTAAGTGGATGGTCGTTGTGGTCTGTTCGGAGACAGTCCTAATCTTGATGAGAGATTGGTGCATGGTTTGCGTCGAACGTACCATAGGCTTGAAAATCGTTTTAGACGCGCTTGATGGTACTCCTAGCTGCAGAAGCTCAAGTGGATGCTCGTTTTGGTCTGTTTAGACATAGTGCTAACCTTGACGCAATATAGCAGCATGGTTTGCGCCGAACGTACTGTTGGCAAAGAAATCGTTGTGGATGCACCTGATGGATCTCCTAGGTGACATTGGTCATGTGGAATCTCGTTTCAATCCATTTGGAGACAGCGGTACTATCAATGCAAGATGGGTGCACTGTTTGCACCAAACATACCATGGGCACAGAAATCATTTTGGATGCACCCGATGGTACTCCAAGGTGACGTGGCTTAAGTGGATGCTCGTTTTGGTTTGTTTGGAGACAGTGCTAATCTTGATGCGAGATTGCTGCACGGTTTGCGTCGAATGTACCATAGGCTCGGAAATCATTTTGGACGTGCTCGATGGTACTCCTAGCTGATGAGGCTCAAGTGGATGCTCGTTTTGGTCTGTTTGGAGATAGCACTAATCTTGACGCAAGATAGATGCACGTTTCCGTTGAACGTACCATAGGCTCGAAAATCATTTTGGACGCACCTGATGGTACTCCTAGGTGACGAGGCACACGTGGATGCTCATTTTGGTCTATCAGGACCTAGAGCTAATCTTAACCCATGATAGGTGCACGGTTTGCGCCGATCATACCATAGGCTCAGAAATCATTTTGCACGCACCCGATAGTACTTCTAGGTGACGAGGCTTAAGTGGATGCTCGTTTTGGTCTGTTTGGAGACAGTGCTAATCTTGATGCGAGATTGGTGCACGGTTTGCGTCGAGCGTACCATAGGCTTGGAAATCGTTTTAGATGCGCTCGATGGTACTCCTAGGTGACGAGGCTCAAGTGGATGCTCGTTTTGGTCTGTTTGGAGATAGTGCTAACCTTGACGCAAGAAAGGTGCACGGTTTGCGCCGAAAGTACCATAGGCTTTGAAATCATTGTGGACGCACCCCATGGATCTCCTAGGTGACATTGGTCCTATGGAATCTTGTTTCAATCTATTTGGAGACAGCGGTACTGTCAGTGCAAGATGGGTGCACTGTTTGCGCCAATCATACCATAGGCACAAAAATCATTTTGGACGCACCCGATGGTACTCCTAGGTGACGAGGCACACGTGGATGCTCTTTTTGGTCTGTTTGGACATAGAGCTAATCTTGACACAAGATAGGTGCACGGTTTGCGCCGAACGTACCATTGGCTCAGAAATCATTTTGGACGTACCCGATGGATCTCCTCGGTGACCTTGGTCACGTGGAATCTCGTTTAAATCCATTTGGAGACAGTGTTAGAGTCAGTGCAAGATAGGTGCGCGGTTTGCGCCAAACGTAGCTCAGAAATCATTTTGGGATAAACCCCATGGTACTTCTAGGTGACGAGGCTCGAGTGGTTACTTGTTTCAGTCTATTTGGAGATAGTGCTAATCTTGATGCAAGATAGGTGCACGGTTTGCGCTGAACGTACCACAAGCTTGAAAATCGTTTCAGACACACCCGATGGTACTCCAAGGTGACGAGGCTCAAGTGGATGCTCGTCTTGGTCTGTTTGGAGATAGTGCTAATCTTGACGCAAGATAGATGCACGGTTTGCACCGAACGTAAAATAGGGTCAGAAATTGTTTTGGACGGACCCGATGGATCTCCTATATGACATTGGTCATGTGGAATCTCATTTCAATCCATTTGGAGACAATGGTAGTGTCAGTGCAAGATAGGTGCACAGTTTGCGCCAAATGTACCATAGGCACATAAATCGTTTTGGATGCACCCAATGGTACTCCTAGGTTACGTGGCTCAAGTCATTTTGGTCTATTTAGACACAGTGCTAACCTTGACGCAAGATAGGTGCATAGTTTGCGCCGAACGTACCATAGGCTCAGAAATTGTTTTGGATGCACAAGATGGATCTCCTAGGTGGCATTGGTCATCTGGAATCTCGTTTCAATCTATTTGGAGACAGCGATACTATCAGGGCATGATGGGTGCACTGTTTGCGCCAAACATACCATAGGCACAAAAATAGTTTTGGACACACCCGATGGTACTCCTAGGTGACGAGGCTTAAGTGGATGCTCGTTGTGGTCTATTTGGAGATAGTGCTAATCTTGATGCGAGATTGGTGCACGGTTTGCGTCGAACGTACCATAGGCTTGGAAATCATTTTACACGCGCTTGATGGTACTCCTAGGTGAAGAAGCTCAAGTGGATGCTCATTTTGGTCTGTTTAGACATAGTGCTAACCTTGACGCAAGATAGGAGCACGGTTTGCGCCGAACGTACCGTAGGCTCAGAAATCGTTGTGGATGCACCTGTTGGATCTCCTAGGTGACATTGGTCATGCGGAATCTCGTTTCAATCCATTTTGAGACAGCGGTACCGTCCGTGCAATATGGGTGCACTGTTTCGCCAAACATACCGTAGGCACAGAAATAATTTTGGACGCACCCGACGGTACTCCTAGGTGACGAGGCTTAAGTGGACGCTCGTAGTTTGTTTGGAGACAGTGCTAATATTGATGCGAGATTGTTGCACGGTTTGCATCGAACGTACCATAGGCTCGGAAATCGTTTTGGACGCACCCGATGTATCTCCTATGTGACATTGGTCATGTGGAATCTCATTTCCGTCCATTTGGAGACAGTGGTAGTGTCAGTGCAAGATAGGTGCACGGTTTGCGCCAAACGTACCATAGGCACGGAAATCGTTTTGGACGCACCAGATGGTACTCCTAGGTGACGAGGCACTCATGGATGCTCATTTTGGTCTGTTTGGACATAGAGCTAATCTTGACATAAGATAGGTGCACGGTTTGCGCCGAACATACCAAAGGCTCAGAAATCATTTTGGATGCACCCGATGGATCTCCTCGGTGACATTGGTCATGTGGAATCTTGTTTCAATCCATTTGGGGACACTGTTAGAGTCAGTGCAAGATAGGTGCATAGTTTGCGCCAAACGTAGCTTCGAAATCATTTTGGGATGCATCCGATGGTACATCTAGGTGACAAGGCTCAAGTGGTTACTTGTTTCAGTCTATTTGGAGATAGTGCTAATCTTGATGCAAGATAGGTGCACGGTTTGCGCCGAACGTACCACAAGCTTCAAAATCGTTTTGCACGCACCTGTTGGTACTTCTAGGTGACGAGGCTCAAGTGGATGCTTGTTTTGGTCTGTTTGGAGATAGTGCTAACCTTGACGCAAGTTAGGTGCACGGTTTGCGCCGAACGTACCGTAGGCTCAGAAATTGTTTTGGATGCACCAGATGGATCTCCTAGGTGACATTGGTCATCTGGAATCTCGTTTCAATCTATTTGGAGACATTGATACTATCAGTGCAAGATGGGTGCACTATTTGTGCCAAACATACCATAGGCATAGAAATAGTTTTGTACACACCGGATGGTACTCCTAGGTGACGAGGCTTAAGTGGATGCTCGTTGTGGTCTGTTTGGAGACAATGCTAAACTTGATGTGAGATTGGTGCACGGTTTGCGTCGAATGTACCACAGGCTTGGAAATCATTTTAGACGCGCTTGATGGTTCTCCTAGGTGAAGAAACTCAAGTGGATGCTCGTTTTGGTCTGTTTAGACATAGTGCTAACCTTGACGCAAGATAGGAGCACGGTTTGCGCCGAACGTACCGTAGGCTCAGAAATCATTGTGGATGCACCCGATGGATCTCCTAGGTGACATTGGTCATGTAGAATCTCATTTTAATCCATTTGGTGACAGCGGTACTATCAATATGGGTGTACTGTTTCACCAAACATACCATAGGCACATACATTATTTTGGACGCACCCGATGGTACTCCTAGGTGACGAGGCTTAAGTGGATGCTCGTAGTTTGTTTGGAGACAGTGCTAATATTGATGCGAGATTGCTGCACGGTTTGCGTCGAACGTACCATAGGCTCGGAAATCGTTTTGGACGTGCTCGATGGTACTCCTAGGTGACGAGGCTCAAGTGGATGCTTGTTTTGGTCTGTTTGGAGATAGCTCTAATCTTGACGCAACATAGATGCACGTTTGCGTCGAACGTACCATAGGCTCGAAAATCATTTTGGACGCACCTGATGGTACTCCTAGGTGACAAGGCACACGTGGATGCTCGTTTTGGCCTATTTGGACATAGAGCTAATCTTGACACAAGATAGGTGCACGGTTTGCGTCGAATGTACCATAGGCTCAGAAATTGTTTTGGACGCACCCGATAGTACTCCTAGGTGACGAGGCTTAAGTGGATGCTCGTTTTGGTCTATTTGGAGATAGTGCTAATCTTGATGCGAGATTGGTGCACAGTTTGCGTGGAGCGTACCATAGGCTTGGAAATCGATTTAGACGCGCTCGATGGTACTCCTAGGTGAAGAAGCTCAAGTGGATGCTTGTTTTGGTCTGTTTAGACATAGTGCTAACCTTGACGCAAGATAGGTGCACGGTTTGCACCGAATGTAGGATAGGCCCAAAAATCGTTTAGGATGGACCCGGTGGATCTCCTATGTGACTTTGGTCATGTGGAATCTCGTTTCAATCCTTTGGTGACAGTGGTAGTGTTAGTGCAAGATATGTGCATGGTTTACGCTAAACGTACCATAGGCAGAGAAATCATTTTGGATGCACCCGATAGTACTCCTAGGTGACGAGGCTCAAGTGGATGCTCGTTTTGCTCTGTTTGGAGATAGTGCTAACCTAGGTGGAAGATAGGTGCACGGTTTGCGCTGAAAGTACCATAGGCTCAGAAATCGGTGTGGATGCACCCGATGGATCTCCTAGGTGACATTGGTCCTGTGGAATCTTGTTTCAATCCATTTGGAGACAGCGGCACTGTCAGTGCAAGATGGGTGCACTGTTTGCGCCAAACATGGCTTAGAAATCGTTTTGGACGCACCTGATGGTACTCCTTGGTGACGAGGCACACGTGGATGCTCGTTTTGGTCTGTTTGGATATAGAGCTAGTCTTGACACAAATAGGTGCACGGTTTGCGCTGAACGTGTGGAATCTCGTTTAGCACCAAACGTACCGTAGGCTCAGATATCATTTTGGATGCACCCGATGGATGTCCTAGGTGACATTGGTCATCTGGAATCTCGTTTCAATCTATTTGGAGACAGCGATACTACCAGTGCATGATGGGTGCACGGTTTGTGCCAAACATACCATAGGCACAGAAATAGTTTTGGACGCACCCGATGGTACTCCTAGGTGACGAGGCTTAAGTGGATGCTCATTTTGGTCCTTTTGGTGACAGTGCTAATCTTGATGCGAGATTGGTGCGCGGTTTGCATCGAACGTACCATAGGCTTAGAAATTATTTTAGACACGCTCGATGGTACTCCTAGGTGAAGAAGCTCAAGTGGATGCTCGTTTTGGTCTGTTTAGACATAGTGCTAACATTGACGCTAGATAGGTGCACCGTTTGCGCCGAACGTAGCATAGGCTCAGAAAATCGTTTAGGATGCACCCGATGGATCTCCTATGTGACTTTGGTCATGTGGAATCTCGTTTCAATCGTTTGGTCACAGTGGCATTGTTAGTGCAAGATATGTTAACGGTTTGCGCTAAACATACCATAGGCACATAAATCATTTTGGATGCACCCGATAGTACTCCTAGGTGACGAGGCTCAAGTGGATGCTCGTTTTGGTCTGTTTTGAGATAGTGCTAACCTTGACGCAAGATAGGTGCACAGTTTGTGCTGAAAGTACCATAGGCTCAGAAATTGTTCTAGATGCACCCGATGGATCTCCTAGGTGATATTGGTCCAGTGGAATCTTATTTCAATCCATTTGGAGATAGCAGTACTGTTAGTGCAAGATGGGTGCACTGTTTGTGCCAAACATACCATTGGCACAGAAATAGTTTTGGACGCACCCGATGGTACTCCCAGGTGACGAGGCTTAAGTGGATGCTCATTTTGGTCTTTTTGGTGACAGAGCTAATCTTGATGCGAGATTGGTGCACGGTTTGCATCGAACGTACCATAGGCTTAGAAATTGTTTTAGACACGCTCGATGGTACTCCTAGGTGAAGAAGCGTAAGTGGATGCTCGTTTTGGTCTGTTTAGACATAGTGCTAACATTGACGCTAGATAGGTGCACGGTTTGCGCCGAACGTAGCATAGGCTTAGAAATCGTTTAGGATGCACCCGATGGATCTCCTATGTGACTTTGGTCATGTGGAATCTCGTTTCAATCGTTTGGTCACAGTGGCATTGTTAGTGCAAGATATGTTAACGGTTTGCGCTAAACATACCATAGGCACATAAATCATTTTGGATGCACCCGATAGTACTCCTAGGTGACGAGGCTCAAGTGGATGCTCGTTTTGGTCTATTTTGAGATCGTGCTAACCTTGACGCAAGATAGGTGCACAGTTTGTGCTGAAAGTACCATAGGCTCAGAAATTGTTCTAGATGCACCCGATGGATCTCCTAGGTGATATTGGTCCTGTGGAATCTTGTTTCAATCCATTTGGAGATAGCAGTACTGTTAGTGCAAGATGGGTGCACTGTTTGTGCCAAACATACCATTGGCATAGAAATCGTTTTGGACGCACCCGATGGTACTCCTAGGTGACGAGGCACACGTGGATGCTCGTTTTGGTCTGTTTGGAGATAGTGCTAAACTTGATGCGAGATTGGTGCACGGTTTGCGTCGAACGTACTATAGGCTCAAAAATCGTTTTGGATACACCCGATGGATCTCCTATGTGACTTTGGTCATGTGGAATCTCGTTTCAATCCATTTGGTGACATTGGAGTGTTAGTGCAAGTTACGTGCACGGTTTGCGCTAAATGTACCATAGGCACAGAAATCGTTTTGGACGCACCAGATGGTACTCCTAGGTAACGAGGTTCAACTGGATGCTCATTTTGGTCTATTTGAGATAGTGCTAATCTTGACGCAAGAGAGATGCACGGTTTGCGTCGAATGTACCATAGGGTAGAAAATCGTTTTGGACGCACCTGATGGTACTCCTAGGTGACGAGGCACACATGGATGCTCGTTTTGGTCTGTTTGGACATAGAGCTAATCTTGACACAATATAGGTGCACGGTTTGCGCCGAACGTACAATAGGATCAGAAATCATTTTGGACGCACCCGATTGTACTCCTAGGTGACGAGGCTCAAGTGGATGCTCGTTTTGGTCTGTTTAGAGATAGTGCTAATCTTGACGCAAGATAGGTGCACGGTTTGCGCCGAACGTACCATAGGCTCAGAAATCATTTTGGATGCACCCGATGGATCTTCTTAGTGACATTGGTTATTTGGAATCTCATTTCAATCCATTTGGAGACAGTGTTAGTCTCAGTGCAAGATAGGTGCACGGTTTGCGCCAAACATCACTTAGAAATCATTTTGCACGCACCAGATGGTACTTCCAGGTGACGAGGCTCTAGTGGATGCTTGTTTTGGTATGTTTGGAGATAGTTCTAACCTTGACGGAAGATAGGTGCACAGTTTGCGCCGAACGTACCGTAGGCTCAGAAATTGTTTTGGATGCACCCGATGGATCTCCTAGCTGACATTGGTCATCTAGAATCTCGTTTCAATCTATTTGGAGACAGCGATACTATCAGTGCAAGATGGGTGCACTGTTTGCGCCGAACATACCACAGGCACAGAAATCGTTTTGGACGCACCCGATGGTACTCCTAGGTGACGAGGCTTAAGTGGATGCTCATTTTGTTCTGTTTGGAGATAGTGCTAATGTTGATGCGAGATTGGTGCACGGTTTGCGTCGAACGTACCATAGGCTTGAAAATCATTTAGACGCGCTCGATGGTACCCCTAGGTGAAGAAGCTCAAGTGGATGCTCGTTTTGGTCTGTTTAGACATTGTGCTAACATTGACGCAAGATAGGTGCACGGTTTGCGCCGAACGTAGCATAGGCTCATAAATCGTTTAGGATGCAATCGGTGGATCCCTTCTGTGACTATGGTCATGTGGAATCTTGTTTGAATCCTTTGGTGATAGTGGCAGCGTTAGTGCAAGATATGTGCATGGTTTGCGCTAAACGTACCATAGGCACAGAAATCATTTTGGATGCACCCGATAGTACTCCTAGGTGACGAGGCTCAAGTGGATGCTCGTTTTGGTATGTTTGGAGATAGTGCTAATTTTGACGCAAGATAGGTGCACGGTTTGCACTGAACGTACCGTTGGCATAGAAATCATTTTGGATGCACCCGATGGATCTCCTAGGTGACATTGGTCATGAGGAATCTTGTTTAAATCCATTTGGAGACAACGGTACTGTCAGTGCAAGATAGGTGCACTATTTGCGCCAAACGTACCATAGGTACAGAAATCATTTTGGACACAATAGATGGTACACCTAGGTGACGAGGCTTAAGTGGATGCTTGTTTTGGTCCGTTTGGAGTAGTGCTAATCTTGGTGCGAGATTGGTGCACAGTTTTGCGTCAAACGTACCATATGCTCATAAATTCTTTAGGACGCACCCGATGGATCTCCTATGTGACATTGGTCATGTGAAATCTCGTTTCAATCCTTTTGGAGACAGTGGTAGTGTCAGTGCAAGATAGGTGCACGATTTGCGCCAAACATCGCTCAAAAATCGTTTTGGTCGCACCCGATGGTACTCCTAGGTGACGAGGCTCAAGTGGATGCTCGTTTTGGTCTGTTTGGAGATAGTGCTAACCTTGATGCGAGATTGCTGCATTGTTTGCGTCGAACGTACCATAGGCTCGAAAATCGTTTTGGATGCACCCGATGGATCTCCTATGTGACTTTGGTCATGTGGAATCTCGTTTCAATCCATTTGGTGACATTGGAGTGTTATAGCAAGTTACGTGCACGGTTTGCGCTAAACGTACCATAGGCACAGAAATCGTTTTGGACGCACCAGATGGTACTCCTAGGTAATGAGGCTCAACTGGATGCTTGTTTTGGTCTGTTTAGAGATAGTGCTAATCTTGACGCAAGATAGATGCACTGATAAGGACATGCCTACGATGTCCTAGAAAATATTCCCAATCTTTCACGGTGCTAAAATACCAAGAATCGATCTCCTCTGAATTTTCTCTAAATTAATAGCTTCTCTGAATTTCAGTGAATCAACAAGCAAGGCCTTCGGTTCTCATACACAAGGCAACCAATAAAACTGAATTCCACGTCCAGGCAAATAAATAACTCAAGGATCAAACAATGTTATTTTATTAATTGAGAGCAGCCGTTGGAAGCATACACAGCAAGCACAAAACTGTTGTGGTCTCTCTCGTGTACAGGTGCACAGATACGTGACTGGAAACTCAAGCAATGGCCCAACAACAAAAGTAGATTACAGCCAGATAGTAACGATATGATCCAGAGAATGCAATTCAAGTAGCAGATAGAAGATACAGCTCAGCTTACAAAAAACGAGTAGTAGATGCAATCCGCAGCCTCAAGAGTTCTCCAACCCGTGCACAATCACAGCACGATCCAGAGAGGGGATTCCAGTAGGAACCGATGCGAGCCCAAGGAGATGAATTCCCGATCACACACCAACACAAATCTACGAGGATCCGGTAACACCCGCTAGGGTTTCACGAGCGGCGGCTCGACGAGGAGTAACTCCACAAATAAAATCCAATCTCCCCTATTACATGGCAACCTGGCCATTATAAGTGCACGCAGGCACAGAAGACATGGACTCGACTTGACCTTCCAAACTAATTAATTAAATGGACTAGCCCACTATCAAATAACACAATATTGAGCCCATATATGCTAATACTACCACAACACGTCAAATTGCAAGGAAATAATTTAATATTGAGCCCACGTTGCTAACCTACCAGCACCATTAGGTGGGCACCATGACTTGTATGGAACCAACATGAAACACCCTTTCCTGCTTCTTCTCTTCCTTGCACAGATGAATTCTATGAAAAATAAACTTGGTCCCGAATCTTGTAGTATTAGCAAGGATCCCATCCTTTATCTTGTTTTTCTTTGCATCAAATAAAAATGAGCCAAACTGAATAACTTGACGAGTCATGGGCTCATCATCCTCTCTCCCTTGAAACAAAGCCGTCCTCGGCTTTGGCATAATCTCAACAGGCTTCTCTATCTTTGTAACAACTATATTTCCATCTTTCTTGCTGTCTTTGTGTCGCATCAAATTAGACAGAGAGCCAAACTGTATAGGAGATTTATTAGCAACAGCATCTACATTTTTCCACTCCTTGCCATGACTATCAGAAGCTTCACCCAAAGAATTAATAATCCCAGAAGAATTCCCCTTGATGGTTATATCATGCTCTGATAGCTCACTAAGTTGAGCTTTGAACTCGGAAACCTTCTTTGCAGCAAGAGTGCCTTTTGTCATCGCCACATTGTTCCCAAAAATATTATTGGAGATAGAACCAAATTGGATTGATGATTTAATTGGCTTCTTGCAGCAAATCGCAGACTCACTAGCAGCAGCAAGAGTAGGAATATTCGCATCATTCTCTCCCTCTTGAAGCAAAGCCGTCATCGGCTTTGGGGTAATTTCATCAACCTTTTTCTTCACCTTCACAGTAGCAAACACCTCAGCCATGATGGCACTATCAGGCATTGGTTTGAGCACATGATTAACTCCCTTGTGCACAAATGAATAAGTATTGGAACGACCACTATGAGTAGCATCGAGATCAAATTGCCATGGTCGACCCAACAACAAATGACATGCACTCACCGATGCAATATCACAGTCCACAGTATCAATATAAGAGCCAACTGAAACTTTAACTCTAGCCTTATGAGTAATTTTCAGTGTACCACTTTGATTCATCCATTGCATATAACGCGGCGTTGGAAGCCTCCGCGTAGATAAAGACAAAGCATGAACAACATCTGAACTAATGACATTAGCGAAACTGCCACCGTCAATAATTAATTTGCATACCTTATCCTTAATTGTGCACTCCGACTGAAATATGCTGGAGCGTTGCCCCTTCATAGTAGCAACAGTACCATTACTGTGTATTTCACTTGCCATCATAGATAATCCATCTGACACATCATCTGTATCATCAACTTTATGCTCACACTGAGGATCACAAGCAGAAGCACTACTATCCGGCCCAGGTGGGGTTGGCCGAGGCTCAATAAATTAAGGTTGCCCGGATCCCAACAGTTCTTATGCACACCCACTCGGAGAAAGGCCCAATGTCCCTAAAAGACTAGTCCGATAGGGGAAGGGTGGCTCTCTCTTTTAAGGTGGCTTTCTCCTCCCAAGATAAGCAAGGTGCGATTATTCAGAGGCTCACACGGTCGTCGCCCGACTACAACTAGGCCACTTGACCCTTTTTTGTTGCATCTTTGCTAGCGGGTAATAGCGGAGGATGTCCTCATCATTCCCACCCCCTTAAACAAGGGCCTAGCTCTGATACCAAATGATACATCCGGCCCAGGTGGGGTTGGTCGAGGCCCAATAAATTAAGGTTGCCCGAATCCCAACAGTTCTTATGCACACCCACTCGGAGAAAGGCCCAATGTCCCTAAAAGACTAGTCCGATAGGGGAAGGGTGGCTCTCTCTTTTAAGGTGGCTTTCTCCTCCCAAGATAAGCAAGGTGGGATTATTCAGAGGCTCACACGGTCGTCGCCCGACTACAACTAGGCCACTTGACCCTTTTTTGTTGCGTCTTTGCCAGCGGGTAATAGCGGAGGATGTCCTCATCATGCACGGTTTGCATCAGATGTACCATAGGCTCGAAAATCGTATTGGACGCGCCTGATGGTACTCCTAGGTGACGAGGCACACGTGGATGCTCGTTTTGGTCTGTTTGGACATAGAGCTAATCTTGACACAATATAGGTGCACGGTTTGCGCCGAACGTACCATAGGCTCAGAAATCATTTTGGACACACTCGATCGTACTCCTAGGTGACGAGGTTCAAGTGGATGCTCGTTTTGGTCTGTTTGGAGATAGTGCTAATCTTGACGCAAGATTGGTGCACGGTTTGCGCCGAACGTACCATAGGCTCAGAAATCATTTTGGATGCACCTGATGGTTCCTCTTAGTGACATTGGTCATTTGGAATCTCATTTCAATCCATTTGGAGACAGTGTTAGTGTCAGTGCAAGATAGGTGCACGGTTTGCGCCAAACATCGCTTAGAAATCATTTTGCACGCACCTGATGGTACTTCCAGGTGACGAGGCTCTAGTGGATGCTCGTTTTGGTCTGTTTGGAGACAGTTCTAACCTTGACGCAAGATAGGTGCACGGTTTGCGCCGAACGTACCGTAGGCTCAGAAATTGTTTTGGATGCACCCGATGGATCTCCTAGCTGACATTGGTCATCTGGAATCTCGTTTCAATCTATTTGGAGACAGCGATACTATCAGTGCAAGATGGGTGCACTGTTTGCGCCAAACATACCATAGGCACATATATAGTTTTGGACGCACCCGATGGTACTCCTAGGTGACGAGGCTTAAGTGGATGCTCATTTTGGTCTGTTTGGAGACAGTGCTAATCTTGATGCGAGATTGGTGCACGGTTTGCTTCGAACGTACCATAGGCTTAGAAATCGTTTTAGACGCGCTCGATGGTACCCCTAGGTGAAGAAGCTCAAGTGGATGCTCATTTTGGTCTATTTAGACATAGTGCTAACATTGACGCAAGATAGGTGCATGGTTTGCGCCGAACGTAGCATAGGCTCAGAAATCGTTTACGATGCAATCGGTGCATCCCTTCTATGACTATGGTCATGTGGAATCTTGTTTGAATCCTTTGGTGACAGTGGTAGTGTTAGTGCAAGATATGTGCACGGTTTGCGCTAAACGTACCATAGGCACAGAAATCATTTTGGATGCACCCGATAGTACTCCTAGGTGACGAGGCTCAAGTGGATGCTCATTTTGGTATGTTTGGAGATAGTGCTAACTTTGACGCAAGATAGGTGCACGGTTTGCACTGAACGTACCTTAGGCTCAGAAATCGTTTTGGATGCACCCGATGGATCTCCTAGGTGACATTGGTCATGAGAAATCTCGTTTCAATCCATTTGGAGACAACAGTACTATCAATGCAAGATAGGTGCACTATTTGCGCCAAACGTACCATAGGCACAAAAATCGTTTTGGACGCAAAAGATGGTACTCCTAGGTGACGAGGCTTAAGGGGATGCTCGTTTTGGTTCGTTTGGAGTAGTGCTAACCTTGATGCGAGATTGGTGCACGGTTTTGCGTCGAACGTACCATATGCTCATAAATTCTTTAGGACACACCCGATGGATCTCCTATGTGACATTGGTCATGTGAAATTTCGTTTCAATCCATTTGGAGACAGTAGTAGTGTCAGTGAAAGATAGGTGCACGGTTTGCGCCAAATATCGCTCAGAAATCGTTTTGGACGCACCCGATGGTACTCCTAGGTGACGAGGCTCAAGTGGCTGCTCGTTTTGGTATGCTTGGAGATAGTGCTAACGTTGATGCGAGATTGCTGCACGGTTTGCGTTGAACGTACCATAGGCTCGAAAATCATTTTGGATGCACTTGATGGATCTCCTATGTGACTTTGGTCATGTGGAATCTCGTTTCAATCCATTTGGTGACATTGGAGTGTTAGTGCAAGTTACGTGCACGGTTTGTGCTAAACGTACCATAGGCACAGAAATCGTTTTGGACGCACCAGATGGTACTCCTAGGTAATGAGGCTCAACTGGATGCTCGTTTTGGTATGTTTGGACATAGAGCTAATCTTGACACAATATAGGTCACGGTTTGCGCCGAACGTACCATAGGCTCAGAAATCATTTTGGACGCACTCGATTGTACTCCTAGGTGACGAGGCTCAAGTGGATCCTCATTTTGGTCTGTTTGGAGATAGTGCTAACCTTGATGCAAGATAGGTGCACGGTTTGCGCCGAACGTACCATAGGCTCAGAAATCATTTTGGATGCACCCGATGGATCTTCTTAGTGACATTGGTCATTTGGAATCTCATTTCAATCCATTTGGAGACAGTGTTAGTCTCAGTGCAAGATAGGTGCACGGTTTGCGCCAAACATCGCTTAGAAATCATTTTGCACGCACCTGATGGTACTTCTAGGTGACGAGGCTCTAGTGGATGCTCGTTTTGGTCTGTTTGGAGACAGTTCTAACCTTGACGCAAGATAGGTGCACGGTTTGCGCCGAACGTACCGTAGGCTCAGAAATTGTTTTGGATGCACTCGATGGATCTCCTAGCTGACATTGGTCATCTGGAATCTCGTTTCAATCTATTTGGAGACAGCGATACAATCAGTGCAAGATGGGTGCACTGTTTGCGCCAAACATACCATAGGCACATAAATAGTTTTGGACGCACCCGATGGTACTCCTAGGTGACGAGGCTTAAGTGGATGCTCATTTTGGTCTGTTTGGAGACAGTGCTAATCTTGATGTGAGATTGGTGCACGGTTTGCTTCGAACGTACCATAGGCTTAGAAATCGTTTTAGACGCGCTCTATGGTACCCCTAGGTGAAGAAGCTCAAGTGGATGCTCGTTTTGGTCTGTTTAGACATAGTGCTAACATTGACGCAAGATAGGTGCACGGTTTGCGCCGAACGTAGCCATAGGCTCAGAAATCGTTTAGGATGCAATCGGTGGATCCCTTCTGTGACTATGGTCATGTGGAATCTTGTTTGAATCCTTTGGTGACAGTGGCAGTGTTAGTGGAAGATATGTGCACGGTTTGCGCTAAACGTACCATAGGCACAGAAATCATTTTGGATGCACCCGATAGTACTCCTAGGTGACGAGGCTCAAGTGGATGCTCGTTTTGGTATGTTTGGAGATAGTGCTAACTTTGACGCAATATAGGTGCACGGTTTGCGCTGAACGTACCGTAGGCTCAGAAATCGTTTTGGATGCGCCCGATGGATCTCCTAGGTGACATTGGTCATGAGGAATCTCGTTTCAATCAATTTGGAGACAACGGTACTGTCAGTGCAAGATAGGTGCACTGTTTGCGTTAAACGTACCGTAGGCACAGAAATCGTTTTGGACGCAAAAGATGGTACTCCTAGGTGACGAGGCTTAAGTGGATGCTCGTTTTGGTCCATTTGGAGTAGTGCTAATCTTGATGCGAGATTGGTGCACGGTTTTGCGTCGAACGTACCATATGCTCATAAATTCTTTAGGACGCACCCGATGGATCTCCTATGTGACATTGGTCATTGGAAATCTCGTTTCAATCCAATTGGAGACAGTGGTAGTGTCAGTGCAAGATAGGTGCACGATTTGCGCCAAACATCACTCAGAAATCGTTTTGGACGCACCCGATGGTACTCCTAGGTGACGAGGCTCAAGTGGATGCTCGTTTTGGTCTGTTTGGAGATAGTGCTAACCTTGATGCGAGATTGCTGCACGGTTTGCGTCGTACGTATCATAGGCTCGAAAATCGTTTTGGATGCACCCGATGGATCTCCTATGTGACTTTGGTCATGTGGAATCTCGTTTCAATCCATTTGGTGACATTGGAGTGTTAGTGCAAGTTACGTACACGGTTTGCGCTAAACGTACCATAGGCACAGAAATCGTTTTGGACGCACCAGATGGTACTCCTAGGTAATGAGGCTCAACTGGATGCTCGTTTTGGTCTGTTTGGAGATAGTGCTAATCTTGACGCAAGATAGATGCACGGTTTGCGTCAGATGTAACATAGGCTCTAAAATCATATTGGACGCGCCTGATGGTACTCCTAGGTGACGAGGCACACGTGGATGCTCGTTTTGGTCTGTTTGGACATAGAGCTAATCTTGACACAATATAGGTGCACGGTTTGTGCCGAACGTACCATAGGCTCAGCAATCATTTTGGACGCACTCGATCGTACTCCTAGGTGACGAGGCTCAAGTGGATGCTCGTTTTGGTCTGTTTGGAGACAGTGCTAATCTTGATGCAAGATAGGTGCACGGTTTGCGCCGAACGTACCATAGGCTTAGAAATCATTTTGGATGCACCCGATGGATCCTCTTAGTGACATTGGTCATTTGGAATCTCATTTCAATCCATTTGGAGACAGTGTTAGTGTCAGTGCAAGATAGGTGCACGGTTTGCGCTAAACATCACTTAGAAATCATTTTGCATGCACTTGATGGTACTTCCAGGTGACGAGGCTCTAGTGGATGCTTGTTTTGGTCTGTTTAGACATAGTGCTAACATTGACGCAAGATAGGTGCACGGTTTGCGCCGAACGTAGCCATAGGCTCAGAAATCGTTTAGGATGCAATCGGTGGATCCCTTCTGTGACTATGGTCATGTGGAATCTTGTTTGAATCCTTTGGTGACAGTGGCAGTGTTAGTGCAAGATATGTGCACGGTTTGCGCTAAACGTACCATAGGCACAGAAATCATTTTGGATGCACCCGATCGTACTCCTAGGTGACGAGGCTCAAGTGGATGCTCATTTTGGTATGTTTGGAGATAGTGCTAACTTTGACGCAAGATAGGTGCACGGTTTGCGCTGAACGTACCGTAGGCTCAGAAATCATTTTGGATGAGCCCGATGGATCTCCTAGGTGACATTGGTCATGAGGAATCTCGTTTCAATCCATTTGGAGACAACGGTACTATCACTGCAAGATAGTTGCACTGTTTGCGCCAAACGTACCATAGGCACAGAAATCGTTTTGGATGCAAAAGATGGTACTCCTAGGTGATGAGGCTTAAGTGGATGCTCGTTTTGGTCCGTTTGGAGTAGTGCTAATCTTGATGCGAGATTGGTGCACGGTTTTGCGTCGAACGTACCATATGCTCATAAATTCTTTAGGACGCACCCGATGGATCTCCTATGTGACATTGGTCATGTGAAATCTCGTTTCAATCCATTTGGAGACAGTGGTAGTGTCAGTGCAAGATAGGTGCACGGTTTGCGCCAAACATCGCTCAGAAATCGTTTTGGACGCACCCGATGGTACTCCTAGGTGACGAGGCTCAAGTGGCTGCTCGTTTTGGTCTGCTTGGAGATAGTGCTAACGTTGATGCGAGATTGTTGCACGGTTTGCGTTGAACGTACCATAGGCTCGAAAATCATTTTGGATGCACTTGATGGATCTCCTATGTGACTTTGGTCATGTGGAATCTCGTTTCAATCCATTTGGTGACATTGGAGTGTTAGTGCAAGTTACGTGCACGGTTTGTGCTAAACGTACCATAGGCACAGAAATCGTTTTGGACGCACCAGATGGTACTCCTAGGTAATGATTCTCAACTGGATGCTCGTTTTGGTATGTTTGGACATAGAGCTAATCTTGACACAATATAGGTGCACGGTTTGCGCCGAACGTACCATAGGCTCAGAAATCATTTTGGACGCACTCGATCGTACTCCTAGGTGACGAGGCTCAAGTGGATCCTCATTTTGGTCTGTTTGGAGATAGTGGTAACCTTGATGCAAGATAGGTGCACGGTTTGCGCAGAACGTACCATAGGCTCAGAAATCATTTTGGATGCACCCGATGGATCTTCTTAGTGACATTGGTCATTTGGAATCTCATTTCAATCCATTTGGAGACAGTGTTAGTCTCAGTGCAAGATAGGTGCACGGTTTGCGCCAAACATCGCTTAGAAATCATTTTGCACGCACCTGATGGTACTTCTAGGTGACGAGGCTCTAGTGGATGCTCGTTTTGGTCTGTTTGGAGACAGTTCTAACCTTGACGCAAGATAGGTGCACGGTTTGCGCCGAACGTACCGTAGGCTCAGAAATTGTTTTGGATGCACTCGATGGATCTCCTAGCTGACATTGGTCATCTGGAATCTCGTTTCAATCTATTTGGAGACAGCGATACAATCAGTGCAAGATGGGTGCACTATTTGCGCCAAACATACCATAGGCACATAAATAGTTTTGGACGCACCCGATGGTACTCCTAGGTGACGAGGCTTAAGTGGATGCTCATTTTGGTCTGTTTGGAGACAGTGCTAATCTTGATGCGAGATTGGTGCACGGTTTGCTTCGAACGTACCATGGGCTTAGAAATCGTTTTAGACGCGCTCTATGGTACCCCTAGGTGAAGAAGCTCAAGTGGATGCTCGTTTTGGTCTGTTTAGACATAGTGCTAACATTGACGCAAGATAGGTGCACGGTTTGCGCCGAACGTAGCCATAGGCTCAGAAATCGTTTAGGATGCAATCGGTGGATCCCTTCTGTGACTATGGTCATGTGGAATCTTGTTTGAATCCTTTGGTGACAGTGGCAGTGTTAGTGGAAGATATGTGCACGGTTTGCGCTAAACGTACCATAGGCATAGAAATCATTTTGGATGCACCCGATAGTACTCCTAGGTGACAAGGCTCAAGTGGATGCTCGTTTTGGTATGTTTGGAGATAGTGCTAACTTTGACGCAAGATAGGTGCACGGTTTGCGCTGAACGTACCGTAGGCTCAAAAATCGTTTTGGATGCGCCCGATGGATCTCCTAGGTGACATTGGTCATGAGGAATCTCGTTTCAATCAATTTGGAGACAACGGTACTGTCAGTGCAAGATAGGTGCACTGTTTGCGTTAAACGTACCGTAGGCACAGAAATCGTTTTGGACGCAAAAGATGGTACTCCTAGGTGACGAGGCTTAAGTGGATGCTCGTTTTGGTCCGTTTGGAGTAGTGCTAATCTTGATGCGAGATTGGTGCACGGTTTTGCGTCGAACGTACCATATGCTCATAAATTCTTTAGGACGCACCCGATGGATCTCCTATGTGACATTGGTCATGTGAAATCTCGTTTCAATCCATTTGGAGACAGTGGTAGTGTCAGTGCAAGATAGGTGCACGGTTTGCGCCAAACATCGCTCAGAAATCGTTTTGGACACACCCGATGGTACTCCTAGGTGACGAGGCTCAAGTGGATGCTCATTTTGGTCTGTGTTGGAGATAGTGCTAACCTTGATGCGAGATTGCTGCATGGTTTGCGTCGAACGTACCATAGGCTCGAAAATCGTTTTGGATGCACCCGATGGATCTCCTATGTGACTTTGGTCATGTGGAATCTCGTTTCAATCCATTTGGTGACATTGGAGTGTTAGTGCAAGTTATGTGCACGGTTTGCGCTAAACGTACCATAGGCACAGAAATCGTTTTGGACGCACCAGATGGCACTCCTAGGTAATGAGGCTCAACTGGATGCTCGTTTTGGTCTGTTTGGAGATAGTGCTAATCTTGACGCAAGATAGATGCACGGTTTGCGTCAGATGTACCATAGGCTCGAAAATCGTATTGGACGCGCCTGATGGTACTCCTGGGTGACGAGGCACACATGGATGCTCGTTTTGGTCTGTTTAGACATAGAGCTAATCTTGACACAATATAGGTGCACGGTTTGTGCCGAACGTACCATAGGCTCATAAATCATTTTGGACGCACTCGATCGTACTCCTAGGTGACGAGGCTCAAGTGGATCCTCGTTTTGGTCTGTTTGGAGATATTGCTAATCTTGATGCAAGATAGGTGCACGGTTTGCGCCGAACGTACCATAGGCTCAAAAATCATTTTAGATGCACCCGATGGATCTTCTTAGTGACATTGGTCATTTGGAATCTCATTTCAATCCATTTGGAGACAGTGTTAGCGTCAGTGCAAGATAGGTGCACGATTTGCGCCAAACATCGCTTAGAAATCATTTTGCACGCACCTGATGGTACTTCCAGGTGATGAGGCTCTAGTGGATGCTCGTTTTGGTCTGTTTGGAGACAGTTCTAACCTTGACGCAAGATAGGTGCACGGTTTGCGCCGAACGTACCGTAGGCTCAGAAATTGTTTTGGATGCACCCGATGGATCTCCTAGCTGACATTGGTCATCTGGAATCTCGTTTCAATCTATTTGGAGACAGCGATACTATCAGTGCAAGATGGGTGCACTGTTTGCGCCAAACATACCATAGGCACATAAATAGTTTTGGACGCACCCGATGGTACTCCTAGGTGACGAGGCTTAAGTGGATGCTCATTTTGGTCTGTTTGGAGACAGTGCTAATCTTGATGCGAGATTGGTGCACGGTTTGCTTCAAACGTACCATAGGCTTAGAAATCGTTTTAGACGCGCTCGATGGTACCCCTAGGTGAAGAAGCTCAAGTGGATGCTCGTTTTGGTCTGTTTAGACATAGTGCTAACATTGACGCAAGATAGGTGCACGGTTTGCGCCGAACGTAGCCATAGGCTCAGAAATCGTTTAGGATGCAATCGGTGGATCCCTTCTATGACTATGGTCATGTCGAATCTTGTTTGAATCCTTTGGTGACAGTGGCAGTGTTACTGCAATATATGTGCACGGTTTGCGCTAAACATACCATAGGCACAAAAATCATTTTCGATGCACCCGATAGTACTCCTAGGTGACGAGGCTCAAGTGGATGCTCGTTTTGGTATGTTTGGAGATAGTGCTAACTTTGACGCAAGATAGGTGCATGGTTTGCGCTGAACGTACCGTAGGCTCAGAAATCATTTTGGATGCGCCCGATGGATCTCCTACGTGACATTGGTCATGAGGAATCTCGTTTCAATCCATTTGGAGACAACGGTACTGTCAGTGCAAGATAGGTGCATTGTTTGCGCCAAACGTACCATAGGCACAGAAATCGTTTTGGACGCAAAAGATGGTACTCCTAGGTGACGAGGCTTCAGTGGATGCTCGTTTTGGTCGTTTGGAGTAGGCTAATCTTGATGCGAGATTGGTGCACGGTTTTGTGTCAAACGTACCATATGCTCATAAATTCTTTAGGACGCACCCGATGGATCTCCTATGTGACATTGGTCATGTGAAATCTCGTTTCAATCCATTTGGAGACAGTGGTAGTGTCAGTGCAAGGTAGGTGCACGGTTTGTGCCAAACATCGCTCATAAATCGTTTTGGACGCACCCGATGGTACTCCTAGGTGACGAGGCTCAAGTGGATGCTCGTTTTGGTCTGTTTGGAGATAGTGCTAACCTTGATGCGAGATTGCTGCACGGTTTGCGTCGAATGTGCCATAGGCTCGAAAATCGTTTTGGATGCACCCGATGGATCTCCTATGTGACTTTGGTCATGTGGAATCTCGTTTCAATCCATTTGGTGACATTGGAGTGTTAGTGCAAGTTACGTGCACGGTTTGCGCTAAATGTACCAGAGGCACATAAATCGTTTTGGACGCACCAGATGGTACTCCAAGGTAATGAGGCTCAACTGGATGCTCGTTTTGGTCTGTTTGGAGATAGTGCTAATCTTGACGCAAGATAGATGCACGGTTTGCGTCAGATGTACCATAGGCTCGAAAATCGTATTGGACGCGCCTGATGGTACTCCTAGATGATGAGGCACACGTGGAAGCTCATTTTGGTCTGTTTGGTCATAGAGCTAATCTTGACACAATATACGTGCACGGTTTGCGCCGAACGTACATAGGCTCAGAAATCATTTTCGATGCACCCGATGGATCTTCTTAGTGACATTGGTCATTTGGAATCTAATTTCAATCCATTTGGAGACAGTGTTAGTGTCAGTGCAAGATAGGTGCACGATTTGCGCTAAACATCGCTTAGAAATCATTTTGCACGCACCTGATGGTACTTCCAGGTGACGAGGCTCTAGTGGATGCTCGTTTTGGTCTGTTTGGAGACAGTTCTAACCTTGACGCAAGATAGGTGCACGGTTTGCGCCGAACGTACCGTAGGCTCAGAAATTGTTTTGGATGCACCCGATGGATCTCCTAGCTGACATTGGTCATCTGGAATCTCGTTTCAATCTATTTGGAGGCAGCGATACTATCAGTGCAAGATGGGTGCACTGTTTGCGCCAAACATACCATAGGCACATAAATAGTTTTGGACGCACCCGATGGTACTCCTAGGTGACGAGGCTTAAGTGGATGCTCATTTTGGTCTGTTTGGAGACAGTGCTAATCTTGATGCGAGATTGGTGCACGGTTTGCTTTAAACGTACCATAGGCTTAGAAATCATTTTAGACGCGGTCGATGGTACCCCAAGGTGAAGAAGCTCAAGTGGATGCTCGTTTTGGTCTGTTTAGACATAGTGCTAACATTGACGCAAGATAGGTGCACGGTTTGCGCCGAACGTAGCCATAGGCTCAGAAATCGTTTAGGATGCAATCGGTGGATCCCTTCTGTGACTATGGTCATGTGGAATCTTGTTTGAATCCTTTGGTGACAGTGGCAGTGTTAGTGGAAGATATGTGCACGGTTTGCGCTAAACATACCATAGGCACAGAAATCATTTTGGATGCACCCGATAGTACTCCTAGGTGACGAGGCTCAAGTGGATGCTCGTTTTGGTATGTTTGGAGATAGTGCTAACTTTGACGCAATATAGGTGCACGGTTTGCGCTGAACGTACCGTAGGCTCAGAAATCGTTTTGGATGCGCCCGATGGATCTCCTAGGTGACATTGGTCATGAGGAATCTCGTTTCAATCAATTTGGAGACAACGGTACTGTCAGTGCAAGATAGGTGCACTGTTTGCGTTAAACGTACCGTAGGCACAGAAATCGTTTTGGACGCAAAAGATGGTACTCCTAGGTGACGAGGCTTAAGTGGATGCTCGTTTTGGTCCATTTGGAGTAGTGCTAATCTTGATGCGAGATTGGTGCACGGTTTTGCGTCGAACGTACCATATGCTCATAAATTCTTTAGGACGCACCCGATGGATCTCCTATGTGACATTGGTCATTGGAAATCTCGTTTCAATCCATTTGGAGACAGTGGTAGTGTCAGTGCAAGATAGGTGCACGATTTGCGCCAAACATCACTCAGAAATCGTTTTGGACGCACCCGATGGTACTCCTAGGTGACGAGGCTCAAGTGGATGCTCGTTTTGGTCTGTTTGGAGATAGTGCTAACCTTGATGCGAGATTGCTGCACGGTTTGCGTCGTACGTATCATAGGCTCGAAAATCGTTTTGGATGCACCCGATGGATCTCCTATGTGACTTTGGTCATGTGGAATCTCGTTTCAATCCGTTTGGTGACATTGGAGTGTTAGTGCAAGTTACGTGCACGGTTTGCGCTAAATATACCATAGGCACAGAAATCGTTATGGACGCACCAGATGGTACTCCTAGGTAATGAGGCTCAACTGGATGCTCATTTTGGTCTGTTTGGAGATAGTGCTAATCTTGACGCAAGATAGATGCACGGTTTGCGTCAGATATACCATAGGCTCGAAAATCGTATTGGACGCGCCTGATGGTACTCCTAGGTGATGAGGCACACGTGGATGCTCGTTTTGGTCTGTTTGGACATAGAGCTAATCTTGACACAATATAGGTGCATGGTTTGTGCCGAACGTACCATAGGCTCAGAAATCATTTTGGACGCACTCGATCGTACTCCTAGGTGACGAGGCTCAAGTGGATGCTCGTTTTGGTCTGTTTGGAGATAGTGCTAATCTTGACGCAAGATAGGTGCACGGTTTGCGCCGAACGTACCATAGGCTCAGAAATCATTTTGGATGCACCAGATGGATCTTCTTAGTGGCATTGGTCATTTGGAATCTCATTTCAATCCATTTGGAGACAGTGTTAGTGTCAGTGCAAGATAGGTGCACGGTTTGCGCCAAACATCGCTTACAAATCATTTTGCACGCACCTGATGGTGCTTCCAGGTGACGAGGCTCTAGTGGATGCTCGTTTTGGTCTGTTTGGAGACAGTTCTAACCTTGAGGCAAGATAGGTGCACGGTTTGCGCCGAACGTACCGTAGGCTCAGAAATTGTTTTGGATGCACCCGATGGATCTCCTAGCTGACATTGGTCATCTGGAATCTCGTTTCAATCTATTTGGAGACAGCGATACTATCAGTGCAAGATGGGTGCACTGTTTGCGCCAAACATACCATAGGCACATATATAGTTTTGGACGCACCCGATGGTACTCCTAGGTGACGAGGCTTAAGTGGATGCTCATTTTGGTCTGTTTGGAGACAGTGCTAATCTTGTTGCGAGATTGGTGCACGGTTTGCTTCGAATGTACCATAGGCTTAAAAATCGTTTTAGACGCGCTCTATGGTACCCTAGGTGAAGAAGCTCAAGTGGATGCTCGTTTAGATCTGTTTAGACATAGTGCTAACATTGACGCAAGATAGGTGCACGGTTTACGCCGAACGTAGCCATAGGCTCAGAAATCGTTTAGGATGAAATCGGTGGATCCCTTCTGTGACTATGGTCATGTGGAATCTTGTTTGAATCCTTTGTTTACAGTGGCAGTGTTAGTGCAAGATATGTGCATGGTTTGCGCTAAACGTACCATAGGCACAAAAATCATTTTGGATGCACCCGATAGTACTCCTAGGTGACGAGGCTCAAGTGGATGCTCGTTTTGGTATGTTTGGAGATAGTGCTAACTTTGACACAAGATAGGTGCACGGTTTGCGCTGAACGTACCGTAGGCTCAGAAATCATTTTGGATGCGCCCGATGGATCTCCTAGGTGACATTGGTTATGAGGAATCTCGTTTCAATCCATTTGGAGACAACGGTACTGTTAGTGCAAGATAGGTGCACTGTTTGCGCCAAACGTACCATAGGCACAGAAATCGTTTTGGACGCAAAAGATGGTACTCCTAGGTGATGAGGCTTAAGTGGATGCTCGTTTTGGTCCGTTTGGAGTAGTGCTAATCTTGATGCGAGATTGGTGCACGGTTTTGCGTCGAACGTACCATATGCTCATAAATTCTTTAGGGCGCACTCGATGGATCTCCTATGTGACATTGGTCATGTGAAATCTCGTTTCAATCCATTTGGAGACAGTGGTAGTGTCAGTGCAAGATAGGTGCATGGTTTGAGCCAAACATCGCTCAGAAATCGTTTTGGACGCACCCGATGGTACTCCTAGGTGACGAGGCTCAAGTGGATGCTCGTTTTGGTCTATTTGGAGATAGTGCTAACCTTGATGTGAGATTGCTGCACGGTTTGCGTCGAACGTACCATAGGCTCGAAAATCATTTTGGATGCACCCGATGGATCTCCTATGTGACTTTGGTCATGTGGAATCTCGTTTCAATCCATTTGGTGACATTGGAGTGTTAGTGCAAGTTACGTGCACGGTTTGCGCTAAATATACCATAGGCACAGAAATTGTTATGGACGCACCAGATGGTACTCCTAGGTAATGAGGCTCAACTGGATGCTCGTTTTGGTCTGTTTGGAGATAGTGCTAATCTTGACGCAAGATAGATGCACGGTTTGCGTCAGATGTACCATAGGCTCAAAAATCGTATTGGACGCGCCTGATGGTACTCCTAGGTGATGAGGCACACGTGGATGCTCGTGTTGGTCTGTTTGGACATAGAGCTAATCTTGATACAATATAGGTGCACGGTTTGTGCCGAACGTACCATAGGCACAGAAATCATTTTGGACGCACTCGATCGTACTCCTAGGTGACGAGGCTCAAGTGGATGCTCGTTTTGGTCTGTTTGGAGATAGTGCTAATCTTGACGCAAGATAGGTGCACGGTTTGCGCCGAACGTACCATAGGCTCAGAAATCATTTTGGATGCACCCGATGGATCTTCTTAGTGGCATTGGTCATTTGGAATCTCATTTCAATCCATTTGGAGACAGTGTTAGTGTCAGTGCAAGATAGGTGCACAGTTTGCGCCAAACATCGCTTACAAATAATTTTGCACGCACCTGATGGTACTTCTAGGTGACGAGGCTCTAGTGGATACTCGTTTGGGTCTGTTTGGAGACAGTTCTAACCTTGAGGCAAGATAGGTGCACGGTTTGCGCCGAACGTACCGTAGGCTCAGAAATTGTTTTGGATGCACCCGATGGATCTCCTAGCTGACATTGGTCATCTGGAATCTCGTTTCAATCTATTTGGAGACAGCGATACTATCAGTGCAAGATGGGTGCACTGTTTGCGCCAAACATACCATAGGCACATATATAGTTTTGGACGCACCCGATGGTACTCCTAGGTGACGAGGCTTAAGTGGATGCTCATTTTGGTCTGTTTGGAGACAGTGCTAATCTTGATGCGAGATTGGTGCACGGTTTGCTTCGAACGTACCGTAGGCTTAGAAATCGTTTTAGACGCGCTCGATGGTACCCCTAGGAGAAGAAGCTCAAGTGGATGCTCGTTTTGGTCTGTTTAGACATAGTGCTAACATTGACGCAAGATAGGTGCACGGTTTGCGCCGAACGTAGCCATAGGCTCAGAAATCGTTTAGGATGCAATCGGTGGATCCCTTCTGTGACTATGGTCAAGTGGAATCTTGTTTGAATCCTTTGTTTACAGTGGCAGTGTTAGTGCAAGATATGTGCACGGTTTGCGCTAATGTACCATAGGCACAGAAATCATTTTGGATGCACCCGATAGTACTCCTAGGTGACGAGGCTCAAGTGGATGCTCGTTTTGGTATGTTTGGAGATAGTGTTAACTTTCACGCAAGATAGGTGCACGGTTTGCGCTGAACGTACCGTAGGCTCAGAAATCGTTTTGGATGCGCCCGATGGATCTCCTAGGTGACATTGGTCATGAGGAATCTCGTTTCAATACATTTGGAGACAACGGTAGTGTCAGTGCAAGATAGGTGCACTGTTTGCGCCAAACGTACCATAGGCACAGAAATCATTTTGGACGCAAAAGATGGTACTCCTAGGTGACGAGGCTTAAGTGGATGCTCGTTTTGGTCCGTTTGGAGTAGTGCTAATCTTGATGCGAGATTGGTGCACGGTTTTACGTCGAACGTACCATATGCTCATAAATTCTTTAGGGCGCACTCGATGGATCTCCTATGTGACATTGGTCATGTGAAATCTCGTTTCAATCCATTTGGAGACAGTGGTAGTGTCAGTGCAAGATAGGTGCACGGTATGCGCCAGACATCGCTCAGAAATCGCTTTGGACGCACCCGATGGTACTCCTAGGTGACGAGGCTCAAGTGGATGCTCGTTTTGGTCTGTTTGGAGATAGTGCTAACCTTGATGCGAGATTGCTGCACGGTTTGCGTCGAACGTACCATAGGCTCGAAAATCATTTTGGATGCACCCGATGGATCTCCTATGTGACTTTGGTCATGTGGAATCTCGTTTCAATCCGTTTGGTGACATTGGAGTGTTAGTGCAAGTTACGTGCACGGTTTGCGCTAAATATACCATAGGCACATCGTTATGGACGCACTAGATGGTACTCCTAGGTAATGAGGCTCAACTGGATGCTCGTTTTGGTCTGTTTGGAGATAGTGCTAATCTTGACGCAAGATAGATGCACGGTTTGCGTCAGATGTACCATAGGCTCGAAAATCGTATTGGACGCGCCTGATGGTACTCCTAGGTGATGAGGCACACGTGGATGCTCGTGTTGGTCTGTTTGGACATAGAGCTAATCTTGATACAATATAGGTGCACGGTTTGTGCCGAACGTACCATAGGCACAGAAATCATTTTGGACGCACTCGATCGTACTCCTAGGTGACGAGGCTCAAGTGGATGCTCGTTTTGGTCTGTTTGGAGATAGTGCTAATCTTGACGCAAGATAGGTGCACGGTTTGCGCTGAACGTACCATAGGCTCAGAAATCATTTTGGATGCACCCGATGGATCTTCTTAGTGGCATTGGACATTTGGAATCTCATTTCAATCCATTTGGAGACAGTGTTAGTGTCAGTGCAAGATAGGTGCACAGTTTGCGCCAAACATCGCTTACAAATCATTTTGCACGCACCTGATGGTACTTCTAGGTGACGAGGCTCTAGTGGATACTCGTTTGGGTCTGTTTGGAGACAGTTCTAACCTTGAGGCAAGATAGGTGCACGGTTTGCGCCGAACGTACCGTAGGCTCAGAAATTGTTTTGGATGCACCCGATGGATCTCCTAGCTGACATTGGTCATCTGGAATCTCGTTTCAATCTATTTGGAGACAGCGATACTATCAGTGCAAGATGGGTGCACTGTTTGCGCCAAACATACCATAGGCACATATATAGTTTTGGACGCACCCGAGGGTACTCCTAGGTGACGAGGCTTAAGTGGATGCTCATTTTGGTCTGTTTGGAGACAGTGCTAATCTTGATGCGAGATTGGTGCACGGTTTGCTTCGAACGTACCGTAGGCTTAGAAATCGTTTTAGACGCGCTCGATGGTACCCCTAGGAGAAGAAGCTCAAGTGGATGCTCGTTTTGGTCTGTTTAGACATAGTGCTAACATTGACGCAAGATAGGTGCACGGTTTGCGCCGAACGTAGCCATAGGCTCAGAAATCGTTTAGGATGCAATCGGTGGATCCCTTCTGTGACTATGGTCAAGTGGAATCTTGTTTGAATCCTTTGTTTACAGTGGCAGTGTTAGTGCAAGATATGTGCACGGTTTGCGCTAATGTACCATAGGCACAGAAATCATTTTGGATGCACCCGATAGTACTCCTAGGTGACGAGGCTCAAGTGGATGCTCGTTTTGGTATGTTTGGAGATAGTGTTAACTTTCACGCAAGATAGGTGCACGGTTTGCGCTGAACGTACCGTAGGCTCAGAAATCGTTTTGGATGCGCCCGATGGATCTCCTAGGTGACATTGGTCATGAGGAATCTCGTTTCAATCCATTTGGAGACAACGGTACTGTCAGTGCAAGATAGGTGCACTGTTTGCGCCAAACGTACCATAGGCACAGAAATCATTTTGGACGCAAAAGATGGTACTCCTAGGTGACGAGGCTTAAGTGGATGCTCGTTTTGGTCCGTTTGGAGTAGTGCTAATCTTGATGCGAGATTGGTGCACGGTTTTACGTCGAACGTACCATATGCTCATAAATTCTTTAGGGCGCACTCGATGGATCTCCTATGTGACATTGGTCATGTGAAATCTCGTTCCAATCCATTTGGAGACAGTGGTAGTGTCAGTGCAAGATAGGTGCACGGTTTGCGCCAAACATCGCTCAGAAATCGTTTTGGACGCACCCGATGGTACTCCTAGGTGACGAGGCTCAAGTGGATGCTCGTTTTGGTCTGTTTGGAGATAGTGCTAACCTTGATGCGAGATTGCTGCACGGTTTGCGTCGAACGTACCATAGGCTCGAAAATCATTTTGGATGCACCCGATGCATCTCCTATGTGACTTTGGTCATGTGGAATCTCGTTTCAATCCATTTGGTGACATTGGAGTGTTAGTGCAAGTTACGTGCACGGTTTGCGCTAAATATACCATAGGCACAGAAATCATTATGGACGCACCAGATGGTACTCCTAGGTAATGAGGCTCAACTGGATGCTCGTTTTGGTCTGTTTGGAGATAGTGCTAATCTTGACGCAAGATAGATGCACGGTTTGCGTCAGATGTACCATAGGCTCGAAAATCGTATTGGACGCGCCTGATGGTACTCCTAGGTGATGAGGCACACGTGGATGCTCGTGTTGGTCTGTTTGGACAAAGAGCTAATCTTGATACAATATAGGTGCACGGTTTGTGCCGAACGTACCATAGGCTCAGAAATTATTTTGGACGCACTCGATCGTACTCCTAGGTGACGAGGCTCAAGTGGATGCTCGTTTTGGTCTGTTTGGAGATAGTGCTAATCTTGACGCAAGATAGGTGCACGGTTTGCGCTGAACGTACCATAGGCTCAGAAATCATTTTGGATGCACCCGATGGATCTTCTTAGTGGCATTGGTCATTTGGAATCTCATTTCAATCCATTTGGAGACAGTGTTAGTGTCAGTGCAAGATAGGTGCACGGTTTGCGCCAAACATCGCTTACAAATCATTTTGCACGCACCTGATGGTACTTCCAGGTGACGAGGCTCTAGTGGATGCTCGTTTTGGTCTGTTTGGAGACAGTTCTAACCTTGAGGCAAGACAGGTGCACGGTTTGCGCCGAACGTACCGTAGGCTCAGAAATTGTTTTGGATGCACCCGATGGATCTCCTAGCTGACATTAGTCATCTGGAATCTCGTTTCAATCTATTTGGAGACAGTGATACTATCAGTGCAAGATGGGTGCACTGTTTGCGCCAAACATACCATAGGCACATATATAGTTTTGGACGCACCCGATGGTACTCCTAGGTGACGAGGCTTAAGTGGATGCTCATTTTGGTCTGTTTGGAGACAGTGCTAATCTTGATGCGAGATTGGTGCACGGTTTGCTTCGAACGTACCGTAGGCTTAGAAATCGTTTTAGACGCGCTCGATGGTACCGCTAGGTGAAGAAGCTCAAGTGGATGCTCGTTTTGGTCTGTTTAGACATAGTGCTAACATTGACGCAAGATAGGTGCACGGTTTGCGCCGAACGTAGCCATAGGCTCAGAAATCGTTTAGGATGCAATCGGTGGATCCCTTCTATGACTATGGTCATGTGGAATCTTGTTTGAATCCTTTGTTTACAGTGGCAGTGTTAGTGCAAGATATGTGCACGGTTTGCGCTAAACGTACCATAGGCACAGAAATCATTTTGGATGCACCCGATAGTACTCCTAGTTGACGAGGCTCAAGTGGATGCTCGTTTTGGTATGTTTGGAGATAGTGCTAACTTTGACGCAAGATAGGTGCACGGTTTGCGCTGAACGTACCGTAGGCTCAGAAATCGTTTTGGATGCGCCCGATGGATCTCCTAGGTGACATTGGTCATGAGGAATCTCGTTTCAATCCATTTGGAGACAACGGTACTGTCAGTGCAAGATAGGTGCACTGTTTGCGCCAAACGTACCATAGGCACAGAAATCATTTTGGACGCAAAAGATGGTACTCCTAGGTGACGAGGCTTAAGTGGATGCTCGTTTTGGTCCGTTTGGAGTAGTGCTAATCTTGATGCGAGATTGGTGCACGGTTTTGCGTCGAACGTACCATATGCTCATAAATTCTTTAGGGCGCACTCGATGGATCTCCTATGTGACATTGGTCATGTGAAATCTCGTTCCAATCCATTTGGAGACAGTGGTAGTGTCAGTGCAAGATAGGTGCACGGTTTGCGCCAAACATCGCTCAGAAATCGTTTTGGACGCACCCGATGGTACTCCTAGCTGACGAGGCTCAAGTGGATGCTCGTTTTGGTCTGTTTGGAGATAGTGCTAACCTTGATGCGAGATTGCTGCACGGTTTGCGTCGAACGTACCATAGGCTCGAAAATCATTTTGGATGCACCCGATGCATCTCCTATGTGACTTTGGTCATGTGGAATCTCGTTTCAATCCATTTGGTGACATTGGAGTGTTAGTGCAAGTTACGTGCACGGTTTGCGCTAAATATACCATAGGCACAGAAATCATTATGGACGCACCAGATGGTACTCCTAGGTAATGAGGCTCAACTGGATGCTCGTTTTGGTCTGTTTGGAGATAGTGCTAATCTTGACGCAAGATAGATGCACGGTTTGCGTCAGATGTACCATAGGCTCGAAAATCATATTGGACGCGCCTGATGGTACTCCTAGGTGATGAGGCACACGTGGATGCTCGTGTTGGTCTGTTTGGACAAAGAGCTAATCTTGATACAATATAGGTGCACGGTTTGTGCCGAACGTACCATAGGCTCAGAAATCATTTTGGACGCACTCGATCGTACTCCTAGGTGACGAGGCTCAAGTGGATGCTCGTTTTGGTCTGTTTGGAGATAGTGCTAATCTTGACGCAAGATAGGTGCACGGTTTGCGCTGAACGTACCATAGGCTCCGAAATCATTTTGGATGCACCCGATGGATCTTCTTAGTGGCATTGGTCATTTGGAATCTCATTTCAATCCATTTGGAGACAGTGTTAGTGTCAGTGCAAGATAGGTGCACGGTTTGCGCCAAACATCGCTTACAAATCATTTTGCACGCACCTGATGGTACTTCCAGGTGACGAGGCTCTAGTGGATGCTCGTTTTGGTCTGTTTGCAGACAGTTCTAACCTTGAGGCAAGATAGGTGCACGGTTTGCGCCGAACGTACCGTAGGCTCAGAAATTGTTTTGGATGCACCCGATGGATCTCCTAGCTGACATTAGTCATCTGGAATCTCGTTTCAATCTATTTGGAGACAGTGATACTATCAGTGCAAGATGGGTGCACTGTTTGCGCCAAACATACCATAGGCACATATATAGTTTTGGACGCACCCGATGGTACTCCTAGGTGACGAGGCTTAAGTGGATGCTCATTTTGGTCTGTTTGGAGACAGTGCTAATCTTGATGCGAGATTGGTGCACGGTTTGCTTCGAACGTACCGTAGGCTTAGAAATCGTTTTAGACGCGCTCGATGGTACCGCTAGGTGAAGAAGCTCAAGTGGATGCTCGTTTTGGTCTGTTTAGACATAGTGCTAACATTGACGCAAGATAGGTGCACGGTTTGCGCCGAACGTAGCCATAGGCTCAGAAATCGTTTAGGATGCAATCGGTGGATCCCTTCTGTGACTATGGTCATGTGGAATCTTGTTTGAATCCTTTGTTTACAGTGGCAGTGTTAGTGCAAGATATGTGCACGGTTTGCGCTAAACGTACCATAGGCACAGAAATCATTTTGGATGCACCCGATAGTACTCCTAGTTGACGAGGCTCAAGTGGATGCTCGTTTTGGTATGTTTGGAGATAGTGCTAACTTTGACGCAAGATAGGTGCACGGTTTGCGCTGAACGTACCGTAGGCTCAGAAATCGTTTTGGATGCGCCCGATGGATCTCCTAGGTGACATTGGTCATGAGGAATCTCGTTTCAATCCATTTGGAGACAATGGTACTGTCAGTGCAAGATAGGTGCACTGTTTGCGCCAAACGTACCATAGGCACAGAAATCATTTTGGACGCAAAAGATGGTACTCCTAGGTGACGAGGCTTAAGTGGATGCTCGTTTTGGTCCGTTTGGAGTAGTGCTAATCTTGATGCGAGATTGGTGCACGGTTTTGCGTCGAACGTACCATATGCTCATAAATTCTTTAGGGCGCACTCGATGGATCTCCTATGTGGCATTGGTCATGTGAAATCTCGTTCCAATCCATTTGGAGACAGTGGTAGTGTCAGTGCAAGATAGGTTCACGGTTTGCGCCAAACATCGCTCAGAAATCGTTTTGGACGCACCCGATGGTACTCCTAGGTGACGAGGCTCAAGTGGATGCTCGTTTTGGTCTGTTTGGAGATAGTGCTAACCTTGATGCGAGATTGCTGCACGGTTTGCGTCGAACGTACCATAGGCTCGAAAATCATTTTGGATGCACCCGATGCATCTCCTATGTGACTTTGGTCATGTGGAATCTCGTTTCAATCCATTTGGTGACATTGGAGTGTTAGTGCAAGTTACGTGCACGGTTTGCGCTAAATATACCATAGGCACAGAAATCATTATGGACGCACCAGATGGTACTCCTAGGTAATGAGGCTCAACTGGATGCTCGTTTTGGTCTGTTTGGAGATAGTGCTAATCTTGACGCAAGATAGATGCACGGTTTGCGTCAGATGTACCATAGGCTCAAAAATCGTATTGGATGCGCCTGATGGTCCTCCTAGGTGATGAGGCACACGTGGATGCTCGTTTTGGTCTGTTTGGACATAGAGCTAATCTTGACACAATATAGGTGCACGGTTTGTGCCGAACGTACCATAGGCTCAGAAATCATTTTGGACGCACTCGATCGTACTCCTAGGTGACGAGGCTCAAGTGGATGCTCGTTTTGGTCTGTTTGGAGATAGTGCTAATCTTGACGCAAGATAGGTGCACGGTTTGCGCCGAACGTACCATAGGCTCAGAAATCATTTTGGATGCACCCGATGGATCTTCTTAGTGGCATTGGTCATTTGGAATCTCATTTCAATCCATTTGGAGACAGTGTTAGTGTCAGTGCAAGATAGGTGCACGGTTTGCGCCAAACATCGCTTACAAATCATTTTGCACGCACCTGATGGTACTTCCAGGTGACGAGGCTCTAGTGGATGCTCGTTTTGGTCTGTTTGGAGACAGTTCTAACCTTGAGGCAAGATAGGTGCACGGTTTGCGCCGAACGTACCGTAGGCTCAGAAATTGTTTTGGATGCACCCGATGGATCTCCTAGCTAACATTGGTCATCTGGAATCTCGTTTCAATCTATTTGGAGACAGCGATACTATCAGTGCAAGATGGGTGCACTGTTTGCGCCAAACATACCATAGGCACATATATAGTTTTGGACGCACCCGATGGTACTCCTAGGTGACGAGGCTTAAGTGGATGCTCATTTTGGTCTGTTTGGAGACAGTGCTAATCTTGATGCGAGATTGGTGCACGGTTTGCTTCGAACGTACCATAGGCTTAGAAATCGTTTTAGACGCGCTCGATGGTACCCCTAGGTGAAGAAGCTCAAGTGGACGCTCGTTTTGGTCTGTTTAAACATAGTGCTAACATTGACGCAAGATAGGTGCACGGTTTGCGCCGAACGTGGCCATAGGCTCAGAAATCTTTTAGGATGCAATCGGTGGATCCCTTCTGTGACTATGGTCAAGTGGAATCTTGTTTGAATCCTTTGTTTACAGTGGCAGTGTTAGTGCAAGATATGTGCACGGTTTGCGCTAAATGTACCATAGGCACAGAAATCATTTTGGATGCACCCGATAATACTCCTAGTTGACGAGGCTCAAGTGGATGCTCGTTTTGGTATGTTTGGAGATAGTGCTAACTTTGACGCAAGATAGGTGCACGGTTTGCGCTGAACGTACCGTAGGCTCAGAAATCGTTTTGGATGCGCCCGATGGATCTCCTAGGTGACATTGGTCATGAGGAATCTCGTTTCAATCCATTTGGAGACAATGGTACTGTCAGTGCAAGATAGGTGCACTGTTTGCGCCAAACGTACCATAGGCACAGAAATCATTTTGGATGCAAAAGATGGTACTCCTAGGTGACGAGGCTTAAGTGGATGCTCGTTTTGGTCCGTTTGGAGTAGTGCTAATCTTGATGCGAGATTGGTGCACGGTTTTGCGTCGAACGTACCATATGCTCATAAATTCTTTAGGGCGCACTCGATGGATCTCCTATGTGACATTGGTCATGTGGAATCTCGTTTCAATCCATTTGGAGACAGTGGTAGTGTCAGTGCAAGATAGGTGCACGGTTTGCGCCAAACATCGCTCAGAAATCGTTTTGGACGCACCCGATGGTACTCCTAGGTGACGAGGCTCAAGTGGATGCTCGTTTTGGTCTGTTTGGAGATAGTGCTAACCTTGATGCGAGATTGCTGCACGGTTTGCGTCGAACGTACCATAGGCTCGAAAAACGTTTTGGATGCACCCGATGGATCTCCTATGTGACTTTGGTCATGTGGAATCTCGTTTCAATCCATTTGGTGACATTGGAGTGTTAGTGCAAGTTACGTGCACGGTTTGCGCTAAATATACCATAGGCACAGAAATTGTTTTGGATGCACCAGATGGTACTCCTAGGTAATGAGGCTCAACCGGATGCTCGTTTTGGTCTGTTTGGAGATAGTGCTAATCTTGACGCAAGATAGATGCACGGTTTGCGTCAGATGTACCATAGGCTCGAAAATCGTATTGGACGCGCCTAATGGTACTCCTAGGTGATGAGGCACACGTGGATGCTCGTTTTGGTCTGTTTGGACATAGAGCTAATCTTGACACAATATAGGTGCACGGATTGTGCCGAACGTACCATAGGCTCAGAAATCATTTTGGACGCACTCGATCGTACTCCTAGGTGACGAGGCTCAAGTGGATGCTCGTTTTGGTCTGTTTGGAGATAGTGCTAATCTTGACGCAAGATAGGTGCACGGTTTGCGCCGAACGTACCATAGGCTCAGAAATCATTTTGGATGCACCCGATGGATCTTCTTAGTGGCATTGGTCATTTGGAATCTCATTTCAATCCATTTGGAGACAGTGTTAGTGTCAGTGCAAGATAGGTGCACGGTTTGCGCCAAACATCGCTTACAAATCATTTTGCACGCACCTGATGGTACTTCCAGGTGACGACGCTCTAGTGGATGCTCGTTTTGGTCTGTTTGGAGACAGTTCTAACCTTGATGCAAGATAGGTGCACGGTTTGCGCCGAACGTACCGTAGGCTCAGAAATTGTTTTGGATGCACCCAATGGATCTCCTAGCTGACATTGGTCATCTGGAATCTCGTTTCAATCTATTTGGAGACAGCGATACTATCAGTGCAAGATGGGTGCACTGTTTGCGCCAAACATACCATAGGCACATATATAGTTTTGGACGCACCCGATGGTACTCCTAGGTGATGAGGCTTAAGTGGATGCTCATTTTGGTCTGTTTGGAGACAGTGCTAATCTTGATGCGAGATTGGTGCACGGTTTGCTTCGAACGTACCATAGGCTTAGAAATCGTTTTAGACGCGCTCGATGGTACCCCTAGGTGAAGAAGCTCAAGTGGATGTCGTTTTGGTCTGTTTAGACATAGTGCTAACATTGACGCAAGATAGGTGCACGGTTTGCGCCGAACATAGCCATTGGCTTAGAAATCATTTAGGATGCAATCGGTGGATCCCTTCTGTGACTATGGTCATGTGGAATCTTGTTTGAATCCTTTGTTTACAGTGGCAGTGTTAGTGCAAGATATGTGCACGGTTTGAGCTAAACGTACCATAGGCACAGAAATCATTTTGGATGCACCCGATAGTACTCCTAGGTGACGAGGCTCAAGTGGATGCTCGTTTTGGTATGTTTGGAGATAGTGCTAACTTTGACGCAAGATAGGTGCACGGTTTGCGCTGAACGTACCGTAGGCTCAGAAATCGTTTTGGATGCGCCCGATGGATCTCCTAGGTGACATTGGTCATTAGGAATCTCGTTTCAATCCATTTGGAGACAACGGTACTATCAGTGCAAGATAGGTGCACTGTTTGCGCCAAACGTACCATAGGCACAGAAATCGTTTTGGACGCAAAAGATGGTACTCCTAGGTGACGAGGCTTAAGTGGATGCTCGTTTTGGTCCGTTTGGAGTAGTGCTAATCTTGATGCGAGATTGGTGCATGGTTTTGCGTCGAACGTACCATATGCTCATAAATTCTTTAGGACGCACTCGATGGATCTCCTATGTGACATTGGTCATGTGAAATCTTGTTTCAATCCATTTGGAGACAGTGGTAGTGTCAGTGCAAGATAGGTGCACGGTTTGCGCCAAACATCGCTCAGAAATCGTTTTGGACGCACCCGATGGTACTCCTAGGTGACGAGGCTCAACTGGATGCTCGTTTTGGTCTGTTTGGAGATAGTGCTAACCTTGATGCGAGATTGCTGCACGGTTTGCGTCGAACGTACCATAGGTTCAAAAATCATTTTGGATGCACCCGATGGATCTCCTATGTGACTTTGGTCATGTGGAATCTCGTTTCAATCCATTTGGTGTCATTGGAGTGTTAGTGCAAGTTACGTGCACGGTTTGCGCTAAATATACCATAGGCACAGAAATCGTTATGGACGCACCAGATGGTACTCCTAGGTAATGAGGCTCAACCGGATGCTCGTTTTGGTCTGTTTGGAGATAGTGCTAATCTTGACGCAAGATAGATGCACGGTTTGCGTCAGATGTACCATAGGCTCGAAAATCGTATTGGACGTGCCTGATGGTACTCCTAGGTGATGAGGCACACGTGGATGCTCGTTTTGGTCTGTTTGGACATAGAGCTAATCTTGACACAATATAGGTGCACGGTTTGTGCCGAACGTACCATAGGCTCAGAAATCATTTTGGACGCACTCGATCGTACTCCTAGGTGACGAGGCTCAAGTAGATGCTCGTTTTGGTCTGTTTGGAGATAGTGCTAATCTTGACGCAAGATAGGTGCACGGTTTGCGCCGAACGTACCATAGGCTCAGAAATCATTTTGGATGCACCCGATGGATCTTCTTAGTGGCATTGGTCATTTGGAATCTCATTTCAATCCATTTGGAGACAGTGTTAGTGTCAGTGCAAGATAGGTGCACGGTTTGCGCCAAACATCGCTTACAAATCATTTTGCACGCACCTGATGGTACTTCCAGGTGACGAGGCTCTAGTGGATGCTCGTTTTGGTCTGTTTGGAGACAGTTCTAACCTTGAGGCAAGATAGGTGCACGGTTTGCGCCGAACGTACCGTAGGCTCAGAAATTGTTTTGGATGCACCCGATGGATCTCCTAGCTAACATTGGTCATCTGGAATCTCGTTTCAATCTATTTGGAGACAGCGATACTATCAGTGCAAGATGGGTGCACTGTTTGCGCCAAACATACCATAGGCACATATATAGTTTTGGACGCACCCGATGGTACTCCTAGGTGACGAGGCTTAAGTGGATGCTCATTTTGGTCTGTTTGGAGACAGTGCTAATCTTGATGCGAGATTGGTGCACGGTTTGCTTCGAACGTACCATAGGCTTAGAAATCGTTTTAGACGCGCTCGATGGTACCCCTAGGTGAAGAAGCTCAAGTGGATGTCGTTTTGGTCTGTTTAGACATAGTGCTAACATTGACGCAAGATAGGTGCACGGTTTGCGCCGAACGTAGCCATAGGCTCAGAAATCATTTAGGATGCAATCGGTGGATCCCTTCTGTGACTATGGTCATGTGGAATCTTGTTTGAATCCTTTGTTTACAGTGGCAGTGTTAGTGCAAGATATGTGCACGGTTTGCGCTAAACATACCATAGCCACAGAAATCATTTTGGATGCACCCGATAGTACTCCTAGGTGACGAGGCTCAAGTGGATGCTTGTTTTGGTATGTTTGGAGATAGTGCTAACTTTGACGCAAGATAGGTGCACGGTTTGCGCTGAACGTACCGTAGGCTCAGAAATCGTTTTGGATGCGCCCGATGGATCTCCTAGGTGACATTGGTCATTAGGAATCTCGTTTCAATCCATTTGGAGACAACGGTACTATCAGTGCAAGATAGGTGCACTGTTTGCGCCAAACGTACCATAGGCACAGAAATCGTTTTGGACGCAAAAGATGGTACTCCTAGGTGACGAGGCTTAAGTGGATGCTCGTTTTGGTCCGTTTGGAGTAGTGCTAATCTTGATGCGAGATTGGTGCACGGTTTTGCGTCAAACGTACCATATGCTCATAAATTCTTTAGGACGCACTCGATGGATCTCCTATGTGACATTGGTCATGTGAAATCTCGTTTCAATCCATTTGGAGACAGTGGTAGTGTCAGTGCAAGATAGGTGCACGGTTTGCGCCAAACATCGCTCAGAAATCATTTTGGACGCACCCGATGGTACTCCTAGGTGACGAGGCTCAAGTGGATGCTCGTTTTGGTCTGTTTGGAGATAGTGCTAACCTTGATGCGAGATTGCTGCACGGTTTGCGTCGAACGTACCATAGGTTCGAAAATCATTTTGGATGCACCCGATGGATCTCCTATGTGACTTTGGTCATGTGGAATCTCGTTTCAATCCATTTGGTGTCATTGGAGTGTTAGTGCAAGTTACGTGCACGGTTTGCGCTAAATATACCATAGGCACAGAAATCGTTATGGACGCACCAGATGGTACTCCTAGGTAATGAGGCTCAACTGGATGCTCGTTTTGGTCTGTTTGGAGATAGTGCTAATCTTGACGCAAGATAGATGCACGGTTTGCGTCAGATGTACCATAGGCTCGAAAATCGTATTGGACGCGCCTGATGGTACTCCTAGGTGATGAGGCACACGTGGATGCTCGTGTTGGTCTGTTTGGACAAAGAGCTAATCTTGATACAATATAGGTGCACGGTTTGTGCCGAACGTACCATAGGCTGAGAAATCATTTTGGACGCACTCGATCGTACTCCTAGGTGACGAGGCTCAAGTGGATGCTCGTTTTGGTCTGTTTGGAGATAGTGCTAATCTTGACGCAAGATAGGTGCACGGTTTGCGCCGAACGTACCATAGGCTCAGAAATCATTTTGGATGCGCCCGATGGATCTTCTTAGTGGCATTGGTCATTTGGAATCTCATTTCAATCCATTTGGAGACAGTGTTAGTGTCAGTGCAAGATAGGTTCACGGTTTGCGCCAAACATCGCTTACAAATCATTTTGCACGCACCTGATGGTACTTCCAGGTGACGAGGCTCTAGTGGATGCTCGTTTTGGTCTGTTTGGAGACAGTTCTAACCTTGACGCAAGATAGGTGCACGGTTTGCGCCGAACATACCGTAGGCTCAGAAATTGTTTTGGATGCACCCGATGGATCTCCTAGCTGACATTGGTCATTTGGAATCTCGTTTCAATCTATTTGGAGACAGCGATACTATCAGTGCAAGATGGGTGCACTGTTTGCGCCAAACATACCATAGGCACATATATAGTTTTGGACGCACCCGATGGTACTCCTAGGTGACGAGGCTTAAGTGGATGCTCATTTTGGTCTGTTTGGAGACAGTGCTAATCTTGATGCGAGATTGGTGCACGGTTTGCTTCGAACGTACCATAGGCTTAGAAATCGTTTTAGACGCGCTCGATGGTACCCCTAGGTGAAGAAGCTCAAGTGGACGCTCGTTTTGGTCTGTTTAGACATAGTGCTAACATTGACGCAAGATAGGTGCACGGTTTGCGCCAAACGTAGCCATAGGCTCAGAAATCTTTTAGGATGCAATCGGTGGATCCCTTCTGTGACTATGGTCAAGTGGAATCTTGTTTGAATCCTTTGTTTACAGTGGCAGTGTTAGTGCAAGATATGTGCACGGTTTGCGCTAAATGTACCATAGGCACAGAAATCATTTTGGATGCACCCGATAGTACTCCTAGTTGACGAGGCTCAAGTGGATGCTCGTTTTGGTATGTTTGGAGATAGTGCTAACTTTGACGCAAGATAGGTGCACGGTTTGCGCTGAACGTACCGTAGGCTCAGAAATCGTTTTGGATGCGCCCGATGGATCTCCTAGGTGACATTGGTCATGAGGAATCTCGTTTCAATCCATTTGGAGACAATGGTACTGTCAGTGCAAGATAGGTGCACTGTTTGCGCCAAACGTACCATAGGCACAGAAATCATTTTGGACGCAAAAGATGGTACTCCAAGGTGACGAGGCTTAAGTGGATGCTCGTTTTGGTCCGTTTGGAGTAGTGCTAATCTTGATGCGAGATTGGTGCACGGTTTTGCGTCGAACGTACCATATGCTCATAAATTCTTTAGGGCGCACTCGATGGATCTCCTATGTGACATTGGTCATGTGGAATCTCGTTTCAATCCATTTGGAGACAGTGGTAGTGTCAGTGCAAGATAGGTGCACGGTTTGCGCCAAACATCGCTCAGAAATCGTTTTGGACGCACCCGATGGTACTCCTAGGTGACGAGGCTCAAGTGGATGCTCGTTTTGGTCTGTTTGGAGATAGTGCTAACCTTGATGCGAGATTGCTGCACGGTTTGCGTCGAACGTACCATAGGCTCGAAAAACGTTTTGGATGCACCCGATGGATCTCCTATGTGACTTTGGTCATGTGGAATCTCGTTTCAATCCATTTGGTGACATTGGAGTGTTAGTGCAAGTTACGTGCACGGTTTGCGCTAAATATACCATAGGCACAGAAATTGTTTTGGACGCACCAGATGGTACTCCTAGGTAATGAGGCTCAACCGGATGCTCGTTTTGGTCTGTTTGGAGATAGTGCTAATCTTGACGCAAGATAGATGCACGGTTTGCGTCAGATGTACCATAGGCTCGAAAATCGTATTGGACGCGCCTAATGGTACTCCTAGGTGATGAGGCACACGTGGATGCTCGTTTTGGTCTGTTTGGACATAGAGCTAATCTTGACACAATATAGGTGCACGGTTTGTGCCGAACGTACCATAGGCTCAGAAATCATTTTGGACGCACTCGATCGTACTCCTAGGTGACGAGGCTCAAGTGGATGCTCGTTTTGGTCTGTTTGGAGATAGTGCTAATCTTGACGCAAGATAGGTGCACGGTTTGCGCCGAACGTACCATAGGCTCAGAAATCATTTTGGATGCACCCGATGGATCTTCTTAGTGGCATTGGTCATTTGGAATCTCATTTCAATCCATTTGGAGACAGTGTTAGTGTCAGTGCAAGATAGGTTCACGGTTTGCGCCAAACATCGCTTACAAATCATTTTGCACGCACCTGATGGTACTTCCAGGTGACGAGGCTCTAGTGGATGCTCGTTTTGGTCTGTTTGGAGACAGTTCTAACCTTGACGCAAGATAGGTGCACGGTTTGCGCCGAACATACCGTAGGCTCAGAAATTGTTTTGGATGCACCCGATGGATCTCCTAGCTGACATTGGTCATTTGGAATCTCGTTTCAATCTATTTGGAGACAGCGATACTATCAGTGCAAGATGGGTGCACTGTTTGCGCCAAACATACCATAGGCACATATATAGTTTTGGACGCACCCGATGGTACTCCTAGGTGCGAGGCTTAAGTGGATGCTCATTTTGGTCTGTTTGGAGACAGTGCTAATCTTGATGCGAGATTGGTGCACGGTTTGCTTCGAACGTACCACAGGCTTAGAAATCGTTTTAGACGCGCTCGATGGTACCCCTAGGTGAAGAAGCTCAAGTGGACGCTCGTTTTGGTCTGTTTAGACATAGTGCTAACATTGACGCAAGATAGGTGCACGGTTTGCGCCGAACGTAGCCATAGGCTCAGAAATCTTTTAGGATGCAATCGGTGGATCCCTTCTGTGACTATGGTCAAGTGGAATCTTGTTTGAATCCTTTGTTTACAGTGGCAGTGTTAGTGCAAGATATGTGCACGGTTTGCGCTAAATGTACCATAGGCACAGAAATCATTTTGGATGCACCCGATAGTACTCCTAGTTGACGAGGCTCAAGTGGATGCTCGTTTTGGTATGTTTGGAGATAGTGCTAACTTTGACGCAAGATAGGTGCACGGTTTGCGCTGAACGTACCGTAGGCTCAGAAATCGTTTTGGATGCGCCCGATGGATCTCCTAGGTGACATTGGTCATGAGGAATCTCGTTTCAATCCATTTGGAGACAATGGTACTGTCAGTGCAAGATAGGTGCACTGTTTGCGCCAAACGTACCATAGGCACAGAAATCATTTTGGACGCAAAAGATGGTACTCCAAGGTGACGAGGCTTAAGTGGATGCTCGTTTTGGTCCGTTTGGAGTAGTGCTAATCTTGATGCGAGATTGGTGCACGGTTTTGCGTCGAACGTACCATATGCTCATAAATTCTTTAGGGCGCACTCGATGGATCTCCTATGTGACATTGGTCATGTGGAATCTCGTTTCAATCCATTTGGAGACAGTGGTAGTGTCAGTGCAAGATAGGTGCACGGTTTGCGCCAAACATCGCTCAGAAATCGTTTTGGACGCACCCGATGGTACTCCTAGGTGACGAGGCTCAAGTGGATGCTCGTTTTGGTCTGTTTGGAGATAGTGCTAACCTTGATGCGAGATTGCTGCACGGTTTGCGTCGAACGTACTATAGGCTCGAAAAACGTTTTGGATGCACCCGATGGATCTCCTATGTGACTTTGGTCATGTGGAATCTCGTTTCAATCCATTTGGTGACATTGGAGTGTTAGTGCAAGTTACGTGCACGGTTTGCGCTAAATATACCATAGGCACAGAAATTGTTTTGGACGCACCAGATGGTACTCCTAGGTAATGAGGCTCAACCGGATGCTCGTTTTGGTCTGTTTGGAGATAGTGCTAATCTTGACGCAAGATAGATGCACGGTTTGCGTCAGATGTACCATAGGCTCGAAAATCGTATTGGACGCGCCTAATGGTACTCCTAGGTGATGAGGCACACGTGGATGCTCGTTTTGGTCTGTTTGGACATAGAGCTAATCTTGACACAATATAGGTGCACGGTTTGTGCCGAACGTACCATAGGCTCAGAAATCATTTTGGACGCACTCGATCGTACTCCTAGGTGACGAGGCTCAAGTGGATGCTCGTTTTGGTCTGTTTGGAGATAGTGCTAATCTTGACGCAAGATAGGTGCACGGTTTGCGCCGAACGTACCATAGGCTCAGAAATCATTTTGGATGCACCCGATGGATCTTCTTAGTGGCATTGGTCATTTGGAATCTCATTTCAATCCATTTGGAGACAGTGTTAGTGTCAGTGCAAGATAGGTGCACGGTTTGCGCCAAACATCGCTTACAAATCATTTTGCACGCACCTGATGGTACTTCCAGGTGACGACGCTCTAGTGGATGCTCGTTTTGGTCTGTTTGGAGACAGTTCTAACCTTGATGCAAGATAGGTGCACGGTTTGCGCCGAACGTACCGTAGGCTCAGAAATTGTTTTGGATGCACCCGATGGATCTCCTAGCTGACATTGGTCATCTGGAATCTCGTTTCAATCTATTTGGAGACAGCGATACTATCAGTGCAAGATGGGTGCACTGTTTGCGCCAAACATACCATAGGCACATATATAGTTTTGGACGCACCCGATGGTACTCCTAGGTGATGAGGCTTAAGTGGATGCTCATTTTGGTCTGTTTGGAGACAGTGCTAATCTTGATGCGAGATTGGTGCACGGTTTGCTTCGAACGTACCATAGGCTTAGAAATCGTTTTAGACGCGCTCGATGGTACCCCTAGGTGAAGAAGCTCAAGTGGATGTCGTTTTGGTCTGTTTAGACATAGTGCTAACATTGACGCAAGATAGGTGCACGGTTTGCGCCGAACGTAGCCATAGGCTTAGAAATCATTTAGGATGCAATCGGTGGATCCCTTCTGTGACTATGGTCATGTGGAATCTTGTTTGAATCCTTTGTTTACAGTGGCAGTGTTAGTGCAAGATATGTGCACGGTTTGCGCTAAACGTACCATAGGCACAGAAATCATTTTGGATGCACCCGATAGTACTCCTAGGTGACGAGGCTCAAGTGGATGCTCGTTTTGGTATGTTTGGAGATAGTGCTAACTTTGACGCAAGATAGGTGCACGGTTTGCGCTGAACGTACCGTAGGCTCAGAAATCGTTTTGGATGCGCCCGATGGATCTCCTAGGTGACATTGGTCATTAGGAATCTCGTTTCAATCCATTTGGAGACAACGGTACTATCAGTGCAAGATAGGTGCACTGTTTGCGCCAAACGTACCATAGGCACAGAAATCGTTTTAGACGCAAAAGATGGTACTCCTAGGTGACGAGGCTTAAGTGGATGCTCGTTTTGGTCCATTTGGAGTAGTGCTAATCTTGATGCGAGATTGGTGCATGGTTTTGCGTCGAACGTACCATATGCTCATAAATTCTTTAGGACGCACTCGATGGATCTCCTATGTGACATTGGTCATGTGAAATCTTGTTTCAATCCATTTGGAGACAGTGGTAGTGTCAGTGCAAGATAGGTGCACGGTTTGCGCCAAACATCGCTCAGAAATCGTTTTGGACGCACCCGATGGTACTCCTAGGTGACGAGGCTCAAGTGGATGCTCGTTTTGGTCTGTTTGGAGATAGTGCTAACCTTGATGCGAGATTGCTGCACGGTTTGCATCGAACGTACCATAGGCTCGAAAAACGTTTTGGATGCACCCGATGGATCTCCTATGTGACTTTGGTCATGTGGAATCTCGTTTCAATCCATTTGGTGACATTGGAGTGTTAGTGCAAGTTACGTGCACGGTATGCGCTAAATATACCATAGGCACAGAAATTGTTTTGGACGCACCAGATGGTACTCCTAGGTAATGAGGCTCAACCGGATGCTCGTTTTGGTCTGTTTGGAGATAGTGCTAATCTTGACGCAAGATAAATGCACGGTTTGCGTCAGATGTACCATAGGCTCGAAAATCGTATTGGACGCGCCTGATGGTACTCCTAGGTGATGAGGCACACGTGGATGCTCGTTTTGGTCTGTTTGGACATAGAGCTAATCTTGACACAATATAGGTGCACGGTTTGTGCCGAACGTACCATAGGCTCAGAAATCATTTTGGACGCACTCGATCGTACTCCTAGGTGACGAGGCTCAAGTGGATGGTCGTTTTGGTCTGTTTGGAGATAGTGCTAATCTTGACGCAAGATAGGTGCACGGTTTGCGCCGAACGTACCATAGGCTCAGAAATCATTTTGGATGCACCCGATGGATCTTCTTAGTGGCATTGGTCATTTGGAATCTCATTTCAATCCATTTGGAGACAGTGTTAGTGTCAGTGCAAGATAGGTGCACGGTTTGCGCCAAACATCGCTTACAAATCATTTTGCACGCACCTGATGGTACTTCCAGGTGACGACGCTCTAGTGGATGCTCGTTTTGGTCTGTTTGGAGACAGTTCTAACCTTGATGCAAGATAGGTGCACGGTTTGCGCCGAACGTACCGTAGGCTCAGAAATTGTTTTGGATGCACCCGATGGATCTCCTAGCTGACATTGGTCATCTGGAATCTCGTTTCAATCTATTTGGAGACAGCGATACTATCAGTGCAAGATGGGTGCACTGTTTGCGCCAAACATACCATAGGCACATATATAGTTTTGGACGCACCCGATGGTACTCCTAGGTGATGAGGCTTAAGTGGATGCTCATTTTGGTCTGTTTGGAGACAGTGCTAATCTTGATGCGAGATTGGTGCACGGTTTGCTTCGAACGTACCATAGGCTTAGAAATCGTTTTAGACGCGCTCGATGGTACCCCTAGGTGAAGAAGCTCAAGTGGATGTCGTTTTGGTCTGTTTAGACATAGTGCTAACATTGACGCAAGATAGGTGCACGGTTTGCGCCGAACGTAGCCATAGGCTTAGAAATCATTTAGGATGCAATCGGTGGATCCCTTCTGTGACTATGGTCATGTGGAATCTTGTTTGAATCCTTTGTTTACAGTGGCAGTGTTAGTGCAAGATATGTGCACGGTTTGCGCTAAACGTACCATAGGCACAGAAATCATTTTGGATGCACCCGATAGTACTCCTAGGTGACGAGGCTCAAGTGGATGCTCGTTTTGGTATGTTTGGAGATAGTGCTAACTTTGACGCAAGATAGGTGCACGGTTTGCGCTGAACGTACCGTAGGCTCAGAAATCGTTTTGGATGCGCCCGATGGATCTCCTAGGTGACATTGGTCATTAGGAATCTCGTTTCAATCCATTTGGAGACAACGGTACTATCAGTGCAAGATAGGTGCACTGTTTGCGCCAAACGTACCATAGGCACAGAAATCGTTTTAGACGCAAAAGATGGTACTCCTAGGTGACGAGGCTTAAGTGGATGCTCGTTTTGGTCCGTTTGGAGTAGTGCTAATCTTGATGCGAGATTGGTGCATGGTTTTGCGTCGAACGTACCATATGCTCATAAATTCTTTAGGACGCACTCGATGGATCTCCTATGTGACATTGGTCATGTGAAATCTTGTTTCAATCCATTTGGAGACAGTGGTAGTGTCAGTGCAAGATAGGTGCACGGTTTGCGCCAAACATCGCTCAGAAATCGTTTTGGACGCACCCGATGGTACTCCTAGGTGACGAGGCTCAAGTGGATGCTCGTTTTGGTCTGTTTGGAGATAGTGCTAACCTTGATGCGAGATTGCTGCACGGTTTGCATCGAACGTACCATAGGCTCGAAAAACGTTTTGGATGCACCCGATGGATCTCCTATGTGACTTTGGTCATGTGGAATCTCGTTTCAATCCATTTGGTGACATTGGAGTGTTAGTGCAAGTTACGTGCACGGTTTGCGCTAAATATACCATAGGCACAGAAATTGTTTTGGACGCACCAGATGGTACTCCTAGGTAATGAGGCTCAACCGGATGCTCGTTTTGGTCTGTTTGGAGATAGTGCTAATCTTGACGCAAGATAAATGCACGGTTTGCGTCAGATGTACCATAGGCTCGAAAATCGTATTGGACGCGCCTGATGGTACTCCTAGGTGATGAGGCACACGTGGATGCTCGTTTTGGTCTGTTTGGACATAGAGCTAATCTTGACACAATATAGGTGCACGGTTTGTGCCGAACGTACCATAGGCTCAGAAATCATTTTGGACGCACTCGATCGTACTCCTAGGTGACGAGGCTCAAGTAGATGCTCGTTTTGGTCTGTTTGGAGATAGTGCTAATCTTGACGCAAGATAGGTGCACGGTTTGCGCCGAACGTACCATAGGCTCAGAAATCATTTTGGATGCACCCGATGGATCTTCTTAGTGGCATTGGTCATTTGGAATCTCATTTCAATCCATTTGGAGACAGTGTTAGTGTCAGTGCAAGATAGGTGCACGGTTTGCGCCAAACATCGCTTACAAATCATTTTGCACGCACCTGATGGTACTTCCAGGTGACGACGCTCTAGTGGATGCTCGTTTTGGTCTGTTTGGAGACAGTTCTAACCTTGATGCAAGATAGGTGCACAGTTTGCGCCGAACGTACCGTAGGCTCAGAAATTGTTTTGGATGCACCCGATGGATCTCCTAGCTGACATTGGTCATCTGGAATCTCGTTTCAATCTATTTGGAGACAGCGATACTATCAGTGCAAGATGGGTGCACTGTTTGCGCCAAACATACCATAGGCACATATATAGTTTTGGACGCACCCGATGGTACTCCTAGGTGATGAGGCTTAAGTGGATGCTCATTTTGGTCTGTTTGGAGACAGTGCTAATCTTGATGCGAGATTGGTGCACGGTTTGCTTCGAACGTACCATAGGCTTAGAAATCGTTTTAGACGCGCTCGATGGTACCCCTAGGTGAAGAAGCTCAAGTGGATGTCGTTTTGGTCTGTTTAGACATAGTGCTAACATTGACGCAAGATAGGTGCACGGTTTGCGCCGAACGTAGCCATAGGCTTAGAAATCATTTAGGATGCAATCGGTGGATCCCTTCTGTGACTATGGTCATGTGGAATCTTGTTTGAATCCTTTGTTTACAGTGGCAGTGTTAGTGCAAGATATGTGCACGGTTTGCGCTAAACGTACCATAGGCACAGAAATCATTTTGGATGCACCCGATAGTACTCCTAGGTGACGAGGCTCAAGTGGATGCTCGTTTTGGTATGTTTGGAGATAGTGCTAACTTTGACGCAAGATAGGTGCACGGTTTGCGCTGAACGTACCGTAGGCTCAGAAATCGTTTTGGATGCGCCCGATGGATCTCCTAGGTGACATTGGTCATTAGGAATCTCGTTTCAATCCATTTGGAGACAACGGTACTATCAGTGCAAGATAGGTGCACTGTTTGCGCCAAACGTACCATAGGCACAGAAATCGTTTTAGACGCAAAAGATGGTACTCCTAGGTGACGAGGCTTAAGTGGATGCTCGTTTTGGTCCGTTTGGAGTAGTGCTAATCTTGATGCGAGATTGGTGCATGGTTTTGCGTCGAACGTACCATATGCTCATAAATTCTTTAGGACGCACTCGATGGATCTCCTATGTGACATTGGTCATGTGAAATCTTGTTTCAATCCATTTGGAGACAGTGGTAGTGTCAGTGCAAGATAGGTGCACGGTTTGCACCAAACATCGCTCAGAAATCGTTTTGGACGCACCCGATGGTACTCCTAGGTGACGAGGCTCAAGTGGATGCTCGTTTTGGTCTGTTTGGAGATAGTGCTAACCTTGATGCGAGATTGCTGCACGGTTTGCATCGAACGTACCATAGGCTCGAAAAACGTTTTGGATGCACCCGATGGATCTCCTATGTGACTTTGGTCATTTGGAATCTCGTTTCAATCCATTTGGTGACATTGGAGTGTTAGTGCAAGTTACGTGCACGGTTTGCGCTAAATATACCATAGGCACAGAAATTGTTTTGGACGCACCAGATGGTACTCCTAGGTAATGAGGCTCAACCGGATGCTCGTTTTGGTCTGTTTGGAGATAGTGCTAATCTTGACGCAAGATAAATGCACGGTTTGCGTCAGATGTACCATAGGCTCGAAAATCGTATTGGACGCGCCTGATGGTACTCCTAGGTGATGAGGCACACGTGGATGCTCGTTTTGGTCTGTTTGGACATAGAGCTAATCTTGACACAATATAGGTGCACGGTTTGTGCCGAACGTACCATAGGCTCAGAAATCATTTTGGACGCACTCGATCGTACTCCTAGGTGACGAGGCTCAAGTGGATGCTCGTTTTGGTCTGTTTGGAGATAGTGCTAATCTTGACGCAAGATAGGTGCACGGTTTGCGCCGAACGTACCATAGGCTCAGAAATCATTTTGGATGCACCCGATGGATCTTCTTAGTGGCATTGGTCATTTGGAATCTCATTTCAATCCATTTGGAGACAGTGTTAGTGTCAGTGCAAGATAGGTGCACGGTTTGCGCCAAACATCGCTTACAAATCATTTTGCACGCACCTGATGGTACTTCTAGGTGACGACGCTCTAGTGGATGCTCGTTTTGGTCTGTTTGGAGACAGTTCTAACCTTGATGCAAGATAGGTGCACGGTTTGCGCCGAACGTACCGTAGGCTCAGAAATTGTTTTGGATGCACCCGATGGATCTCCTAGCTGACATTGGTCATCTGGAATCTCGTTTCAATCTATTTGGAGACAGCGATACTATCAGTGCAAGATGGGTGCACTGTTTGCGCCAAACATACCATAGGCACATATATAGTTTTGGACGCACCCGATGGTACTCCTAGGTGATGAGGCTTAAGTGGATGCTCATTTTGGTCTGTTTGGAGACAGTGCTAATCTTGATGCGAGATTGGTGCACGGTTTGCTTCGAACGTACCATAGGCTTAGAAATCGTTTTAGACGCGCTCGATGGTACCCCTAGGTGAAGAAGCTCAAGTGGATGTCGTTTTGGTCTGTTTAGACATAGTGCTAACATTGACGCAAGATAGGTGCACGGTTTGCGCCGAACGTAGCCATAGGCTTAGAAATCATTTAGGATGCAATCGGTGGATCCCTTCTGTGACTATGGTCATGTGGAATCTTGTTTGAATCCTTTGTTTACAGTGGCAGTGTTAGTGCAAGATATGTGCACGGTTTGCGCTAAACGTACCATAGGCACAGAAATCATTTTGGATGCACCCGATAGTACTCCTAGGTGACGAGGCTCAAGTGGATGCTCGTTTTGGTATGTTTGGAGATAGTGCTAACTTTGACGCAAGATAGGTGCACGGTTTGCGCTGAACGTACCGTAGGCTCAGAAATCGTTTTGGATGCGCCCGATGGATCTCCTAGGTGACATTGGTCATTAGGAATCTCGTTTCAATCCATTTGGAGACAACGGTACTATCAGTGCAAGATAGGTGCACTGTTTGCGCCAAACGTACCATAGGCACAGAAATCGTTTTAGACGCAAAAGATGGTACTCCTAGGTGACGAGGCTTAAGTGGATGCTCGTTTTGGTCCGTTTGGAGTAGTGCTAATCTTGATGCGAGATTGGTGCATGGTTTTGCGTCGAACGTACCATATGCTCATAAATTCTTTAGGACGCACTCGATGGATCTCCTATGTGACATTGGTCATGTGAAATCTTGTTTCAATCCATTTGGAGACAGTGGTAGTGTCAGTGCAAGATAGGTGCACGGTTTGCGCCAAACATCGCTCAGAAATCGTTTTGGACGCACCCGATGGTACTCCTAGGTGACGAGGCTCAAGTGGATGCTCGTTTTGGTCTGTTTGGAGATAGTGCTAACCTTGATGCGAGATTGCTGCACGGTTTGCATCGAACGTACCATAGGCTCGAAAAACGTTTTGGATGCACCCGATGGATCTCCTATGTGACTTTGGTCATGTGGAATCTCGTTTCAATCCATTTGGTGACATTGGAGTGTTAGTGCAAGTTACGTGCACGGTTTGCGCTAAATATACCATAGGCACAGAAATTGTTTTGGACGCACCAGATGGTACTCCTAGGTAATGAGGCTCAACCGGATGCTCGTTTTGGTCTGTTTGGAGATAGTGCTAATCTTGACGCAAGATAAATGCACGGTTTGCGTCAGATGTACCATAGGCTCGAAAATCGTATTGGACGCGCCTGATGGTACTCCTAGGTGATGAGGCACACGTGGATGCTCGTTTTGGTCTGTTTGGACATAGAGCTAATCTTGACACAATATAGGTGCACGGTTTGTGCCGAACGTACCATAGGCTCAGAAATCATTTTGGACGCACTCGATCGTACTCCTAGGTGACGAGGCTCAAGTAGATGCTCGTTTTGGTCTGTTTGGAGATAGTGCTAATCTTGACGCAAGATAGGTGCACGGTTTGCGCCGAACGTACCATAGGCTCAGAAATCATTTTGGATGCACCCGATGGATCTTCTTAGTGGCATTGGTCATTTGGAATCTCATTTCAATCCATTTGGAGACAGTGTTAGTGTCAGTGCAAGATAGGTGCACGGTTTGCGCCAAACATCGCTTACAAATCATTTTGCACGCACCTGATGGTACTTCCAGGTGACGACGCTCTAGTGGATGCTCGTTTTGGTCTGTTTGGAGACAGTTCTAACCTTGATGCAAGATAGGTGCACAGTTTGCGCCGAACGTACCGTAGGCTCAGAAATTGTTTTGGATGCACCCGATGGATCTCCTAGCTGACATTGGTCATCTGGAATCTCGTTTCAATCTATTTGGAGACAGCGATACTATCAGTGCAAGATGGGTGCACTGTTTGCGCCAAACATACCATAGGCACATATATAGTTTTGGACGCACCCGATGGTACTCCTAGGTGATGAGGCTTAAGTGGATGCTCATTTTGGTCTGTTTGGAGACAGTGCTAATCTTGATGCGAGATTGGTGCACGGTTTGCTTCGAACGTACCATAGGCTTAGAAATCGTTTTAGACGCGCTCGATGGTACCCCTAGGTGAAGAAGCTCAAGTGGATGTCGTTTTGGTCTGTTTAGACATAGTGCTAACATTGACGCAAGATAGGTGCACGGTTTGCGCCGAACGTAGCCATAGGCTTAGAAATCATTTAGGATGCAATCGGTGGATCCCTTCTGTGACTATGGTCATGTGGAATCTTGTTTGAATCCTTTGTTTACAGTGGCAGTGTTAGTGCAAGATATGTGCACGGTTTGCGCTAAACGTACCATAGGCACAGAAATCATTTTGGATGCACCCGATAGTACTCCTAGGTGACGAGGCTCAAGTGGATGCTCGTTTTGGTATGTTTGGAGATAGTGCTAACTTTGACGCAAGATAGGTGCACGGTTTGCGCTGAACGTACCGTAGGCTCAGAAATCGTTTTGGATGCGCCCGATGGATCTCCTAGGTGACATTGGTCATTAGGAATCTCGTTTCAATCCATTTGGAGACAACGGTACTATCAGTGCAAGATAGGTGCACTGTTTGCGCCAAACGTACCATAGGCACAGAAATCGTTTTAGACGCAAAAGATGGTACTCCTAGGTGACGAGGCTTAAGTGGATGCTCGTTTTGGTCCGTTTGGAGTAGTGCTAATCTTGATGCGAGATTGGTGCATGGTTTTGCGTCGAACGTACCATATGCTCATAAATTCTTTAGGACGCACTCGATGGATCTCCTATGTGACATTGGTCATGTGAAATCTTGTTTCAATCCATTTGGAGACAGTGGTAGTGTCAGTGCAAGATAGGTGCACGGTTTGCACCAAACATCGCTCAGAAATCGTTTTGGACGCACCCGATGGTACTCCTAGGTGACGAGGCTCAAGTGGATGCTCGTTTTGGTCTGTTTGGAGATAGTGCTAACCTTGATGCGAGATTGCTGCACGGTTTGCATCGAACGTACCATAGGCTCGAAAAACGTTTTGGATGCACCCGATGGATCTCCTATGTGACTTTGGTCATTTGGAATCTCGTTTCAATCCATTTGGTGACATTGGAGTGTTAGTGCAAGTTACGTGCACGGTTTGCGCTAAATATACCATAGGCACAGAAATTGTTTTGGACGCACCAGATGGTACTCCTAGGTAATGAGGCTCAACCGGATGCTCGTTTTGGTCTGTTTGGAGATAGTGCTAATCTTGACGCAAGATAAATGCACGGTTTGCGTCAGATGTACCATAGGCTCGAAAATCGTATTGGACGCGCCTGATGGTACTCCTAGGTGATGAGGCACACGTGGATGCTCGTTTTGGTCTGTTTGGACATAGAGCTAATCTTGACACAATATAGGTGCACGGTTTGTGCCGAACGTACCATAGGCTCAGAAATCATTTTGGACGCACTCGATCGTACTCCTAGGTGACGAGGCTCAAGTAGATGCTCGTTTTGGTCTGTTTGGAGATAGTGCTAATCTTGACGCAAGATAGGTGCACGGTTTGCGCCGAACGTACCATAGGCTCAGAAATCATTTTGGATGCACCCGATGGATCTTCTTAGTGGCATTGGTCATTTGGAATCTCATTTCAATCCATTTGGAGACAGTGTTAGTGTCAGTGCAAGATAGGTGCACGGTTTGCGCCAAACATCGCTTACAAATCATTTTGCACGCACCTGATGGTACTTCCAGGTGACGACGCTCTAGTGGATGCTCGTTTTGGTCTGTTTGGAGACAGTTCTAACCTTGATGCAAGATGGGTGCACAGTTTGCGCCGAACGTACCGTAGGCTCAGAAATTGTTTTGGATGCACCCGATGGATCTCCTAGCTGACATTGGTCATCTGGAATCTCGTTTCAATCTATTTGGAGACAGCGATACTATCAGTGCAAGATGGGTGCACTGTTTGCGCCAAACATACCATAGGCACATAAATAGTTTTGGACGCACCCGATGGTACTCCTAGGTGACGAGGCTTAAGTGGATGCTCATTTTGGTCTGTTTGGAGACAGTGCTAATCTTGATGCGAGATTGGTGCACGGTTTGCTTCGAACGTACCATAGGCTTAGAAATTGTTTTAGACGCGCTCGATGGTACCCCTAGGTGAAGAAGCTCAAGTGGATGCTCGTTTTGGTCTGTTTAGACATAGTGCTAGCATTGACGCAAGATAGGTGCACGGTTTGCGCCGAACGTAGCCATAGGCTCAGAAATCGTTTAGGATGCAATCGGTGGATCCCTTCTGTGACTATGGTCATGTGGAATCTTGTTTGAATCCTTTGGTGACAGTGGCAGTGTTAGTGCAAGATATGTGCACGGTTTGCGCTAAACGTACCATAGGCATAGAAATCATTTTGGATGCACCCGATAGTACTCCTAGGTGACGAGGCTCAAGTGGATGCTCGTTTTGGTATGTTTGGAGATAGTGCTAACTTTGACGCAAGATAGGTGCACGGTTTGCGTTGAACGTACCATAGGCTCATAAATTCTTTTGGACGCACCCGATGGATCTCCTATGTGACATTGGTCATGTGAAATCTCGTTTCAATCCATTTGGAGACAGTGGCAGTGTCAGTGCAAGATAGGTGCACGGTTTGCGCCAAACCTCGCTCAGAAATCGTTTTGGACGCACCCGATGGTACTCCTAGGTGGCGAGGCTCAAGTGGATGCTCGTTTTGGTCTGTTTGGAGATAGTGCTAACCTTGATGCGAGATTGCTGCACGGTTTGCTTCAAACGTACCATAGGCTCGAAAATTGTTTTGGATGCACCCGATGGATCTCCTATGTGACTTTGGTCATGTGGAATCTCGTTTCAATCCATTTGGTGCCATTGGAGTGTTAGTGCAAGTTACGTGCATGGTTTGTGCTAAACATACCATAGGCACAGAAATCGTTTTGGACGCACCAGATGGTACTCCTTGGTAATGAGGCTCAACTGGATGCTCATTTTGGTCTATTTGGAGATAATGCTAATCTTGAAGCAAGATAGATGCACGGTTTGCGTCGAATGTACCATAGGCTCGAAAATCATTTTGGACGCACCTGATGGTACTCCTAGGTGACGAGGCACACGTGGATGCTTGTTTTGGTCTGTTTGGACATAGAGCTAATCTTGGCACAATATAGGTGCACGGTTTGCGCTAAACGTACCATAGGCTCAGAAATCATTTTGGACGCACCGATGGTACTCCTAGGTGACGAGGCTCAAGTGGATGCTCGTTTTGGTCTGTTTGGAGATAGTGCTAACCTTGATGCGAGATTGCTGCACGGTTTGCGTCAAACGTACCATAGGCTCGAAAATCGTTTTGATGCACCCGATGGATCTCCTATGTGACTTTGGTCATGTGGAATCTCGTTTCAATCCATTTGGTGCCATTGGAGTGTTAGTGCAAGTTACGTGCACGGTTTGCGCTAAACATACCATAGGCACAGAAATCGTTTTGGACGCACCAGATGGTACTCCTAGGTAACGAGGCTCAACTGGATGCTCGTTTTGGTCTGTTTGGAGATAGTGCTAATCTTGAAGCAAGATAGATGCACGGTTTGCGTCGAATGTACCATAGGCTCGAAAATCATTTTGGACGCACCTGATGGTACTCCTAGGTGACGAGGCACACGTGGATGCTCGTTTTGGTCTGTTTGGACATAGAGCTAATCTTGGCACAATATAGGTGCACGGTTTGCGCCGAACGTACCATAGGCTCAGAAATCATTTTGGACGCACCCGATCATACTCCTAGGTGACGAGGCTCAAGTGGATGCTCGTTTTGGTCTGTTTGGAGATAGTGCTAATCTTGACGCAAGATAAGTGCACGGTTTGCGCCGAACGTACCATAGGCGCAGAAATCATTTTGGATGCACCCGATGGATCTTCTTAGTGAAATTGGTCATTTGGAGTCTCATTTCAATCCATTTGGAGATAGTGTTAGTGTCAGTGCAAGATAGGTGCACGGTTTGCTCCAAACATCGCTTAGAAATTGTTTTGCACGCACCCGATGGTACTTCTAGGTGACGAGGCTCTAGTGGATGCTCGTTTTGGTCTGTTTGGAGATAGTTCTAACCTTGACGCAAGATAGGTGCACGGTTTGCGTTGAACTACCGTACGCTCAGAAATTGTTTTGGATGCACCCGATGGATGTCCTAGCTGGCATTAGTCATCTGAAATCTTGTTTCAATCTATTTGGAGACAGCGATACTATCAGTGCAAGATGGGTGCACTGTTTGCGTCAAACATACCATAGGCATAGAAATAGTTTTTGACGCACCCGATGGTACTCCTAGGTGACGAGGCTTAAGTGGATGCTCCTTTTGGTCTGCTTGGAGTAGTGCTAATCTCGATGCGAGATTGGTGCATGCTGCACGGTTAGCGTCGAACGTACCATAGGCTCGAAAATCGTTTTGGATGCACCCGATTGATCTCCTATGTGACTTTGGTTATGTGGAATCTCGTTTCAATCCATTTGGTGACATTGGAGTGTTAGTGCATGTTACGTGCACGGTTTGCGCTAAACGTACCATAGGCACATGTGGATGCTCGTTTTGGTCTGTTTAGACATAGAGCTAATCTTGACACAATATAGGTGCACGGTTTGCGCCGAACATACCATAGGCTCAGAAATCATTTTGGACACACCCGATGGATCTTCTTAGTGACATTGGTCATTTGGAATCTCATTTCAATCCATTTGGAGACAGTGTTAGTGTCAGTGCAAGATAGGTACACGGTTTGCACCAAACATCGCTTAGAAATCGTTTTGCACGTACCCGATGGTACTTCTAAGTGACGAGGCTCTAGTGGTTGCTTGTTTTGGTCTATTTGGAGATAGTTCTAACCTTGATGCAAGATAGGTGCACGGTTTGCGTTGAACGTACCGTAGGCTCAGAAATTGTTTTGGATGCACCCGATGGATCTCCAAGCTGACATTGGTCATCTGGAATCTCGTTTCAATCTATTTGGAGATAGCAATACTATCAGTGCAAGATGGGTGCACTGCTTGCGCCAAACATACCACAGGCATAGAAACAGTTTTGGACGCACCCGACAGTACTGCTAGATGACGAGGCTTAAGTGGATGCTCATTTTGGTCTGTTTGGAGACAGTGCTAATCTTGATGTGAGATTGGTGCACGGTTTGCTTCGAACGTGCCATAGGCTTATAAATCATTTTAGATGTGCTCGATGGTACCCCTAGGTGAAGAAGCTCAAGTGGATGCTCGTTTTGGTCTGTTTAGACATAGTGCTAACATTGACGCAAGATAGGTGCACGGTTTGCGCCGAACGTAGCATAGGCTCAGAAATCATTTAGGATGCAATCGGTGGATACCTTCTGTGACTGTGGTCATGTGGAATCTTGTTTGAATCCTTTGGTGACAGTGGCAGTGTTAGTGCAAGATATGTGCACGGTTTGCGCTAAACGTACCATAGGCACAGAAATCATTTTGGATGCACCCGATAGTACTCCTAGGTGACGAGGCTCAAGTGGATGCTCGTTTTGGTATGTTTGGAGATAGTGCTAACTTTGACGCAAGATAGGTGCACGGTTTGCGCTGAACGTACCGTTGGCTTAGAAATCGTTTTGGATGCACCCGATGGATCTCCTAGGTGACATTGGTCATGAGGAATCCCGTTTCAATCCATTTGGAGACAATGGTACTGTCAGTGCAAGATAGGTGCACTGTTTGCGCCAAACATACCATAGGCACAGAAATCGTTTTGGACACAAAAGATGGTACTCCTAGGTGATAAGGCTTAAGTGGATGCTCGTTTTTGTCTGTTTGGAGTAGTGCTAATCTTGATGCGAGATTGGTGCACGGTTTTGCGTCGAACGTACCATATGCTCATAAATTCTTTAGGATGCACCCAATGGATCTCCTATGTGACATGGGTCATGTGAAATCTCATTTCAATCCATTTGGAGACAGTGGTAGTGTCAGTGCAAGATAGGTGCACGGTTTGCACCAAACATCGCTCAGAAATCGTTTTGGACGCACCCGATGGTACTCCTAGGTGACGAGGCTCAAGTGGATGCTCGTTTTGGTCTGTTTGGAGATAGTGCTAACCTTGATGCGAGATTGCTGCACGGTTTGCGTCGAACGTACCATAGGCTCGAAAATAGTTTTGGATGCACCCGATGGATCTCCTATGTGACATTGGTCATGTGGAATCTCGTTTCAATCCATTTGGTGACATTGGAGTGTTAGTGCAAGTTACGTGCACGGTTTGCGCTAAACGTACCATAGGCACATAAATCGTTTTGGATGCACCAAATGGTACTCCTAGGTAACGAGGCTCAACTAGATGCTCGTTTTGGTCTGTTTGGAGATAGTGCTAATCTTGACGCAAGATAGATGCACGGTTTGCGTCGAATGTACCATAGGCTCGAAAATCGTTTTGGACGCACCTGATGGTACTCCTAGGTGACGAGGCACACGTGGATGGTCGTTTCGGTCTGTTTGGACTTAGAGCTAATCTTGACACAATATAGGTGCACGGTTTGTGCCGAACGTACCATAGGCTCAGAAATCATTTTGGACGCACTCGATCGTACTCCTAGGTGACGAGGCTCAAGTGGATGCTCGTTTTGGTCTCTTTGGAGATAGTGCTAATCTTGACGCAAGATAGGTGCACGGTTTGCGCCGAACGTACCATAGGCTCAGAAATCATTTTGGATGCACCCGATGGATCTTCTTAGTGGCATTGGTCATTTGGAATCTCATTTCAATCCATTTGGAGAGAGTGTTAGTGTCAGTGCAAGATAGGTGCACGGTTTGCGCCAAACATCGCTTACAAATCATTTTGCACGCACCTGATGGTACTTCCAGGTGACGACGCTCTAGTGGATGCTCGTTTTGGTCTGTTTGGAGACAGTTCTAACCTTGATGCAAGATAGGTGCACAGTTTGCGCCGAACGTACCGTAGGCTCAGAAATTGTTTTGGATGCACCCGATGGATCTCCTAGCTGACATTGGTCATCTGGAATCTCGTTTCAATCTATTTGGAGACAGCGATACTATCAGTGCAAGATGGGTGCACTGTTTGCGCCAAACATACCATAGGCACATAAATAGTTTTGGACGCACCCGATGGTACTCCTAGGTGACGAGGCTTAAGTGGATGCTCATTTTGGTCTGTTTGGAGACAGTGCTAATCTTGATGCGAGATTGGTGCACGGTTTGCTTCGAACGTACCATAGGCTTAGAAATTGTTTTAGACGCGCTCGATGGTACCCCTAGGTGAAGAAGCTCAAGTGGATGCTCGTTTTGGTCTGTTTAGACATAGTGCTAGCATTGACGCAAGATAGGTGCACGGTTTGCGCCGAACGTAGCCATAGGCTCAGAAATCGTTTAGGATGCAATCGGTGGATCCCTTCTGTGACTATGGTCATGTGGAATCTTGTTTGAATCCTTTGGTGACAGTGGCAGTGTTAGTGCAAGATATGTGCACGGTTTGCGCTAAACGTACCATAGGCATAGAAATCATTTTGGATGCACCCGATAGTACTCCTAGGTGACGAGGCTCAAGTGGATGCTCGTTTTGGTATGTTTGGAGATAGTGCTAACTTTGACGCAAGATAGGTGCACGGTTTGCGTTGAACGTACCATAGGCTCATAAATTCTTTTGGACGCACCCGATGGATCTCCTATGTGACATTGGTCATGTGAAATCTCGTTTCAATCCATTTGGAGACAGTGGCAGTGTCAGTGCAAGATAGGTGCACGGTTTGCGCCAAACCTCGCTCAGAAATCGTTTTGGACGCACCCGATGGTACTCCTAGGTGACGAGGCTCAAGTGGATGCTCGTTTTGGTCTGTTTGGAGATAGTGCTAACCTTGATGCGAGATTGCTGCACGGTTTGCTTCAAACGTACCATAGGCTCGAAAATTGTTTTGGATGCACCCGATGGATCTCCTATGTGACTTTGGTCATGTGGAATCTCGTTTCAATCCATTTGGTGCCATTGGAGTGTTAGTGCAAGTTACGTGCATGGTTTGTGCTAAACATACCATAGGCACAGAAATCGTTTTGGATGCACCAGATGGTACTCCTTGGTAATGAGGCTCAACTGGATGCTCATTTTGGTCTATTTGGAGATAATGCTAATCTTGAAGCAAGATAGATGCACGGTTTGCGTCGAATGTACCATAGGCTCGAAAATCATTTTGGACGCACCTGATGGTACTCCTAGGTGACGAGGCACACGTGGATGCTTGTTTTGGTCTGTTTGGACATAGAGATAATCTTGGCACAATATAGGTGCACGGTTTGCGCTGAACGTACCATAGGCTCAGAAATCATTTTGGACGCACCGATGGTACTCCTAGGTGACGAGGCTCAAGTGGATGCTCGTTTTGGTCTGTTTGGAGATAGTGCTAACCTTGATGCGAGATTGCTGCACGGTTTGCGTCAAACGTACCATAGGCTCGAAAATCGTTTTGATGCACCCGATGGATCTCCTATGTGACTTTGGTCATGTGGAATCTCGTTTCAATCCATTTGGTGCCATTGGCGTGTTAGTGCAAGTTACGTGCACGGTTTGCGCTAAACATACCATAGGCACAGAAATCGTTTTGGACGCACCAGATGGTACTCCTAGGTAACGAGGCTCAACTGGATGCTCGTTTTGGTCTGTTTGGAGATAGTGCTAATCTTGAAGCAAGATAGATGCACGGTTTGCGTCGAATGTACCATAGGCTCGAAAATCATTTTGGACGCACCTGATGGTACTCCTAGGTGACGAGGCACACGTGGATGCTCGTTTTGGTCTGTTTGGACATAGAGCTAATCTTGGCACAATATAGGTGCACGGTTTGCGCCGAACGTACCATAGGCTCAGAAATCATTTTGGACGCACCCGATCATACTCCTAGGTGACGAGGCTCAAGTGGATGCTCGTTTTGGTCTGTTTGGAGATAGTGCTAATCTTGACGCAAGATAAGTGCACGGTTTGCGCCGAACGTACCATAGGCGCAGAAATCATTTTGGATGCACCCGATGGATCTTCTTAGTGACATTGGTCATTTGGAATCTCATTTCAATCCATTTGGAGATAGTGTTAGTGTCAGTGCAAGATAGGTGCACGGTTTGCTCCAAACATCGCTTAGAAATCGTTTTGCACGCACCCGATGGTACTTCTAGGTGACGAGGCTCTAGTGGATGCTCGTTTTGGTCTGTTTGGAGATAGTTCTAACCTTTACGCAAGATAGGTGCACGGTTTGCGTTGAACTACCGTACGCTCAGAAATTGTTTTGGATGCACCCGATGGATGTCCTAGCTGACATTAGTCATCTGAAATCTTGTTTCAATCTATTTGGAGACAGCGATACTATCAGTGCAAGATGGGTGCACTGTTTGCGTCAAACATACCATAGGCATAGAAATAGTTTTTGACGCACCCGATGGTACTCCTAGGTGACGAGGCTTAAGTGGATGCTCCTTTTGGTCTGCTTGGAGTAGTGCTAATCTCGATGCGAGATTGGTGCATGCTGCACGGTTAGCGTCGAACGTACCATAGGCTCGAAAATCGTTTTGGATGCACCCGATTGATCTCCTATGTGACTTTGGTTATGTGGAATCTCGTTTCAATCCATTTGGTGACATTGGAGTGTTAGTGCATGTTACGTGCACGGTTTGCGCTAAACGTACCATAGGCATAGAAATCGTTTTGGACGCACTAGATGGTACTCCAAGGTAACGAGGCTCAACTGGATGCTCGTTTTGGTCTGTTTGGAGATAGTGCTAATCTTGATGCAAGATAGATGCACGGTTTGCGTCGAATGTACCATAGGCTCGAAAATCGTTTTGGACGCACCTGATGGTACTCCTAGGTGACGAGGCACATGTGGATGCTCGTTTTGGTCTGTTTAGACATAGAGCTAATCTTGACACAATATAGGTGCGCGGTTTGCGCCGAACGTATCATAGGCTCAGAAATCATTTTGGACACACCCGATGGATCTTCTTAGTGACATTGGTCATTTGGAATCTCATTTCAATCCATTTGGAGACAGTGTTAGTGTCAGTGCAAGATAGGTACATGGTTTGCACCAAACATCGCTTAGAAATCGTTTTGCACGTACCCGATGGTACTTCTAAGTGACGAGGCTCTAGTGGTTGCTTGTTTTGGTCTATTTGGAGATAGTTCTAACCTTGATGCAAGATAGGTGCACGGTTTGCGTTGAACGTACCGTAGGCTCAGAAATTGTTTTGGATGCACCCGATGGATCTCCTAGCTGACATTGGTCATCTGGAATCTCGTTTCAATCTATTTGGAGATAGCAATACTATCAGTGCAAGATGGGTGCACTGCTTGCGCCAAACATACCACAGGCACAGAAATAGTTTTGGACGCACCCGACAGTACTGCTAGATGACGAGGCTTAAGTGGATGCTCATTTTGGTCTGTTTGGAGACAGTGCTAATCTTGATGTGAGATTGGTGCACGGTTTGCTTCGAACGTGCCATAGGCTTATAAATCATTTTAGATGTGCTCGATGGTACCCCTAGGTGAAGAAGCTCAAGTGGATGCTCGTTTTGGTCTGTTTAGACATAGTGCTAACATTGACGCAAGATAGGTGCACGGTTTGCGCCGAACGTAGCATAGGCTCAGAAATCATTTAGGATGCAATCGGTGGATACCTTCTGTGACTATGGTCATGTGGAATCTTGTTTGAATCCTTTGGTGACAGTGGCAGTGTTAGTGCAAGATATGTGCACGGTTTGCGCTAAACGTTCCATAGGCACAAAAATCATTTTGGATGCACCCGATAGTACTCCTAGGTGACGAGGCTCAAGTGGATGCTCGTTTTGGTATGTTTGGAGATAGTGCTAACTTTGACGCAAGATAGGTGCACGGTTTGCGCTGAACGTACCGTTGGCTTAGAAATCGTTTTGGATGCACCCGATGGATCTCCTAGGTGACATTGGTCATGAGGAATCTCGTTTCAATCCATTTGGAGACAATGGTACTGTCAGTGCAAGATAGGTGCACTGTTTGCGCCAAACATACCATAGGCACAGAAATCGTTTTGGACACAAAAGATGGTACTCCTAGGTGATAAGGCTTAAGTGGATGCTCGTTTTTGTCTGTTTGGAGTAGTGCTAATCTTGATGCGAGATTGGTGCACGGTTTTGCGTCGAACGTACCATATGCTCATAAATTCTTTAGGATGCACCCAATGGATCTCCTATGTGACATGGGTCATGTGAAATCTCATTTCAATCCATTTGGAGACAGTGGTAGTGTCAGTGCAAGATAGGTGCACGGTTTGCACCAAACATCGCTCAGAAATCGTTTTGGACGCACCCGATGGTACTCCTAGGTGACGAGGCTCAAGTGGATGCTCGTTTTGGTCTGTTTGGAGATAGTGCTAACCTTGATGCGAGATTGCTGCACGGTTTGCGTCGAACGTACCATAGGCTCGAAAATAGTTTTGGTTGCACCCGATGGATCTCCTATGTGACATTGGTCATGTGGAATCTCGTTTCAATCCATTTGGTGACATTGGAGTCTTAGTGCAAGTTACGTGCACGGTTTGCGCTAAACGTACCATAGGCACATAAATCGTTTTGGATGCACCAAATGGTACTCCTAGGTAACGAGGCTCAACTAGATGCTCGTTTTGGTCTGTTTGGAGATAGTGCTAATCTTGATGCAAGATAGATGCACGGTTTGCGTCGAATGTACCATAGGCTCGAAAATCGTTTTGGACGCACCTGATGGTACTCCTAGGTGACGAGGCACACGTGGATGCTCGTTTCGGTCTGTTTGGACTTAGAGCTAATCTTGACACAATATAGGTGCACGGTTTGCGCCGAACGAACCATAGGCTCAGAAATCATTTTGGACGCACCCGATCGTACTCCTAGGTGACGAGGCCCAAGTGGATGCTCGTTTTGGTCTGTTTGGAGATAGTGCTAATCTTGACACAAGATAGGCGCACGGTTTGCGCTGAACGTACCATAGGCTCAGAAATCATTTTGGATGCACCCGATGGATCTTCTTAGAGACATTGGTCATTTGGAATCTCATTTCAATCCATTTGGAGATAGTGTTAGTGTCAGTGCAAGATAGGTGCACGGTTTGTGCCAAACATCGCTTGGAAATCGTTTTCCATGCATCCGATGGTACGTCTAGGTGACGAGGCTCTAGTGGATGTTCGTTTTGGTCTGTTTGCAGATAGTTCTAACCTTGACGCAGGATAGGTGCACAGTTTGCGCCGAACGTACCGTAGGCTCAGAAATTGTTTTGGATGCACCCGATGGATCTCCTAGCTGACATTGGTCATCTGGAATCTTGTTTCAATCTATTTGGAGACAGCGATACTATCAGTGCAAGATGGGTGCACTGTTTGCGCCAAACATACCATAGGCACAGAAATAGTTTTGGACGCAACCGACGGTACTTCTAGTTGACGAGGCTTAAGTGGATGCTCATTTTGGTCTGTTTGGAGATAGTGCTAATCTTGATGCGAGATTGGTGCTCGGTTTGCTTCGAACGTACCATAGGCTTAGAAATCGTTTTAGACGCGCTCGATGGTACCCCTAGGTAAAGAAGCTCAAGTGGATGCTCGTTTTGGTCTGTTTAGACATAGTGCTAACATTGACGCAAGATAGGTGCACGGTTTGCGCTGAACGTAGCATAGGTTCAGAAATCATTTAGGATGCAATCGGTGAATCCCTTCTATGACTATGGTCATGTGGAATCTTGTTTGAATCCTTTGGTGACAGTGGCAGTGTTAGTGCAAGATATGTGCACGGTTTGCGCTAAACGTACCATAGGCACAGAAATCATTTTGGATGCACCCGATAGTACTCCTAGGTGATGAGGCTCAAGTGGATGCTCGTTTTGGTATGTTTGGAGATAGTGCTAACTTTGACGCAAGATAGGTGCACAGTTTGCGTTGAACGTACCATAGGCTCAGAAATCATTTTGGATGCACCCGATGGATCTCCTAGGTGACATTGGTCATGAGGAATCTCGTTTCAATCCATTTGGAGACAACGGTACTGTCAGTGCAAGATAGGTGCACTGTTTGCGCCAAACATACCATAGGCACAGAAATCCTTTTGGACGCAAAAGATGGTACTCCTAGGTGACGAGGCTTAAGTGGATGCTCATTTTTGGTCTGTTTGGAGTAGTGCTAATCTTGATGCGAGATTGGTGCCCGGTTTTGCGTCGAACATACCATATGCTCATAAATTCTTTAGGACGCACCTGATGGATCTCCTATGTGACATTGGTCATGTGAAATCTCGTTTCAATCTATTTGGAGATAGTGGTAGTGCTAGTGCAAGATAGGTGCACGGTTTGCGTCAAACATCGCTCAAAAATCATTTTGGACGCACCCGATGGTACTCCTAGGTGACGAGGCTCAAGTGGATGCTCGTTTTGGTCTGTTTGGAGATAGTGCTAACCTTGATGCGAGATTGCTGCATGATTTGCGTCGAACGTACCATAGGCTAGAAAATCATTTTGGATGCACCCGATGGATCTCCTATGTGAATTTGGTCATGTGGAATCTCATTTCAATCCATTTGGTGACATTTGAGTGTTAGTGCAAGTTGCGTGCACGGTTTGCGCTAAACATACCATAGGCACAGATATCGTTTTGGACGCACCAGATGGTACTCCTAGGTAACGAGGCTCAACTGGATGCTCCTTTTGGTCTGTTTAGAGATAGTGCTAATCTTGACGCAAGATAGATGCACGGTTTGCGTCGAACGTACCATAGGCTCGAAAATCGTTTTGGACGCACCTGATGGTACTCCTAGGTGACGAGGCACAGTGGATGCTCGTTTTGGTCTGTTTGGACATAGAGCTAATCTTGACACAATATAGGTGCACGGTTTGCGCCAAACGTACCTTAGGCTCAGAAATCATTTTGGACGCACCTGATCGTACTCCTAGGTGACGAGGCTCATGTGGATGCTCGTTTTGGTCTATTTGGAAATAGTGCTAATCTTGACGCAAGATAGGTGCACGGTTTGCGCCGAACGTACCACAGGCTCAAAAATCATTTTAGACGTGCTCGATGGTACCCCTAGGTGAAGAAGCTCAAGTGGATGCTCGTTTTGGTCTGTTTAGACAGTGCTAATATTGACGCAAGATAGGTGCACGGTTTGCGCCGAACGTAACATAGGCTCAGAAATCGTTTTGGACGCACCCGATAGATCTCCTATGTGACATTGGTCATGTGGAATCTCATGTCAATCCATCTGGAGACAGTGGCAGTGTCAGTGCAAGATATATGCACAGTTTGCGTCAAACGTACCATAGGCACAGAAATCGTTTTGGACACACCCGATGGTACTCCTAGGTGACGTGGCTCAAGCGGATGCCTGTTTTGGTATGTTTGGAGATAGTGCTAATCTTAACGCAAGATAGGTGCACGGTTTGCGTTGAACATACCATAGGCTCAGAAATTGTTTTGGACGCGACCGATGGTACACCTAGGTGACAAGTCTCAAGTGGATGCTCGTTTTGGTCTGTTTGGAGACAGTGCTAATCTTGATAGGTGCATTGTTTTGCGCCAAATGTACCATAGGCTTAGAAATCATTTTGGACACACCCGATGGTACTCCTAGGTGACGTGGCTCAAGCGGATGCCCATTTTGGTCTATTTGGAGATAGTGCTAATCTTGACGCAAGATAGATGCACGGTTTGCACCGAACGTAACATAGGCTCAGAAATCATTTTGGACGCACCCGATAGATCTCCTATTGGACATTGGTCATGTGGTTTCTCATTTCAATCCATTTGGAGACAGTGGTAGTGTCAGTGCAAGATAGGTGCACGGTTTACGCCAAACGTACCATAGGCACAAAAATCATTTTGGGCGCACCCGATGGTACTTATAGGTGACGAGGCTCAAGTGGATGCCTATTTTGGTCTATTTGGAGACAGTGCTAATCTTGACGCAAGATAGGTGCACGGTTTGCGCCGAACATACCATAGGCTCAGAAATCATTTTGGATGCACCCAATGGATCTTCTCAGTGACATTGGTCATTTGGAATCTCGTTTCAATCCATTTGGAGATAGTGTTAGTGTCAGTGCAAGATAGGTGCACGGTTTGCGCCAAACATCACTTACAAATTGTTTTGGACGCACCCGATGGTACTCCTATGTGACGAGGCTCAAGTGGATGCTTGCTTTGGTCTGTTTGGAGATCGTGCTAACCTTGACGCGAGATAGGTGCATGATTTGCGCCAAACGTACCGTAGGCTCAGAAATCGTTTTGGATGCACCCGATGGATCTCCTAGTTGATGAGGCTGAAGTGGATGCTCGTTTTGGTCTGTTTGGTGATAGAGCTAACCATGATGCAAGATTGGTGCACGGTTTGCGTCGAAAGTACCATAGGCTCAGAAATCATTTTGGACGCGCTCGATGGTACTCGTAGTTGATGACGCTCAACTGCATGCTCGTTTTGGTCTATTTAGACATAGTGCTAACCTTGATGCAAGATAGATGCATGGTTTGCGCCCAACATAGCATAGGCTCAGAAATCGTTTTGGATGCACCCAATAGATCTCCTATGTGACTTTGGTCATGTGGAATCTCGTTTCAATCCATTTGGTGACAGTGGCAGTGTTAGTGCAAGTCACGTGCACGGTTTGCGCTAAACGTACCACGGGCACAGAAATCATTTTGGACGCACCCGATGGTACTCCTAGGTGATGAGGCACAAGTGGATGCTCGTGTTGGTCTGTTTGCAGATAGTGCTAATCTTGATGCAAGATAGATGCACGGTTTGCTTCGAACGTACCATAGGCTCGAAAATCATTTTGGACGCACCGATGGTACTCCTAGGTGATGAGGCTCAAGTGGATGCTCGTTTTGGTCTGTTTGGAGATAGTACTAATCTTTACGCAAGATAGATGCACGGTTTGCGTCGAACGTACCATAGGCTCGAAAAGTGTTTTGGACGCACCCGATGGTACTCCTAGGTGACGAGGCACACGTGGATGCTCATTTTGGTCTTTTTGGACATAGAGCTAATCTTGACACAAGATAGGTGCACGGTTTGCGCCGAACGTACCATAGGCTCGGAAATCATTTTGGACACACCCGATGGATCTCCTCGGTGACATTGGTCATGTGGAATCTCGTTTCAATCCATTTGGAGACACTGTAAGAGTCAGTGCTAGATAGGTGCACGGTTTGCGCCAAACATAGATCAGAAATCATTTTGGGATGCACCTGATGGTACTCCATGGTGACGAGACTCAAGTGGATGCTCGTTTTGGTCTATTTGGAGATAGTGCTAATCTTAACGCAAGATAGATGCAAGGTTTGCTCCGAACATAACATAGGGGCAGAAATCATTTTGGATGCACCCGATGGATCTCCTATGTGATATTGGTCATGTGGAATCTCATTTCAATCCATTTGGAGACAATGGTAGTTTCAGTGCAAGATAGTTGCACGGTTTGTGCCAAACGTACCATAGGCACATAAATCATTTTGGACGCACCCGATGGTACTCCTAGGTGACGAGGCACACGTGGATGCTCGTTTTGGTCTATTTGGAGATAGTGCTAACCATGACACAAGATAGGTGCTCGGTTTGTGCTGAACGTACTGTAGGCTCAGAAATCATTTTGGATGCATCCGATGGATCTCCTAGGTGACATTGCTCATGTGGAATCTCATTTCAATCCATTTGGAGACAACGGTACTATCAGTGCAAGATAGGTAGATTGTTTGCGCCAAACGTACCACAGGCACAGCAATCGTTTTGAACGTAAAAGATGGTACTCCTAGGAGACGAGGGTTAAGTGGATGCTTGTTTTGGTCCGTTTGGAGATAGTTGATGAGGACATCGCCATGCTGGACACACCGACGCTATGGTCTTCCTCAAGTTGCAATTCGTCCCCAACTCAGCTGCCACGTCACCCTCGGATTCAACAGACACGTCGTCATTGTTTCGGTAATAACTCTCTCATACGACATCGAAACGGGGCGTTCTTGGATGCGTTGGAAAGGGGACGACGACGCCGTCGTTTTGGATCTGGTCCCAGCTCCAGAAGGTCCGTGGATCATTCTGTGTGACCACGGCAAGGTGTTGTGTCACCTATTTGGGCCAACTTGGCCATGTATCGTGTCGGGCCTTAAGCCCAAGTTGTGGGCACCCAACCCCTGGCCGTCCTTAACCCTAGGTCGAGTCTTAGACTATAAACACAGCCGTCGCCGCTGTCAGACAATTGGGTTTTGTTTAGAGTTTAGTTTTCCATCGAGAAACTAAATCGTTCATTGTAACTGTGGTGACAAATCCTTTTACAGTGATCTAGGGCCCCTGTTCTTGATCTCCTCCACTGTGTCGATTAGTCCTTTGGAACCGAGTTCTTGAACCCTCAATTGATATTCGCATCATTCATATTTGCAATTTCAGATTGCGTGTTGTACCTTCTTGCTTGTGTTCTTCGATTCGCTTGCAGGAAAAGCCTTCTTGGCGAGGTCAATCAAGTTGTGCTTGGTTGATAACCAACGGAGCAGTGTTGTAACGGTTGCAGGGTTCGAATCGTGTCTGATTTGAAGCTGGATCGCCAATGTCGAGATCTCCACAAATTGAACTTACCGGTTACCTCTCGGAAGATCAGGCCTGTACCTCATCAATTGGTATCGGAGATTTTAGGTTTACCACGAGGTATATTCTCGTTTGCCTTAGATTCATATTTGTTCATTACCTAGAGTTCACAAAAAGCCCAAAAAGATTTCAATTTCCGCTGTCCTATCACCTTTTGTGCCTTTGCAATTTCGTTTTAGATTCGCGTTGTTGAGTTTGTGTCCGTGGTTGAGTCTTGTTGCTGGTTTAGGATTGTGTTCGTGGTCGTAGTTCAATCGTCCGTTGCTGTGATTTTTGTTTTCCGCCGCTATCCCATCCACCGTTTCCAAACAACAAGTCGAAGCCACCACATTACTCGACTTGCCCCCGCTAGCCGCCTTGTGTGACTTCTCGCCACCGCGCAAACCCTAGATAGGTTGCAAGCCGCTCGTATTTTGCCTGCATCGCAGCCCTCCTTACATCATCAGGCGAATACCTACTGTCGCTGTTGGAGTCACAGGGACGATCTTGTGATTGGTGTTGGAGTTTAGGGACGCTTTGCCCTAACTGTCGCTGTCGTGTTGTGCCTTCCGGAAAACATAACTTGACATACCTTCGGTAAAACAGGCATAACTTTTCGCTCGTTTATCAGAAAAATCTGAAATTTTTACAGCAGCTTTTTGACACCTTTTGGAGCCGACCCAAACTCGGCTACGCCCTGTTTGGTTTCGTCAAAATTACCAAAAAAAATCAGGAAAATAAAGAAAAAAAATTGTCAAAGTTTTTGCACGCTTTTCAGAGAACGTGCTATTTTTCTGTAGACCACATCCCACCTCAGTTGTAGGTGCCAATTTTTGTGGTTGCATCTTTTGTGATCCTTGTTCAGAGAAAAATATAAAAAAAATAGTGAAAAAATAAAAAAGTTTGATTCCTACTAGTGCCTTTTGGAAAAATCAGGGAAAATTTCAGGAAAAAAGAAAAATCCAGGTTATTTGCTTGTTCTGTGCGTTCTTTCCATCGTCCTTTGTTTTCACCTTGTTGCGCTACGTCTCGACACGTCTTAGCCAGCAGCTGTGATTTGTACTTTGGATCTGGATTGAACAATCGCTAATCTGCTTTCGTTAATTGCTAATCCTTGCTGTCATATTGTGTGCCTACCCATAGCTCCACATATTCTTCTGTCAGCACAGGTTCATCTTGCAACTGTTACCCACGCTTAACAACAGATTGCTTCGCCACGTTGGTTTTGCTCTTGTTTGACGTTGGTAAGAATACAGGCAAGACGGTGGTAAGCCGCTTGTGATTTTGCATTCCACTTTCACCACCACCACCACTTGGTTCCTTTTTAGTTGATAGGGATAATACTTTGGTGTTGTCTTTTTCTATATTCTAACCATGGTAGGATCTCTGACGGACTTCAATGATTGCGTGTCCAAGGGCGAGCTTACAACGTTCATGACTGAACAACGTAATCTTATGACCGAGCTGACGTGCAATGTGAACAATCTGGTCACCCGCATTGAACAACTCGAGCAATGCCCTCCACCTCATCGTGCTAATGATGACGATGCCGGTGATTTTGGTGATGACGATGCGGATGCTGACGGTTATGCCCGTCGCCGCCTCAACTTCAACCGTCGCGGTATGGGAGGTAATAATCATGGTAATAATGATCCTTTTGCTAAAATTAAATTTAGTCTTCCTCCTTTTGCTGGGAATGTTGATCCAGAGGCTTATTTAGATTGGGAGCTTACTGTTCAACAAAAATTTGATTCTCATAATGTTCCTGCTGAGCATAGAGTTAGACTTGCTACTAGTGAGTTTACTAATTTTGCTTTGTTCTGGTGGAGTGATTTTTGCAATGCTAATAATGCTGCTATTGTGCCTCAAACTTGGAATGCTTTAAAGCAACGTATGAAATCTCGTTTTATTCCTCCTTATTACCAACGTGATTTACGTTTGAAACTGCAAACTTTAAAACAAGGTGATAAAGGAGTAGAAGCTTACTATCAAGAATTGCTTATTGGTTTAGCCCGTTGTGGTATAAATGAAGATGATAATGATGCTAGGGCTAGATTTTTTGGTGGTCTAAACCATGATATCCAGAACATACTTGATTACAAAGAATAGCGCAATTTTTCCCAATTGTATCATCTTGCTATTAAGGCAGAACGTGAAGTACAGGGCCGCAAACAACACCAGCCTTTTAGGTCTAACAATGGGAGGAATTTTTAGCAGCGTTCTGAGCCGGAGACGCCCAAGCTTTCTGTTGCACCACATGGGGTAAGTAATTTGTCTGATGTGCAGAAGAAAGGTGTCACTCTAGGTGTTTCTACTAGCTCCTCCTCGTCCAGCGCTAAAATCATTTGCCACCGATGCAAAGGCATGGGACATGTCATGAAGGATTGCCCCGGTCGTCGTGCTTTCATTGCTACCAAGGATGGATATGTAAGTACTAGTGATATTGAAGATGATTTAGCCCTTGCTGCTAACATTGATGCAGATTCCACCGAGGGCGATCAAGACAAGGAGGCCATCATCATTGACTCTGTGGCTGCTGCCGCGGACTACCCTAGCCTTCTTGTGCAGCGTGTGTTGAGTACACGTGTGGGACATGAAGAAGAGATGAAGATCCAACGAAACAATTTGTTCCACATGTATTTCATTGTGCAGGGTTGTCGTGTTCTCACTATCATTGATAGCGGGAGTTGCAATAACTTGGTGAGTTCAGATTTGGTTGAGAAGCTTGGCTTGCCCACACGACAACATTCATATCCGTATAAACTTCAATGGTTCAATAATAGTGGTAAGACTAAGGTAACTAAATCAGCACGCATTAGCTTTTTCATAGGTTCTTATCATGATACTGCTGATTTTGATGTTGTCCCTATGCAAGCTTGTTCCATTTTGTTAGGTCGTCCATGGGAATTTGATAATGATGTTTTACACCATGGTAGAACTAATACATACACTATCATACATAAGGACAAGACAATTACATTGCTGCCTTTGTCTCCTACGGATATTATTAAACATGCTAAAGAGATTAAAAATAAACCTCCAACTGACATTGCTAAAAATAATGGGAATAATGGGATTAGGTTAAAAGGAGGTACTTTTCTTGCTACAACTTCTGCTACTGCTGAGTTATGTGATAATCCTGATGCACCATGTTATACTATGTTTTGTCAACCTATTATGTCTGGTGCATTGCCTGCTGTCACTAACCTTTTGCAGGAGTTCGCTGATGATGGGATGAAGTCGAGGATGACTCCAATTCTAGGAGGAGGGGATGATGAGGACATCGCCAAGATGGAGTCGAGGATGACTCCAATTCAAGAAGGGGACGATGATGAGGACATCGCCATGCTGGACACACCGACGCTATGGTCTTCCTCAAGTTGCAATTCGTCCCCAACTCAGCTGCCACGTCACCCTCGGATTCAGCAGACACGTCGTCATTGTTTTGGTCATAACTCTCTCATACGACATCGAAACGGGGCGTTCTTAGATGCGTTGGAAAGGGGATGACGACGCCGTCGTTTTGGATCTGGTCCCAGCTCTAGAAGGTCCGTGGATCATTCTGTGTGACCACGGCAAGGTGCTGCATCACCTATTTGGGCCAACTTGGCCATGTATCGTGTCGGGCCTTAAGCCCAAGTTGTGGGCGCCCAACCCCTGGCCGTCCTCAACCCTAGGTCGAGTCTTAGACTATAAACACAGCCACCACCGCTGTTAGACAATTGGGTTTTGTTTAGAGTTTAGTTTTCCATCGAGAAACTGAATCGTTCATTGTAACTATGGTGACAAATCCTTTTACAGTGATTCAGGGCCCCTGTTCTTGATCTCCTCCACTGTGTCGATTAGTCCTTTGGAACTGAGTTCTTGAACCCTCAATTGATATTCGCATCATTCATATTTGCAATTTCAGATTGCGTGTTTTACCTTCTTGCTTGTGTTCTTCGATTCGCTTGCAGGAAAAGCCTTCTTGGCGAGGTTAATCAAGTTGTGCTTGGTTGATAACCAACGGAGCAGTGGTGTAATGGTTGCAGGGTTCGAATCGTGTCTGATTTGAAGCCGGATCGCCAACGTCGAGATCTCCACAAATCGAACTTACCGGTTACCTCTCGGAAGATCGGGCCTGTACCTCATCAATAGTGCTAATCTTGATGCAAGATTGGTGCACGGTTTGCATCGAACGCACTATAGGCTCAGAAATCATTTTGGACGCACCCGATGGATCTCTTCGGTGACATTGGTCATGTGGAATCTTGTTTCAATCCATTTGGAGACAGTGGTAGTGTCAGTGCAAGATAGGTGCACGGTTTGCCCCAAACATCGCCCAGAATTCATTTTGGACGCACCCGATGGAACTTCTAGGTGACGAGGCTCAAGTGGATGCTCGTTTTAGTCTGTTTGGGGATAGAGCTAACCATGATGCAAGATTGGTGCACGATTTGCATCGAACGTACCATAGGCTCATAAATCGTTTTGGACACGCTCGATGGTACTCCTAGTTGACGAGGCTCAACTGCATGCTCGTTTTGGTCTATTTAGACAGTGCTAACCTTGATGCAAGATAGGTGCACGGTCTGCCCAAAACATCGCTCAAAAATCGTTTTGGACGCACCCGATGGAACTCCTAGGTGACGAGGCTCAAGTGGATGCTCGTTTTGGTCTATTTAGACATAATGCTAACCTTGACGCAAGATAGGTGCACGGTTTGCCCAAACATTGCTCAAAAATAATTTTGGACGCACCCAATGGAACTCCTAGGTGACGAGGCTCAAGTGGATGCTTGTTTTGGTCTGTTTGGGAATAGTGCTAACCTTGATGCGAGATTGGTGCACGGTTTGCGTTGAACATACCATAGGCACAGAAATCGTTTTGGACGCAACCAATGGTACTCCTGGGTGACGAGGCTCAAGTGGATGCTCGTTTTGGTCTATTTGGAGATAGTGCTAATCTTGACGTAAGATAGATGTACAGTTTGCGTCGAAAGTACCATAGGCTCGAAAATCATTTTGGACGCACCCGATGGTACTCCTAGGTGATGAGGCACACATGGATGCTTGTTTTGGTCTGTTTGGAAATAGAGCTAATCTTGACACAAGATAGGTGCACGGTTTGCACTGAACGTACCATAGGCTCAGAAATCATTTTGGACACACCCGATGGATCTTCTCGGTGACATTGGTCATGTGGAATCTCGTTTCAATCCATTTGGCGACACTGTTAGGATCAATGCAAGATAGGTGAACAATTGCGCCAAACGTAGATCAGAAATCATTTTGGGATGCACCCAATGGTACTTCTTGGTGACGAGGCTCAAGTGGTTATTTCTTTCAGTCTATTTGGATATAGTGCTAATCTTGACGCGAGATAGGTGCACGGTTTGCGCCGAACGTACCATAAGCTCGAAAGTCATTTCAGACACACCTGATGATACTCCTAGGTGACGAGGCTCAAGTGGATGCTTGTTTTGGTCTGTTTGGAGATAGTGCTAATCTTGACGCAAGATAGATGCACGGTTTGAGCCGAACGTAGCAAAGGGTCAGAAATCGTTCTGGACACACCCGATGGATCTCCTATGTGACATTGGTCATTTGGAATCTCATTTCAATCCATTTGGAGACAGTGGTAGTGTTAGTGCAAGATAGGTGCACCGTTTGCGCCAAACATACCATAGGCACATAAATCGTTTTGGATGCACCCGATGGAACTCCTAGGTGACGAGGCATAAGTTGATGCACGTTTTGGTCTGTTTGGAGATAGTGCTAATCTTGATGCGAGATTGGTGCACTATTTGCATCGAACGTACCATAGGCTAGGAAATCATTCTAGACGCGCTCGATGGTTCTCCTATGTGACTTTGGTCATGTGGAATCTCGTTTCAATCCATTTGGTGACAGTGGTAGTGTTAGTGCAAGATACGTGCCATAGGCTCAGAAATCATTTTGGACGCATCTGATGGTACACCTAGGTGGCGAGTCTCAAGTGGATGCTCCTTTTGGTCTGTTTGGAGATAGTGCTAATGTTGATAGGTGCATGGTTTGTGCCAAATGTACCATAGGCTTAGAATTCGTTTTGGATGCACCCGATTGTACCCCAAGCTGACGAGGCTCAAGTGGATGCTCATTTTGGTCTGTTTGGTGACAGTGCTAATCTTGACGCAAGATAGGTGCATGATTTGCACCGAACGTACCATAGGCTCAGAAATCATTTCAGACGCACCCAATGGATCTCCTCAGTGACATTGGTCATTTGGAATCTCGTTTCAATGCATTTGGAGATAGTGTTAGTGTCAGTGCAACATAGGTGCACGATTTGCGCCAACATCGCTTAGAAATCGTTTTGCATGCACCCGATGGTACTCCTAGGTGACGAGGCTCAAATGGATGCTCGTTTTGGTCTGTTTGGAGATAGTGCTAATCTTGACGCAAGATAGATGCACGGTTTGCGCCGAACGTAACATAGGGTCAGAAAATCGTTTTGGATGCACCCGATGGATCTCCTAGGTGACCTTGGTCATGTGGAATCTCGTTTCAATCCATTTGGAGACAGGACTTGACAGTGCAAGATAGGTGCACTGTTTGCGCCAAATGTACCATAGGCATAGAAATCGTTTTCGACACACCCGATGGTACTCCTAGGTGATGATGCTTAACTGGATGTTCGTTTTGGTCTGTTTGGAGATAGTGCTAATCTTGATGCGAGATTGGTGCACGGTTTTTATCGAACGTACCATAGGCTTGGGAATCGTTTTGGACGCGCTCGATAGGTGCTTGGTTTGCGCCAAATGTACCTCAGGCTTAGAAATTGTTTTGGACACACCCGATCGTACCCCTAGTTGACGAGGCTCAAGTGGATGCTTGTTTCGGTCCATTTGGAGATAGTCCTAATCTTGATGTAAGATAGGTGCACGGTTTGCATCGAACGTACCATAGGCTCGGAAATCATTTTGGACACACCCGATGGTACTCCTAGGTGACGAGGCTCAAGTTGATGCTCCTTTTGGTCTGTTTGGAGACAGTGCTAATCTTGCGCAAGATAGTTGCACGGTTTGCGCCGAACGTAACATAGGGTTAGAAATTGTTTTGGACGCACTCGATGGATCGTCTCAGTGACATTGGTCATTTGGAATCTCATTTCAATCCATTTGGAGAGAGTGTTAGTGTCAGTACAAGATAGGTGTATGGTTTGCGCCAAACATCGCTTAGAAATCGTTTTGGACGCACCCGGTGGTACTTCTAGGTGACGAGGCTCAAGTGGATGCTCGTTTTGGTCAGTTTGGAGATAGTGCTAATCTTAACGCAAGATAGATGCACGGTTTGCGCCGAACGTTCCGTAGGCTCAGAAATTGTTGTGGATGCACCCAATGGATCTCCTAGGTGACATTGGTCTTCTGGAATCTCGTTTCAATCTATTTGGAGACAGCGATACTATCAGTGCATGATGGGTGCACTGTTTGCGCCAAACATACCATAGGCACAGAAATAGTTTTGGACGCATCCGACGGTACTCCCAGGTGACGAGGCTTAAGTGGATGCACATTTTGGTCTGTTTGGTGACAGTGCTAATCTTGATGCGAGATTGGTGCACGGTTTGCATCGAACGTACCATAGGCTTAGAAATCGTTTTAGACGCGCTCGATGGTACTCCTAGGTGAAGAAGCTCAAGTGGATGCTCGTTTTGGTCTGTTTAGACATAGTGCTAACATTGACGCAAGATAGGTGCACGGTTTGCGCCGAACGTAGCATAGGCTCAGAAATCGTTTAGGATGCACCCGGTGGATCTCCTATGCGACTTTGGTCATGTGGAATCTCGTTTGAATCGTTTGGTGACAGTGACAGTGTTAGTGCAAGATATGTTCACGGTTTGCGCTAACTGTACCATAGGCACATAAATCATTTTGGATGCACCCGATAGTACTCCTAGGTGACGAGGCTCAAGTGGATGCTCGTTTTGGTCTGTTTTGAGATAGTGTGCCGAAAGTACCATAGGCTCAGAAATCGTTGTGGATGCACCCGACGGATCTCCTAGGTGATATTTGTCCTCTGGAATCTTGTTTCAATCCATTTGGAGACAGAGGTACTGTTAGTGCAAGATGGGTGCATTGTTTGCTTCAAACATACCATAGGAACAAAAATCGTTTTGGATGCACCCGATGGTACTCTTAGGTGATGAGGCACACGTGGATGCTCGTTATGGTCTGTTTGGACATAGAGCTAATCTTGACACAAGATAGGTGCACGGTTTGCGCTGAACGTACCAAAGGCTCAGAAATCATTTTGGACGCACCTGATGGATCTCCTCGGTGACATTGGTCATGTGGAATCTCGTTTCAATCCATTTGGAGACACTGTTAGAGTTAGTGCAAGATAGGTGCACAGTTTGCGCCAAACGTAGCTTCGAAATCATAATGGGATGCATCCGATGGTACTTCTAGGTGACGAGGCTCAAGTGGTTACTTGTTTCAGTGTATTTGGAGATAGTGCTAATCTTGATGCAAGATAGGTGCACGGTTTGCGCGGAACGTAAAATAGGGCTAGAAATCATTTTGGACGCACCCGATGGATCTCCTATGTGACATTGGTCATGTGAAATCTCATTTCCATTCATTTGGAGATAGTGGTAGTGTCTGTGCAAGATAGGTGCACGGTTTGCGCCAAACGTACCATAGGCACAGAAATCATTTTGGACACACCCGATGGTACACCTAGGTGACGTGGCTCAAGTGGATGCTCGTTTTGGTCTGTTTAGACATAGTGCTAACCTTGACGCAATATAGGTGCACAGTTTGCGCCGAACATACCATAGGCTCAGAAATCATTTTGGACGCACCCGATAGATCTTCTCAGTGACATTGGTCGTTTGGAATCTCGTTTCAATCCATTTGTAGATAGTGTTAGTGTCAATGCAAGATAGGTGCACGGTATGCGCCAAACATCGCTTAGAAATTGTTTTGGACGCACCCGATGGTACTCAAGTGGATGCTCGTTTTGGTCTGTTTGGAGATAGTGCTAGCCTTGACGCAAGATAGGTGCACGGTTTACGCCGAACGTATCGTAGGCTCAGAAATAGATTTGGATGTATCCGATGGATCTCCTAGGTGACATTGGTCATCTGGAATCTCGTTTCAATCTATTTGGAGATAGCGATACTATCAGTGCAAGATGGGTGCACTATTTGCGCCAAACATACCATGGGCACAGAAATAGTTTTGGACGCACCCGATGGTACTCCTAGGTGACGAGGCTTAAGTGGATGCTCGTTGTGGTCTGTTTGGAGACAGTGCTAATTTTGATGCGAGATAGATGCACGTTTGCGTCGAACGTACCATAGCTCGAAAATCATTTTGGACGCACCTGATGGTACTCCTAGGTGACGAGGCACACGTGGATGCTCGTTTTGGTCTATTTGGACATAGAGCTAATCTTAACACAAGATAGGTGCACGGTTTGCGCCGATCGTACCATAGGCTCTGAAATAATTTTGGACGCACCCGATAGTACTCCTAGGTGACAAGGCTTAAGTGGACGCTCGTTTTGGTCTGTTTGGAGACAGTGCTAATCTTGATGCGAGATTGGTGCACGGTTTGCGTCGAGCGTACCATAGGCTTAGAAATCGTTTTAAATGCGCTCGATGGAACTCCTAGGTGACGAGGCTCAAGTTGATGCTCGTTTTGGTCTGTTTGGAGATAGTGCTAACCTTGTCGCAAGATAGGTGCACGGTTTACGCCGAAAGTATCATAGGCTCAGAAATCATTGTGGACGCACCCGATGGATCTCCTAGGTGACATTGGTCCTATGGAATCTTGTTTCAATCTATTTGGAGACAGCGGTACTCTTAGTGCAAGATGGGAGCACTGTTTGCGCCAATCATACCATAGGTACAGAAATCGTTTTGGATGCACCCGATGGTACTCCTAGGTGACGAGGCACACGTGGATGCTCATTTTGGTCTGTTTGGACATAGAGCTAATATTGACACAAGATAGGTGCACGGTTTGCGCCGAATATACCATTGGCTCAGAAATCATTTTGGACGCACCCGATGGATCTCCTCGGTGACATTGGTCATGTGGAATCTCGTTTCAATCCATTTGGAGACACTGTTAGAGTCAGTGCAAGATAGGTGCGCGGTATGCGCCGAACGTAGCTCAGAAATCATTTTGGGGTGCACCCGATGGTACTCCTAGGTGACGAGGCTCAAGTGGTTACTTGTTTCAGTCTATTTGGAGATAGTGCTAATCTTGATGCAAGATAGGTGCACGGTTTGCGCTGAACGTACTACAAGCTTGAAAATCGTTTCAGACACACCCGATGGTACTCCTAGGTGACGAGGCTCAAGTGGATGCTCGTCTTGGTCTGTTTGGAGATAGTGCTAATCTTGACGCAAGATAGATGCACGGTTTGTGCCGAACGTAAAATAGGGTCAGAAATCGTTTTGGACGGACCCGATGGATCTCCTATGTGACATTGGTCATGCGGAATCTCATTTCAATCCATTTGGAGACAGTGGAAGTGTTAGTGCAAGATAGGTGCGCGGTTTGTGCCAAACGTACCATAGGCACATAAATCATTTTGGACGCACCCGTTGGTACTCCTAGGTGACGTGGCTCAAGTCGATGCTCATTTTGGTCTATTTAGACACAGTGCTAACCTTGACGCAAGATAGGAGCATAGTTTGCGCCGAACGTACCATAGGCTCAGAAATCATTTTGGATGCACCCAATGGTACTCCTAGGTGACGAGTCTTAAGTGGATGCTCGTTTTGGTCTATTTGGAGACAGCGCTAATCTTGATGCGAGATTGGTGCACGATTTGCGTCGAACGTACCATAGGCTTGGAAATCATTTTAGACGCGCTCGATGGTACTCCTAGGTGAAGAAGCTCTAGTGGACGCTCGTTTTGGTCTGTTTAGACATAGTGCTAACCTTGACGAAAGATAGGTGCACAGTTTGCATCTAACGTAGGATAGGCTCATAAATCTTTTAGGATGCACCCGGTGGATCTCCTATGTGACTCTGGTCATGTGGAATCTTGTTTCAATCCTTTCGTGACAGTGGTAGTCTTGGTGCAAGATATGTGCATGGTTTGCGCTAAACGTACCATAGGCACAGAAATCATTTTGGATGCACCCGATAGTACTCCTAGGTGACGAGGCTCAAGTGGATGCTCGTTTTGGTCTGTTTGGAGATAGTGCTAACCTTGACGCAAGATAGGAGCACGGTTTGCGCCGAACGTACCTTAGGCTAAGAAATCATTGTGGATGCACTCGATGGATGTCCTAGGTGACATTGGTCATGTGGAATCCCATTTCAATCCATTTGGAGATAGCGGTACAATCAGTGCAAGATGGGTGCACTGTTTGCGCCAAACATACCATAGGCACAGAAATCGTTTTGGACGCACCCGATGGTACTCCTATGTGACGAGGCTTAAGTGGATGCTCGTTTTGGCTTGTTTGGAGACAGTGCTAATCTTGATGCGAGATTGCTGCACGGTTTGTGTCAAACGTACCTTAGGCTCGGAAATCATTTTGGACGTGCTCGATGGTACTCGTTTTGGTCTGTTTATAGATAGAGCTAATCTTGACACAAGATAGGTGCACGGTTTGCGCCAAACATTGCATAGAAATCGTTTTGGACGCACTCGATGGTACTTCTAAGTGACGAGGCTCAAGTAGATGCTCATTTTGGTCTGTTTGGAGATAGTGCTATCCTTGACGCAAGATAGGAGCACGGTCAGAAATTGTTTTGGATGCACCCGATGGATCTCTTAGGTGACATTGGTCATCTGGAATCTCGTTTCAATCTATTTGGAGACAGCGATACTATCAGTGCAAGATGGGTGCACTATTTGCGCCAAACATACCATGGGCACAGAAATAGTTTTGGACGCACCCGATGGTACTCCTAGGTGACGAGGCTTAAGTGGATGCTCGTTGTGGTCTGTTTGGAGACAGTGCTAATTTTGATGCGAGATAGATGCACGTTTGCGTCGAACGTACCATAGCTCGAAAATCATTTTGGACGCACCTGATGGTACTCCTAGGTGACGAGGCACACGTGGATGCTTGTTTTGGTCTATTTGGACATAGAGCTAATCTTAACACAAGATAGGTGCACGGTTTGCGCCGAATATACCATTGGCTCAGAAATCATTTTGGACGCACCCGATGGATCTCCTCGGTGACATTGGTCATGTGGAATCTCGTTTCAATCCATTTGGAGACACTGTTAGAGTCAGTGCAAGATAGGTGCGTGGTATGCGCCGAACGTAGCTCAGAAATCATTTTGGGGTGCACCCGATGGTACTCCTAGGTGACGAGGCTCAAGTGGTTACTTGTTTCAGTCTATTTGGAGATAGTGCTAATCTTGATGCAAGATAGGTGCACGGTTTGCACTGAACGTACCACAAGCTTGAAAATCGTTTCAGACACACCCGATGGTACTCCTAGGTGACGAGGCTCAAGTGGATGCTCGTCTTGGTCTGTTTGGAGATAGTGCTAATCTTGACGCAAGATAGATGCACGGTTTGTGCCGAACGTAAAATAGGGTCAGAAATCGTTTTGGACGGACCCGATGGATCTCCTATGTGACATTGGTCATGCGGAATCTCATTTCAATCCATTTGGAGACAGTGGAAGTGTTAGTGCAAGATAGGTGCGCGGTTTGCGCCAAACGTACCATAGGCACATAAATCATTTTGGACGCACCCATTGGTACTCCTAGGTGACGTGGCTCAAGTCGATGCTCATTTTGGTCTATTTAGACACAGTGCTAACCTTGACGCAAGATAGGAGCATAGTTTGCGCCGAACGTACCATAGGCTCAGAAATCATTTTGGATGCACCCAATGGTACTCCTAGGTGACGAGTCTTAAGTGGATGCTCGTTTTGGTCTATTTGGAGACAGCGCTAATCTTGATGCGAGATTGGTGCACGATTTGCGTCGAACGTACCATAGGCTTGGAAATCATTTTAGACGCGCTCGATGGTACTCCTAGGTGAAGAAGCTCTAGTGGACGCTCGTTTTGGTCTGTTTAGACATAGTGCTAACCTTGACGAAAGATAGGTGCACAGTTTGCATCTAACGTAGGATAGGCTCATAAATCTTTTAGGATGCACCCGGTGGATCTCCTACGTGACTCTGGTCATGTGGAATCTCGTTTCAATCCTTTCGTGACAGTGGTAGTCTTGGTGCAAGATATGTGCATAGTTTGCGCTAAACGTACCATAGGCACAGAAATCATTTTGGATGCACCCGATAGTACTCCTAGGTGACGAGGCTCAAGTGGATGCTCGTTTTGGTCTGTTTGGAGATAGTGCTAACCTTGACGCAAGATAGGAGCACGGTTTGCGCCGAACGTACCTTAGGCTAAGAAATCATTGTGGATGCACTCGATGGATGTCCTAGGTGACATTGGTCATGTGGAATCCCATTTCAATCCATTTGGAGATAGCGGTACAATCAGTGCAAGATGGGTGCACTGTTTGCGCCAAACATACCATAGGCACAGAAATCGTTTTGGACGCACCCGATGGTACTCCTATGTGACGAGGCTTAAGTGGATGCTCGTTTTGGCTTGTTTGGAGACAGTGCTAATCTTGATGCGAGATTGCTGCACGGTTTGTGTCAAACGTACCTTAGGCTCGGAAATCATTTTGGACGTGCTCGATGGTACTCGTTTTGGTCTGTTTATAGATAGAGCTAATCTTGACACAAGATAGGTGCACGGTTTGCGCCAAACATTGCATAGAAATCGTTTTGGACGCACTCGATGGTACTTCTAAGTGACGAGGCTCAAGTAGATGCTCATTTTGGTCTGTTTGGAGATAGTGCTATCCTTGACGCAAGATAGGAGCACGGTCAGAAATTGTTTTGGATGCACCCGATGGATCTCTTAGGTGACATTGGTCATCTGGAATCTCGTTTCAATCTATTTGGAGACAGCGATACTATCAGTGCAAGATGGGTGCACTATTTGCGCCAAACATACCATGGGCACAGAAATAGTTTTGGACGCACCCGATGGTACTCCTAGGTGACGAGGCTTAAGTGGATGCTCGTTGTGGTCTGTTTGGAGACAGTGCTAATTTTGATGCGAGATAGATGCACGTTTGCGTCGAACGTACCATAGCTCGAAAATCATTTTGGACGCACCTGATGGTACTCCTAGGTGACGAGGCACACGTGGATGCTCGTTTTGGTCTATTTGGACATAGAGCTAATCTTAACACAAGATAGGTGCACGGTTTGCGCCGAATATACCATTGGCTCAGAAATCATTTTGGACGCACCCGATGGATCTCCTCGGTGACATTGGTCATGTGGAATCTCGTTTCAATCCATTTGGAGACACTGTTAGAGTCAGTGCAAGATAGGTGCGTGGTATGCGCCGAACGTAGCTCAGAAATCATTTTGGGGTGCACCCGATGGTACTCCTAGGTGACGAGGCTCAAGTGGTTACTTGTTTCAGTCTATTTGGAGATAGTGCTAATCTTGATGCAAGATAGGTGCACGGTTTGCACTGAACGTACCACAAGCTTGAAAATCGTTTCAGACACACCCGATGGTACTCCTAGGTGACGAGGCTCAAGTGGATGCTCGTCTTGGTCTGTTTGGAGATAGTGCTAATCTTGACGCAAGATAGATGCACGGTTTGTGCCGAACGTAAAATAGGGTCAGAAATCGTTTTGGACGGACCCGATGGATCTCCTATGTGACATTGGTCATGCGGAATCTCATTTCAATCCATTTGGAGACAGTGGAAGTGTTAGTGCAAGATAGGTGCGCGGTTTGCGCCAAACGTACCATAGGCACATAAATCATTTTGGACGCACCCATTGGTACTCCTAGGTGACGTGGCTCAAGTCGATGCTCATTTTGGTCTATTTAGACACAGTGCTAACCTTGACGCAAGATAGGAGCATAGTTTGCGCCGAACGTACCATAGGCTCAGAAATCATTTTGGATGCACCCAATGGTACTCCTAGGTGACGAGTCTTAAGTGGATGCTCGTTTTGGTCTATTTGGAGACAGCGCTAATCTTGATGCGAGATTGGTGCACGATTTGCGTCGAACGTACCATAGGCTTGGAAATCATTTTAGACGCGCTCGATGGTACTCCTAGGTGAAGAAGCTCTAGTGGACGCTCGTTTTGGTCTGTTTAGACATAGTGCTAACCTTGACGAAAGATAGGTGCACAGTTTGCATCTAACGTAGGATAGGCTCATAAATCTTTTAGGATGCACCCGGTGGATCTCCTACGTGACTCTGGTCATGTGGAATCTCGTTTCAATCCTTTCGTGACAGTGGTAGTCTTGGTGCAAGATATGTGCATGGTTTGCGCTTAACGTACCATAGGCACAGAAATCATTTTGGATGCACCCGATAGTACTCGTAGGTGACGAGGCTCAAGTGGATGCTCGTTTTGGTCTGTTTGGAGATAGTGCTAACCTTGACGCAAGATAGGAGCATGGTTTGCGCCGAACGTACCGTAGGCTAAGAAATCGTTGTGGATGCACTCGATGGATGTCCTAGGTGACATTGGTCATGTGGAATCCCATTTCAATCCATTTGGAGATAGTGGTACAATCAGTGCAAGATGGGTGCACTGTTTGCGCCAAACATACCATAGGCACAGAAATCGTTTTGGACGCACCCGATGGAACTCCTATGTGACGAGGCTTAAGTGGATGCTCGTTTTGGCTTGTTTGGAGACAGTGCTAATCTTGATGCGAGATTGCTGCACGGTTAGTGTCAAACGTACCTTAGGCTCGGAAATCATTTTGGACGTGCTCGATGGTACTCGTTTTGGTCTGTTTATAGATAGAGCTAATCTTGACACAATATAGGTGCACGGTTTGCGCCAAACATTGCATAGAAATCGTTTTGGACGCACTCGATGGTACTTCTAAGTGACGAGGCTCAAGTAGATGCTCATTTTGGTCTGTTTGGAGATAGTGCTATCCTTGACGCAAGATAGGAGCTCGGTCAGAAATTGTTTTGGATGCACCCGATGGATCTCTTAGGTGACATTGGTCATCTGGAATCTCGTTTCAATCTATTTGGAGACAGCGATACTATCAGTGCAAGATGGGTGCACTATTTGCGCCAAACATACCATGGGCACAGAAATAGTTTTGGATGCACCCGATGGTACTCCTAGGTGACGAGGCTTAAGTGGATGCTCGTTGTGGTCTGTTTGGAGACAGTGCTAATTTTGATGCGAGATAGATGCACGTTTGCGTCGAACGTACCATAGCTCGAAAATCATTTTGGACGCACCTGATGGTACTCCTAGGTGACGAGGCACACGTGGATGCTCGTTTTGGTCTATTTGGACATAGAGCTAATCTTAACACAAGATAGGTGCACGGTTTGCGCCGATCGTACCATAGGCTCTGAAATCATTTTGGACGCACCCGATAGTACTCCTAGGTGACGAGGCTTAAGTGGATGCTCGTTTTGGTCTGTTTGGAGACAGTGCTAATCTTGATGCGAGATTGGTGCACGGTTTGCGTCGAGCGTACCATAGGCTTAGAAATCGTTTTAAATGCGCTCGATGGAACTCCTAGGTGACGAGGCTCAAGTGGATGCTCGTTTTGGTCTATTTGGAGATAGTGCTAACCTTGTCGCAAGATAGGTGCATGGTTTACGCCGAAAGTATCATAGGCTCAGAAATCATTGTGGACGCACCCGATGGATCTCCTAGGTGACATTGGTCCTATGGAATCTTGTTTCAATCTATTTGGAGACAGCGGTACTCTTAGTGCAAGATGGGAGCATTGTTTGCGCCAATCATACCATAGGTACAGAAATCGTTTTGGATGCACCCGATGGTACTCCTAGGTGACGAGGCACACATGGATGCTCATTTTGGTCTGTTTGGACATAGAGCTAATACTGACCCAAGATAGGTGCACGGTTTGCGCTGAATATACCATTGGCTCAGAAATCATTTTGGACGCACCCGATGGATCTCCTCGGTGACATTGGTCATGTGGAATCTCGTTTCAATCCATTTGGAGACACTGTTAGAGTCAGTGCAAGATAGGTGTGCGGTATGCGCTGAACGTAGCTCAGAAATCATTTTGGGGTGCACCCGATGGTACTCCTAGGTGACGAGGCTCAAGTGGTTACTTGTTTCAATCTATTTGGAGATAGTGCTAATCTTGATGCAAGATAGGTGCACGGTTTGCGCTGAATGTACCACAAGCTTGAAAATCGTTTCAGACACACCCGATGGTACTCCTAGGTGACGAGGCTCAAGTGGATGCTCGTCTTGGTCTGTTTGGAGATAGTGCTAATCTTGACGCAAGATAGATGCACGGTTTGCGCCGAACGTAAAATAGGGTCAGAAATCGTTTTGGACGGACCCGATGGATCTCCTATGTGACATTGGTCATGCGAAATCTCATTTCAATCCATTTGGAGACAGTGGAAGTGTTAGTGCAAGATAGGTGCGCGGTTTGCGCCAAACGTACCATAGGCACATAAATCGTTTTGGACGCACCCGTTGGTACTCCTAGGTGACGTGGCTCAAGTCGATGCTCATTTTGGTCTATTTAGACACAGTGCTAACCTTGACGCAAGATAGGAGCATAGTTTGCGCCGAACGTACCATAGGCTCAGAAATCATTTTGGATGCACCCGATGGATCTTCTCAGTGACATTGGTCATTTGGAATCTCGTTTCAATCCATTTGGAGACAGTGTTAGTGTCAGTGCAACATAGGTGCACGGTTTGCGCCAAACATCGCCTCGAAATCGTTTTGCACGCACCCGATGGTACTTCTAGGTGACAAGGCTCAAGTGGATGCTCGTTTTGGTCTATTTGGAGATAGTGCTAACCTTGACGCAAGATAGGTGCACGGTTTGCGCCGAACATGCCATAGGCTCAGAAATTGTTTTGGATGCACCCGATGGATCTCCTAGGTGACATTGGTCATCTGGAATCTCGTTTCAATCTATTTGGAGACATCGATACTATCAGTGCAAGATGGGTGCTTTGTTTGCGCCAAACATACCGTAGGCACAGAAATAGTTTTGGACACACCCGATGGTACTCCTAGGTTACGAGGCTTAAGTGGATGCTTGTTGTGGTCTGTTTGGAGACAGTGCTAATCTTGATGCAAGATTGGTGCATGGTTTGCGTCGAACGTACCATAGGCTTGGAAATCATTTTAGATGCGTTTGATGGTACTCCTAGGTGAAGAAGCTCAAGTGGATGCTCGTTTTGGTCTGTTAAACATAGTGCTAACCTTGATGCAAGATAGGAGCACGGTTTGCGCCGAACGTACCGTAGGCTCAGAAATCGTTGTGGATGCACCCGATGGATCTCCTAGGTGACGTTGGTCATGTGGAATCTCGTTTCAATCCATTTGGAGGTAGCGGTACTGTCAGTGTAAGATGGGCACTATTTGCACCAAACATACCATAGGCACAGAAATCGTTTTGGACGTGCTCGATGGTACTCCTAGGTGACGAGGCCTAAGTGGATGCTCATTTTGGTTTGTTTTGAGATAGTGCTAATCTTGATGCGAGATAGGTGCACGGTTTGCGCCAAACGTACCATAGACTTAGAAATCATTTTAGACGCGCTCGATGGTACTCCTAGGTGAAGAAGCTCAAGTGGATGCTCGTTTTGGTCTGTTTAGACATAGTGTTAACCTTGACGCAAGATAGGTGCACGGTTTGCGCCGAACGTAGCATTGGCTCAGAAATCGTTTAGGATGCACCCGGTGGATCTCCTATGTGACTTTGGTCATGTGGAATCTCGTTTGAATCCTTTGGTGACAGTGGCAGTGTTAGTGCAATATATGTTCACGGTTTGCGCTAAACGTACCATAGGCACATAAATCATTTAGGATGCACCCGATAGTACTCCTAGGTGACGAGGCTCAAGTGGATGCTCGTTTTGGTCTGTTTTGAGATAGTGCTAACCTTGACGCAAGATAGGTGCACAGTTTGCGCCGAAAGTACCTTAGGCTCAGAAATCGTTGTGGATGCACCCGATGGATCTCCTAGGTGATATTGGTCCTGTGGAATCTTGTTTCAATCCATTTGGAGACAGCGGTACTGTTAGTGCAAGATGGGTCCGCTGTTTGCGCCATACATACCATAGGCACAGAAATCGTTTTGGACGCACCCGATGGTACTCCTAGGTGATGAGGCACACGTGGATGCTCGTTTTGGTCTGTTTGGACATAGAGCTAATCTTGACACAAGATAGGTGCACGGTTTGCGCCGAACGTACCAAAGGCTCAGAAATCATTTTGGATGCACCCGACGGATCTCCTCGGTGCCATTGGTCATGTGGAATCTTGTTTCAATCCATTTGGAGATACTGTTAGAGTCAGTGCAAGATAGGTGCACAGTTTGCGCCAAACGTAGCTTCGAAATCATTTTGGGATGCATCCGATTGTACTTCTAGGTGACGAGGCTCAAGTGGTTACTTGATTCAGTCTATTTGAAGATAGTGCTAATCTTGATGCAAGATAGGTGCATGGTTTGCGCCGAATGTAAAATAGGGATAGAAATCATTTTGGATGCACCCGATGGATCTTCTATGTGACATTGGTCATGTGGAATCTCATTTCTATCCATTTGGAGACAGTGGTAGTGTCAGTGCAAGATAGGTGCATGGTTTGCACCAAACGTACCATAGGCACAAAAATCGTTTTGGATGCAACCGATGGTACTCCTACGTGACGAGGCACACGTGGATGCTCGTTTTGGTCTGTTTGGACATAGAGCTAATCTTGACACAAGATAGGTGCACGGTTTGCGCCGAACGTACCAAAGGCTTAGAAATCATTTTGGACACACCCGATGGATCTCCTCGGTGACATTGGTAATGTGGAATCTCGTTTCAATCCATTTGGAGACACTGTTAGAGTCAGTGCAAGATAGGTGCACAGCTTGCGCCAAACGTAGCTTCGAAATCATTTTTGGATGCATCCGATTGTACTTCTAGGTGACGAGGCTCAAGTGGTTACTTGCTTCAGTCTATTTGAAGATAGTGCTAATCTTGACGCAAGATAGATGCACGGTTTGCACCGAACGTAAAATAGGGCTAGAAATCATTTTGGACGCACCCGATGGATCTCCTATGTGACATTGGTCATGTGGAATCTCACTTCATCCATTTGGAGACAGTGGTAGTGTCAGTGCAAGATAGGTGCACGGTTTGCGCCAAACGTAACATACGCATAGAAATTGTTTTGGACGCACCCGATGGTACTCCTAGGTGACGTGGCTCTAGTGTATGCTCGTTTTGGTTTGTTTAGATATAGTGCTAACCTTGACGCAATATAGGTGCACAGTTTGCACCGAACATGCCATAGGCTCAGAAATGATTTTGGACACACCAGATGGATCTTCTCAGCAACATTGGTCATTTGGAATCTCGTTTCAATCCATTTGGAGACAGTGTTAGTGTCAGTGCAAGACAGGTGCACGGTATGCGCCAAACGTCGCTTAGAAATCATTTTGGACGCACCCGATGGTACTTCTAGGTGACGAGGCTCAAGTGGATGCTCGTTTTGGTCTGTTTGGAGATAGTGCAAATCTTGACGCAAGGAGCAGGGTTTGCGCCGAACGTACCGTAGGCTAAGAAATCATTGTGGATGCACTCGATGGATCTCCTAGGTGACATTGGTCATGTGGAATCTCATTACAATCCATTTGGAGACAGCGGTAGTATCAGTGCAAGATGGGTGCACTGTTTGCGCCAAACATACCATAGGCACAGAAATCGTTTTGGACGCACCCCATGGTAGTCCTAGGTCACGAGGCTTAAGTGGATGCTCGTTGTGGTCTGTTTGGAGACAGTGCTAATCTTGATGCGAGATTGGTGCATGGTTTGCGTCGAACGTACCATAGGCTTGGAAATCGTTTTAGACGTGCTTGATGGTACTCCTAGCTGCAGAAGTTCAAGTGGATGCTCGTTTTGGTCTGTTTAGACATAGTGCTAACCTTGACGCAAGATAGGAGCACGGTTTGCGCCGAACGTACTGTAGGCTCAGAAATTGTTGTGGATGCACCCGATGGATCTCCTAGGTGACATTGGTCATTTGGAATCTCGTTTCAATCCATTTGGAGACAGCGGTACTGTCAATGCAAGATGGGTGCACTGTTTGCGCCAAACATACCATAGGCACAGAAATCGTTTTGGACGCACCAGATGGTACTCCTAGGTGACGAGGCTTAAGTGGATGCTCGTTTTGGATTGTTTGGAGACAGTGCTAATCTTGATGCGAGATTGCTGCACGGTTTGCGTCGAATGTACCATAGGCTCGGAAATCGTTCTGGACATGCTCGATGGTACTCCTAGGTGACAAGGCTCAAGTGGATGCTCGTTTTGGTCTGTTTGGAGGTAGGACTAATCTTGATGCAAGATAGATGCACGTTTGCGTCGAATGTACCATAGGCTCGAAAATCGTTTGGGACGCACCTGATGGTACTCCTAGGTGACGAGGCACACGTGGATGCTCGATTTGGTCTATTTGGACATAGAGCTAATCTTAACAGAAGATAGGTGCACGGTTTGCGCCGATCGTATCATAGGCTAAGAAATCATTTTGGACGCACCTGATAGTACTCCTAGGTGACGAGGCTTAAGTGGATGCTCGTTTTGGTGTGTTTGGAGACAGTGCTAATCTTGATGCGAGATTGGTGCACGGTTTGCGTCGAGCGTACCATAGGCTTGGAAATCGTTTTAGGTGCGCTCGATGGTTCTCCTAGGTGACGAGGGTCAAGTGGAATCTCGTTTTGGTCTGTTTGGAGATAGTGCTAACCTTGACGCAAGATAGGTGCACGGTTTGCGCCGAAAGTACCATAGGCTTAGAAATCATTGTGGACGCACCCGATGGATCTCCTAGGTGACATTGGTCCTGTGGAATCTTGTTTCAATCTATTTGGAGACAGCGGTACTATTAGTGCAAGATGGATGCAATGTTTGCGCCAATCATACCATAAGCACGAAAATCGTTTTGGACGCACCCGATGGTACTCCTAGGTGACGAGGCACACGTGGATGCTCATTTTGGTCTGTTTGGATATAGAGCTAATCTTGACACAAGATAGGTGCACGGTTTGCGTCGAACGTACCATTGGCTCAGAAATCATTTTGGATGCACCTGATGGATCTCCTCGGTGACATTGGTTATGTGGAATCTCATTTCAATCCATTTGGAGACACTGTTAGAGTCAGTGCAAGATAGGTGCGCGGTTTGCGCCAAACGTAGCTCAAAAATCATTTCGGGATGCACCCGATGGTACTTCTAGGTGACGAGGCTCAAGTGGTTACTTGTTTCAGTCTATTTATAGATAGTGCTAATCTTGATGCAAGATAGGTGCACGGTTTGCGCTGAACGTACCACAAGCTTGAAAATCGTTTCAGACACACCCGATGGTACTCCTAGGTGACGAGGCTCAAGTGGATGCTCATCTTAGTCTGTTTGGAGATAGTGCTAATCTTGACGCAAGATAGATGCACGGTTTGCGCCGAACGTAAAATAGGTTCAGAAATCGTATTGGACGGACCCGATGGATCTCCTATGTGACATTGGTCATGTGGAATCTCATTTCAATCCATTTGGAGACAGTGGTAGTGTCAACGCAAGACAGGTGCACGGTTTGCGCCAAACATCGCTTCAAAATCGTTTTGCACGCACCCGATGGTACTTCTAGGTGACGAGGCTCACGTGGATGCTCGTTTTGGTCTATTTGGAGATAGTGCTAACCTTGACGCAAGATAGGTGCACGGTTTGCATCGAACATAGGATAGGCTCAGAAATCTTTTAGGATGCACCCGGTGGATCTCCTATGTGACTTTGGTCTCGTGGAATCTTGTTTCAATCCTTTGGTGACAGTGGTGGTCTTGGTGCAAGATATGTGCACGGTTTGTGCTAAACGTACCATAGGCACAGAAATCATTTTGGATGCACCCGATAGTACGCCTAGGTGACGAGGCTCAAGTGGATGCTCGTTTTGGTCTGTTTAGAGATAGTGCAAACCTTGACGCAAGATAGGAGCAGGGTTTGCGCCGAACGTACCGTAGGCTAAGAAATCATTGTGGATGCACTCGATGGATCTCCTAGGTGACATTGGTCATGTGGAATCTCATTACAATCCATTTGGAGACAGCGGTAGTATCAGTGCAAGATGGGTGCACTGTTTGCGCCAAACATACCATAGGCACAGAAATCGTTTTGGACGCACCCCATGGTACTCCTAGGTGACGAGGTTTAAGTGGATGCTCGTTGTGGTCTGTTTGGAGACAGTGCTAATCATGATGCGAGATTGGTGCATGGTTTGCGTCGAACGTACCATAGGCTTGGAAATCGTTTTAGACGTGCTCGATGGTACTCCTAGCTGTAGAAGCTCAAGTGGATGCTCGTTTTGGTCTGTTTAGACATAGTGCTAACCTTGACGCAAGATAGGAGCATGGTTTGTGCCGAACGTACTGTAGGCTCAGAAATTGTTGTGGATGCACCCGATGGATCTCCTAGGTGACATTGGTCATGTGGAATCTCGTTTCAATCCATTTGGAGACAGCGGCAGTGTCAATGCAAGATGGGTGCACTGTTTGCGCCAAACATACCATAGGCACAGAAATCGTTTTGGACGCACCAGATGGTACTCCTAGGTGACGACGCTTAAGTGGATGCTCGTTTTGGATTGTTTGGAGACAGTGCTAATCTTGATGCGAGATTGCTGCACGGTTTGCGTCGAATATACCATAGGCTCAGAAATCGTTTTGGACATGCTCGATGGTACTCCTAGGTGACAAGGCTCAAGTGGATGCTCGTTTTGGTCTATTTGGAGGTAGGACTAATCTTGATGCAAGATAGATGCACGTTTGCGTCGAATGTACCATAGGCTCGAAAATCGTTTGGGATGCACCTGATGGTACTCCTAGGTGACGAGGCAGACGTGGATGCTCGATTTGGTCTATTTGGACATAGAGCTAATCTTAACAGAAGATAGGTGCACGGTTTGCGCTGATCGTATCATAGGCTAAGAAATCATTTTGGACGCACCCGATAGTACTCCTAGGTGACGAGGCTTAAGTGGATGCTCGTTTTGGTCTGTTTGGAGACAGTGCTAATCTTGATGCGAGATTGGTGCACGGTTTGCGTCGAGCATACCATAGGCTTGGAAATCGTTTTAGGTGCGCTCGATGGTTCTCCTAGGTGACGAGGGTCAAGTGGAATCTCGTTTTGGTCTGTTTGGAGATAGTGCTAACCTTGACGCAAGATAGGTGCACGGTTTGCGCCGAAAGTACCATAGGCTTAGAAATCATTGTGGACGCACCCGATGGATCTCCTAGGTGACATTGGTCCTGTGGAATCTTGTTTCAATCTATTTGGAGACAGCGGTACTATTAGTGCAAGATGGGTGCAATGTTTGCGCCAATCATACCATAAGCACGAAAATCGTTTTGGACGCACCCGATGGTACTCCTAGGTGACGAGGCACACGTGGATGCTCATTTTGGTCTGTTTGGATATAGAGCTAATCTTGACACAAGATAGGTGCACGGTTTGCGTCGAACGTACCATTGGCTCAGAAATCATTTTGGACGCACCCGATGGATCTCCTCGGTGACATTGGTTATGTGGAATCTCATTTCAATCCATTTGGAGACACTGTTAGAGTCAGTGCAAGATAGGTGCGCGGTTTACGCCAAACGTAGCTCAAAAATCATTTTGGGATGCACCCGATGGTACTTCTAGGTGACGAGGCTCAAGTGGTTACTTGTTTCAGTCTATTTGGAGATAGTGCTAATCTTGATGCAAGATAGGTGCACGGTTTGCGCTGAACGTACCACAAGCTTGAAAATCGTTTCAGACACACCCGATGGTACTCCTAGGTGACGAGGCTCAAGTGGATGCTCATCTTAGTCTGTTTGGAGATAGTGCTAATCTTGACGCAAGATAGATGCACGGTTTGCGCCGAACGTAAAATAGGTTCAGAAATCGTATTGGACGGACCCGATGGATCTCCTATGTGACATTGGTCATGTGGAATCTCATTTCAATCCATTTGGAGACAGTGGTAGTGTCAATGCAAGACAGGTGCACGGTTTGCGCCAAACATCGCTTCAAAATCGTTTTGCACGCACCCGATGGTACTTCTAGGTGACGAGGCTCAAGTGGATGCTCGTTTTGGTCTATTTGGAGATAGTGCTAACCTTGACGCAAGATAGGTGCACGGTTTGTGCAGAACGTACCATAGGCTCAGAAATTGTTTTGGATGCACCCAATGGATCTCCTAGGTGACATTAGTCATCTGGAATCTCGTTTCAATCTATTTGGAGACAGCAATACTATCAGTGCAAGATGGGTGCACTGCTTGCGCCAAACATACCATAGGCACAGAAATAGATTCGGACACACCCGATGGTTCTGCTAGGTGATGAGGCTTAAGTGGATGCTCGTTGTGGTCTGTTTGGAGACAGTGCTAATCTTGATGCGAGATTCGTGCACGGTTTGCGTCGAACGTACCATAGGCTTGGAAATCGTTTTAGACGCGCTTGATGGTATGCCTAGGTTAAGAAGCTCAAGTGGATGCTCGTTTTGGTCTGTTTAGACATAGTGCTAACCTTGACGCAAGATAGGAGCACGGTTTGTGCCGAACATACCGTGGGCTCAGAAATCGTTGTGGATGCACCCGATGGATCTCCTAGGTGACATTGGTCATGTGGAATCTCATTTTAATCCATTTGGAGACAGCGGTACTGTCAGTGCAATATGGGTGCGCTGTTTCGCCAAATATACCATAGGCATAGAAATCATTTTGGACGCACCCGATGGTACTCCTAGGTGACGAGGCTTAAGTGGATGCTCGTAGTTTGTTTGGAGACAGTGCTAATATTGATGCGAGATTGCTGCACGGTTTGCGTCGAACGTACCATAGGCTCAGAAATCATTTTGGACGTGCTCGATGGTACTCCTAGCTGACGAGGCTCAAGTGGATGGTCGTTTTAGTCTATTTGGAGATAGCACTAATCTTAATGCAAGATAGATGCATGTTTGCGTCGAACGTACCATTGGCTTGAAAATTATTTTGGACGCACCTGATGGTACTCCTTGGTGACGAGGCACACATGGATGCTCGTTTTGGTCTATTTGGAGACAGTACTAATCCTGATGCGAGATTGGTGCACAGTTTGCGCCGATCGTACCATAGGCTCAGAAATCGTTTTAGACGCACCCGATAGTACTCCTAGGTGACGAGGCTTAAGTGGATGCTCGTTTTGGTCTATTTAGACATAATGCTAACCTTGACGCAAGATAGGTGCACGGTTTGCATCAAACATAGGATAGGCTCAGAAATCTTTTAGGATGCACCCGGTGGATCACCTATGTGACTTTGGTCTCGTGGAATCTTGTTTCAATCCTTTGGTGACAGTGGTGGTCTTGGTGCAAGATATGTGCACGGTTTGCGCTAAACATACCGTAGGCACAGAAATCATTTTGGATGCACCCGATAGTACGCCTAGGTGATGAGGCTCGAGTGGATGCTCGTTTTGGTCTGTTTAGAGATAGTGCAAACCTTGACGCAAGATAGGAGCAGGGTTTGCGCCGAACGTACCGTAGGCTAAGAAATCATTGTGGATACACTCGATGGATCTCCTAGGTGACATTGGTCATGTGGAATCTCATTACAATCCATTTGGAGACAGCGGTAGTATCAGTGCAAGATGGGTGCACTGTTTGCGCCAAACATACCATAGGCACAGAAATCGTTTTGGATGCACCCCATGGTACTCCTAGGTGACGAGGTTTAAGTGGATGCTCGTTGTGGTCTGTTTGGAGACAGTGCTAATCTTGATGCGAGATTGGTGCATGGTTTGCGTCGAACGTACCATAGGCTTGGAAATCGTTTTAGACGTGCTTGATGGTACTCCTAGCTGTAGAAGCTCAAGTGGATGCTCGTTTTGGTCTGTTTAGACATAGGGCTAACCTTGACGCAAGATAGGAGCATGGTTTGTGCCGAACGTACTGTAGGCTCAGAAATTGTTGTGGATGCACCCGATGGATCTCCTAGGTGACATTGGTCATGTGGAATCTCGTTTCAATCCATTTGGAGACAGCGGTAGTGTCAATGCAAGATGGGTGCACTGTTTGCGCCAAACATACCATAGGCACAGAAATCGTTTTGGACGCACCAGATGGTACTCCTAGGTGACGAGGCTTAAGTGGATGCTCCTTTTGGATTGTTTGGAGACAGTGCTAATCTTGATGCGAGATTGCTGCACGGTTTGCGTCGAATGTACCATAGGCTAGGAAATCGTTCTGGACATGCTCGATGGTACTCCTAGGTGACAAGGCTCAAGTGGATGCTCGTTTTGGTCTGTTTGGAGGTAGGACTAATCTTGATGCAAGATAGATGCACGTTTGCGTCGAATGTACCATAGGCTCGAAAATCGTTTGGGACGCACCTGATGGTACTCCTAGGTGACGAGGCACACGTGGATGCTCGATTTGGTCTATTTGGACATAGAGCTAATCTTAACAGAAGATAGGTGCACGGTTTGCGCCGATCGTATCATAGGCTAAGAAATCATTTTGGACGCACCCGTAGTACTCCTAGGTGACGAGGCTTAAGTAGATGCTCGTTTTGGTGTGTTTGGAGACAGTGCTAATCTTGATGCGAGATTGGTGCACGGTTTGCGTCGAGCGTACCATAGGCTTGGAAATCGTTTTAGGTGCGCTCGATGGTTCTCCTAGGTGACGAGGGTCAAGTGGAATCTCGTTTTGTTCTGTTTGGAGATAGTGCTAACCTTGACGCAAGATAGGTGCACGGTTTGCGCCGAAAGTACCATAGGCTTAGAAATCATTGTGGACGCACCCGATGGATCTCCTAGGTGACATTGGTCCTGTGGAATCTTGTTTCAATCTATTTGGAGACAGCGGTACTACTAGTGCAAGATGGGTGCAATGTTTGCGCCAATCATACCATAAGCACGAAAATCGTTTTGGACGCACCGAATGGTACTCCTAGGTGACGAGGCACACGTGGATGCTCATTTTGGTCTGTTTGGATATAGAGCTAATCTTGACACAAGATAGGTGCACGGTTTGCGTCGAACGTACCATTGGCTCAGAAATCATTTTGGACGCACCCGATGGATCTCCTCGGTGACATTGGTTATGTGGAATCTCATTTCAATCCATTTGGAGACACTGTTAGAGTCAGTGCAAGATAGGTGCGCGGTTTGCGCCAAACGTAGCTCAAAAATCATTTTGGGATGCACCCGATGGTACTTCTAGGTGACGAGGCTCAAGTGGTTACTTGTTTCGGTCTATTTGGAGATAGTACTAATCTTGATGCAAGATAGGTGCAGGTTTGCGCTGAACGTACCACAAGCTTGAAAATCGTTTCAGACACACCCGATGGTACTCCTAGGTGACGAGGCTCAAGTGGATGCTCATCTTAGTCTGTTTGGATATAGTGCTAATCTTGACGCAAGATAGATGCACGGTTTGCGCCGAACGTAAAATAGGTTCAGAAATCGTATTGGACGGACCCGATGGATCTCCTATGTGACATTGGTCATGTGGAATCCCATTTCAATCCATTTGGAGACAGTGGTAGTGTCAATGCAAGACAGGTGCACGGTTTGCGCCAAACATCGCTTCAAAATCGTTTTGCACGCACCCGATGGTACTTCTAGGTGACGAGGATCACGTGGATGCTCGTTTTGGTCTATTTGGAGATAGTGCTAACCTTGACGCAAGATAGGTGCACGGTTTGCATCGAACATAGGATAGGCTCAGAAATCTTTTAGGATGCACCCGGTGGATCTCCTATGTGACTTTGGTCTCGTGGAATCTTGTTTCAATCCTTTGGTGACAGTGGTGGTCTTGGTGCAAGATATGTGCACGGTTTGCGCTAAACGTACCATAGGCACAGAAATCATTTTGGATGCACCCGATAGTACGCCTAGGTGACGAGGCTCAAGTGGATGCTCGTTTTGGTCTGTTTAGAGATAGTGCAAACCTTGACGCAAGATAGGAGCAGGGTTTGCGCCGAACGTACCGTAGGCTAAGAAATCATTGTGGATGCACTCGATGGATCTCCTAGGTGACATTGGTCATGTGGAATCTCATTACAATCCATTTGGAGACAGCGGTAGTATCAGTGCAAGATGGGTGCACTGTTTGCGCCAAACATACCATAGGCACATAAATCGTTTTGGACGCACCCCATGGTACTCCTAGGTGACGAGGTTTAAGTGGATGCTCGTTGTGGTCTGTTTGGAGACAGTGCTAATCTTGATGCGAATTGGTGCATGGTTTGCGCCGAACGTACCATAGGCTTGGAAATCGTTTTAGACGTGCTTGATGGTACTCCTAGCTGTAGAAGCTCAAGTGGATGCTCGTTTTGGTCTGTTTAGACATAGTGCTAACCTTGACGCAAGATAGGAGCATGGTTTGTGCCGAACGTACTGTAGGCTCAGAAATTGTTGTGGATGCACCCGATGGATCTCCTAGGTGACATTGGTCATGTGGAATCTCGTTTCAATCCATTTGGAGACAGCGGTAGTGTCAATGCAAGATGGGTGCACTGTTTGCGCCAAACATACCTTAGGCACAGAAATCGTTTTGGACGCACCAGATGGTACTCCTAGGTGACGAGGCTTAAGTGGATGCTCGTTTTGGATTGTTTGGAGACAGTGCTAATCTTGATGCGAGATTGCTGCACGGTTTGCGTCGAATGTACCATAGGCTCGGAAATCGTTTTGGACACGCTCGATGGTACTCCTAGGTGACAAGGCTCAAGTGGATGCTCGTTTTGGTCTATTTGGAGGTAGGTCTAATCTTGATGCAAGATAGATGCACGTTTGCGTCGAATGTACCATAGGCTCGAAAATCGTTTGGGACGCACCTGATGGTACTCCTAGGTGACGAGGCACACGTGGATGCTCGATTTGGTCTATTTGGACATAGAGCTAATCTTAACAGAAGATAGGTGCACGGTTTGCGCCGATCGTATCATAGGCTAAGAAATCATTTTGGACGCACCCGATAGTACTCCTAGGTGACGAGGCTTAAGTGGATGCTCGTTTTGGTCTGTTTGGAGACAGTGCTAATCTTGATGCGAGATTGGTGCACGATTTGCGTCGAGCGTACCATAGGCTTGGAAATCGTTTTAGGTGCGCTCGATGGTTCTCCTAGGTGACGAGGGTCAAGTGGAATCTCGTTTTGGTCTGTTTGGAGATAGTGCTAACCTTGACGCAAGATAGGTGCACGGTTTGCGCCGAAAGTACCATAGGCTTAGAAATCATTGTGGACGCACCCGATGGATCTCCTAGGTGACATTGGTCCTGTGGAATCTTGTTTCAATCTATTTGGAGACAGCGGTACTATTAGTGCAAGATGGGTGCAATGTTTGCGCCAATCATACCATAAGCACGAAAATCGTTTTGGACGCACCCGATGGTACTCCTAGGTGACGAGGCACACGTGGATGCTCATTTTGGTCTGTTTGGATATAGAGCTAATCTTGACACAAGATAGGTGCACGGTTTGCGTCGAACGTACCATTGGCTCAGAAATCATTTTGGACGCACCCGATGGATCTCCTCGGTGACATTGGTTATGTGGAATCTCATTTCAATCCATTTGGAGACACTGTTAGAGTCAGTGCAAGATAGGTGCGCGGTTTGCGCCAAACGTAGCTCAAAAATCATTTTGGGATGCACCCGATGGTACTTCTAGGTGACGAGGCTCAAGTGGTTACTTGTTTCAGTCTATTTGGAGATAGTGCTAATCTTGATGCAAGATAGGTGCACGGTTTGCGCTGAACGTACCACAAGCTTGAAAATCGTTTCAGACACACCCGATGGTACTCCTAGGTGACGAGGCTCAAGTGGATGCTCATCTTAGTCTGTTTGGAGATAGTGCTAATCTTGACGCAAGATAGATGCACGGTTTGCGCCGAACGTAAAATAGGTTCAGAAATCGTATTGGATGGACCCGCTGGATCTCCTATGTGACATTGGTCATGTGGAATCTCATTTCAATCCATTTGGAGACAGTGGTAGTGTCAATGCAAGACAGGTGCACGGTTTGCGCCAAACATCGCTTCAAAATCGTTTTGCACGCACCCGATGGTACTTCTAGGTGACGAGGCTCAAGTGGATGCTCGTTTTGGTCTATTTGGAGATAGTGCTAACCTTGACGCAAGATAGGTGCACGGTTTGTGCAGAACGTACCATAGGCTCAGAAATTGTTTTGGATGCACCCAATGGATCTCCTAGGTGACATTAGTCATCTGGAATCTCGTTTCAATCTATTTGGAGATAGCAATACTATCAGTGCAAGATGGGTGCACTGCTTGCGCCAAACATACCATAGGCACAGAAATAGATTCGGACACACCCGATGGTTCTGCTAGGTGATGAGGCTTAAGTGGATGCTCGTTGTGGTCTGTTTGGAGACAGTGCTAATCTTGATGCGAGATTGGTGCACGGTTTGCGTCGAACGTACCATAGGCTTGGAAATCGTTTTAGACGCGCTTGATGGTATGCCTAGGTTAAGAAGCTCAAGTGGATGCTCGTTTTGGTCTGTTTAGACATAGTGCTAACCTTGACGCAAGATAGGAGCACGGTTTGTGCCGAACATACCGTGGGCTCAGAAATCGTTGTGGATGCACCCGATGGATCTCCTAGGTGACATTGGTCATGTGGAATCTCATTTTAATCCATTTGGAGACAGCGGTACTGTCAGTGCAACATGGGTGCACTGTTTCGCCAAATATACCATAGGCACAGAAATCGTTTTGGACGCACCCGATGGTACTCCTAGGTGACGAGGCTTAAGTGGATGCTCGTAGTTTGTTTGGAGACAGTGCTAATATTGATGCGAGATTGCTGCACGGTTTGCGTCGAACGTACCATAGGCTCAGAAATCATTTTGGACGTGCTTGATGGTACTCCTAGCTGACGAGGCTCAAGTGGATGGTCGTTTTGGTCTGTTTAGAGATAGTACTAATCTTAACGTAAGATAGATGCATGTTTGCGTTGAATGTACCATTGGCTCGAAAATCATTTTGGACGCACCTGATGGTACTCCTTGGTGACGAGGCACACGTGGATGCTCGTTTTGGTCTATTTGGAGACAGTACTAATCCTGATGCGAGATTGGTGCACAGTTTGCGCCGATCGTACCATAGGCTCAGAAATCATTTTAGACGCACCCGATAGTACTCCTAGGTGACGAGGCTTAAGTGGATGCTCGTTTTGGTCTATTTAGACATAATGCTAACCTTGACGCAAGATAGGTGCACGGTTTGCATCGAACATAGGATAGGCTCAGAAATCTTTTAGGATGCACCCGGTGGATCTCCTATGTGACTTTGGTCTCGTGGAATCTTGTTTCAATCCTTTGGTGACAGTGGTGGTCTTGGTGCAAGATATGTGCACGGTTTGCGCTAAACGTACCATAGGCACAGAAATCATTTTGGATGCACCCGATAGTACGCCTAGGTGACGAGGCTCAAGTGGATGCTCGTTTTGGTCTGTTTAGAGATAGTGCAAACCTTGACGCAAGATAGGAGCAGGGTTTGCGCCGAACGTACCGTAGGCTAAGAAATCATTGTGGATGCACTCGATGGATCTCCTAGGTGACATTGGTCATGTGGAATCTCATTACAATCCATTTGGAGACAGCGGTAGTATCAGTGCAAGATGGGTGCACTGTTTGCGCCAAACATACCATAGGCACAGAAATCGTTTTGGACGCACCCCATGGTACTCCTAGGTGACGAGGTTTAAGTGGATGCTCGTTGTGGTCTGTTTGGAGATAGTGCTAATCTTGATGCGAGATTGGTGCATGGTTTGCGTCGAACGTACCATAGGCTTGGAAATCGTTTTAGACGTGCTTGATGGTACTCCTAGCTGTAGAAGCTCAAGTGGATGCTCGTTTTGGTCTGTTTAGACATAGTGCTAACCTTGACGCAAGATAGGAGCATGGTTTGTGCCGAACGTACTGTAGGCTCAGAAATTGTTGTGGATGCACCCGATGGATCTCCTAGGTGACATTGGTCATGTGGAATATCGTTTCAATCCATTTGGAGACAGCGGTAGTGTCAATGCAAGATGGGTGCACTGTTTGCGCCAAGCATACCTTAGGCACAGAAATCGTTTTGGACGCACCAGATGGTACTCCTAGGTGACGAGGCTTAAGTGGATGCTCGTTTTGGATTGTTTGGAGACAGTGCTAATCTTGATGCGAGATTGCTGCACGGTTTGCGTCGAATGTACCATAGGCTCGGAAATCGTTCTGGACATGCTCGATGGTACTCCTAGGTGACAAGGCTCAAGTGGATGCTCGTTTTGGTCTATTTGGAGGTAGGACTAATCTTGATGCAAGATAGATGCACGTTTGTGTCGAATGTACCATAGGCTCGAAAATTGTTTGGGATGCACCTGATGGTACTCCTAGGTGACGAGGCACACGTGGATGCTCGATTTGGTCTATTTGGACATAGAGCTAATCTTAACAGAAGATAGGTGCACGGTTTGCGCCGATCGTATCATAGGCTAAGAAATCATTTTGGACGCACCCGATAGTACTCCTAGGTGACGAGGCTTAAGTAGATGCTCGTTTTGGTGTGTTTGGAGACAGTGCTAATCTTGATGCGAGATTGGTGCACGGTTTGTGTCGAGCGTACCATAGGCTTGGAAATCGTTTTAGGTGCGCTCGATGGTTCTCCTAGGTGACGAGGGTCAAGTGGAATCTCGTTTTGGTCTGTTTGGAGATAGTGCTAACCTTGACGCAAGATAGGTGCACGGTTTGCGCCGAAAGTACCATAGGCTTAGAAATCATTGTGGACGCACCCGATGGATCTCCTAGGTGACATTGGTCCTGTGGAATCTTGTTTCAATCTATTTGGAGACAGCGATACTACTAGTGCAAGATGGGTGCAATGTTTGCGCCAATCATACCATAAGCACGAAAATCGTTTTGGACGCACCGAATGGTACTCATAGGTGACGAGGCACACGTGGATGCTCATTTTGGTCTGTTTGGATATAGAGCTAATCTTGACACAAGATAGGTGCACGGTTTGCGTCGAACGTACCATTGGCTCAGAAATCATTTTGGACGCACCCGATGGATCTCCTCGGTGACATTGGTTATGTGGAATCTCATTTCAATCCATTTGGAGACACTGTTAGAGTCAGTGCAAGATAGGTGCGCGGTTTGCGCCAAACGTAGCTCAAAAATCATTTTGGGATGCACCCGATGGTACTTCTAGGTGACGAGGCTCAAGTGGTTACTTGTTTCGGTCTATTTGGAGATAGTACTAATCTTGATGCAAGATAGGTGCAGGTTTGCGCTGAACGTACCACAAGCTTGAAAATCGTTTCAGACACACCCGATGGTACTCCTAGGTGACGAGGCTCAAGTGGATGCTCATCTTAGTCTGTTTGGAGATAGTGCTAATCTTGACGCAAGATAGATGCACGGTTTGCGCCGAACGTAAAATAGGTTCAGAAATCGTATTGGACGGACCCGATGGATCTCCTATGTGACATTGGTCATGTGGAATCTCATTTCAATCCATTTGGAGACAGTGGTAGTGTCAATGCAAGACATGTGCACGGTTTGCGCCAAACATCGCTTCAAAATCGTTTTGCACGCACCCGATGGTACTTCTAGGTGACGAGGCTCACGTGGATGCTCGTTTTGGTCTATTTGGAGATAGTGCTAACCTTGACGCAAGATAGGTGCACGGTTTGCATCGAACATAGGATAGGCTCAGAAATCTTTTAGGATGCACCCGGTGGATCTCCTATGTGACTTTGGTCTCGTGGAATCTTGTTTCAATCCTTTGGTGACAGTGGTGGTCTTGGTGCAAGATATGTGCACGGTTTGCGCTAAACGTACCATAGGCACAGAAATCATTTTGGATGCACCCGATAATACGCCTAGGTGACGAGGCTCAAGTGGATGCTCGTTTTGGTCTGTTTAGAGATAGTGCAAACCTTGACGCAAGATAGGAGCAGGGTTTGCGCCGAACGTACCGTAGGCTAAGAAATCATTGTGGATGCACTCGATGGATCTCCTAGGTGACATTGGTCATGTGGAATCTCATTACAATCCATTTGGAGACAGCGGTAGTATCAGTGCAAGATGGGTGCACTGTTTGCGCCAAACATACCATAGGCACAGAAATCGTTTTGGACGCACCCCATGGTACTCCTAGGTGACGAGGTTTAAGTGGATGCTCGTTGTGGTCTGTTTGGAGACAGTGCTAATCTTGATGCGAGATTGGTGCATGGTTTGCGTCGAACGTACCATAGGCTTGGAAATCGTTTTAGACGTGCTTGATGGTACTCCTAGCTGTAGAAGCTCAAGTGGATGCTCGTTTTGGTCTGTTTAGACATAGTGCTAACCTTGACGCAAGATAGGAGCATGGTTTGTGCCGAACGTACTGTAGGCTCAGAAATTGTTGTGGATGCACCCGATGGATCTCCTAGGTGACATTGGTCATGTGGAATCTCGTTTCAATCCATTTGGAGACAGCGGTAGTGTCAATGCAAGATGGGTGCACTGTTTGCGCCAAACATACCTTAGGCACAGAAATCGTTTTGGACGCACCAGATGGTACTCCTAGGTGACGAGGCTTAAGTGGATGCTCGTTTTGGATTGTTTGGAGACAGTGCTAATCTTGATGCGAGATTGCTGCACGGTTTGCGTCGAATGTACCATAGGCTCGGAAATCGTTTTGGACATGCTCGATGGTACTCCTAGGTGACAAGGCTCAAGTGGATGCTCGTTTTGGTCTATTTGGAGGTAGGACTAATCTTGATGCAAGATAGATGCACGTTTGCGTCGAATGTACCATAGGCTCGAAAATCGTTTGGGACGCACCTGATGGTACTCCTAGGTGACGAGGCACACGTGGATGCTCGATTTGGTCTATTTGGACATAGAGCTAATCTTAACAGAAGATAGGTGCACGGTTTGCGCCGATCGTATCATAGGCTAAGAAATCATTTTGGACGCACCCGATAGTACTCCTAGGTGACGAGGCTTAAGTGGATGCTCGTTTTGGTCTGTTTGGAGACAGTGCTAATCTTGATGCGAGATTGGTGCACGATTTGCGTCGAGCGTACCATAGGCTTGGAAATCGTTTTAGGTGCGCTCGATGGTTCTCCTAGGTGACGAGGGTCAAGTGGAATCTCGTTTTGGTCTGTTTGGAGATAGTGCTAACCTTGACGCAAGATAGGTGCACGGTTTGCGCCGAAAGTACCATAGGCTTAGAAATCATTGTGGACGCACCCGATGGATCTCCTAGGTGACATTGGTCCTGTGGAATCTTGTTTCAATCTATTTGGAGACAGCGGTACTATTAGTGCAAGATGGGTGCAATGTTTGCGCCAATCATACCATAAGCACGAAAATTGTTTTGGACGCACCCGATGGTACTCCTAGGTGACGAGGCACACGTGGATGCTCATTTTGGTCTGTTTGGATATAGAGCTAATCTTGACACAAGATAGGTGCACGGTTTGCGTCGAAGGTACCATTGGCTCAGAAATCATTTTGGACGCACCCGATGGATCTCCTCGGTGACATTGGTTATGTGGAATCTCATTTCAATCCATTTGGAGACACTGTTAGAGTCAGTGCAAGATAGGTGCGCGGTTTGCGCCAAACGTAGCTCAAAAATCATTTTGGGATGCACCCGATGGTACTTCTAGGTGACGAGGCTCAAGTGGTTACTTGTTTCGGTCTATTTGGAGATAGTACTAATCTTGATGCAAGATAGGTGCAGGTTTGCGCTGAACGTACCACAAGCTTGAAAATCGTTTCAGACACACCCGATGGTACTCCTAGGTGACGAGGCTCAAGTGGATGCTCATCTTAGTCTGTTTGGAGATAGTGCTAATCTTAACGCAAGATAGATGCACGGTTTGCGCCGAACGTAAAATAGGTTCAGAAATCGTATTGGACGGACCCGATGGATCTCCTATGTGACATTGGTCATGTGGAATCTCATTTCAATCCATTTGGAGACAGTGGTAGTGTCAATGCAAGACAGGTGCACGGTTTGCGCCAAACATCGCTTCAAAATCGTTTTGCACGCACCCGATGGTACTTCTAGGTGACGAGGCTCACGTGGATGCTCGTTTTGGTCTATTTGGAGATAGTGCTAACCTTGACGCAAGATAGGTGCACGGTTTGCATCGAACATAGGATAGGCTCAGAAATCTTTTAGGATGCACCCAGTGGATCTCCTATGTGACTTTGGTCTCGTGGAATCTTGTTTCAATCCTTTGGTGACAGTGGTGGTCTTGGTGCAAGATATGTGCACGGTTTGCGCTAAACGTACCATAGGCACAGAAATCATTTTGGATGCACCCGAGAGTACGCCTAGGTGACGAGGCTCAAGTGGATGCTCGTTTTGGTCTGTTTAGAGATAGTGCAAACCTTGACGCAAGATAGGAGCAGGGTTTGCGCCGAACGTACCGTAGGCTAAGAAATCATTGTGGATGCACTCGATGGATCTCCTAGGTGACATTGGTCATGTGGAATCTCATTACAATCCATTTGGAGACAGCGGTAGTATCAGTGCAAGATGGGTGCACTGTTTGCGCCAAACATACCATAGGCACATAAATCGTTTTGGACGCACCCCATGGTACTCCTAGGTGACGAGGTTTAAGTGGATGCTCGTTGTGGTCTGTTTGGAGACAGTGCTAATCTTGATGCGAGATTGGTGCATGGTTTGCGCCGAACGTACCATAGGCTTGGAAATCGTTTTAGACGTGCTTGATGGTACTCCTAGCTGTAGAAGCTCAAGTGGATGCTCGTTTTGGTCTGTTTAGACATAGTGCTAACCTTGACGCAAGATAGGAGCATGGTTTGTGCCGAACGTACTGTAGGCTCAGAAATTGTTGTGGATGCACCCGATGGATCTCCTAGGTGACATTGGTCATGTGGAATCTCGTTTCAATCCATTTGGAGACAGCGGTAGTGTCAATGCAAGATGGGTGCACTGTTTGCGCCAAACATACCTTAGGCACAGAAATCGTTTTGGACGCACCAGATGGTACTCCTAGGTGACGAGGCTTAAGTGGATGCTCGTTTTGGATTGTTTGGAGACAGTGCTAATCTTGATGCGAGATTGCTGCACGGTTTGCGTCGAATGTACCATAGGCTCGGAAATCATTTTGGACACGCTCGATGGTACTCCTAGGTGACAAGGCTCAAGTGGATGCTCGTTTTGGTCTATTTGGAGGTAGGTCTAATCTTGATGCAAGATAGATGCACGTTTGCGTCGAATGTACCATAGGCTCGAAAATCGTTTGGGACGCACCTGATGGTACTCCTAGGTGACGAGGCACACGTGGATGCTCGATTTGGTCTATTTGGACATAGAGCTAATCTTAACAGAAGATAGGTGCACGGTTTGCGCCGATCGTATCATAGGCTAAGAAATCATTTTGAACGCACCCGATAGTACTCCTAGGTGACGAGGCTTAAGTGGATGCTCGTTTTGGTCTGTTTGGAGACAGTGCTAATCTTGATGCGAGATTGGTGCACGATTTGCGTCGAGCGTACCATAGGCTTGGAAATCATTTTAGGTGCGCTCGATGGTTCTCCTAGGTGACGAGGGTCAAGTGGAATCTCGTTTTGGTCTGTTTGGAGATAGTGCTAACCTTGACGCAAGATAGGTGCACGGTTTGCGCCGAAAGTACCATAGGCTTAGAAATCATTGTGGACGCACCCGATGGATCTCCTAGGTGACATTGGTCCTGTGGAATCTTGTTTCAATCTATTTGGAGACAGCGGTACTATTAGTGCAAGATGGGTGCAATGTTTGCGCCAATCATACCATAAGCACGAAAATCGTTTTGGACGCACCCGATGGTACTCCTAGGTGACGAGGCACACGTGGATGCTCATTTTGGTCTGTTTGGATATAGAGCTAATCTTGACACAAGATAGGTGCACGGTTTGCGTCGAACGTACCATTGGCTCAGAAATCATTTTGCACGCACCCGATGGATCTCCTCGGTGACATTGGTTATGTGGAATCTCATTTCAATCCATTTGGAGACACTGTTAGAGTCAGTGCAAGATAGGTGCGCGGTTTGCGCCAAACGTAGCTCAAAAATCATTTTGGGATGCACCCGATGGTACTTCTAGGTGACGAGGCTCAAGTGGTTACTTGTTTCAGTCTATTTGGAGATAGTGCTAATCTTGATGCAAGATAGGTGCACGGTTTGCGCTGAACGTACCACAAGCTTGAAAATCGTTTCAGACACACCCGATGGTACTCCTAGGTGACGAGGCTCAAGTGGATGCTCATCTTAGTCTGTTTGGAGATAGTGCTAATCTTGACGCAAGATAGATGCACGGTTTGCGCCGAACGTAAAATAGGTTCAGAAATCGTATTGGACGGACCCGATGGATCTCCTATGTGACAATGGTCATGTGGAATCTCATTTCAATCCATTTGGAGACAGTGGTAGTGTCAATGCAAGACAGGTGCACGGTTTGCGCCAAACATCGCTTCAAAATCGTTTTGCACGCACCCGATGGTACTTCTAGGTGACGAGGCTCAAGTGGATGCTCGTTTTGGTCTATTTGGAGATAGTGCTAACCTTGACGCAAGATAGGTGCACGGTTTGTGCAGAACGTACCATAGGCTCAGAAATTGTTTTGGATGCACCCAATGGATCTCCTAGGTGACATTAGTCATCTGGAATCTCGTTTCAACCTATTTGGAGACAGCAATACTATTAGTGCAAGATGGGTGCACTGCTTGCGCCAAACATACCATAGGCACAGAAATAGATTCGGACACACCCGATGGTTCTGCTAGGTGATGAGGCTTAAGTGGATGCTCGTTGTGGTCTGTTTGGAGACAGTGCTAATCTTGATGCGAGATTGGTGCACGGTTTGCGTCGAACGTACCATAGGCTTGGAAATCGTTTTAGACGCGCTTGATGGTATGCCTAGGTTAAGAAGCTCAAGTCGATGCTCGTTTTGGTCTGTTTAGACATAGTGCTAACCTTGACGCAAGATAGGAGCACGGTTTGTGCCAAACATACCGTGGGCTCAGAAATCGTTGTGGATGCACCCGATGGATCTCCTTGGTGACATTGGTCATGTGGAATCTCATTTTAATCCATTTGGAGACAGCGGTACTGTCAGTGCAATATGGGTGCACTGTTTCGCCAAATATACCATAGGCACAGAAATCGTTTTGGACGCACCCGATGGTACTCCTAGGTGACGAGGCTTAAGTGGATGCTCGTAGTTTGTTTGGAGACAGTGCTAATATTGATGCGAGATTGCTGCACGGTTTGCGTCGAACGTACCATAGGCTCAGAAATCATTTTGGACGTGCTTGATGGTACTCCTAGCTGACGAGGCTCAAGTGGATGGTCGTTTTGGTCTGTTTGGAGATAGCACTAATCTTAACGCAAGATAGATGCATGTTTGCGTCGAACGTACCATTGGCTCGAAAATCATTTTGGACGCACCTGATGGTACTCCTTGGTGACGAGGCACACGTGGATGCTCGTTTTGGTCTATTTAGAGACAGTACTAATCCTGATGCGAGATTGGTGCACAGTTTGCGCCGATCGTACCAGAGGCTCAGAAATCGTTTTAGACACACCCGATAGTACTCCTAGGTGACGAGGCTTAAGTGGATGCTTGTTTTGGTCTGTTTGGAGACAGTACTAATCTTGATGCGAGATTGGTGCACAGTTTGCGTCGAGCGTACCATAGGCTTGGAAATCATTTTAGATGCGCTCGGTGGTACTCCTAGGTGAAGAAGCTCAAGTGGACGCTTGTTTTGGTCTGTTTAGACATAGTGCTAACCTTGACACAAGATAGGTACACGATTTGCACCGAACGTAGGATAGGCTTAGAAATCATTTAGGATGGACCCGGTGGATCTCCTATGTGACTTTGGTCATGTGGAATCTCATTTCAATCCTTTGGTGATAGTGGTAGTGTTAGTGCAAGATATGTGCACGGTTTGCGCTAAACGTACCATAGGCATAGAAATCATTTTGGATGCACCCGATAGTACTCCTAGGTGACGAGGCTCAAGTGGATGCTAATTTGCTCTATTTGGAGATAGTGCTAACCTTGACGCAAGATAGGTGCACGATTTGCACCGAAAGTACCATAGGCTCTGAAATCATTGTGGATGCACCTGATGGATCTCCGAGGTGACATTGGTCCTATGGAATCTTGTTTCAATCCATTTGGAGATAGCGGTACTGTCAGTGCAAGATGGGTGCACTGTTTGTGCCAAACATCGCTTAGAAATAGTTTTGGACGCACCCGATGGTACTCCTTGGTAACGAGGCACATATGGATGCTCGTTTTGGTCTGTTTGGGTATAGAGCTTATCTTGACACAAGATAGGTGCACGGTTTGCACTGAACGTACCACAGGCTCATAAATCATTTTGGACGCACCCGATGGATCTCCTCGGTGACATTGGTCTTGTGGAATCTCGTTTCAAACCATTTGGAGACACTGTTAGAGTCAGTGCAAGATAGGTGCACGGTTTGCGCCAAACATAGCTCAGAAATCATTTTGGGATGCACCCGATGGTACTTCTAGGTGACGAGGCTCAAGTGGTTACTTGTTTCAGTCTATTTGGAGATAGTTCTAATCTTCATGCAAGATAGGTTTACGGTTTGCGCTGAACGTACCACAAGCTTGAAAATCATTTCAGACACACCCGATGGTACTCCTAGGTGACGAGGCTCAAGTGGATGCTCGTCTGGAATGTTTAGAGATAGTGCTAATCTTGACGCAAGATAGATGCATGGTTTGCGCTGAACGTAAAATAGGTTCAAAAATCATTTTGGATGCAACCGATGGATCTCCTATGTGACATTGGTCATGTGAAATCTCATTTCAATCCATTTGGAGACAGTGGTAGTGTCAGTGCAAGATAGGTGCACGGTTTGCGCCAAACGTACTATAGGCACATAAATCGTTTTGGACGCGCTCGATGGTACTCCTACGTGACGTGGCTCAAGTGGATGCTCGTTTTGGTCTATTTGACATAGTGCTAACCTTGACGCAAGATAGGTGCATAGTTTGCGCCAAACATCGCTTAGGAATCGTTTTGGACGCACCCGATGTTACTTCTAGGTGACGAGGCTCAAGTGGATGCTCGTTTTGGTCTATTTGGAGACAGTGCTAACCTTGACGCAAGATAGGAGCACGGTTTGCGCCGAAAGTACTGTAGGCTCAGAAATCGTTGTGGGTGCACCCGATGGATCTCCTAGGTGACATTGGTCATGTGGAATCTCATTTCAATCCATTTGGAGACAGCGGTATTGTCAATGCAAGATGGGTGCACTGTTTGCGCCAAACATACCATAGGCATAGAAATCGTTTTGGACGCACCCAATGGTACTCCTAGGTGACGAGGCTTAAGTGGATGCTCGTTTTGGTCTGTTTAGAGACAATGCTAATCTTGATGCGAGATTGGTGCACGGTTTGTGTCGAACATACCATAGGCTTGGAAATCGTTTCAGACGCGCTCGATGGTACTCCTAGGTGAAGAAGCTCTAGTGGATGCTCGTTTTGGTCTGTTTAGACATAGTGCTAACCTTGACGCAAGATAGGTGCACGGTTTGTACCGAACGTAGGATAGGCTCAGAAATTGTTTAGGATGCACCCAGTGGATCTGCTATGTGACTTTGTTCATGTGGAATCTCGTTTCAATGCTTTGGTGACAGTGGTAGTGTTTGTGCAAGATATGTGCATGGTTTGCGCTAAACATACCATAGGCACAGAAATTATTTTGGATGCCCCCGATAGTACTCCCCTAGGTGACGAGGCTCAAGTGGATGCTCATTTTGGTCTGTTTGGAGATAGTGCTGACCTTGACGCAAGATAGGAGCACAGTTTGTGCCGAACATACCGTAGGCTCAGAAATCGTTGTGGATGCACCCGATGGATTTCCTAGGTGACATTGGTCTTCTGGAACCTCGTTTCAATCTATTTGGAGATAGCGATACTATCAGTGCAATATGGGTGCACTGTTTGCGCCAAACATACCATAGGCATAGAAATCGTTTTGGACGCACTCTTAGGTGATGTGGCTCAAGTGGATGCTCGTTTTGATCTATTTAGACATAGTGCTAACCTTGACACAAGATAGGTGCATAGTTTGCGCCGAACGTACCATAGGGTCAGAAATCATTTTGGACGCACCCGATGGATCTTCTCAGTGACATTGGTCATTTGGAATCTCGTTTCAATCCATTTCGAGATAGTGTTAGTGTCAGTGCAAGATAGGTGCACGGTTTGCGCCAAACATCGCTTAGGAATCGTTTTGGACGCACCCGATGTTACTTCTAGGTGACGAGGGTCAAGTGGATGCTCGTTTTGGTCTATTTGGAGATAGTGCTAACCTTGACGCAAGATAGGAGCACGGTTTGCGCCGAAAGTACTGTAGGCTCAGAAATCATTGTGGGTGCACCCGATGGATCTCCTAGGTGACATTGGTCATGTGGAATCTCGTTTCAATCCATTTGGAGACAGCGGTATTGTCAATGCAAGATGGGTGCACTGTTTGCGCCAAACATACCATAGGCATAGAAATCGTTTTGGACGCACCCAATGGTACTCCTAGGTGACGAGGCTTAAGTGGATGCTCGTTTTGGTTTGTTTAGAGACAGTGCTAATCTTGATGCGAGATTGCTGCACGGTTTGCGTCGAATGTACCATAGGCTCGGAAGTCATTTTGGACATGCTCGATGGTACTCCTAGGTGACGAGGCTCAAGTGGATGCTCATTTTGGTCTGTTTGGAGATAGCGCTAATCTTGACGCAAGATAGATGCACGTTTGCGTCGAACGTACCATAGGCTCGAAAATCATTTTGGACGCACTAGATGGTACTCCTAGGTGATGAGGCACACGTGGATGCTTGTTTTGGTCTATTTGGACATAGAGCTAATCTTAACACAAGATAGGTGCACGGTTTGCGTCGATCGTACCATAGGCTCAGAAATCATTTTGGACGCACCCGATAGTACTCCTAGGTGACGAGGCTTAAGTGGATGCTCGTTTTGGTCTGTTTGGAGACATTGCTAATCTTGATGCGAGATTCGTGCACGGTTTGCGTCAAGCATACCATAGGCTTGGAAATCGTTTTAGATGCACTCGATGGTACTCCTAGGTGACGAGGCTCAAGTGGATGCTCGTTTTGGTCTGTTTGGAGATAGTGCTAACCTTGACGCAAGATAGGTGCACGGTTTGTGCCGAACGTTTTGGACGCACCCGATGGTACTTCTAGGTGACGAGGCTCAAGTGGATGCTTGTTTTGGTCTATTTGGAGATAGTGCTAACCTTGACGCAAGATAGGAGCACGGTTTGCGCCGAAAGTACTGTAGGCTCAGAAATCATTGTGGGTGCACCCGATGGATCTCCTAGGTGACATTGGTCATGTGGAATCTTGTTTCAATCCATTTGGAGACAGCGGTATTGTCAATGCAAGATGGGTGCACTGTTTGCGCCAAACATACCATAGGCACAGAAATCGTTTTGGACTCACCCGATGGTACTCCTAGGTGACGGGGCTTAAGTGGATGCTGGTTTTGGTTTGTTTGGAGACAGTGCTAATCTTGATGCAAGATTGCTGCACGGTTTGCGTCAAATGTACCAAAGGCTTGGAAATTATTTGGGACGTGCTCGATGGTACTCCTAGGTGACGAGGCTCAAGTGGATGCTCGTATTGTTCTGTTTGGAGATAGCACTAATCTTGACGCGAGATAGATGCACGTTTGCGTGGAACGTACCATAGCCTCGAAAATCGTTTTGGACGCACCAGATGGTACTCCTAGGTGATGAGGCACACGTGGATGCTCGTTTTGGTCTATTTGGACAGAGAGCTAATCTTAACACAAGATAGGTGCACGGTTTGCGCTGATCGTACCATAGGCTTAGAAACCATTTTGGACACACCCGATAGTACTCCTAGGTGACGAGGCTTTAGTGGCTGCTCATTTTGGTCTATTTGGAGACAGTGCTAATCTTGATGCGAGATTGGTGCATGGTTTGCGTCGAGCGTACCATAGGCTTGGAAATCGTTTTAGACGCGCTCGATGGTACTCCTAGGTAAGGATGAAAACGGTCAGAAACGGTCGAAAACGGACTTACGATATGGAAAAACGAAAACGGTCGGTTCGGGATATTTCTACATTTAGCAATTAAAGAGTACAAAAAATGGTTGAAAATGGTTGTGAAACTAATTGAAACTGATAATTTTTCATGTTAAAAACGGTTCATAATATAGAAAACGAAAACGGTCAGTTCGGAATATTTTTGTTCCGTTTTCATCCCAACTCCTAGGTGATGAGGCTCAAGTGGATGCTCGTTTTGGTCTGTTTAGACATAGTGCTAACCTTGACGCAAGATAGGTGCACGGTTTGCACCGAACGTAGGATAGGCTCAAATCGTTTAGGATGCACCCAGTGGATCTACTATGTGACCTTGGTCATGTGGAATCTCTTTTCAATCCTTTGGTGACAGTGGTAGTGTTTGTGCAAGATATGTGCACGGTTTGCGCTAAACGTACCATTGGCACAGAAATCATTTTGGATGCCCCCGATAGTACTCCCCTAGGTGACGAGGCTCAAGTGGATGCTTGAACGTACTGTAGGCTCAGAAATCGTTGTGGATGCACCCGATGGATTTTCTAGGTGACATTGGTCATCTGGAACTTCATTTCAATCTATTTGGAGACAGCGATACTATCAGTGCAATATAGGTGCACTGGTTGCGCCAAACATACCATAGGCACAGAAATCGTTTTGGACGCACCTGATGGTACTCCTAGGTGACGTGGCTCAAGAGGATGCTCATTTTGGTCTGTTTAGACATAGTGCTAACCTTGACGCAAGATAGGTGCATAGTTTACGCCGAACGTACCATAGGTTCATAAATCATTTTGGACGCACCCGATGGATCTTCTCAGCGACATTGGTCATTTGGAATCTTGTTTTAATCCATTTGGAGGCAGTGTTAGTGTCAGTGCAAGATAGGTGCACGGTTTGCACCAAACATCGCTTAGAAATCGTTTTGGACGCACTCGATGGTACTTCAAGGTGACGAGGCTCATGTGGATGCTCGTCTTGGTCTGTTTGGAAATAGTGCTAACCTTGATGCAAGAAAGGTGCATGGTTTGCGCCAAACGTACCGTAGGCTCAGAAATTGTTTTGGATGCACCCGACGGATCTCCTAGGTGACATTGGTCATCTGGAATCTCGTTTCAATCTATTTGGAGATAGTGATACTATCAGTGCAAGATGGGTGCACTTTTTGCGCCAAACATACCATGGGCACAGAAATAGTTTTAGACACACCCGATGGTACTCCTAGGTGACGATTCTTAAGTGGATGCTCGTTTTGGTCTGTTTGGAGACAGTGCTAATCTTGATGCGAGATTGGTGCACGGTTTGCGTCGAACGTACCATAGGCTTGGAAATCATTTTAGACGCGCTTCATGGTACTCCTAGGTGAAGAAGCTTAAGTGGATGCTCGTTTTGATCTGTTTAGACATAGTGCTAACCTTGACGCAAGATAGGAGCACGGTTTGCGCCGAACGTACCGTAGGCTCAGAAATCGTTGTGGATGCACCCGTTGGATCTTCTAGGTGACATTGGTCATCTAGAATCGCGTTTCAATCCATTTGGAGACAGCGGTACTGTCAGTGCAAGATGGGTGCACTGTTTGTGGTAAACATACCATAGGCATAGAAATCATTTTGTACGCACCCGATAGTACTCCTAGGTGACGAGGCTTAAGTGGATGCTCGTTTTGGTCTATTTGGAGACAGTGCTAATCTTGATGCGAGATTCGTGCACGGTTTGCGTTGAGCGTACCATAGGCTTGGAAATTGTTTTAGACGCACTCGATGGTACTCCTAGGTGAAGAATCTCAAGTGGATGCTCGTTTTGGTTTGTTTGGACATAGTGTTAACCTTGATGCAAGATAGGTGCACGATTTGCACCGAACGAAGGATAGGCTCATAAATCGTTTAGGATGCACCCGGTGGATCTCCTATGTGACTTTGGTCTTGTGGAATCTTGTTTCAATCCTTTGGTGACAGTGGTAGTGTCAGTGCAAGATGGGTGCACTGTTTGTGCCAAACATACCATATGCACAGAAATCGTTTTGGACGCACCCTATGGTACTCCTAGGTGACGAGGCACGCGTGGATGCTCGTTTTGGTCTATTCGGACATAGAGCTAATCTTGACACAAGATAGGTGCACGGTTTGCACCGAACGTACCATAGGCTCAGAAATCATTTTGGACACACCCGATGGATCTCCTCGGTGACATTGGTCATGTGGCATCTCGTTTCAATCCATTTGGAGACACTGTTAGAGTCAGTGCAAGATTGGTGCACGGTTTGCACCAAACGTAGCTCAGAAATCATTTTGGGATGCAACCGATGGTACTTCTAGGTGATAAGGCTCAAGTGGTTACTTGTTTCAGTCTATTTGGAGATAGTGCTAATCTTGATGCAAGATAGGTGCACGGTTTGCGCCGAACGTACCACAAGCTTGAAAATAGTTTCAGACACACCTGATGGTACTCCTAGGTGACGAGGCTCAAGTGGATGCTCGTCTTGGTCTATTTAGAGATAGTGCTAATCTTGACGCAAGATAGATGCACGGTTGCGCCAGACGTAACATAGGGTCAGAAATCATTTTGGACAGACCTAATGGATCTCCTATGTGACATTGGGCATGTGGAATCTCATTTCAATCCATTTGGAGACAGTGGTAGTGTCAGTGCAAGATAGGTGCACGGTTTGCGCAAAACGTACCGTAGGCACAGAAATAGTTTTGGACGCACACGATGGTACTCCTACGTGACGAGGCTTAAGTGGATGCTCATTTTGGTCTGTTTGGAGACAGTGCTAATCTTGATGCGAGATTGGTGCACGGTTTGTGTCGAACGTACCATAGGCTTGGAAATCATTTTAGACGTGCTTGATGGTACTCCTAGGTGAAGAAGCTCAAGTGGATGCTCGTTTTGGTCTATTTAGAGATAGTGCTAACCTTGACGCAAGATAGGAGCACGGTTTGCGCCGAACGTACCGTAGGCTCAGAAATCGTTGTGGATGCAACCGATGGATCTCCTAGGTGGCAGTGGTCATGTGGAATCTTGTTTCAATCCATTTGGAGATAGCGGTACTGTCAGTGCAATATGGGTGCACTGTTTGCACCAAACATACCATAGGCACAAAAATGATTTTGGATGCACCCAATGGTACTCCTAGGTGACGAGGCTTAAGTGGATGCTCGTTTTGGTTTGTTTGGAGACAGTGCTAATCTTGATGCGAGATTGTTGCACGGTTTGCGTCGAACATAACATAGGCTCGGAAATCATTTTGGACGTGCTCGATGGTACTCTTAGGTGACGAGGCTCAAGTGGATGCTCGTTTTGGTATGTTTGGAGATAGCGCTAATCTTAACGCAAGATAGATGCACGGTTTGCGTTGAACGTACCATAGGCTCGAAAATCGTTTTAGACGCACCTGATGTTACTCCTAGGTGACGAGGCACACGTGGATGCTCATTTTGGTCTATTTGGACATAGAGCTAATCTTGACACAAGATAGGTGCACGGTTTGTGCCAAACGTACCATAGGCTCATAAATCATTTTGGACGCACCCGATGGTACTCCTAGGTGACGAGGCTTAAGTGGATTCTCGTTTTGGTCTGTTTGGAGACAGTGCTAATCTTGATGCGAGATTGGTGCTCGGTTTGTGTCGAACGTACCATAGGCTTGGAAATTGTTTTAGACGCGCTCGATGGTACTCCTAGGTGAAGAAGCTCAAGTGGATGCTCGTTTTGGTCTATTTAGACATAGTGCTAGCCTTGACGCAAGATAGGTGCATGGTTTGCACTGAACATAGGATAGGCTCAGAAATCGTTTAGGATGCACCCGGTTGATCTCCTATGTGACTTTAGTCATGTGGAATCTCGTTTCAATCCTTTGGTGACAGTGGTAGTCTTGGTGCAAGATATGTGCACGGTTTGCGCTAAATGTACCATAGTCACAGAAATCATTTTGAATGCACCCGATAGTACTCCTAGGTGACGAGGCTCAAGTGGATGCTCATTTTGGTCTGTTTGGAGATACCGCTAATCTTAACGCAAGATAGTGCACGGTTTGTGTTGAACGTAACATAGGCTCGAAAATCGTTTTGGACGCACCTGATGGTACTCCTAGGTGACGAGGCAAAAGTGGATGCTCGTTTTGGTCTATTTGGACACAGAGCTAATCTTGACACAACATAGGTGCACGGTTTCTGCCGAACATACCATAGGCTCAGAGATCATTTTGGACGCACCCGATGGTACTCCTAGGTGACGCGGCTTAAGTGGATGCTTGTTTTGGTCTGTTTGGAGACAGTGTTAATCTTGATGCAAGATTGCTGCACGGTTTTTGTCGAACGTACCATAGGCTTGGAAATCATTTTCGACGCGCTCGATGGTACTCCGAGGTGAAGAAGCTTAAGTGGATGCTCGTTTTGGTCTGTTTAGACATAGTGCTAGCCTTGACACAAGATAGGTGCACGGTTTGCACTGAACATACGATAGGCTCAGAAATCATTTAGGATGCACCCGGTTGATCTCCTATGTGACTTTGGTCGTGTGGAATCTCATTTCAATCCTTTGGTGACAATGGTAGTCTTGGTGCAAGATATGTGCACGGTTTGCGCTAAACGTACCATAGGCACAGAAATCATTTTGGATGCACCCGATAGTACTCCTAGGTGACGAGGCTCAAGTGGATGCTCATTTTGGTCTGTTTGGAGATAGCGCTAATCTTAACACAATATAGTGCACGGTTTGTGTTGAACGTAACATAGGCTCAAAAATCATTTTGGACGCACCTGATGGTACTCCTAGGTGACGAGGCAAAAGTGGATGCTCGTTTTGGTCTATTTGGACACAGAGCTAATCTTGACACAAGATAGGTGCACGGTTTGTGCCGAACGTACCATAGGCTCAGAGATCATTTTGGACGCACCCGATGGTACTCCTAGGTGACGAGGCTTAAGTGGATGCTCGTTTTGGTCTATTTGGAGACAGTGCTAATCTTTATGCGAGATTGGTGCACGGTTTTGTTGAACGTACCACAGGCTTGGAAATCATTTTAGACGCGCTCGATGGTACTCCTAGGTGAAGAAGCTCAAGTGGATGCTCGTTTTGGACATAGTGCTAACCTTGACGTAAGATAGGTGCACGGTTTGCACTGAACGTAGGATAGGCTCAGAAATCATTTAGGATGCACCCGGTGGATCTCCTATGTGACTTTGGTCATGTGGAATCTCGTTTCAATCCTTCGGCGACAGTGGTCGTGTTAGTGCAAGATAAGTGCACGATTTGCTCTAAACATACCATAGGCATAGAAATCATTTTGGATGCACCCGATAATACTCCTAGGTCACGAGGATCAAGTGGATGCTCGTTTTGGTCCGTTTGGAGATAGTGCTTACCTTGACACAAGATAGGAGCACGGTTTGCGCCGAACGTACCGTAGGCTCAGAAATCGTTGTGGATGCACCCAATGGATCTCCTAGGTGACACTGGTCATGTGGAATCTCGTTTCAATCCATTTGGAGACAACAGTACTGTTAGTGCAATATGGGTGCACTATTTGCGCCAAACATACTATAGGCACAGAAATTGTTTTGGACGCACCCGATAGTACTCCTAGGTGACGAGGCTTAAGTGGATGCTCATTTTGGTTTATTTGGAGACAGTGCTAATCTTGATGCGAGATTGCTACACGGTTTGCGTCGAACGTACCATTGGCTCGGAAATCATTTTGGACGTGCTCGATGGTACTCCTAAGTGACGAGGCTCAAGTGGATGCTCATTTAGGTCTGTTTGGGGATAGCGCTAATCTTAATGCAAGATAGATGCACGGTTTGCGTTGAACGTACCATAGGCTCAAAAATCATTTTGGACGCACCTGATGGTACTCCTAGGTGACGAGGCAAAAGTGGATGCTCGTTTTGGTCTATTTGGACATAGAGCTAATCTTGACACAAGATAGGTGCACGGTTTGTGCCAAACGTACCATAGGCTCAGAGATCATTTTAGATGCACCCGATGGTACTTCTAGGTCACGAGGCTTAAGTGGATGCTCGTTTTGGTCTGCTTGGAGACAGTGCTAATGTTGATGCGAGATTGGTGCACGGTTTGTGTCGAACGTACCATAGGCTTGGAAATCGTTTTAGACGCGCTCGATAGTACTCCTAGGTGAAGAAGCTCAAGTGGATGCTCGTTTTGGTCTGTTTAGACATAGTGCTAACCTTCACGCAAGATAGGTGCACGGTTTGCACTGAACGTAGGATAGGCTCAGAAATCGTTTAGGATGCACCCGGTGGATCTCCTATGTGACTTTGGTCATGTGGAATCTCATTTCAATCCCTTGGTGACAGTGGTAGTGTTAGTGCAAGATATGTGCACGGTTTGCTCTAAACGTACCATAGGCACAGAAATCATTTTGGACGTACCACATGGTAGTCCTAGGTGACGAGGCTTAAGTGGATGCTTGTTTTGGTTTGATTGGAGACAGTGCTAATCTTGATGCGAGATTGCTGGACGGTTTGCATTGAACGTACCATAGGCTTGGAAATCGTTTTGGACGTGCTCGATGGTACTCCTAGGTGACGAGGCTCAAGTGGATGCTCATTTTGGTCTGTTTGGAGACAGCGCTAATCTTAATGCAAGATAGATGCACGGTTTGCGTTGAACTTACCATAGGCTCGAAAATCGTTTTGGACGCACCTGATGGTACTCCTAGGTGACGAGGCACATGTGGATGCTCGTTTTGGTCTATTTGGACATAGAGCTAATCTTGACACAAGATAGGTGCACAGTTTGTGCCAAACGTACCATAGGCATAGAAATCATTTTGGACGCACCCAATGGTACTCCTAGGTGACAAGGCTTAAGTGGATTCTCGTTTTGGTCTCTTTGGAGACAGTGCTAATCTTGATGCGAGATTGGTGCACGGTTTGTGTCGAACGTACCATAGGCTTGGAAATCGTTTTAGACGCGCTCGATGGTACTCCTAGGTGAAGAAGCTCAAGTGGATGCTCGTTTTGGTCTGTTTAGACATAGTGTTAACCTTGACGCAAGATAGGTGGACGGTTTGCACCGAACGTAGGATAGGCTCAGAAATCATTTAGGATGCACCCGGTGGATCTCCTATGTGACTTTGGTCATGTGGAATCTTGTTTCAATCCTTTAGTGACAGTGGTAGTGTTAGTGCAAGATATGTGTACGGTTTGCGCTAAACATACAATAGGCATAGAAATAATTTTGGATGCACCCGATAGTACTCCTAGGTGACGAGGCTCAAGTGGATGCTCGTTTTGGTCTGTTTGGAGATAGTGCTAACCTTGACGCAAGATAGGTGGACGGTTTGCGCTGAAAGAACCGCAAGCTCAGAAATCGTTGTGGATGCACCCGATGGATCTCCTAGGTGACATTGGTCCTATGGAATCTTGTTTCAATCTATTTGGAGACAGCGGTACTATCAGTGCAAGATGGGAGCACTGTTTGCGCCAAACATACCATAGGCACAGAAATCATTTTGGACGCACCCGATGGTACTCCTAGGTGACGAGGCACACGTGGATGCTCGTTTTGGTCTGTTTGCACATAGAGCTAATCTTGACACAAGATAGGTGCATGGTTTGCGCCGAACGTACCATAGGCTCAGAAATCATTTTGGACGCACCCGATGGATCTCCTCGGTGACATTGGCCATGTGGAATCTCGTTTTAATCCATTTGGAGACACTGTTAGAGTCAGTGCAAGATAGGTGCACGGTTTGCACCAAACGTAGCTCAGAAATCATTTTGGGATGCAACGGATGGTACTTCTTGGTGACGAGGCTCAAGTGGTTACTTGTTTCAGTCCATTTGGAGATAGTGCTAATCTTGATGCAAGATAGGTGCACGGTTTGTGCCAAATGTACCACATGCTTGAAAATCATTTCAGACACACCCGATGGTACTCCTAGGTGACGAGGCTCAAGTAGATGCTCGGCTTGGTCTGTTTGGAGATAGTGCTAATCTTGACACAAGATAGATGCACGGTTTGCGCCGAATGTAACATAGGGTCAGATATTGTTTTGGATGGACCCGATGGATCTCCTATGTGACATTGGTCATGTGGAATCTCATTTCAATCCATTTGGAGATTGTGGTAGTGTCAGTGCAAGATAGGTGCACGGTTTGCACCAAACGTACCATAGGCACAGAAATAGTTTTGGACGCACACGATGGTACTCCTAGGTGACGAGGCTTAAGTGGATTCTCGTTTTGGTCTGTTTGGAGACAGTGCTAATCTTGATGCGAGATTGGTGCATGGTTTGTGTCGAACATACCATAGGCTTGGAAATCGTTTTAGACGCGCTAGATGGTACTCCTAGGTGAAGAAGCTCAAGTGGATGCTCGTTTTGGTCTATTTAGACATTGTCCTAACCTTGATGGAAGATAGGAGCACGGTTTGCGTCGAACGTACCATTGGCTCAGAAATCGTTGTGGATGCACCCGATGGATCTCCTAGGTGACATTGGTAATGTATAGCGGTACTGTCAGTGCAAAATGGGTGCACTGTTTGCGCCAAACATACCATAGGCATAGAAATTGTTTTGGACGCACCCGATGGTAGTCCTAGGTGACGAGGCTTAAGTGGATGCTTGTTTTGGTTTGTTTGGAGACAGTGCTAATCTTGATGCGAGATTGCTGCACGGTTTGCATTGAACGTACCATAGGCTCGGAAATCGTTTTGGACGTGCTCGATGGTACTCCTAGGTGACGAGGCTCAAGTGGATGCTCGTTTTGGTCTGTTTGGAGACAGCGCTAATCTTAACGCAAGATAGATGCACGGTTTGCGTTGAACGTACCATAGGCTCGAAAATCATTTTGGACGCACCTGATGGTACTCCTAGGTGACGAGGCACACGTGGATGCTCGTTTTGGTCTATTTGGACATAGAGCTAATCTTGACACAAGATAGGTGCACGGTTTGTGTCAAACGTACCATAGGCATAGAAATCATTTTGGACGCACCCGATGGTACTCCTAGGTGACGAAGCTTAAGTGGATTCTCATTTTGGTCTGTTTGGAGACAGTGCTAATCTTGATGCGAGATTGGTGCACGGTTTGTGTCGAACGTACCATAGGCTTGTAAATCGTTTTAGACGCGCTCGATGGTACTCCTAGGTGAAGAAGCTCAAGTGGATGCTCGTTTTGGTCTGTTTAGACATAGTGCTAACCTTGACGCAAGATAGGTGCACGGTTTGCACTGAACGTAGGATAGGCTCAAAAATCATTTAGGATGCACCCGGTGGATCACCTATGTGACTTTGGTCATGTGGAATCTCGTTTCAATCCTTTGGTGATAGTGGTAGAGTTAGTGCAAGATATGTGCACGGTTTGCGCTAAACGTACCATAGGCTCGAAAATCGTTTTGGACGCACCTGATGGTACTCCTAGGTGACGAGGCACACGTGGATGCTCATTTTGGTCTGTTTGGACCTAGAGCTAACCTTGACACAAGATAGGTGCACGGTTTGTGCCGAAGGTTCCATAGGCTCAGAAATAATTTTGGACGCACCCAATGGATCTCCTCGGTGACATTGGTCATGTGGAATCTTGTTTCAATCTATTTTGAGACAGCGATACTATCAGTGCAAGATGGGTGCACTATTTGCACCAGACATACCATAGGCACAAAATAGTTTTGGACGCATCCGATGGTACTCCTAGGTGACGAGGCTTAAGTGGATGCTCGTTTTGGTCTGTTTGGAGACAGTGCTAATCTTGATGCGATATTAGTGCACGGTTTGCGTCGAGCGTACCAAAGGCTTGGAAATCGTTTTAGACGTTCTCGATGGTACTCCTAGGTGAAGAAGCTCAAGTGGATGCTCGTTTTGGTCTGTTTAGACATAGTGTTAACCTTGACGCAAGATAGGTGGACGGTTTGCACCGAACGTAGGATAGGCTCAGAAATCGTTTAGGATGCACCCGGTGGATCTCCTATGTCACTTTGGTCACGTGGAATCTTGTTTCAATCCTTTGGTGACTGTGGTAGTGTTAGTGCAAGATATGTGTACGGTTTGCGCTAAACATACAATAGGCATAGAAATAATTTTGGATGCACCCGATAGTACTCCTAGGTGACGAGGCTCAAGTGGATGCTCGTTTTGGTCTGTTTGGAGATAGTGCTAACCTTGACGCAAGATAGGTGGACGGTTTGCGCTGAAAGAACCGCAGGCTCAGAAATCGTTGTGGATGCACCCGATGGATCTCCTAGGTGACATTGGTAATGTGGAATCTTGTTTCAATCCATTTGGAGACAACGGTACTGTCAGTGCAAGATGGGTGAACTGTTTGCGCCAAACATACCATAGGCACAGAAATCGTTTTGGACACACCAGATGGTAGTCCTAGGTGACGAGGCTTAAGTGGATGCTTGTTTTGGTTTGTTTGGAGACAGTGCTAATCTTGATGCGAGATTGCTGGACGGTTTGCATTGAACGTACCATAGGCTTGGAAATCGTTTTGGACGTGCTCGATGGTACTCCTAGGTGACGAGGCTCAAGTGGATGCTCGTTTTGGTCTGTTTGGAGACAGCGCTAATCTTAACGCAAGATAGATGCACGGTTTGCGTTGAACGTACCATAGGCTCGAAAATCGTTTTGGACGCACCGAATCGTACTCCTAGGTGACGAGGCACATGTGGATGCTCGTTTTGGTCTATTTGGACATAGAGCTAATCTTGACACAAGATAGGTGCACAGTTTGTGCCAAACGTACCATAGGCATAGAAATCATTTTGGACGCACCCAGTGGTACTCCTAGGTGACGAGGCTTAAGTGGACTCTTGTTTTGGTCTCTTTGGAGACAGTGCTAAGCTTGATGCGAGATTGGTGCACGGTTTGTGTCGAACGTACCATAGGCTTAGAAATCATTTTAGACGCGCTCGATGGTACTCCTAGGTGAAGAAGCTCAAGTGGATGCTTGTTTTCGTCTGTTTAGACATAGTGCTAACCTTGATGCAAGATAGGTGCACGGTTTGCACTGAACGTAGGATAGGCTCAAAAATCATTTAGGATGCACCAGGTGGATCACCTATGTGACTTTGGTCATGTGGAATCTCGTTTCAATCCTTTGGTGACAGTGGTAGAGCTAGTGCAAGATATGTGCACGGTTTGCGCTAAACGTACCATAGGCTCGAAAATCATTTTGGACGCACTTGATGGTACTCCTAGATGACGAGGCACACGTGGATGCTCATTTTGGTCTGTTTGGACCTAGAGCTAACCTTGACACAAGATAGGAGCACGGTTTGCACCGAAGGTTCCATAGGCTCAGAAATAATTTTGGACGCACCCAATGGATCTCCTCGGTGACATTGGTCATGTGGAATCTTGTTTCAATCTATTTTGAGACAGCGATACTATCAGTGCAAGATGGGTGCACTATTTGCACCAGACATACCATAGGCACAAAAATAGTTTTGGACGCACCCGATGGTACTCCTAGGTGACGAGGCTTAAGTGGATGCTCGTTTTGGTCTGTTTGGAGACAGTGCTAATCTTGATGCGATATTGGTGCATGGTTTGCGTCGAGCGTAGCTAAGGCTTGGAAATCGTTTTAGACGTTCTCGATGGTACTCCTAGGTGAAGAAGCTCAAGTGGATGCTCGTTTTGGTCTGTTTAGACATAGTGTTAACCTTGACGCAAGATAGGTGGACGGTTTGCACCGAACGTAGGATAGGCTCAGAAATCGTTTAGGATGCACCCGGTGGATCTCCTATGTCACTTTGGTCACGTGGAATCTTGTTTCAATCCTTTGGTGACAGTGGTAGTGTTAGTGCAAGATATGTGTACGGTTTGCGCTAAACGTACAATAGGCATAGAAATAATTTTGGATGCACCCGATAGTACTCCTAGGTGACGAGGCTCAAGTGGATGCTCGTTTTGGTCTGTTTGCAGATAGTGCTAACCTTGACGCAAGATAGGTGGACGGTATGCGCTGAAAGAACCGCAGGCTCAGAAATCGTTGTGGATGCACCCGATGGATCTCCTAGGTGACATTGGTAATGTGGAATCTTGTTTCAATCCATTTGGAGACAACGGTACTGTCAGTGCAAGATGGGTGAACTGTTTGCGCCAAACATACCATAGGCACAAAAATCGTTTTGGACACACCAGATGGTAGTCCTAGGTGACGAGGCTTAAGTGGATGCTTGTTTTGGTTTGTTTGGAGACAGTGCTAATCTTGATACGAGATTGCTGGACGGTTTGCATTGAACGTACCATAGGCTTGGAAATCGTTTTGGACGTTCTCGATGGTACTCCTAGGTGACGAGGCTCAAGTGGATGCTCGTTTTGGTCTGTTTGGAGACAGCGCTAATCTTAACGCAAGATAGATGCACGGTTTGCGTTGAACGTACCATAGGCTCGAAAATCATTTTGGACGCACCTGATGGTACTCCTAGGTGACGAGGCACACGTGGATGCTCGTTTTGGTCTATTTGGACATAGAGCTAATCTTGACACAAGATAGGTGCACGGTTTGTGCCAAACGTACCATAGGCATAGAAATCATTTTGGACGCACCCGATGGTACTCCTAGGTGACGAAGCTTAAGTGGATTCTCATTTTGGTCTGTTTGGAGACAGTGCTAATCTTGATGCGAGATTGGTGCACGGTTTGTGTCGAACGTACCATAGGCTTGTAAATCGTTTTAGACGCGCTCGATGGTACTCCTAGGTGAAGAAGCTCAAGTGGATGCTCGTTTTGGTCTGTTTAGACATAGTGCTAACCTTGACGCAAGATAGGTGCACGGTTTGCACTGAACGTAGGATAGGCTCAAAAATCATTTAGGATGCACCCGGTGGATCACCTATGTGACTTTGGTCATGTGGAATCTCGTTTCAATCCTTTGGTGATAGTGGTAGAGTTAGTGCAAGATATGTGCATGGTTTGCGCTAAACGTACCATAGGCTCGAAAATCGTTTTGGACGCACCTGATGGTACTCCTAGGTGACGAGGCACACGTGGATGCTCATTTTGGTCTGTTTGGACCTAGAGCTAACCTTGACACAAGATAGGTGCACGGTTTGCGCCGAAGGTTCCATAGGCTCAGAAATAATTTTGGACGCACCCAATGGATCTCCTCGGTGACATTGGTCATGTGGAATCTTGTTTCAATCTATTTTGAGACAGCGATACTATCAGTGCAAGATGGGTGCACTATTTGCACCAGACATACCATAGGCACAAAATAGTTTTGGACGCATCCGATGGTACTCCTAGGTGACGAGGCTTAATTGGATGCTCGTTTTGGTCTGTTTGGAGACAGTGCTAATCTTGATGCGATATTGGTGCACGGTTTGCGTCGAGCGTACCAAAGGCTTGGAAATCGTTTTAGACGTTCTCGATGGTACTCCTAGGTGAAGAAGCTCAAGTGGATGCTCGTTTTGGTCTGTTTAGACATAGTGTTAACCTTGACGCAAGATAGGTGGACGGTTTGCACCGAACGTAGGATAGGCTCAGAAATCGTTTAGGATGCACCCGGTGGATCTCCTATGTCACTTTGGTCACGTGGAATCTTGTTTCAATCCTTTGGTGACAGTGGTAGTGTTAGTGCAAGATATGTGTACGGTTTGCGCTAAACATACAATAGGCATAGAAATAATTTTGGATGCACCCGATAGTACTCCTAGGTGACGAGGCTCAAGTGGATGCTCGTTTTGGTCTGTTTGGAGATAGTGCTAACCTTGACGCAAGATAGGTGGACGGTTTGCGCTGAAAGAACCGCAGGCTCAGAAATCGTTGTGGATGCACCCGATGGATCTCCTAGGTGACATTGGTAATGTGGAATCTTGTTTCAATCCATTTGGAGACAACGGTACTGTCAGTGCAAGATGGGTGAACTGTTTGCGCCAAACATACCATAGGCACAGAAATCGTTTTGGACACACCAGATGGTAGTCCTAGGTGACGAGGCTTAAGTGGATGCTTGTTTTGGTTTGTTTGGAGACAGTGCTAATCTTGATGCGAGATTGCTGGACGGTTTGCATTGAACGTACCATAGGCTTGGAAATCGTTTTGGACGTGCTCGATGGTACTCCTAGGTGACGAGGCTCAAGTGGATGCTCGTTTTGGTCTGTTTGGAGACAGCGCTAATCTTAACGCAAGATAGATGCACGGTTTGCGTTGAACGTACCATAGGCTCGAAAATCATTTTGGACGCACCTGATGGTACTCCTAGGTGACGAGGCACACGTGGATGCTCGTTTTGGTCTATTTGGACATAGAGCTAATCTTGACACAAGATAGGTGCACGGTTTGTGCCAAACGTACCATAGGCATAGAAATCATTTTGGACGCACCCGATGGTACTCCTAGGTGACGAAGCTTAAGTGGATTCTCGTTTTGGTCTGTTTGGAGACAGTGCTAATCTTGATGCGAGATTGGTGCACGGTTTGTGTCGAACGTACCATAGGCTTGTAAATCGTTTTAGACGCGCTCGATGGTACTCCTAGGTGAAGAAGCTCAAGTGGATGCTCGTTTTGGTCTGTTTAGACATAGTGCTAACCTTGACGCAAGATAGGTGCACGGTTTGCACTGAACGTAGGATAGGCTCAAAAATCATTTAGGATGCACCCGGTGGATCACCTATGTGACTTTGGTCATGTGGAATCTCGTTTCAATCCTTTGGTGATAGTGGTAGAGTTAGTGCAAGATATGTGCATGGTTTGCGCTAAACGTACCATAGGCTCGAAAATCGTTTTGGACGCACCTGATGGTACTCCTAGGTGACGAGGCACACGTGGATGCTCATTTTGGTCTGTTTGGACCTAGAGCTAACCTTGACACAAGATAGGTGCACGGTTTGCGCCGAAGGTTCCATAGGCTCAGAAATAATATTGGACGCACCCAATGGATCTCCTCGGTGACATTGGTCATGTGGAATCTTGTTTCAATCCTTTGGTGACAGTGGTAGTGTTAGTGCAAGATATGTGTACGGTTTGCGCTAAACATACAATAGGCATAGAAATAATTTTGGATGCACCCGATAGTACTCCTAGGTGACGAGGCTCAAGTGGATGCTCGTTTTGGTCTATTTGGAGATAGTGCTAACCTTGACGCAAGATAGGTGGACGGTTTGCGCTGAAAGAACCGCAGGCTCAGAAATCGTTGTGGATGCACCCGATGGATCTCCTAGGTGACATTGGTAATGTGGAATCTTGTTTCAATCCATTTGGAGACAACGGTACTGTCAGTGCAAGATGGGTGAACTGTTTGCGCCAAACATACCATAGGCACAGAAATCGTTTTGGACTCACCAGATGGTAGTCCTAGGTGACGAGGCTTAAGTGGATGCTTGTTTTGGTTTGTTTGGAGACAGTGCTAATCTTGATGCGAGATTGCTGGACGGTTTGCATTGAACGTACCATAGGCTTGGAAATCGTTTTGGACGTGCTCGATGGTACTCCTAGGTGACGAGGCTCAAGTGGATGCTCGTTTTGGTCTGTTTGGAGACAGCGCTAATCTTAACGCAAGATAGATGCACGGTTTGCGTTGAACGTACCATAGGCTCGAAAATCATTTTGGACGCACCTGATGGTACTCCTAGGTGACGAGGCACACGTGGATGCTCGTTTTGGTCTATTTGGACATAGAGCTAATCTTGACACAAGATAGGTGCACGGTTTGTGCCAAACGTACCATAGGCATAGAAATCATTTTGGACGCACCCGATGGTACTCCTAGGTGACGAAGCTTAAGTGGATTCTCGTTTTGGTCTGTTTGGAGACAGTGCTAATCTTGATGCGAGATTGGTGCACGGTTTGTGTCGAACGTACCATAGGCTTGTAAATCGTTTTAGACGCGCTCGATGGTACTCCTAGGTGAAGAAGCTCAAGTGGATGCTCGTTTTGGTCTGTTTAGACATAGTGCTAACCTTGACGCAAGATAGGTGCACGGTTTGCACTGAACGTAGGATAGGCTCAAAAATCTTTTAGGATGCACCCGGTGGATCACCTATGTGACTTTGGTCATGTGGAATCTCGTTTCAATCCTTTGGTGATAGTGGTAGAGTTAGTGCAAGATATGTGCATGGTTTGCGCTAAACGTACCATAGGCTCGAAAATCGTTTTGGACGCACCTGATGGTACTCCTAGGTGACGAGGCACACGTGGATGCTCATTTTGGTCTGTTTGGACCTAGAGCTAACCTTGACACAAGATAGGTGCACGGTTTGCGCCGAAGGTTCCATAGGCTCAGAAATAATATTGGACGCACCCAATGGATCTCCTCGGTGACATTGGTCATGTGGAATCTTGTTTCAATCCTTTGGTGACAGTGGTAGAGTTAGTGCAAGATATGTGCTCGGTTTGCGCTAAACGTACCATATGCTCGAAAATCGTTTTGGACGCACCTGATGGTACTCCTATTTGACGAGGCACACGTGGATGCTCATTTTGGTCTGTTTGGACCTAGAGCTAACCTTGACACAAGATAGGTGCACGGTTTGCGCCGAAGGTTCCATAGGCTCAGAAATAATTTTGGACGCACCCAATGGATCTCCTCGGTGACATTGGTCATGTGGAATCTTGTTTCAATCTATTTTGAGACAGCGATACTATCAGTGCAAGATGGGTGCACTATTTGCACCAGACATACCATAGGCACAAAATAGTTTTGGACGCATCCGATGGTACTCCTAGGTGACGAGGCTTAAGTGGATGCTCATTTTGGTCTGTTTGGAGACAGTGCTAATCTTGATGCGATATTGGTGCACGGTTTGCGTCGAGCGTACCAAAGGCTTGGAAATCGTTTTAGACGTTCTCGATGGTACTCCTAGGTGAAGAAGCTCAAGTGGATGCTCGTTTTGGTCTGTTTAGACATAGTGTTAACCTTGACGCAAGATAGGTGGACGGGTTGCACCGAACGTAGGATAGGCGCAGAAATCGTTTAGGATGCACCCGGTGGATCTCCTATGTCACTTTGGTCACGTGGAATCTTGTTTCAATCCTTTGGTGACAGTGGTAGTGTTAGTGCAAGATATGTGTACGGTTTGCGCTAAACATACAATAGGCATAGAAATAATTTTGGATGCACCCGATAGTACTCCTAGGTGACGAGGCTCAAGTGGATGCTCGTTTTGGTCTATTTGGAGATAGTGCTAACCTTGACGCAAGATAGGTGGACGGTTTGCGCTGAAAGAACCGCAGGCTCAGAAATCGTTGTGGATGCACCCGATGGATCTCCTAGGTGACATTGGTAATGTGGAATCTTGTTTCAATCCATTTGGAGACAACGGTACTGTCAGTGCAAGATGGGTGAACTGTTTGCGCCAAACATACCATAGGCACAGAAATCGTTTTGGACTCACCAGATGGTAGTCCTAGGTGACGAGGCTTAAGTGGATGCTTGTTTTGGTTTGTTTGGAGACAGTGCTAATCTTGATGCGAGATTGCTGGACGGTTTGCATTGAACGTACCATAGGCTTGGAAATCGTTTTGGACGTGCTCGATGGTACTCCTAGGTGACGAGGCTCAAGTGGATGCTCGTTTTGGTCTGTTTGGAGACAGCGCTAATCTTAACGCAAGATAGATGCACGGTTTGCGTTGAACGTACCATAGGCTCGAAAATCATTTTGGACGCACCTGATGGTACTCCTAGGTGACGAGGCACACGTGGATGCTCGTTTTGGTCTATTTGGACATAGAGCTAATCTTGACACAAGATAGGTGCACGGTTTGTGCCAAACGTACCATAGGCATAGAAATCATTTTGGACGCACCCGATGGTACTCCTAGGTGACGAAGCTTAAGTGGATTCTCGTTTTGGTCTGTTTGGAGACAGTGCTAATCTTGATGCGAGATTGGTGCACGGTTTGTGTCGAACGTACCATAGGCTTGTAAATCATTTTAGACGCGCTTGATGGTACTCCTAGGTGAAGAAGCTCAAGTGGATGCTCGTTTTGGTCTGTTTAGACATAGTGCTAACCTTGACGCAAGATAGGTGCACGGTTTGCACTGAACGTAGGATAGGCTCAAAAATCATTTAGGATGCACCCGGTGGATCACCTATGTGACTTTGGTCATGTGGAATCTCGTTTCAATCCTTTGGTGATAGTGGTAGAGTTAGTGCAAGATATGTGCATGGTTTGCGCTAAACGTACCATAGGCTCGAAAATCGTTTTGGACGCACCTGATGGTACTCCTAGGTGACGAGGCACACGTGGATGCTCATTTTGGTCTGTTTGGACCTAGAGCTAACCTTGACACAAGATAGGTGCACGGTTTGCGCCGAAGGTTCCATAGGCTCAGAAATAATTTTGGACGCACCCAATGGATCTCCTCGGTGACATTGGTCATGTGGAATCTTGTTTCAATCCTTTGGTGACAGTGGTAGAGTTAGTGCAAGATATGTGCTCGGTTTGCGCTAAACGTACCATATGCTCGAAAATCGTTTTGGACGCACCTGATGGTACTCCTATTTGACGAGGCACACGTGGATGCTCATTTTGGTCTGTTTGGACCTAGAGCTAACCTTGACACAAGATAGGTGCACGGTTTGCGCCGAAGGTTCCATAGGCTCAGAAATAATTTTGGACGCACCCAATGGATCTCCTCGGTGACATTGGTCATGTGGAATCTTGTTTCAATCTATTTTGAGACAGCGATACTATCAGTGCAAGATGGGTGCACTATTTGCACTAGACATACCATAGGCACAAAATAGTTTTGGACGCATCCGATGGTACTCCTAGGTGACGAGGCTTAAGTGGATGCTCATTTTGGTCTGTTTGGAGACAGTGCTAATCTTGATGCGATATTGGTGCACGGTTTGCGTCGAGCGTACCAAAGGCTTGGAAATCGTTTTAGACGTTCTCGATGGTACTCCTAGGTGAAGAAGCTCAAGTGGATGCTCGTTTTGGTCTGTTTAGACATAGTGTTAACCTTGACGCAAGATAGGTGGACGGGTTGCACCGAACGTAGGATAGGCTCAGAAATCGTTTAGGATGCACCCGGTGGATCTCCTATGTCACTTTGGTCACGTGGAATCTTGTTTCAATCCTTTGGTGACAGTGGTAGTGTTAGTGCAAGATATGTGTACGGTTTGCGCTAAACATACAATAGGCATAGAAATAATTTTGGATGCACCCGATAGTACTCCTAGGTGACGAGGCTCAAGTGGATGCTCGTTTTGGTCTGTTTGGAGATAGTGCTAACCTTGACGCAAGATAGGTGGACGGTTTGCGCTGAAAGAACCGCAGGCTCAGAAATCGTTGTGGATGCACCCGATGGATCTCCTAGGTGACATTGGTCCTGTGGAATCTTGTTTCAATCCATTTGGAGACAGCGGTACTGTCAGTGCAAGATGGGTGCACTATTTGCGCCGAACATACCAGAGGCACAGAAATCGTTTTGGACGCACCCGATGGTACTCCTAGGTGACGAGGCACACGTGGATGCTCGTTTTGGTTTGTTTGGAGACAGTCTAATCTTGATGCGAGATTGCTGGACGGTTTGCATTGAACGTACCATAGGCTTGGAAATCGTTTTAGACGTGCTCGATGGTACTCCTAGGTGACGAGGCTCAAGTGGATGCTTATTTTGGTCTGTTTGGGGACAGCGCTAATCTTAACGCAAGATAGATGCACGGTTTGCGTTGAACGTACCATAGGCTCGAAAATCATTTTGGACGCACCTGATGGTACTCCTAGGTGACGAGGCACACATGGATGCTCGTTTTGGTCTATTTGGAAATAGAGCTAATCTTGACACAAGATAGGTGCACGGTTTGTGCCAAACATACCATGGGCATAGAAATCATTTTGGACGCACCCGATGGTACTCCTAGGTGACGAAGCTTAAGTGGATTCTCGTTTTGGTCTGTTTGGAGACAGTGCTAATCTTGATGCGAGATTGGTGCACGGTTTGTGTCGAACGTACCATAGGCTTGGAAATCGTTTTAGACGCGCTCGATGGTACTCCTAGGTGAAGAAGCTCAAGTGGATGCTCGTTTTCGTCTGTTTAGACATAGTGCTAACCTTGACGCAAGATAGGTGCACGGTTTGCACTGAACGTAGGATAGGCTCAAAAATCATTTGGGATGCACCCGGTGGATCACCTATGTGACTTTGGTCTTGTGGAATCTCGTTTCAATCCTTTGGTGACAGTGGTAGAGTTAGTGCAAGATATGTGCACGGTTTGCGCTAAACGTACCATATGCTCGAAAATCGTTTTGGACGCACCTGATGGTACTCCTATTTGACGAGGCACACGTGGATGCTCATTTTGGTCTGTTTGGACCTAGAGCTAACCTTGACACAAGATAGGTGCACGGTTTGCGCCGAAGGTTCCATAGGCTCAGAAATAATTTTGGACGCACCCAATGGATCTCCTCGGTGACATTGGTCATGTGGAATCTTGTTTCAATCTATTTTGAGACAGCGATACTATCAGTGCAAGATGGGTGCACTATTTGCACCAGACATACCATAGGCACAAAATAGTTTTGGACGCACCCGATGGTACTCCTAGGTGACGAGGCTTAAGTGGATGCTCGTTTTGGTCTGTTTGGAGACAGTGCTAATCTTGATGCGATATTGGTGCACGGTTTGCGTCGAGCGTACCAAAGGCTTGGAAATCATTTTAGACGTTCTCGATGGTACTCCTAGGTGAAGAAGCTCAAGTGGATGCTCGTTTTGGTCTGTTTAGACATAGTGTTAACCTTGACGCAAGATAGGTGGACGGTTTGCACCGAACTTAGGATGGGCTCAGAAATCGTTTAGGATGCACCCGGTGGATCTCCTATGTGACTTTGGTCATGTGGAATCTTGTTTCAATCCTTTGGTGACAGTGGTAGTGTTAGTGCAAGATATGTGTATGGTTTGCGCTAAACATACAATAGGCATAGAAATAATTTTGGATGCACCCGATAGTACTCCTAGGTGACGAGGCTCAAGTGGATGCTCGTTTTTGTCTGTTTGGAGATAGTGCTAACCTTGACGCAAGATAGGTGGACGGTTTGCGCTGAAAGAACCGCAGGCTCAGAAATCGTTGTGGATGCACCCGATGGATCTCCTAGGTGACATTGGTCCTGTGGAATCTTGTTTCAATCCATTTGGAGACAGCGGTACTGTCAGTGCAAGATGGGTGCACTGTTTGCGCAGAACATACCATAGGCACAGAAATCGTTTTGGACGCACCCGATGGTACTCCTAGGTGACGAGGCACACGTGGATGCTCGTTTTGGTTTGTTTGGAGACAGTGCTAATCTTGATGCGAGATTGCTGGACGGTTTGCATTGAACGTAACATAGGTTTAGAAATCGTTTTGGACGTGCTCGATGGTACTCCTAGGTGACGAGGCTCAAGTGGATGCTCGTTTTGGTCTGTTTGGAGACAGCGCTAATCTTAACGCAAGATAGATGCACGGTTTGCGTTGAACGTACCATAGGCTCGAAAATCATTTTGGACGCACCTGATGGTACTCCTAGGTGACGAGGCACACATGGATGCTCGTTTTGGTCTATTTGAACATAGAGCTAATCTTGACACAAGATAGGTGCATGGTTTGTGCCAAACGTACCATAGGCATAGAAATCATTTTGGACACACCCGATGGTACTCCTAGGTGATGAAGCTTAAGTGGATTCTCGTTTTGGTCTGTTTGGAGACAGTGCTAATCTTGATGCGAGATTGGTGCACGGTTTGTGTCGAACGTACCATAGGCTTGGAAATCGTTTTAGACGCGCTCGATGGTACTCCTTGGTGAAGAAGCTCAAGTGGATGCTCATTTTCGTCTGTTTAGACATAGTGCTAACCTTGACGCAAGATAGGTGCACGGTTTGCACTGAACGTAGGATAGGCTCAAAAATCATTTAGGATGCACCCGGTGGATCACCTATGTGACTTTGGTCATGTGGAATCTCGTTTCAATCCTTTGGTGACAGTGGTAGAGTTAGTGCAAGATATGTGCACGGTTTGTGCTAAACGTACCATAGGCTCGAAAATCGTTTTGGACGCACCTGATGGTGCTCCTAGGTGACGAGGCACACGTGGATGCTCATTTTGGTCTGTTTGGACCTAGAGCTAACCTTGACACAAGATAGGTGCACGGTTTGCGCCGAAGGTTCCATAGGCTCAGAAATAATTTTGGACGCACCCAATGGATCTCCTCAGTGACATTGGTCATGTGGAATCTTGTTTCAATCAATTTTGAGACAGCGATACTATCAGTGCAAGATGGGTGTACTATTTGCACCAGACATACCATAGGCACAAAATAGTTTTGGACGCACCCGATGGTACTCCTAGGTGACGAGGCTTAAGTGGATGCTCGTTTTGGTCTGTTTGGAGACAGTGCTAATCTTGATGCGATATTGGTGCACGGTTTGCGTCGAGCGTACCAAAGGCTTGGAAATCATTTTAGACGTTCTCGATGGTACTCCTAGGTGAAGAAGCTCAAGTGGATGCTCGTTTTGGTCTGTTTAGACATAGTGTTAACCTTGACGCAAGATAGGTGGACGGTTTGCACCGAACGTAGGTTGGGCTCAGAAATTGTTTAGGATGCACCCGGTGGATCTCCTATGTGACTTTGGTCATGTGGAATCTTGTTTCAATCCTTTGGTGACAGTGGTAGTGTTAGTGCAAGATATGTGTACGGTTTGCGCTAAACGTACAATAGGCATGGAAATAATTTTGGATGCACCCGATAGTACTCCTAGGTGACGAGGCTCAAGTGGATGCTCGTTTTGGTCTGTTTGGAGATAGTGCTAACCTTGACGCAAGATAGGTGGACGGTTTGCGCTGAAAGAACCGCAGGCTCAGAAATCGTTGTGGATGCACCCGATGGATCTCCTAGGTGACATTGGTCCTGTGGAATCTTGTTTCAATCCATTTGGAGACAGCGGTACTGTCAGTGCAAGATGGGTGCACTATTTGCGCCGAACATACCAGAGGCACAGAAATCGTTTTGGACGCACCCGATGGTACTCCTAGGTGACGAGGCACACGTGGATGCTCGTTTTGGTTTGTTTGGAGACAGTGCTAATCTTGATGCGAGATTGTTGGACGGTTTGCATTGAACGTACCATAGGCTTGGAAATCGTTTTAGACGTGCTCGATGGTACTCCTAGGTGACGAGGCTCAAGTGGATGCTTGTTTTGGTCTGTTTGGAGACAGCGCTATTCTTAACGCAAGATAGATGCACGGTTTGCGTTGAACGTACCATAGGCTCAAAAATCGTTTTGGACGCACCTGATGGTACTCCTAGGTGACGAGGCACACATGGATGCTCGTTTTGGTCTATTTGGACATAGAGCTAATCTTGACACAAGATAGGTGCACGGTTTGTGCCAAACGTACCATGGGCATAGAAATCATTTTGGACACACCCGATGGTACTCCTTGGTGACGAAGCTTAAGTGGATTCTCGTTTTGGTCTGTTTGGAGACAGTGCTAATCTTGATGCGAGATTGGTGCACGGTTTGTCTCGAACATACCATAGGCTTGGAAATCGTTTTAGACGCGCTCGATGGTACTCCTAGGTGAAGAAGCTCAAGTGGATGCTCGTTTTCGTCTGTTTAGACATAGTGCTAACCTTGACGCAAGATAGGTGCACGGTTTGCACTGAACGTAGGATAGGCTCAAAAATCATTTAGGATGCACCCGGTGGATCACCTATGTGACTTTGGTCATGTGGAATCTCGTTTCAATCCTTTGGTGACAGTGGTAGGGTTAGTGCAAGATATGTGCACGGTTTGTGCTAAACGTACCATAGGCTCGAAAATCGTTTTGGACGCACCTGATGGTACTCCTAGGTGACGAGGCACACGTGGATGCTCATTTTGGTCTGTTTGGACCTAGAGCTAACCTTGACACAAGATAGGTGCACGGTTTGCGCCGAAGGTTCCATAGGCTCAGAAATAATTTTGGACGCACCCAATGGATCTCCTCGGTGACATTGGTCATGTGGAATCTTGTTTCAATCAATTTTGAGACAGTGATACTATCAGTGCAAGATGGGTGTACTATTTGCACCAGACATACCATAGGCACAAAATAGTTTTGGACGCACCCGATGGTACTCCTAGGTGACGAGGCTTAAGTGGATGCTCGTTTTGGTCTGTTTGGAGACACTGCTAATCTTGATGCGATATTGGTGCACGGTTTGCGTCGAGCGTACCAAAGGCTTGGAAATCATTTTAGACGTTCTCGATGGTACTCCTAGGTGAAGAAGCTCAAGTGGATGCTCGTTTTGGTCTGTTTAGACATAGTGTTAACCTTGACGCAAGATAGGTGGACGGTTTGCACCGAACGTAGGATGGGCTCAGAAATCGTTTAGGATGCACCCGGTGGATCTCCTATGTGAGTTTGGTCATGTGGAATCTTGTTTCAATCCTTTGGTGACAGTGGTAGTGTTAGTGCAAGATATGTGTACGGTTTGCGCTAAACGTACAATAGGCATGGAAATAATTTTGGATGCACCCGATAGTACTCCTAGGTGACGAGGCTCAAGTGGATGCTCGTTTTGGTCTGTTTGGAGATAGTGCTAACCTTGACGCAAGATAGGTGGACGGTTTGCGCTGAAAGAACCGCAGGCTCAGAAATCGTTGTGCATGCACCCGATGGATCTCCTAGGTGACATTGGTCCTGTGGAATCTTGTTTCAATCCATTTGGAGACAGCGGTACTGTCAGTGCAAGATGGGTGCACTATTTGCGCCGAACATACCAGAGGCACAGAAATCGTTTTGGACGCACCCGATGGTACTCGTAGGTGACGAGGCACACGTGGATGCTCGTTTTGGTTTGTTTGGAGACAGTGCTAATCTTGATGCGAGATTGCTGGACGGTTTGCATTGAACGTACCATAGGCTTGGAAATCGTTTTAGACGTGCTCGATGGTACTCCTAGGTGACGAGGCTCAAGTGGATGCTTGTTTTGGTCTGTTTGGAGACAGCGCTAATCTTAACGCAAGATAGATGCACGGTTTGCGTTGAACGTACCATAGGCTCAAAAATCGTTTTGGACGCACCTGATGGTACTCCTAGGTGACGAGGCACACATGGATGCTCGTTTTGGTCTATTTGGAAATAGAGCTAATCTTGACACAAGATAGGTGCACGGTTTGTGCCAAACATACCATGGGCATAGAAATCATTTTGGACGCACCCGATGGTACTCCTAGGTGACGAAGCTTAAGTGGATTCTCGTTTTGGTCTGTTTGGAGACAGTGCTAATCTTGATGCGAGATTGGTGCACGGTTTGTGTCGAACGTACCATAGGCTTGGAAATCGTTTTAGACGCGCTCGATGGTACTCCTAGGTGAAGAAGCTCAAGTGGATGCTCGTTTTCGTCTGTTTAGACATAGTGCTAACCTTGACGCAAGATAGGTGCACGGTTTGCACTGAACGTAGGATAGGCTCAAAAATCATTTAGGATGCACCCGGTGGATCACCTATGTGACTTTGGTCATGTGGAATCTCGTTTCAATCCTTTGGTGACAGTGGTAGGGTTAGTGCAAGATATGTGCACGGTTTGTGCTAAATGTACCATAGGCTCGAAAATCGTTTTGGACGCACCTGATGGTACTCCTAGGTGACGAGGCACACGTGGATGCTCATTTTGGTCTGTTTGGACCTAGAGCTAACCTTGACACAAGATAGGTGCACGGTTTGCGCCGAAGGTTCCATAGGCTCAGAAATAATTTTGGACGCACCCAATGGATCTCCTCGGTGACATTGGTCATGTGGAATCTTGTTTCAATCAATTTTGAGACAGTGATACTATCAGTGCAAGATGGGTGTACTATTTGCACCAGACATACCATAGGCACAAAATAGTTTTGGACGCACCCGATGGTACTCCTAGGTGACGAGGCTTAAGTGGATGCTCGTTTTGGTCTGTTTGGAGACAGTGCTAATCTTGATGCGATATTGGTGCACAGTTTGCGTCGAGCGTACCAAAGGCTTGGAAATCATTTTAGACGTTCTCGATGGTACTCCTAGGTGAAGAAGCTCAAGTGGATGCTCGTTTTGGTCTGTTTAGACATAGTGTTAACCTTGACGCAAGATAGGTGGACGGTTTGCACCGAATGTAGGATGGGCTCAGAAATCGTTTAGGATGAACCCGATGGATCTCCTATGTGAGTTTGGTCATGTGGAATCTTGTTTCAATCCTTTGGTGACAGTGGTAGTGTTAGTGCAAGATATGTGTACGGTTTGCGCTAAACGTACAATAGGCATGGAAATAATTTTGGATGCACCCGATAGTACTCCTAGGTGACGAGGCTCAAGTGGATGCTCGTTTTGGTCTGTTTGGAGATAGTGCTAACCTTGACGCAAGATAGGTGGACGGTTTGCGCTGAAAGAACCGCAGGCTCAGAAATCATTGTGCATGCACCCGATGGATCTCCTAGGTGACATTGGTCCTGTGGAATCTTGTTTCAATCCATTTGGAGACAGCGGTACTGTCAGTGCAAGATGGGTGCACTATTTGCGCCGAACATACCAGAGGCACAGAAATCGTTTTGGACGCACCCGATGGTACTCCTAGGTGACGAGGCACACGTGGATGCTCGTTTTGGTTTGTTTGGAGACAGTGCTAATCTTGATGCGAGATTGCTGGACGGTTTGCATTGAACGTACCATAGGCTTGGAAATCGTTTTAGACGTGCTCGATGGTACTCCTAGGTGACGAGGCTCAAGTGGATGCTTGTTTTGGTCTGTTTGGAGACAGCGCTAATCTTAACGCAAGATAGATGCACGGTTTGCGTTGAACGTACCATAGGCTCAAAAATCGTTTTGGACGCACCTGATGGTACTCCTAGGTGACGAGGCACACATGGATGCTCGTTTTGGTCTATTTGGAAATAGAGCTAATCTTGACACAAGATAGGTGCACGGTTTGTGCCAAACATACCATGGGCATAGAAATCATTTTGGACGCACCCGATGGTACTCCTAGGTGACGAAGCTTAAGTGGATTCTCGTTTTGGTCTGTTTGGAGACAGTGCTAATCTTGATGCGAGATTGGTGCACGGTTTGTGTCGAACGTACCATAGGCTTGGAAATCGTTTTAGACGCGCTCGATGGTACTCCTAGGTGAAGAAGCTCAAGTGGATGCTCGTTTTCGTCTGTTTAGACATAGTGCTAACCTTGACGCAAGATAGGTGCACGGTTTGCACTGAACGTAGGATAGGCTCAAAAATCATTTAGGATGCACCCGGTGGATCACCTATGTGACTTTGGTCATGTGGAATCTCGTTTCAATCCTTTGGTGACAGTCGTAGAGTTAGTGCAAGATATGTGCACGGTTTGCGCTAAACGTACCATATGCTCGAAAATCGTTTTGGACGCACCTGATGGTACTCCTATTTGACGAGGCACACGTGGATGCTCATTTTGGTCTGTTTGGACCTAGAGCTAACCTTGACACAAGATAGGTGCACGGTTTGCGCCGAAGGTTCCATAGGCTCAGAAATAATTTTGGACGCACCCAATGGATCTCCTCGGTGACATTGGTCATGTGGAATCTTGTTTCAATCTATTTTGAGACAGCGATACTATCAGTGCAAGATGGGTGCACTATTTGCACCAGACATACCATAGGCACAAAATAGTTTTGGACGCACCCGATGGTACTCCTAGGTGACGAGGCTTAAGTGGATGCTCGTTTTGGTCTGTTTGGAGACAGTGCTAATCTTGATGCGATATTGGTGCACGGTTTGCGTCGAGCGTACCAAAGGCTTGGAAATCATTTTAGACGTTCTCGATGGTACTCCTAGGTGAAGAAGCTCAAGTGGATGCTCGTTTTGGTCTGTTTAGACATAGTGTTAACCTTGACGCAAGATAGGTGGACGGTTTGCCCCGAACTTAGGATGGGCTCAGAAATCGTTTAGGATGCACCCGGTGGATCTCCTATGTGACTTTGGTCATGTGGAATCTTGTTTCAATCCTTTGGTGACAGTGGTAGTGTTAGTGCAAGATATGTGTACGGTTTGCGCTAAACATACAATAGGCATAGAAATAATTTTGGATGCACCCGATAGTACTCCTAGGTGACGAGGCTCAAGTGGATGCTCGTTTTTGTCTGTTTGGAGATAGTGCTAACCTTGACGCAAGATAGGTGGACGGTTTGCGCTGAAAGAACCGCAGGCTCAGAAATCGTTGTGGATGCACCCGATGGATCTCCTAGGTGACATTGGTCCTGTGGAATCTTGTTTCAATCCATTTGGAGACAGCGGTACTGTCAGTGCAAGATGGGTGCACTGTTTGCGCAGAACATAGCATAGGCACAAAAATCGTTTTGGACGCACGCGATGGTACTCCTAGGTGACGAGGCACACGTGGATGCTCGTTTTGGTTTGTTTGGAGACAGTGCTAATCTTGATGCGAGATTGCTGGACGGTTTGCATTGAACGTAACATAGGTTTGGAAATCGTTTTGGACGTGCTCGATGGTACTCCTAGGTGACGAGGCTCAAGTGGATGCTCGTTTTGGTCTGTTTGGAGACAGCGCTAATCTTAACGCAAGATAGATGCACGGTTTGCGTTGAACGTACCATAGGCTTGAAAATCATTTTGGACGCACCTGATGGTACTCCTAGGTGACGAGGCACACATGGATGCTCGTTTTGGTCTATTTGGATATAGAGCTAATCTTGACACAAGATAGGTGCACGGTTTGTGCCAAACGTACCATAGGCATAGAAATCATTTTGGACACACCCGATGGTACTCCTAGGTGACGAAGCTTAAGTGGATTCTCGTTTTGGTCTGTTTGGAGACAGTGCTAATCTTGATGCGAGATTGGTGCACGGTTTGTCTCGAACGTACCATAGGCTTGGAAATCGTTTTAGACGCGCTCGATGGTACTCCTAGGTGAAGAAGCTCAAGTGGATGCTCGTTTTGGTCTGTTTAGACATAGTGCTAACCTTGACGCAAGATAGGTGCACGGTTTGCACTGAACATTGGATAGGCTCAAAAATCGTTTAGGATGCACCCGGTGGATCACCTATGTGACTTTGGTCATGTTAAATCTCATTTCAATCCTTTGGTGACAGTGGTAGAGTTAGTGCAAGATATGTGCACGGTTTGCGCTAAACGTACCATAGGCTCGAAAATCGTTTTGGACGCAGCTGATGGTACTCCTAGGTGACGAGGCACACGTGGATGCTCATTTTGGTCTGTTTGGACCTAGAGCTAACCTTGACACAAGATAGGTGCACGGTTTGCGCCGAAGGTTCCATAGGCTCAGAAATAATTTTGGACGCACCCAATGGATCTCCTCGGTGACATTGGTCATGTGGAATCTTGTTTCAATCTATTTTGAGACAGTGATACTATTAGTGCAAGATGGGTGCACTATTTGCACCAGACATACCATAGGCACAAAATAGTTTTGGATGCACCCGATGGTACTCCTAGGTGACGAGGCTTAAGTGGATGCTCGTTTTGGTTTGTTTGGAGACAGTGCTAATCTTGATGCGATATTGGTGCACGGTTTGCGTCGAGCGTACCAAAGGCTTGGAAATCATTTTAGACATTCTCGATGGTACTCCTAGGTGAAGAAGCTCAAGTGGATGCTCGTTTTCGTCTGTTTAGACATAGTGCTAACCTTGACGCAAGATAGGTGCACGGTTTGCACAGAACGTAGGATAGGCTCAAAAATCATTTAGGATGCACCCGGTGGATCACCTATGTGACTTTGGTCATGTGGAATCTCGTTTCAATCCTTTGGTGACAGTGGTAGAGTTAGTGCAAGATATGTGCACGGTTTGTGCTAAACGTACCATAGGCTCGAAAATCGTTTTGGACGCAGCTGATGGTACTCCTAGGTGACGAGGCACACGTGGATGCTCATTTTGGTCTGTTTGGACCTAGAGCTAACCTTGACACAAGATAGGTGCACGGTTTGCGCCGAAGGTTCCATAGGCTCAGAAATAATTTTGGACGCACCCAATGGATCTCCTCGGTGACATTGGTCATGTGGAATCTTGTTTCAATCTATTTTGAGACAGTGATACTATTAGTGCAAGATGGGTGCACTATTTGCACCAGACATACCATAGGCACAAAATAGTTTTGGATGCACCCGATGGTACTCCTAGGTGACGAGGCTTAAGTGGATGCTCGTTTTGGTTTGTTTGGAGACAGTGCTAATCTTGATGCGATATTGGTGCACGGTTTGCGTCGAGCGTACCAAAGGCTTGGAAATCATTTTAGATATTCTCGATGGTACTCCTAGGTGAAGAAGCTCAAGTGGATGCTCGTTTTGGTCTGTTTAGACATAGTGTTAACCTTGACGCAAGATAGGTGGACGGTTTGCACCGAACGTAGGATGGGCTCAGAAATCGTTTAGGATGCACCCGGTGGATCTCCAATGTGACTTTGGTCATGTGGAATCTTGTTTCAATCCTTTGGTGACAGTGGTAGTGTTAGTGCAAGATATGTGTACGGTTTGCGCTAAACGTACAATAGGCATGGAAATAATTTTGGATGCACCCGATAGTACTCCTAGGTGACGAGGCTCAAGTGGATGCTCGTTTTGGTCTGTTTGGAGATAGTGCTAACCTTGACGCAAGATAGGTGGACAGTTTGCGCTGAAAGAACCGCAGGCTCAGAAATCGTTGTGGATGCACCCGATGGATCTCCTAGGTGACATTGGTCCTGTGGAATCTTGTTTCAATCCATTTGGAGACAGCGGTACTGTCAGTGCAAGATGGGTGCACTGTTTGCGCCAAACATACCATAGGCACAGAAATCATTTTGGACACACCCGATGGTACTCCTAGGTGACGAGGCACACGTGGATGCTCGTTTTGGTCTGTTTGGACATAGAGCTAATCTTGATGCGAGATTGCTGGACGGTTTGCATTGAACGTACCATAGGCTTGGAAATCGTTTTGGACGTGCTCGATGGTACTCCTAGGTGACGAGGCTCAAGTGGATGCTCATTTTGGTCTGTTTGGAGACAGCGCTAATCTTAACGCAAGATAGATGCACAGTTTGCGTTGAACGTTCCATAGGCTCAAAAATCATTTTGGACGCACCTGATGGTACTCCTAGGTGACGAGGCACACATGGATGCTCGTTTTGGTCTATTTGGACATAGAGCTAATCTTGACACAAGATAGGTGCACGGTTTGTGCCAAACGTACCATGGGCATAGAAATCGTTTTGGACGCACCCGATGGTACTCCTAGGTGACGAAGCTTAAGTGGATTCTCGTTTTGGTCTGTTTGGAGACAGTGCTAATCTTGATGCGAGATTGGTGCACGGTTTGTGTCGAACGTACCATAGGCATGGAAATCGTTTTAGACGCGCTCGATGGTACTCCTAGGTGAAGAAGCTCAAGTGGATGCTCGTTTTCGTCTGTTTAGACATAGTGCTAACCTTGACGCAAGATAGGTGCACGGTTTGCACAGAACGTAGGATAGGCTCAAAAATCATTTAGGATGCACCCGGTGGATCACCTATGTGACTTTGGTCATGTGGAATCTCGTTTCAATCCTTTGGTGACAGTGGTAGAGTTAGTGCAAGATATGTGCACGGTTTGTGCTAAACGTACCATAGGCTCGAAAATCGTTTTGGACGCACCTGATGGTACTCCTAGGTGACGAGGCACACGTGGATGCTCATTTTGGTCTGTTTGACCTAGAGCTAACCAGCAAGATTGGTGCACCATGACACAAGATTGGTGCACGGTTTGCGCCGAAGGTTCCATAGGCTCAGAAATAATTTTGGACACACCCAATGGATCTCCTCGGTGACATTGCACCCGATGGTACTCCTAGGTGACGAGGCTTAAGTGGATGCTCGTTTTGGTCTGTTTGGAGACAGTGCTAATCTTGATGCGATATTGGTGCACGGTTTGCGTCAAGCATACCAAAGGCTTGGAAATCATTTTAGACGTTCTCGATGGTACTCCTAGGTGAAGAAGCTCAAGTGGATGCTCGTTTTGGTCTGTTTAGACATAGTGTTAACCTTGACGCAAGATAGGTGGACGGTTTGCACCGAACATAGGATGGGCTCAGAAATTGTTTAGGATGCACCCGGTGGATCTCCTATGTGACTTGGTCATGTGGAATCTTGTTTCAATCCTTTGGTGACAGTGGTAGTGTTAGTGCAAGATATGTGTACGGTTTGCGCTAAACGTACAATAGGCATGGAAATAATTTTGGATGCACCCGATAGTACTCCTAGGTGACGAGGCTCAAGTGGATGCTCGTTTTGGTCTGTTTGGAGATAGTGCTAACCTTGACGCAAGATAGGTGGACAGTTTGCGCTGAAAGAACCGCAGGCTCAGAAATCGTTGTGGATGCACCCGATGGATCTCCTAGGTGACATTGGTCCTGTGGAATCTTGTTTCAATCCATTTGGAGACAGCGGTACTGTCAGTGCAAGATGGGTGCACTGTTTGCGCCAAACATACCATAGGCACAGAAATCATTTTGGACACACCCGATGGTACTCCTAGGTGACGAGGCACACGTGGATGCTCGTTTTGGTCTGTTTGGACATAGAGCTAATCTTGATGTGAGATTGCTGGACGGTTTGCATTGAACGTACCATAGGCATGGAAATCGTTTTGGACGTGCTCAATGGTACTCCTAGGTGACGAGGCTCAAGTGGATGCTCATTTTGGTCTGTTTGGAGACAGCGCTAATCTTAACGCAAGATAGATGCACAGTTTGCGTTGAACATACCATAGGCTCAAAAATCATTTTGGACGCACCTGATGGTACTCCTAGGTGACGAGGCACACATGGATGCTCGTTTTGGTCTATTTGGACATAGAGCTAATCTTGACACAAGATAGGTGCACGGTTTGTGCCAAACGTACCATGGGCATAGAAATCGTTTTGGACGCACCCGATGGTACTCCTAGGTGACGAAGCTTAAGTGGATTCTCGTTTTGGTCTGTTTGGAGACAGTGCTAATCTTGATGCGAGATTGGTGCACGGTTTGTGTCGAACATACCATAGGCATGGAAATCGTTTTAGACGCGCTCGATGGTACTCCTAGGTGAAGAAGCTCAAGTGGATGCTCGTTTTCGTCTGTTTAGACATAGTGCTAACCTTGACGCAAGATAGGTGCACGGTTTGCACAGAACGTAGGATAGGCTCAAAAATCATTTAGGATGCACCCGGTGGATCACCTATGTGACTTTGGTCATGTGGAATCTCGTTTCAATCCTTTGGTGACAGTGGTAGAGTTAGTGCAAGATATGTGCACGGTTTGTGCTAAACGTACCATAGGCTCGAAAATCGTTTTGGACGCACCTGATGGTACTCCTAGGTGACGAGGCACACGTGGATGCTCATTTTGGTCTGTTTGGACCTAGAGCTAACCATGACACAAGATTGGTGCACGGTTTGCGCCGAAGGTTCCATAGGCTCAGAAATAATTTTGGACGCACCCAATGGATCTCCTCGGTGACATTGGTCATGTGGAATCTTGTTTCAATCTATTTTGAGATAGCGATACTATCAGTGCAAGATGGGTGTACTATTTGCACCAGACATACCATAGGCACAAAATAGTTTTGGACGCACCCGATGGTACTCCTAGGTGACGAGGCTTAAGTGGATGCTGTTTTGGTCTGTTTGGAGACAGTGCTAATCTTGATGCGATATTGGTGCACGGTTTGCGTCAAGCATACCAAAGGCTTGGAAATCATTTTAGACGTTCTCGATGGTACTCCTAGGTGAAGAAGCTCAAGTGGATGCTCGTTTTGGTCTGTTTAGACATAGTGTTAACCTTGACGCAAGATAGGTGGACGGTTTGCACCGAACATAGGATGGGCTCAGAAATTGTTTAGGATGCACCCGGTGGATCTCCTATGTGACTTTGGTCATGTGGAATCTTGTTTCAATCCTTTGGTGACAGTGGTAGTGTTAGTGCAAGATATGTGTACGGTTTGCGCTAAACGTACAATAGGCATGGAAATAATTTTGGATGCACCCGATAGTACTCCTAGGTGACGAGGCTCAAGTGGATGCTCGTTTTGGTCTGTTTGGAGATAGTGCTAACCTTGACGCAAGATAGGTGGACGGTTTGCGCTGAAAGAACCGCAGGCTCAGAAATCGTTGTGGATGCACCCGATGGATCTCCTAGGTGACATTGGTCCTGTGGAATCTTGTTTCAATCCATTTGGAGACAGCGGTACTGTCAGTGCAAGATGGGTGCACTGTTTGCGCCAAACATACCATAGGCACAGAAATCGTTTTGGACACACCCGATGGTACTCCTAGGTGATGAGGCACACGTGGATGCTCGTTTTGGTCTGTTTGGACATAGAGCTAATCTTGATGCGAGATTGGTGGACGGTTTGCATTGAACGTACCATAGGCTTGGAAATCGTTTTGGACGTGCTCGATGGTACTCCTAGGTGACGAGGCTCAAGTGCATGCTCGTTTTGGTCTGTTTGGAGACAGCGCTAATCTTAACGCAAGATAGATGCACAGTTTGCGTTGAACGTACCATAGGCTCAAAAATCGTTTTGGATGCACCTGATGGTACTCCTAGGTGACGAGGCACACATGGATGCTCGTTTTGGTCTATTTGGACATAGAGCTAATCTTGACACAAGATAGGTGCACGGTTTGTGCCAAACGTACCATGGGCATAGAAATCATTTTGGACGCACCCGATGGTACTCCTTGGTGACGAAGCTTAAGTGGATTCTCGTTTTGGTCTGTTTGGAGCTAGTGCTAATCTTGATGCGAGATTGGTGCACGGTTTGTGTCGAACGTACCATAGGCTTGGAAATCGTTTTAGACGCGCTCGATGGTACTCCTAGGTGAAGAAGCTCAAGTGGATGCTCGTTTTCGTCTGTTTAGACATAGTGCTAACCTTGACGCAAGATAGGTGCACGGTTTGCACTGAACGTAGGATAGGCTCAAAAATCATTTAGGATGCACCCGGTGGATCACCTATGTGACTTTGGTCATGTGGAATCTCGTTTCAATCCTTTGGTGACAGTGGTAGGGTTAGTGCAAGGATAGGCTCAAAAATCATTTAGGATGCACCCGGTGGATCACCTATGTGACTTTGGTCATGTGGAATCTCGTTTCAATCCTTTGGTGACAGTGGTAGGGTTAGTGCAAGATATGTGCACGGTTTGTGCTAAACGTACCATAGGCTCGAAAATCGTTTTGGACGCACCTGATGGTACTCCTAGGTGACGAGGCACACGTGGATGCTCATTTTGGTCTGTTTGGACCTAGAGCTAACCTTGACACAAGATAGGTGCACGGTTTGCGCCGAAGGTTCCATAGGCTCAGAAATAATTTTGGACGCACCCAATGGATCTCCTCGGTGACATTGGTCATGTGGAATCTTGTTTCAATCTATTTTGAGACAGCGATACTATCAGTGCAAGATGGGTGCACTATTTGCACCAGACATACCATAGGCACAAAATAGTTTTGGACGCACCCGATGGTACTCCTAGGTGACGAGGCTTAAGTGGATGCTCGTTTTGGTCTGTTTGGAGACAGTGCTAATCTTGATGCGATATTGGTGCACGGTTTGCGTCGAGCGTACCAAAGGCTTGGAAATCATTTTAGACGTTCTCGATGGTACTCCTAGGTGAAGAAGCTCAAGTGGATGCTCGTTTTGGTCTGTTTAGACATAGTGTTAACCTTGACGCAAGATAGGTGGACGGTTTGCACCGAACGTAGGATGGGCTCAGAAATTGTTTAGGATGCACCCGGTGGATCTCCTATGTGACTTTGGTCATGTGGAATCTTGTTTCAATCCTTTGGTGACAGTGGTAGTGTTAGTGCAAGATATGTGTACGGTTTGCGCTAAACGTACAATAGGCATGGAAATAATTTTGGATGCACCCGATAGTACTCCTAGGTGACGAGGCTCAAGTGGATGCTCGTTTTGGTCTGTTTGGAGATAGTGCTAACCTTGATGCAAGATAGGTGGACGGTTTGCGCTGAAAGAACCGCAGGCTCAGAAATCGTTGTGGATGCACCCGATGGATCTCCTAGGTGACATTGGTCCTGTGGAATCTTGTTTCAATCCATTTGGAGACAGCGGTACTGTCAGTGCAAGATGGGTGCACTGTTTGCGCCAAACATACCATAGGCACAGAAATCGTTTTGGACACACCCGATGGTACTCCTAGGTGATGAGGCACACGTGGATGCTCGTTTTGGTCTGTTTGGACATAGAGCTAATCTTGATGCGAGATTGGTGGACGGTTTGCATTGAACGTACCATAGGCTTGGAAATCGTTTTGGACGTGCTCGATGGTACTCCTAGGTGACGAGGCTCAAGTGCATGCTCGTTTTGGTCTGTTTGGAGACAGCGCTAATCTTAACGCAAGATAGATGCACAGTTTGCGTTGAACGTACCATAGGCTCAAAAATCGTTCTGGACGCACCTGATGGTACTCCTAGGTGACGAGGCACACATGGATGCTCGTTTTGATCTATTTGGACATAGAGCTAATTTTGACACAAGATAGGTGCACGGTTTGTGCCAAACGTACCATGGGCATAGAAATCATTTTGGACGCACCCGATGGTACTCCTTGGTGACGAAGCTTAAGTGGATTCTCGTTTTGGTCTGTTTGGAGACAGTGCTAATCTTGATGCGAGATTGGTGCACGGTTTGTGTCGAACGTACCATAGGCTTGGAAATCGTTTTAGACGCGCTCGATGGTACTCCTAGGTGAAGAAGCTCAAGTGGATGCTCGTTTTCGTCTGTTTAGACATAGTGCTAACCTTGACGCAAGATAGGTGCACGGTTTGCACTGAACGTAGGATAGGCTCAAAAATCATTTAGGATGCACCCGGTGGATCACCTATGTGACTTTGGTCATGTGGAATCTCGTTTCAATCCTTTGGTGACAGTGGTAGAGTTAGTGCAAGATATGTGCACGGTTTGTGCTAAACGTACCATAGGCTCGAAAATCGTTTTGGACGCACCTGATGGTACTCCTAGGTGACGAGGCACACGTGGATGCTCATTTTGGTCTGTTTGGACCTAGAGCTAACCTTGACAAAAGATAGGTGCACGGTTTGCGCCGAAGGTTCCATAGGCTCAGAAATAATTTTGGACGCACCCAATGGATCTCCTCGGTGACATTGGTCATGTGGAATCTTGTTTCAATCTATTTTGAGACAGCGATACTATCAGTGCAAGATGGGTGCACTATTTGCACCAGACATACCATAGGCACAAAATAGTTTTGGACGCACCCGATGGTACTCCTAGGTGACGAGGCTTAAGTGGATGCTCGTTTTGGTCTGTTTGGAGACAGTGCTAATCTTGATGCGATATTGGTGCACGGTTTGCGTCGAGCGTACCAAAGGCTTGGAAATCATTTTAGACGTTCTCGATGGTACTCCTAGGTGAAGAAGCTCAAGTGGATGCTCGTTTTGGTCTGTTTAGACATAGTGTTAACCTTGACGCAAGATAGGTGGACGGTTTGCACCGAACGTAGGATGGGCTCATAAATTGTTTAGGATGCACCCGGTGGATCTCCTATGTGACTTTGGTCATATGGAATCTTGTTTCAATCCTTTGGTGACAGTGGTAGTGTTAGTGCAAGATATGTGTACGGTTTGCGCTAAACATACAATAGGCATAGAAATAATTTTGGATGCACCCGATAGTACTCCTAGGTGACGAGGCTCAAGTGGATGCTCGTTTTTATCTGTTTGGAGATAGTGCTAACCTTGACGCAAGATAGGTGGACGGTTTGCGCTGAAAGAACCGCAGGCTCAGAAATCGTTGTGGATGCACCCGATGGATCTCCTAGGTGACATTGGTCCTGTGGAATCTTGTTTCAATCCATTTGGAGACAGCGGTACTGTCAGTGCAAGATGGGTGCACTGTTTGCGCCGAACATACCATAGGCACAGAAATCGTTTTGGACACACCCGATGGTACTCCTAGGTGATGAGGCACACGTGGATGCTCGTTTTGGTCTGTTTGGACATAGAGCTAATCTTGATGCGAGATTGCTGGACGGTTTGCATTGAACGTACCATAGGCTTGGAAATCGTTTTGGACGTGCTCGATGGTACTCCTAGGTGACGAGGCTCAAGTGCATGCTCGTTTTGGTCTGTTTGGAGACAGCGCTAATCTTAACGCAAGATAGATGCACAGTTTGCGTTGAACGTACCATAGGCTCAAAAATCGTTTTGGACGCACCTGATTGTACTCCTAGGTGACGAGGCACACATGGATGCTCGTTTTGGTCTATTTGGACATAGAGCTAATCTTGACACAAGATAGGTGCACGGTTTGTGCCAAACGTACCATGGGCATAGAAATCAATTTGGACGCACCCGATGGTACTCCTTGGTGACGAAGCTTAAGTGGATTCTCGTTTTGGTCTGTTTGGAGACAGTGCTAATCTTGATGCGAGATTGGTGCACGGTTTGTGTCGAACGTACCATAGGCTTGGAAATCGTTTTAGACGCGCTCGATGGTACTCCTAGGTGAAGAAGCTCAAGTGGATGCTCGTTTTCGTCTGTTTAGACATAGTGCTAACCTTGACGCAAGATAGGTGCACGGTTTGCAATGAACGTAGGATAGGCTCAAAAATCATTTAGGATGCACCCGGTGGATCACCTATGTGACTTTGGTCTTGTGGAATCTCGTTTCAATCCTTTAGTGACAGTGGTAGAGTTAGTGCAAGATATGTGCACGGTTTGCGCTAAACGTACCATAGGCTCGAAAATCGTTTTGGACGCACCTGATGGTACTCCTAGGTGACGAGGCACACGTGGATGCTCATTTTGGTCTGTTTGGACCTAGAGCTAACCATGACACAAGATTGGAGCACGGTTTGCGCCGAAGGTTCCATAGGCTCAGAAATAATTTTGGACGCACCCAATGGATCTCCTCGGTGACATTGGTCATGTGGAATCTTGTTTCAATCTATTTTGAGACAGCGATACTATCAGTGCAAGATGGGTGCACTATTTGCACCAGACATACCATAGGCACAAAATAGTTTTGGACGCACCCGATGGTACTCCTAGGTGACGAGGCTTAAGTGGATGCTCGTTTTGGTCTGTTTGGAGACAGTGCTAATCTTGATGCGATATTGGTGCACGGTTTGCGTCGAGCGTACCAAAGGCTTGGAAATCATTTTAGACGTTCTCGATGGTACTCCTAGGTGAAGAAGCTCAAGTGGATGCTCGTTTTGGTCTGTTTAGACATAGTGTTAACCTTGACGCAAGATAGGTGGACGGTTTGCACCGAACGTAGGATGGGCTCAGAAATCGTTTAGGATGCACCCGGTGGATCTCCTATGTGACTTTGGTCATGTGGAATCTTGTTTCACTCCTTTGGTGACAGTGGTAGTGTTAGTGCAAGATATGTGTACGGTTTGCGCTAAACATACAATAGGCATAGAAATAATTTTGGATGCACCCGATAGTACTCCTAGGTGACGAGGCTCAAGTGGATGCTCGTTTTTGTCTGTTTGGAGATAGTGCTAACCTTGACGCAAGATAGGTGGACGGTTTGCGCTGAAAGAACCGCAGGCTCAGAAATCGTTGTGGATGCACCCGATGGATCTCCTAGGTGACATTGGTCCTGTGGAATCTTGTTTCAATCCATTTGGATACAGCGGTACTGTCAGTGCAAGATGGGCGCACTGTTTGCGCCGAACATACCATAGGCACAGAAATCGTTTTGGACGCACCCGATGGTACTCCTAGGTGACAAGGCACACGTGGATGCTCGTTTTGGTTTGCTTGGAGACAGTGCTAATCTTGATGCGAGATTGCTCGACGGTTTGCATTGAACGTACCATAGGTTTGGAAATCGTTTTGGACGTGCTCGATGGTACTCCTAGGTGACGAGGCTCAAGTGGACGCTCGTTTTGGTCTATTTGGAGACAGCGCTAATCTTAACGCAAGATAGATGCATGGTTTGTGTTGAACGTACCATAGGCTCGAAAATCATTTTGGACGCACCTGATGGTACTCCTAGGTGACGAGGCACACATGGATGCTCGTTTTGGTCTATTTGGACATAGAGCTAATCTTGACATAAGATAGGTGCACGCTTTGTGCCAAACATACCATTGGCATAGAAATCATTTTGGACGCACCCGATGGTACTCCTAGGTGACGAAGCTTAAGTGGATTCTCGTTTTAGTCTGTTTGGAGACAGTGCTAATCTTGATGCGAGATTGGTGCACGGTTTGTGTCGAACGTACCATAGGCTTGGAAATCATTTTAGACGCGCTCGATGGTACTCCTAGGTGAAGAAGCTCAAGTGGATGCTCGTTTTGGTCTGTTTAGACATAGTGCTAACCTTGACGCAAGATAGGTGCACGGTTTGCACTGAACGTAGGATAGGTTCAAAAATCATTTAGGCTGCACCCGGTGGATCTCCTATGTGACTTTGGTCATGTGGAATCTTGTTTCAATCCTTTGGTGACAGTGGTATAGTTAGTGCAAGATATGTGCACGGTTTGCGCTAAACGTACCATAGGCTCGAAAATCGTTTTGGACGCACCTGATGGTACTCCTAGGTGACGAGGCACACGTGGATGCTCATTTTGGTCTGTTTGGACCTAGAGCTAACCTTGACACATGATAGGTGCACGGTTTGCGCCGAATGTTCCATAGGCTCAGAAATAATTTTGGACGCACCCAATGGATCTCCTCGGTGACATTGGTCATGTGGAATCTTGTTTCAATCTATTTTGAGACAGCAATACTATCAGTGCAAGATGGGTGCACTATTTGCACCAGACATACCATAGGCACAAAATAGTTTTGGACGCACCCGATGGTACTCCTAGGTGACGAGGCTTAAGTGGATGCTCATTTTGGTCTGTTTGGAGATAGTGCTAATCTTGATGCGATATTGGTGCACGGTTTGCGTCGAGCATACCAAAGGCTTGGAAATTGTTTTAGACGTTCTCGATGGTACTCCTAGGTGAAGAAGCTCAAGTGGATGCTCGTTTTGGTCTGTTCAGACATAGTGTTAACCTTGACGCAAGATAGGTGGACGGTTTGCACCGAACGTAGGATAGGCTCAGAAATCGTTTAGGATGCACCCGGTGGATCTCCAATGTGACTTTGGTCATGTGGAATCTTGTTTCAATCCTTTGGTGACAGTGGTAGTGTTAGTGCAAGATATGTGTACGGTTTGCGCTAAACGTACAAAAGGCATAGAAATAATTTTGGATGCACCCGATAGTACTCCTAGGTGATGAGGCTCAAGTGGATGCTCGTTTTGGTCTGTTTGGAGATAGTGCTAACCTTGACGCAAGATAGGTGGACGGTTTGCGCTGAAAGAACTGCAGGCTCAGAAATCGTTGTGGATGCACCCGATGGATCTCCTAGGTGACATTGGTCCTGTGGAATCTTGTTTCAATCCATTTGGAGACAGCGGTACTGTCAGTGCAAGATGGGTGCACTGTTTGCACCCAGTGGATCTCCTATGTGACTTTGGTCATGTGGAATCTTGTTTCAATCCTTTGGTGACAGTGGTAGTGTTAGTGTAAGATATGTGTACGGTTTGCGCTAAACGTACAATAGGCATAGAAATAATTTTGGATGCACCCGATAGTACTCCTAGGTGACATTGGTCCTGTGGAATCTTGTTTCAATCCATTTGGAGACAGCGGTACTGTCAGTGCAAGATTGGTGCACGGTTTGTGTCGAACGTACCATTGGCTTGGAAATCGTTTTAGACGCGCTCGTTGGTACTCCTAGGTGAAGAAGCTCAAGTGGATGGTCGTTTTGGTCTGTTTAGACATAGTGCTAGCCTTAACGCAAGATAGGTGCACGGTTTGCACTAAACGTAGGATAGGCACAGAAATCGTTTAGGATGCACCCGGTGGATCTCCTATGTGACTTTGGTCATGTGGAATCTCGTTTCAATCCTTTGGTGACAGTGGTAGTGTTAGTGTAAGATATGTGCACGGTTTGCGCTAAACGTACCATAGGCACAGAAATCATTTTGGATGCACCCGATAGTACTCCTAGGTGACGAGGATCAAGTGGATGCTCGTTTTGGTCTGTTTGGAGATAGTGCTAACCTTGACGCAAGATAGGAGCACGGTTTGTGCCGAACATACCGTAGGCTCAGAAATCATTGTGGATGCACCCGATGGATCTCCTAGGTGACATTGGTCATGTGGAATCTCGTTTCAATCCATTTGGAGATAGCGGTACTGTCAGTGCAATATGGGTGCACTGTTTGCGCCAAACATACCATAGGCACAGAAATCGTTTTGGACGCACCTGATGGTACTCCTAGGTGACGAGGCTTAAGTGGATGCTCGTTTTGGTTTGTTTGGAGACAGTGCTAATCTTGATGCGAGATTGCTGCACGGTTTGCGTCGAACGTACCATAGGCTCAGAAATCGTTTTGGACGTGCTCGATGGAACTCCTAGGTGACGAGGCTCAAGTGGTTGCTCATTTTGGTCTGTTTGGAGATAGCGCTAATCTTGATGCAAGATAGATGAACGGATTGCTTCGAACGTACCATAGGCACAAAAATCATTTTGGACGCACCTGATGGTACTCCTAGGTGACGAGGCACACGTGGATGCTCGTTTTAGTCTGTTTGGACCTAGAGTTAATCTTGACACAAGATAGGTGCACGGTTTGCGCCGAACGTCCCATAGGCTCAGAAATCATTTTGGACGCTCCCGATGGATCTCCTCGGTGACATTGGTCATGTGGAATCTTGTTTCAATCTATTTGGAGACAGCGATACTATTAGTGCAAGATGGGTGCACTGTTTGCACTAGACATACCATAGGCATAGAAATAGTTTTGCACGCACCCGATGGTACTCCTAGGTGACGAGGCTTAAGTGGATGCTCGTTTTGGTCTGTTTGGAGACATTGCTAATCTTGATGCGAGGTTGGTGCACGGTTTGCGTCGAATGTACCATAGGCTTGGAAATCGTTTTAGACACGCTTGATGGTACTCCTAGGTGAAGAAGCTCAAGTGGATGCTTGTTTTGGTCTGTTTAGACATAGTGCTAACCTTGACGCAAGATAGGAGCACGGTTTGCGCCGAACGTACCGTGGGCTCAGAAATCATTTAGGATGCACCCGGTGGATCTCCTAGGTGACATTGGTCATGTGGAATCTCGTTTCAATCCTTTGGTGACAGCGCTACTATCAGTGCAAGATATGTGCACGGTTTGCGCTAAACATACCATAGGCACAAAAATCATTTTGGTTGCACCCGATAGTACTCCTAGGTGACGAGGATCAAGTGGATGCTCGTTTTGGTCTGTTTGGAGAGAGTGCTAACCTTGACGCAAGAATGGACCACGGTTTGCGTCAAATGTACCATAGGCTCGGAAAATCGTTTTCGACGTGCTCGATGGTACTCCTTGGTGACGAGGCTCTAGTGGATGCTCGTTTTGGTCTGTTTGGAGATGACGCTAATCTTGACGCAAGATAGATGAAGGGTTTGCGTTGAACGTACCATAGGCTCAGAAATTGTTTTGGAAGTGCTCGATGGTACTCCAAGGTGACGAGGCACACGTGGATGCGCGTTTTGTTCTATTTGGACATAGAGGAGATCTTGACACAAGATAGATGCACGGTTTGTGCCGAACATACCGTAGGCTCAAAAATCATTGTGGATGCACCCGATGGATCTCCTAGGTGACATTGGTCATGTCGAATCTCGTTTCAATCGATTTGGAGACAGCGGTACTGTCAGTGCGAGATGGGTGCACTGTTTGCGCCAAACATACCATAGGCACAGAAATTATTTTGGACGCACCCGATGGTACTCCTAGGAGATGAGGCTTAAGTGGATGCTCGTTTTGGTCTGCTTGGAGACAGTGCTAATCTTGATGTGAGATTGGTGCACGGTTTGTGTCGAATGTACCATAGGCTTGGAAATCCTTTTAGACGCGCTTGATGGTACTCCTAGGTGAACAAGCTCAAGTGGATGCTCGTTTTGGTCTATTTAGACATAGTGCTAACCTTGACGCAAGATAGGTGCACGGTTTGCACTGAATGTAGGATAGGTTCAGAAATCGTTTAGGATGCCCCCGGTGGATCTTCTATGTGACTTTGGTCATGTGGAATCTTGTTTCAATCCTTTGGTGACAGTGGCAGTGTTAGTGTAAGCTATGTGCAAGATTTTCGCTAAGCATACCATTGGCACAGAAATCATTTTGGATGCACCCGATAGTACTCCCAGGTGACGAGGCTCAAGTGGAGGCTCGTTTTGGTCTGTTTGGAGAGAGTGCTAACCTTGACGCAAGAATGGACCATGGTTTGCGTCGAACGTACCATAGGCTCGGAAATCATTTTGGACGTGCTTGATGACCTTGGTGACGAGGCTCAAGTGGATGCTCGTTTTGGTCTGTTTGGAGATAGCGCTAATCTTGACGCAAGATAGATGAATGGTTTGCGTCGAACATACCAAAGGCTCGGAAATCGTTTTGGACGAGCTCGATGGTACTCCTAGGTGACGACGCACACGTGGATGCTTGTTTTGTTCTATTTGGACGTAGAGCTAATCTTGACACAAGATAGATGCACAGTTTGCGCCGAACGTCCCATAGGCTGAGAAATCATTTTGGACGCACCCGATGGATGTCCTCGATGACATTGGTCATCTGGAATCTCGTTTCAATCCATATGGAGACACTGTTAGAGTCAGTGCAAGATAGGTGCACGGTTTGCGTCAAACATAGCTCAAAAATCATTTTAGGATGCACCCGATGGTACTTCTAGGTGACGAGGCTCAAGTGGTTGGTTTTTTCAGTCTATTTGGAGATAGTGCAAATCTTGATGCAAGATAGGTGCACTGTTTGCGTCGAACGTACCACAAGCTCGAAAATCCTTTCAGACACACCCGATGGTACTCCTAGCTGACGAGGCTCAAGTGGATGCTCGTTTTGGTCTATTTAGACATAGTGCTAACCTGGACGCAAGATAGGGGCACGGTTTGCGCCGAACGTACCGTAGGCTCAGAAATCGTTGTGGATGCACCCGATGGATCTCCTAGGTGACATTGATCATGTCAAATCTGGTTTCAATACATTTGGAGACAGCGGTACTGTTAGTGTCAGATGGGTGCACTGTTTGTGCCAAACATAACATAGGCACAAAAATCATTTCGGACGCACCGGTGGTACTCCTAGGTGACGAGGCTTAAGTGGATGCTCATTTTGGTTTGTTTGGAGACAGTGCTAATCTTGATGTGAGATTGCTGCACGGTTTGCGTCGAACGTACCATAGGCTCAGAAATCGTTTTGGACGTGCTCGATGGTACTCCTAGGTGACGAGGCTCAGGGATGCTCGTTTTGGTCTGTTTCGAGATAGCGCTAGTCTTGACACAAGATAGATGCACGGTTTGTGTCGAATGTACCATAGGCTCAAAAATCGTTTTGGACACACCTGATGGTAATTCCAGGTGACGAGGCTCAAGTGGTTACTTGTTTCAGTCTATTTGGAGATAGTGCTAATCTTGACGCAAGATAGGTGCACGGTTTGCGCCGAACGTACCACAAGCTCGAAAATCATTTCAGACACACCCAATGGTACTCCTAGCCGACGAGGCTCAAGTGGATACTCGTTTAGGTCTGTTTGGAGATAGTGCTAATCTTGATGCAAGATAGATGCATAGTTTGCACCGAACATAACATAGGCTCAGAAATCGTTTTGGACGCACCCGATGGATCTCCTATGTGACATTGGTCATGTGGAATCTCATTTCAATCTATTTGGAGATAGTAGTAGTGTCGGTGCAAAATAGGTGCACGGTTTTGCGCCAAACATCGCTCAGAAATCGTTTTGGACACACCCGGTGGTACTCCTAGGTGACGAGGCTCAAGTGGATGCTCGTTTTGGTCTGTTTGGAGATAGTGCTAACCTTGATGTGAGATTGGTGCACGGTTTGTGTCGAACATACCATATGCTCAGAAATCATTTTGGACGCGCTCGATGGTACTCCGAGGTAACTAGGCTCAAGTGGATGCTTGTATTGGTCTATTTAGAAATAGTGCAAGTCTTGACCTAAGATAGATGCACGGTTTGTGCCGAACGAACCATAGGCTCAGAAATCATATTGGACGCACCCGATGGTACTCCTAGGTGACGAGGCTTAAGTGGATGCTCGTTTTGGTCTGTTTGGAGACAGTGCTAATCTTGATGCGAGATTGGTGCACGGTTTGTGTCGAACGTACCATAGGCTTAGAAATCGTTTTAGACGCGCTTCATGGTACTCCTAGGTGAAGAAGCTCAAGTGGATGCTCGTTTTGGTCTATTTAGACATAGTGCTAACCTTGGCGCATGATAGGAGCACAGTTTGCGCTGAATGTAACGTAGGCTCAGAAATCATTGTGGATGCACCCGATGGATCTCCTAGGTGACACTGGTCATGTGGAATCTTGTTTCAATCCATTTGGAAACAGCGGCGGTACTGTTAGTGCAAGATGGGTGCACTGTTGGCGCCAGACATACCATAGGCACAGAAATCATTTTGGACGCACCCGATGGTACTCCTAGGTGACGAAGCTTAAGTGGATGCTCATTTTGGTTTGTTTGGTGACAGTGCTAATCTTGATGTGAGATTACTGCACAGTTTGCGTCGAACGTACCATAGGCTCAGAAATCATTTTGGACGTGCTCAATGGTACTCGTGATGAGGCTCAAGTGGATGCTCATTTTGGTCTGTTTGGAGATAGCGCAAATCTTAACGCAAGATAGATGCACGGTTTAAGTTGAATGTACCATAGGCTCGAAAATCATTTTGGACGCACCTGATGGTACTCCTAGGTGGCGAGGCACACGTGGATGCTTGTTTTGCTATTTGGACATAGAGCTAATCTTGACACAAAATAGGTGCACGGTTTGTGCCGAACGTACCATAGGCTTAGAAATCATTTTGGACGCACCCGATGGTACTCCTAGGTGACGAGGCTTAAGTGGATGCTCGTTTTGGTCTGTTTGGAGATAGTGCTAATCTTGATGCGAGATTGCTGCACAGTTTGCGTCGAACGTACCATAGGCTCAGAAATCATTTTGGACGTGCTCAATGGTACTGCTAGGTGACGAGGCTCAGGTGGATGCTCATTTTGGTCTGTTTTGAGATAGTGCTAACCTTGACGCAAGATAGGTGCACAGTTTGCGCCGAAAGTACCGTAGGCTCAGAAATCCTTGTGGATGCACCCGATGGATCTCCTAGGTGATATTGGTCCTGTTGAATCTTGTTTCAATCCATTTTGAGACAGTGGTACTGTTGGTGCAAGATCTGTGCACTGTTTGCGCCATACATACCATAGGCACAGAAATCGTTTTGGACGCACCCGATGGTACTCCTAGGTGACGAAGCTCAAGTGTACGCTTGTTTTGGTCTGTTTAGACATAGTGCTAACCATGACGCAAGATAGGAGCACGGTTTGCGCCGAACGTACTGTGGGCTCAGAAATTGTTTAGGATGCACCCGGTGGACCTCCTAGGTGACATTGGTCATGTGGAATCTCGTTTCAATCCTTTGGTGACAACGGTACTGTTAGTGCAAGATATGTGCACGGTTTGCGCTAAACATACCATAGGCACAGAAAATCATTTTGGTTGCACCCGATAGTACTCCTTGGTGACGAGGATCAAGTGGATGCTCGTTTTGGTCTGTTTGGAGAGAGTGCTAACCTTGACGCAAGAATGGACCATGGTTTGCGTCGAACGTACCATAGGCTCGGAAATCATTTTGGACGTGCTTGATGGTACTCCTTGGTGACGAGGCTCAAGTGGATGCTCGTTTTGGTCTGTTTGGAGATAGCGCTAGTCTTGACGCAAGATAGATGAATGGTTTGCGTCGAACATACCATAGGCTCGGAAATCGTTTTGGATGTGCTCGATGGTACTCCTAGGTGACGAGGCACACGTGGATGCTTGTTTTGTTCTATTTGGACATAGAGCTAATCTTGACACAAGATAGATGCACGGTTTGCGTCGAACGTCCCATAGGCTGAGAAATCATTTTGGACGTACCCGATGGATGTCCTCGATGACATTGATCATCTGGAATCTCGTTTCAATCCATATGGAGACACTGTTAGAGTCAGTGCAAGATAGGTGCACGGTTTGCGCCAAACGTAGCTCAAAAATCATTTTGGGATGCACCCGATGGTACTTCTAGGTGACGAGGCTTAAGTGGTTACTTTTTTCAGTCTATTTGGAGATAGTGCAAATCTTGATGCAAGACAGGTGCACTGTTTGCGTCGAACGTACCACAAGCTCGAAAATCCTTTCAGACACACCCGATGGTACTCCTAGCTGACGAGGCTCAAGTGGATGCTCGTTTTGGTCTATTTAGACATAGTGCTAACCTGGACGCAAGATAGGGGCACGGTTTGCGCCGAACGTACCGTAGGCTCAGAAATCATTGTGGATGCACCCGATGGATCTCCTAGGTGACATTGATCATGTCGAATCTGGTTTCAATACATTTGGAGACAGCGGTACTGTTAGTGTCAGATGGGTGCACTGTTTGCGCCAAACATAACATAGGCACAAAAATCATTTCGGACGCACCGGTGGTACTCCTAGGTGACGAGGCTTAAGTGGATGCTCATTTTGGTTTGTTTGGAGACAGTGCTAATCTTGATGTGAGATTGCTGCACGGTTTGCGTCGAACGTACCATAGGCTCAGAAATCGTTTTGGACGTGCTCGATGGTACTCCTAGGTGACGAGGCTCAGGGATGCTCATTTTGGTCTGTTTCGAGATAGCGCTAGTCTTGACACAAGATAGATGCACGGTTTGTGTCGAATGTACCATAGGCTCAAAAATCGTTTTGGACACACCTGATGGTAATTCCAGGTGACGAGGCTCAAGTGGTTACTTGTTTCAGTCTATTTGGAGATATTGCTAATCTTGACGCAAGATAGGTGCACGGTTTGCGCCGAATGTACCACAAGCTCGAAAATCATTTCAGACACACCCAATGGTACTCCTAGCCGACGAGGCTCAAGTGGATACTCGTTTAGGTCTGTTTGGAGATAGTGCTAATCTTGATGCAAGATAGATGCATAGTTTGCACCGAACATAACATAGGCTCAGAAATCGTTTTGGACGCACCCGATGGATCTCCTATGTGACATTGGTCATGTGGAATCTCATTTCAATCTATTTGGAGATAGTAGTAGTGTCGGTGCAAAATAGGTGCACGGTTTTGCGCCAAACATCGCTCAAAAATCGTTTTGGACACACCCGGTGGTACTCCTAGGTGACGAGGCTCAACTGGATGCTCGTTTTGGTCTGTTTAGAGATAGTGCTAACCTTGATGTGAGATTGGTGCACGGTTTGCGTCGAACATACCATATGCTCAGAAATCGTTTTGGACGCGCTCGATGGTACTCCGAGGTAACTAGGCTCAAGTGGATGCTTGTATTGGTCTATTTAGAAATAGTGCAAGTCTTGACCCAAGATAGATGCACGGTTTGTGCCGAACGAACCATAGGCTCAGAAATCATTTTGGACGCACCCGATGGTACTCCTAGGTGACGAGGCTTAAGTGGATGCTCGTTTTGGTCTGTTTGGAGACAGTGCTAATCTTGATGCGAGATTGGTGCGCGGTTTGTGTCGAACGTACCATAGGCTTAGAAATCGTTTTAGACGCGCTTCATGGTACTCCTAGGTGAAGAAGCTCAAGTGGATGCTCGTTTTGGTCTATTTAGACATAGTGCTAACCTTGGCGCAAGATAGGAGCACAGTTTGCGCTGAACGTAACGTAGGCTCAGAAATCGTTGTGGATGCACCCGATGGATCTCCTAGGTGACACTGGTCATGTGGAATCTTGTTTCAATCCATTTGGAAACAGCGGCGGTACTGTTAGTGCAAGATGGGTGCACTGTTGGCGCCAGACATACCATAGGCATAGAAATCATTTTGGACGCACCCGATGGTACTCCTAGGTGACGAAGCTTAAGTGGATGCTCGTTTTGGTTTGTTTGGTGACAGTGCTAATCTTGATGCGAGATTACTGCACAGTTTGCGTCGAACGTACCATAGGCTCAGAAATCATTTTGGACGTGCTCAATGGTACTCGTGATGAGGCTCAAGTGGATGCTCATTTTGGTCTGTTTGGAGATAGCGCAAATCTTAACGCAAGATAGATGCACGGTTTAAGTTGAATGTACCATAGGCTCGAAAATCATTTTGGACGCACCTGATGGTACTCCTAGGTGGCGAGGCACACGTGGATGCTTGTTTTGCTATTTGGACATAGAGCTAATCTTGACACAAGATAGATGCACGGTTTGCGCCGAACGTCCCATAGGCTGAGAAATCATTTTGGACGCACCCGATGGATGTCCTCGATGACATTGGTCATCTGGAATCTCGTTTCAATCCATATGGAGACACTGTTAGAGTCAGTGCAAGATAGGTGCACGGTTTGCGCCAAACGTAGCTCAAAAATCATTTTGGGATGCACCCGATGGTACTTCTAGGTGACAAGGCTCAAGTGGTTACTTTTTTCAGTCTATTTGGAGATAGTGCTAATCTTGATGCAAGATAGGTGCACTGTTTGCGCCGAACGTACCACAAGCTCGAAAATCCTTTCAGACACACCCGATGGTACTCCTAGCTGACGAGGCTCAAGTGGATGCTCGTTTTGGTCTATTTAGACATAGTGCTAACCTGGACGCAAGATAGGGGCACGATTTGCACCAAACATACCGTAGGCTCAGAAATCGTTGTGGATGCACCCGATGGATCGCCTAGGTGACATTGATCATGTCGAATCTGGTTTCAATACATCTGGAGACAGCGGTACTGTTAGTGTCAGATGGGTGCACTGTTTGCGCCAAACATACCATAGGCACAGAAATCGTTTCGGACGCACCGGTTGTACTCCTAGGTGACGAGGCTTAAGTGGATGCTCATTTTTGTTTGTTTGGAGACAGTGCTAATCTTGATGCGAGATTGCTGCACGGTTTGCGTCGAACGTACCATAGGCTCGGAAATCGTTTTGGACGTGCTCGATGGTACTCCTAGGTGACGAGGCTCAGGGATGCTCGTTTTGGTCTGTTTCGAGATAGCGCTAGTCATGACACAAGATAGATGCACGGTTTGTGTCGAACGTACCATAGGCTCAAAAATTGTTTCGGACACACCTGATGGTAATTCCAGGTGACGAGGCTCAAGTGGTTACTTGTTTCAGTCTATTTGAGATCGTGCTAATCTTGACGCAAGATAGGTGCACGGTTTGCGCCGAATGTACCACAAGCTCGAAAGTCGTTTCAGACACACACAATGGTACTCCTAGCCGACAAGGCTCAAGTGGATGCTCGTTTAGGTCTGTTTGGAGATAGTGCTAATCTTGATGCAAGATAGTGCATAGTTTGCACCGAACATAACATAGGCTATGAAATCATTTTGGACGCACCCGATGGATCTCCTATGTGACATTGGTCATGTGGAATTTCATTTCAATCTATTTGGAGATAGTAGTAGTGTCGGTGCAAAAAGGTGCACGGTTTGCGCCAAACATCGCTCAGAAATCATTTTGGACACACCCGATGGCACTCCTAGGTGACGAGGCTCAAGTGGATGCTCGTTTTGGTCTGTTTGGAGATAGTGCTAACCGTGATGTGAGATTGGTGCACGGTTTGCGTCGAACGTACCATATGCTCGGAAATCGTTTTGGACGCGCTCGACGGTACTCCGAGGTAACTAAGCTCAAGTGGATGCTTGTATTGGTCTGTTTAGAAATAGTGCAAGTCTTGACCCAAGATAGATGCACGGTTTACGCCGAACGTAACATAGGGTCAGAAATCATTTTGGACGCACCCGATGGATCTTCTCACTGACATTGGTCATTTGGAATCTCGTTTCAATCCATTTGGAGACAGTGTTAGTGTCAGTGCAAGATAGGTGCACGGTTTGCGCCAAACATCGTTTAGAAATCGTTTTGGCCACACCCGATGGTACTTCTAGGTGACGAGGCTCAAGTGGATGCTCATTTTGGTCTGTTTGGAGATAGTGCTAACCTTGACGCAAGATAGGTGCACGGTTTGCGCCGAACGAACCGTAGGCTTAGAAATTGTTTTGGATGCACCCGATGGATCTCCTTGGTGACTTTGGTCATCTGGAATCTCGTTTTAATCTATTTGGAGACAGTGCGAGATGGGTGCACTGTTTGCGCCAAACATACCATAGGCACAGAAATCGTTTTGGACACAACCGATGGTACTCCTAGGAGACGAGGCTTAAGTGGATGCCCGTTTTGGTCTGTTTGGCCCAAGATAGATGCATAGTTTGCGCCGAACGTAACATAGGGTCAGAAATCATTTTGGATGCACCCGATGGATCTCCTATCTGACATTGGCCATGTGGAGTCTCATTTCAATCCATTTGTAGAAAGTGGTTGTGTCAGTGCAAGATAGGTGCACGGTTTATGCCAAACATCGCTTAGAAATCGTTTTCGACGCACCCGATGGTACTTCTAGGTGACGAGGCTCAAGTGGATGCTCGTTTTGGTCTGTTTGTAGATAGTGCTAACCTTGACGCAAGATAGGTGCACGGTTTGTGCCGAACGTACCATAGGCTCAGAAATTGTTTTGGATGCACCCGATGGATCTCCTAGGTGACATTGGTCATCAGGAATCTCATTTCAATCCATCTAGAGACAGCGGTACTGTCAGTGCAAGTTGTGTGCACTGTTTGCGCCAAACATACCATAGGCACAAAAATCATTTTGGACGCACCCGATGGTACTCCAAGGTGATGAGGCTTAAGTGGATGCTCGTTTTGGTCTGTTTGGAGACAGTGCTAATCTTGATGCGAGTTTGGTGCACGGTCTGCATCGAACATTCCATAGGCACAGAAATCATTTTGGATGCACCCGATAGTACTCCTAGGTGATGAGGCTCAAGTGGATGCTCGTTTTGATCTCTTTGGAGATAGTGCTAACCTTGACGCAAGATCGGTGCACGGTTTTGCGCCGAAAGTACCGTAGGCTCAGAAATCGTCGTGGATGCATCCGATGGAACTCCTAGGTGACATTGGTCCTATGGAATCTCGTTTCAATCCATTTGGAGACAGCAATACAGTCAGTGTAAGATGGGTGCACTGTTTGCGCCAAACATACCATAGGCATAGAAATCGTTTTGGACGCACACGATGGTACTCCTAGGTGATGAGGGTCAAGTGGATGCTCGTCTTGGTCTGTTTGGCGCACGATAGATGCACGGTTTGCGCCGAACGTAACATAGGGTCAGAAATCGTTTTGGACGCACCCGATGGATCTCCTATGTGACATTGGTCATGTGGAGTCTCATTTCAATCCATTTGGAGACCGTGGTAGTGTCAGTGCAAGATAGGTGCACGGTTTGCGCCAAACATCGCTTAGAAATCGTTTTTGATGCACCCGATGGTACTTCTTGGTGACGAGGCTCAAGTAGATGCTCGTTTTGGTCTATTTGTAGATAGTGCTAACCTTGACTAAAGATAGGTGCACAGTTTGCGCCGAACGTACCGTAGGCTCAAAAATTGTTTTGGATGCACCCGATGGATCTCCTAGGTGACATTGGTCATCTGGAATCTCGTTTCAATCCATATGGAGACAGCGGTACTATCAGTGCAAGATGGGTGCACTATTTGCGCCAAACATACCATAGGCACAAAAATCGTTTTGTACGCACCTGATGGTATTCCTAGGTGATGAGGCTTAAGTGGATGCTCATTCTGGTTTGTTTGGAGACAGTGCTAATCTTGATGCGAGATTGGTGCACGGTTTGCATCGAACGTACCATAGGCACAAAAATCATTTTGGATGCACCTAATAGTACTCCTAGGTGACGAGGCTCAAGTGGTTGCTCGTTTTGGTCTCTTTGGAGATAGAGCTAACCTTGACACAAGATCGGTGCACGGTTTTGCGCCGAAAGTACCGTAGGCTCAGAAATCGTCGTGGATGCACCCGATGGATCTCCTAGGTGACATTGGTCCTGTGGAATCTCGTTTCAATCCATTTGGAGACAGCGGTACTGTCAGTGCAAGATGGGTGCACTGTTTGCGCCAAACATACCATAGGCATAGAAATCGTTTTGGACGCACCCGATGGTACTCCTAGGTGACGAGGCTCAAGTGGATGCTCGTCTTGGTCTGTTTGGCCCAAGATAGATGCACGGTTTGCGCCAAACGTAACATAGGGTCAGAAATCATTTTGGACGCACCCGATGGATCTCCTATGTTACATTGGCCATGTGGAGTCTCATTTCAATCCATTTGGAGACAGTGGTAGTGTCAGTGCAAGATAGGTGCACGGTTTGCACCAAACATCGCTTAGAAATCGTTTTCGACGCACCCGATGTTACTTCTAGGTGACGAGAATCAAGTGGATGCTCGTTTTCGTCTGTTTGAAGATAGTGCTAACCTTGACGCAAGATAGGTGCACGGTTTACGCCGAACGTACCATAGGCTCAGAAATCATTTTGGACGCACCCGATGGATCTTCTCAGTGACATTGGTCATTTGGAATCTCGTTTCAATCCATTTGGAGATAGTGTTAGTGTTAGTGCAATATAGGTGCACGGTTTGCGCCAAACATCGCTTTGAAATCGTTTTGGACGCACCCGATGGTACTCCTAGGTGACGAGGCTCAAGTGGATGCTCGTTTTGGTTCGTTTAGAGATAGTACTAACCTTGACGCAAGATAGGTGTGCGGTTTGCGCCGAATGTACCGTAGGCTCAGAAATTGTTTTGGATGCACCCAATGGATCTCCTAGGTGACATTGGTGATCTGGAATCTTGTTTCAATTCATTTGAAGACAGCGCAAATCTTGACGCAAGATAGATGCACAGTTTGCGTCGAACGTACCATAGGCTCAAAAATCGTTTTGGACACACCTGATCGTATTCCTAGGTGATGAGGCACACGTGGATGCTCATTTTGGTCTGTTTGGACATAGAGCAAATCTTGACACAAGATTGGTGCACGGTTTGGGCCGAACGTCCTATAGGCTCAGAAATCATTTTGGATGCACCCGATGGATTTCCTCGGTGACATTGGTCATATGGAATCTCGTTTCAATCCATTTGGAGACACTGTTAGAGTCAGTGCAAGATAGGTGCACGGTTTGCGCCAAACGTAGCTCAGAACCCATTTTGGGATGCACCCGATGGTACTTCTAGGTGACGAGGCTCAAGTGGTTACTTGTTTCAGTCTATTTGGAGATAGTGCTAATCTTGATGCAAGATAGGCGCACGGTTTGCGCCGAACGTACCACAAGCTCGAAAATCATTTTAGACACACCCGATGGTACTCCTAGCTGACGAGGCTCAAGTGGATGCTCGTTTTGGTCTGTTTAGAGATAGTGCTAATCTTGACGCAAGATAGATGCATGGTTTGCGCCGAACGTAACATAGGGTCAGAAATCATTTTGGACGCACCCGATGTTACTCCTAGGCGACGAGGCTTAAGTGGATGCACGTTTTGGTCTGTTTGGAGACAGTGCTAATCTTGATGCGAGATTGCTACACGGTTTGCATCGAACGTACCATAGGCTCGAAAATCGTTTTGGGCGCGCTCGATGTTACTCCTAGGTGACGAGGCTCAAGTGGATGCTCGTTTTGGTCTGTTTGGAGATAGCGCTAATCTTGACGTAAGATAGATGCACGGTTTGTGTCGAATGTACCATAGGCTCGAAAATCATTTTGGATGCACCTGATGGTACTCCTAGGTGACGAGGCAAACGTGGATGCTTGTTTTGTCTATTTGGACATAGAGCTAATCTTGACACAAGATAGGTGCACGGTTTGCGCCGAACGTAACATAGGGTCAGAAATCATTTTGGACGCACCCGATGGATCTCCTATGTGACATTGGTCATATGGAATCTCATTTCAATCTATTTGGAGATAGTGGTAGTGTCAGTGCAAGATAGGTGCACGGTTTACGCCAAAGGTACCACAGGCACATAAATCATTTTGGACGCACCCAATGGTACTCCTAGGTGACGTGGCTCATGTGGATGCTCGTTTTGGTCTGTTTAGACATAGTGCTAAACTTGATGCAAGATAGGTGGCAGTTTGCGCTGAACGTACCATAGGCTCAGAAATCGTTTTGGACGCACCCGATGGATCTTATCAGTGACATTGGTCATTTGGAATCTCGTTTCAATCCATTTGGAGACAGTGTTAGTGTTAGTGCAAGATAGGTGCATGGTTTGCGTCAAACATCGCTTAGAAATTGTTTTGGACGCACCCGATGGTACTTATAGGTGACGAGGCTCAAGTGTATGCTCGTTTTGGTCCGTTTAGAGATAGTACTAACCTTGACGCAAGATAGGTGCGTGGTTTGCGTCGAATGTACCGTAGGCTCAGAAATTGTTTTGGATGCACCCAATGGATCTCCTAGGTGACATTGGTCATCTGGAATCTTGTTTCAATCCATTTGGAGATAGCGCTAATCTTGACGCAAGACAGATGCATGGTTTGCGACGAACGTACCATAGGCTCGAAAATCATTTTGGATGCACCTGATGGTACTCCTAGGTGACGAGGCACACGTGGATGCTCGTTTTGGTCTGTTTCGACATAGAGATAATCTTGACACAAGATAGGTGCACGGTTTGCGCCGAACGTACCACAGGCTCAGAAATCATTTTGGACGCACCCGATGGATCTCCTCGGTGACATTGGTCATTTGGAATCTCGTTTCAATCCATTTTGAGACACTGTTAGAGTCAGTGCAAGATAGGTGCACGGTTTGCGCCAAATGTACCATAGGCACAGAAATCATTTTGGACGCACCCGATGGTACTCTTAGGTGACGTGGCTCAAGTGGATGCTCGTTTTGGTCTGTTTAGACATAGTGCTATCCTTGACGCAAGATAGGTGCACAGTTTGTGCCGAACATACCATAGGCTCAGAAATCGTTTTGGACGCACCCGATGGATCTTCTCAGTGACATTGGTCATTTGGAATCTTGTTTCAATCCATTTGGAGATAGTGTTAGTGTCAGAGCAAGATAGGTGCATGGTTTGCGCCAAACATCACTTAGAATTCGTTTTGGACGCACCCGATGGTACTTCTAGGTGACGAGGCTCAAGTGGATGCTCGTTTTGGTTCATTTAGAGATAGTACTAACCTTGACGCAAGATAGGTGTGCGGTTTGCGCCGAATGTACCGTAGGCTCAGAAATTGTTTTGGATGCACCCAATGGATCTCCTAGGTGACATTGGTGATCTGGAATCTTGTTTCAATTCATTTGAAGACAGCGCAAATCTTGACGCAAGATAGACGCACAGTTTGCGTCGAACGTACCATAGGCTCAAAAATCGTTTTGGACACACCTGATGGTATTCCTAGGTGATGAGGCACACGTGGATGCTCGTTTTGGTCTGTTTGGACATAGAGCAAATCTTGACACAAGATTGGTGCACGGTTTGGGCCAAACGTCCCATAGGCTCAGAAATCATTTTGGATGCACCCGATGGATTTCCTCGGTGACATTGGTCATATGGAATCTCGTTTCAATCCATTTGGAGACACTGTTAGAGTCAGTGCAAGATAGGTGCACGGTTTGCGCCAAACGTAGCTCAGAAACCATTTTGGGATGCACCCGATGGTACTTCTAGGTGACGAGGTTCAAGTGGTTACTTGTTTCAGTCTATTTGGAGATAGTGCTAATCTTGATGCAAGATAGGTGCACGGTTTGCGCCGAACGTACCACAAGCTCGAAAATCATTTCAGACACAACCGATGGTACTCCTAGCTGACGAGGCTCAAGTGGATGCTTGTTTTGGTCTATTTAGAGATAGTGCTAATCTTGACGCAAGATAGATGCATGGTTTGCGCCGAACGTAACATAGGGTCAGAAATCATTTTGGACGCACCCGATGTTACTCCTAGGTGATGAGGCTTAAGTGGATGCACGTTTTGGTCTGTTTGGAGACAGTGCTAATCTTGATGCGAGATTGCTGCACGGTTTGCATCGAACGTACCATAGGCTCGAAAATCGTTTTGGACGCGCTCAATGTTACTCCTAGGTGACGAGGCTCAAGTGGATGCTCGTTTTGGTCTGTTTGGAGATAGCGCTAATCTTGACGTAAGATAGATGCATGGTTTGTGTCGAATGTACCATAGGCTCAAAAATCATTTTGGATGCACCTGATGGTACTCCTAGGTGACGAGGCAAACGTGGATGCTTGTTTTGTCTGTTTGGACATAGAGCTAATCTTGACACAAGATAGGTGCACGGTTTGCGCCGAACGTACCACAGGCTCAGAAATCATTTTGGACGCACCCAATGGATCTCCTCGGTGACATTGGTCATGTGGAATCTTGTTTCAATCCATTTGGAGACACTGCTAGAGTCAGTGCAAGATAGGTGCACGGTTTGCGCCAAATGTACCGTAGGCGCAGAAATCGTTTTGGATGCACCCGATGGATCTCCTAGGTGACATTGGTCATCTGGAATCTCGTTTCAATCCATTTGGAGACAGCAGTACTATCTTGCGCCAAATATACCATAGGCACAGAAATCATTTTGGACGCACCCAATGGTACTCCTGGGTGACGAGGCTTAAGTGGATGCTCATTTTGGTCTGTTTGGAGACAGTGCTAATCTTGATGCGAGATTGGTGTATGGTTTGCGTCGAACGTACCATAGGCTTGGAAATCGTTTTAGACGTGCTCGATGGTACTCCTAGGTGAAGAAGCTCAAGTGGATGCTCGTTTTGGTCTGTTTAGACATAGTGCTAACCTTGATGCAAGATAGGTGCATGATTTGCGCCGAACGCAGCATATGCTCATAAATCGTTTAGGATGCACCCGGTGGATCTCCTATGTGACTTTGTTCATGTGGAATCTCGTTTTCAGTCCTTTGGTGACATTGGCAGTGTTAGTGCAAGATATGTGCGTGGTTTGCGCTAAACGTACCATGGGCATAGAAATCATTTTGGATGCACCTGATACTACTCCTAGGTGACGAGGCTCAAGTGGATGCTCGTTTTGGTCTGTTTGGACATAGCGCTAATCTTGACGCAAGATAGATGCACGGTTTGCGTCTAATGTACCATAGGCTCGAAAATTGTTTTGGAAACACCTGATGGTACTCCTAGGTGACAAGGCACACATGGATGCTTGTTTTGGTTTGTTTGGACATAGAGCTAATCTTGACACTAGATAGGTGCACGGTTTGCACCAAACGTACCATAGGCTCATAAATCATTTTAGATGCACCCGATGGATCTCCTCGGTAACATTGGTCATGTGAAATCTCGTTTCAATACATTTGGAGACACTGTTAGAGTCAGTGCAAGATAGGTGCACGGTTTGCACCAAACGTAGCTCAGAAATCATTTTGGGATGCACCCGATGGTACTTCTAGGTGACGAGGCTCAACTGGTTACTTGTTTTAGTCTATTTAGAGATAGTGCTAATCTTGACGCAAGATAGGTGCACGGTTTGCGCGGAACGTACCACAAGCTCGAAAAATGTTTCGGACACACCCGATGATACTCCTAGCTGACGAGGCTCAAATGGATGCTCGTTTTGGTCTATTTGGACATAGAGCTAATCTCGACACAAGATAGGCGCACGGTTTGCACTGAACGTACCATAGGCTCAGAAATCATTTTGGACGCACCTGATGGATCTCCTTGGTGACATTGATCATGTGGAATCTCGTTTCAATCCATTTGGAGACACTGTTAGAGTCAGTGCAAGATAGGTGCACAGTTTACACCAAAGTAGCTCAGAAATCATTTTGGGATGCACTCGATGGTACTTCTAGGTGACGAGGCTCAAGTGTTACTTGTTTGAGTCTATTTGGAGATAGTGCTAATCTTGATGCAAGATAGGTGCACGGTTTGCGCCGAACATACCACAAGCTCGAAAATCATTTCAGACACACCCGATGGTCTTAGCTGATGAGGCTCAAGTGGATGCTCGTTTTGGTCTGTTTAGAGATGGTGCTAATCTTGACGCTAGATAGATGCACGGTTTGCGCCGAACATAACATAGGGTCAGAAATCGTTTTGGACGCACCCGATGTTACTCCTAGGTGACGAGGCTTAAGTGGATGCACGTTTTGGTCTGTTTGGAGACAGTGCTAATCTTAATGCGAGATTGCTGCACGGTTTGCATCGAACGTACCATAGGCTCGAAAATCATTTTGGATGCGCTCGATGGTACTCCTAGGTGATGAGGCTCAAGTGGATGCTCGTTTTGGTCTGTTTGGAGATAGCGCAAATCTTGACGTAAGATAGATTCACGGTTTGCGTCGAATGTACCACAGGCTCAAAAATCATTTTGGATGCACTTGATGGTACTCCTAGGTGACGAGGCAAACGTGGATGCTCATTTTGGTCTGTTTGGATATAGAGCTAATCCTGACATAAGATAGGTGCACAGTTTCCGCCGAACGTACCACAGGCTCAGAAATCATTTAGGACGCACCCGATGGATCTCCTCGGTGACATTGGTCATGTGGAATGTCGTTTCAATCCATTTGGAGATACTGCTAGAGTCAGTGCAAGATAGGTGCATGGTTTGCGCCAAATGTACCGTATACACAGAAATTGTTTTGGATGCACCTGATGGATCTCCTAGGTGACATTGGTCATCTGGAATCTCATTTCAATCCATTTGGAGATAGCAGTACTATCTTGCGCCAAACATACCATAGGCACATAAATCGTTTTGGACACACCCGATGGTACTCCTAGGTGACGAGGCTTAAGTGGATGCTCATTTTGGTCTGTTTGGAGACAGTGCTAATCTTGATGCGAGATTGGTGCATGGTTTGCGTCGAACGTACCATAGGCCTGGAAATCATTTTAGACGTACTCGATGGTACTCCTAGGTGAAGAAGCTCAATTGGATGCTCGTTTTGGTCTGTTTAGACATAGTGCTAACCTTGACGCAAGATAGGTGCACGGTTTGCGCCAAACGTAGCATAGGCTCATAAATTGTTTAGGATGCACCCGGTGGATCTCCTATGTGACTTTGGTCATCTGGAATCTCGTTTCAATCCTTTGGTCACATTGGCCGTGTTAGTGCAAGATATGTGCGTGGTTTGCGCTAAACGTACTATAGGCACAGAAATCATTTTGGATGCACCCGATACTACTCCTAGGTGACGAGGCTCAAGTGGATGCTTATTTTGGTCTATTTGGACATAGCGCTAATCTTGATGCAAGATAGATGCACGGTTTGCGTCTAATGTACCATAGGCTCGAAAATTGTTTTGGACACACCTGATGGTACTCCTAGGTGACGAGGCGCACGTGGATGCTCGTTTTTGGTTTGTTTGGACATAGAGCTAATCTTGACACTAGATAGGTGCACGGTGTGCGCCAAACATACCATAGGCTCATAAATCATTTTGGATGCACCCGATGGATCTCCTTGGTAACATTGGTCATGTGGAATCTCGTTTCAATCCATTTGGAGATATTGTTAGAGTCAGTTCAAGATAGGTGCACGATTTACGCCAAACGTAGCTCAGAAATCATTTTGGGATACACCCGATGGTACTTCTAGGTGACAAGGCTCAAGTGGTTACTTGTTGCAGTCTATTTAGAGATAGTGCTAATCTTGACACAAGATAGGTGCACGGTTTGCGCGGAACGTACCACAAGCTCGAAAAAAATTTTAGACACACCCGATGGTACTCCTAGCTGACGAGGCTCAAGTGGATGCTTGTTTTGGTCTGTTTGGACATAGAGCTAATCTCGACACAAGATAGGTGCACGGTTTGCGCCGAACGTACCATAGGCTCAGAAATCATTTTGGACACACCCAATGGATCTCCTCAGTGACATTGGTCATGTGGAATCTCGTTTAAATCCATTTGGAGACACTGTTAGAGTCAATGCAAGATAGGTCCACAATTTGCGCCAAACATAGCTTAGAAATCATTTTGGGATGCACTCGATGGTATTTCTAGGTGACGAGGCTCAAGTGGTTACTTGTTTCAGTCTATTTGGAGATAGTGCTAATCTTGATGTAAGATAGGTGCACAGTTTGCGCCGAACGTACCACAACCTCGAAAATCGTTTAGACACACCCAATGGTAGTCCTAGCCGACAAGGGTCAAGTGGATGCTCGTTTTGGTTTGTTTGGAGATAGTGCTAATCTTGACACAAGATAAATGCACGGTTTGCGCCAAACATAACATAGGGTCAAAAATCGTTTTGGACGCACCCAATGGATACCCTATGTGACATTGGTCATGTGGAATCTCATTTTAATCCATTTGGAGGCAGTGTTAGTGTTAGTGCAAGATAGGTGCACGGTTTGCGCCAAACATCGCTTAGAAATCGTTTTGGACGCACCCGATGGTACTCCTAGGTGACGAGGCTCAAGTGGATGCTCGTTTTAGTCTGTTTCGAGATACTGCTAACCTAGACGCATGATAGGTGCACGGTTTGCGCCGAATGTAACGTAGGCTCAGAAATTGTTTTGGATGCACCCGATAAATCTCCTAGGTGACATTGGTCATCTAGAATCTCATTTCAATCTATTTGGAGACAGCGATATTATCAGTGCAAGATGGGTGCACTGTTTGCGCCAAACACACCATAGGCACAGAAGTCATTTTGGACGCACCCGATGGTACTCCTATGTGACGAGGCTTGAGTGGATGCTCATTTTGGTATATTTGGAGACAACGCTAATCTGATGCGAGATTGGTGCACAGTTTGCGTCGAACGTACCATAGGCATGGAAATCATTTTAGACGAGCTCGATGGTACTCCTAGGTGAAGAAGCTCAAGTGGATGCTCGTTTTGGTCTGTTTAGACATAGTGCTAACCTTGATGCAAGATAGGTGCACGGTTTGGGCCGAACGTACCGTAGGCTCAGTAATCGTTGTGGACGCACCCGATGGATCTCCTAGGTGACATTGGTCATCTAGAATCTCGTTTCAATCTATTTGGAGACAGTGATACTATCAGTGCAAGAAGGGTGCACTGTTTGCGCCAAACATACCATAGGCACAGAAATCATTTTGGACAGAAATCCTTGGTTTGCGCCAAACGTAGCTTAGAAATCATTTTGGGATGCACCCGATGGTATTTCGAGGTGAAGAGGCTCAAGTGGTTACTTGTTTCAGTCTATTTAGAGATAGTGCTAATCTTGACGCAAGATAGGTGCACAGTTTGTGCGGAACGTACCACAAGCTCGAAAATATTTCAGACACACCCGATGGTACTCCTAGCTGACGAGGCTCAAGTGGATGCTCATTTTGGTCTGTTTGGACGTAGAGCTATTGTCAACACAACATAGGTGCACGGTTTGCGCCAAACGTACCATAGGCTCAGAAATCATTTTGGACGCACCCGATGGATCTCCTCGGTGACATTGGTCATGTGGAATCTTATTTCAATCCATTTGGACACACTGTTAGAGTCAGTGCAAGATAGGTGCACAGCTTGCGCCAAACGTAGTTCAGAAATCATTTTGGGATGCACAAGATGGTACTTCTAGGTGACGAGGCTTAAGTGGTTACTTGTTTCAGTCTATTTGGTGATAGTGCTAATCTTGATGCAAGATAGGTGCACGGTTTGCGCCGAACTACCACAAGCTCGAAAATCGTCCAGACACACCCGATGGTACTCCTAGCCGACGAGGGTCATGTGGATGCTCGTTTTGGTCTGTTTGGAGATAGTGTCAATCTTGACGCAAGATAGGTGCACGGTTTACGCCGAACGTAACATATGGTCAGAAATCGTTTTGGACGCACCCGATGGATCCCCTATGTGACATTGGTCATGTGGAATCTCATTTCAATCCATTTGGAGACAGTGTTAGTGTTAGTGTTAGTGCAAGATAGGTGCATGGTTTGCGCCAAACATCGCTTAGAAATCATTTTGGACGCACCCGATGGTACTCCCAGGTGGTGAGGCTAAAGTGGATGCTCATTTTGGTCTGTTTGGAGATAGTGCTAACCTAGACGCAAGATAGGTGCACGGTATGCGCCGAATGTACTGTAGGCTCAGAAATTGTTTTCGATGCACCCAATGGATCTCCTAGGTGACACTGGTCATCTGGAATCTCGTTTCA